>JBBGZY010000519.1:520000-1720000 GCA_037952925.1 Lithobates clamitans | reverse complement strand
CAAGGTGTGTGTGTAGCAGACCCACAACATAATATTTCGCTGAAGAAGAGATTCTCACCTCATGTATCAAATTACGTTTGCACTATTGAAGAAAATGCCATAAAGAAAGGCCATTGGAGAACCTAGGAGACAGCTAAAAGAAACACAAGCAGTAAATAAAATGAAATATGAGTTCAGTTTATACCAAAAATATTTATTTTAGAAAAGTTTCACACATTGTCTGGCATATTAATGCCCCCCCTACCCGCAAAGTACTCAAAATACTTCTGTCTAACTTTGCGGGTGCTTAGGGGGGGCAAGTCAGGATGGCCAGGTTCAAGTGTGGTCAAGGTAGTTGGATTTGGAACACCAGCCTCAGTCCCAACTGAGGCCACATAGTTTATAGCATTTTTCCATAGGAAATTGTGGAGAATGCAACAGGCAAGGACAATATGATTCAGTTTATATTCTGCCATATGGATCGCTGTCAGAAATAGGCGGAACCGGCTGGACATTATTCTAGAGGCATTTTCAACCACTCTTCTGGCTCTGGCCAGCCAGTAATTAAAAACCCTCTGGACTAGGGTGAGGATTCTCATTGGGAATGGCCACAGAAAATGGTCCCCCAGTGCAAAAGCTTTATTGGCAACAAAGACAAATGGGAGTCCCGCCACATTGTCTTGGTGCCAAGCCCAAGCTGCCATTCTGGAGCCGCCTGTAAAACTCTGTCTGGACTCCAACATCCGACATTCTGCCATTTTTCCCCACGTCCACATACAGAAACTCCAACCACCAACAACATTATACTATTAAACCCCTTGTAATTATAATAGTATGACCCCGAGTTGGGGTTGGTACGATGTGGACATGTTTCCCATCTATTGCCCCTCCGCAGTTGGGAAAGTCCCACCGCTGGGGAAACTGGGTTTCCACAGTCTGCCATTCCTGTGGCGTTGAAGAAAACTGTGGAGTCAAACAAGAAAAAAAAATAGTAATTTTCTACATAAACATTGCAAGCAGATTAAACACAAACATTCTTGGCCAACATCAGTATAACATTTATTTGAAGGAGTATTTAAAGACAAATATATAAAGTACACTTATCAGATTCCTCACGCTCTCTGATGGCCCATTGTAAAAATGATAGGGGGGGAGATGTTTTGGACAGGTAACCCTCTCCACTTCCATGAGAGCTGAATGCATAAATAATGTGTGTTACTTTGGCCAGCCCCTCCTTACTTACACTATTGGCAGCCTACTGGACAGGTAAGTAGTGTCATAATAAAAAAATATAAATACACACTGTACAAATTGAAGCACATTTTTTCATTCTGCAATTACCTATCAAGATAATAAGAGAACACAACTTTAAACTTTACCATTTAAAAGTATTCAGGCAGGCCCTTGGACTACGTGCTTTGGTGAATTCATCCATAAATATGACCACAAAAGAGGTAGGTATAGTGTATATGGGTTGGGCAAAGTCAGCACATAGTGGATTGGTATCAGTTGACTTAGCGGTTGGGGGGGGGGAGGGTTCCAAATGAGTTTGGGACCCCCAAAACAAGCCTCAGGCACTCTGCATGAATTTGAGGACACAAATAACATTTGTACACATTTTAGGGGGTGTTTAGGGTAAAGCACGACAATGGAGATGACAAAATACATTGTTAAGTGACTAGGCTAGGTGTGTATGGGCCAGGATAGCATGCTGGGGAAGTTAGTGAAGGCAAATATGCATGAAGGACAAAAAAGGAACTTTAAAAAATTCCAGCATGCATGAGAACAAAGGGGACATTCACAGCATATTACAATCATGTTAATTAGGGAATGATGAAAGAAATACAAAACATTAAAAAATTAAATACATGTAATGTGACGTTAAAGGAGAAATCTTACCTTAATATAGTCCTTCTGCAGGACCTAAACATGGCAGAACAGGTTTCTGGAATAATAATCCCCAGAGCCTGGGGGGGGATGCCTGTCGAGAACTTGATGTCCTGCAGACTTCTCCCTGTCGCCAAGTGCCACAATGTGGTGACTAGCCTCTGTTCGTGAGTGATGGCTTGCCACATGCAGGTGTCCTGCTTGGTAATATAAGGGGACAGCAAAGCCAACAGACGGTGAAAAACAGGGTCTGTCATCCGGAGATAATTCCTGAAATCATTAGGATTTTTCTCCTGGATCTCCCGCAACAAAGGCAAACCCCCAAATTTGTGCCCAATTTCCCTATTAAATAATGATATCAAGATATATGCCAAACATATTGCCCTTCGCCTGATGGATATTACGCCAATTCTAATCAATATGGATCAGTCTGGCTTTACCAAGTGGAGACAATCTTCAGATGCTGCAAGAAGATTGATCAATGTTATTCATTGGACAAACCAGTCTGGGATGCCTTCTCTGCTTCTTGCTTTGGATGCAGAGAAGGCGTTTGATAGGATACACTAGGCTATCTCAGCAAAACATTCTCGAAATTTGGGTTTTTTAGCCTCATTCTATAAGCAAATTTGGCATTGTATACATCCCCTTCAGCTAGAGCATATTCCTCTGGGGTGCTCTCTCAACCCTTCCAAATCACAAATGGCACCAGGCAGGGGTTTCCACTTTCACTCCTGATCTTTAACTTGTTAATGGAGCCACTAACCTCTCATATTAGACAACTCCCCAAGATTCATGGTTCTGTAATTGGTGAACGTGTAATAATTCTTAATTCTTTGCAGATCACATCATACTCACGCTTACTCAGGTGACCGACTCCTTGGCATCTGTCAAAGAACTCGTACAGCAAGTACTCGTTCCTATGCAGCAACTGCTATTTCCCATTCCTCTAATGCTTGTGGGCATGTGCAGAGCCACAGACTGAGACGGGCAAGGATTAGAACGGGCATGCGCAATGGTGCACCCATACGAGCGTGTGCGCTTGCGCATGTGCGTTAGTGTGCGCACACATGCACGCACCCACGAATCCTGGCGCACAGCGCCCTACTTAAAGGGAGAGGCTGCCTAGCTTCAGTGCTGGATTGTCTTTAGCTTGTTCCTGATTACTATTCCTCATCTGCTGACCTTGTTCCTGAAATCCTGGCTTCCATCTGACTATTCTCTTGGATCATCCCTGCCTGTTTATCTGCCTGTTGCCTACACTGCTGACCCCGGCTTGAACTTTTGACTACAGCTCTGCCTTCTGATTGGATACCTCACTGCCAGCCCAGTACCGACCTCTGCCTGTTCCTGACTTCGCAACTGATTCTGAATCTGCACCTGTATGTCCGGCTTCCGCTGAACAAGTTTTGTGACCAGCTTCCACGTCACCACAACAAGAGTGCCGGTGTCATCAAGCTTTAGCCGGCTTCCACTGCCAGCAGGCACCTGCACCCTTCCGCTGCCTCAGCAGTCCCTGTCTCCACCACCAGGGGTGCTCGGACAGGAACCGTGCAAGAGGCCATCCTCATCATCTCTGGTTCCGCTGTAAGGTACGTGACAGTAGCAGTGTATTAGTCCCTCCATCTCTTTAATGGAATTTCTAATTAAAAGGTGAATGAGTCAAAGTCATATATCCTAGGAGTGGATTGGAAAATTAAAAATCTCTACAAAAAGTCTACCCATTTACATGGGAAGATGAGAGTATCCCATACTTGGGAACTATACTTACTATGTTCCCCGATTCCTTATACTCAGCCAGCTATCTCCCTTGGATAGGAAAGCTCAAAAACCAGTTATCACATCTTACACAGCATGAATTGCTATGGTCAGGCCGCCTAGCGGCATTTAAAATGCAACTACTTCTTCACATTATCTACACCTTTAGAACAGTACCCATCCCAGTCCTGCAATCCTTTTTCAATATGTTGCAATCTATGGTAAATAAATACTTATGGCAAGGGAGGAAGGCTCATTGTGCCTTTAGACAACTGATAAAACTTAGGATGGCAGGGGGGGTTTTGACTAACAGATCTATGGGATTACTATCTAGCCGCAAATCCAGTGCAAAGTAAACGATGGTTTATACATTTACATTAATCATTGTAGTGTGAACTAGAACAGGCAATGATGCCCCACAGTGACTTAGTAGCCTTTCTATATGCAAGTTTTTATCTGCAACATATACCAGACACTCTCCCTCCCACGGTACGAGCTACCTTAACGACATGAAATTTTTTACTACCAATATAGGGGTTCCGAGTCTCTGCCTGAACTCTCTAGTCCTCTGGCAACACTAACCTACCTAATCCCAGACTTGTCTGTGTCCCATTGGATCCGTCGAGATGTCTCCTGGGTCTTATACACAGATAATTCTCTTAAAACATTCTTCACTCTATGCTCGGAATATGCCTTACCGCAAGCTGAGCATTATAATTATTTGCGCATAGCATCCTTATTGCACAGGATCCCTGATATCAAATGTAAGGTGCTGTTGAAGATAGCTCAATTTCTTAGACCCAGCTCCAGACCCAAATGAGATTTTGGGTAAAAGTCACATAAACTTATGCTACGATAGTATCTGACACCTGCATCTCCAAATTCCACAACAGCACTTCACCTCATTGCTGGAGGCAATGCCGTCAAAATGGCAAACCATACCATATCTTTTGGGCTTGTAGTAAACGCTCGCCAGCAGTTTTTGCTATGATATCGCAAATTATAGGTTTCAACATACACCCCTCACCGAGTCTGGCGATTTTAAACATCAGCACGGAGGCTATTCCTCCAACTTTTAGACTAATTGTGTTTCATATTCTCCTTGCCACTGGGCTTTGCACAGCAAAATTATGGAAATCATCATATGTACCCTCAATAAATGATGTAATAAAGATAGTTCAACTCCACTATGGCTATGAAGTTAGAGTCACACACACACACAAGATAGATTTGAATTTATCAATGATCTTTGGCTTTTATGGACATTATGGTATTCAAAATATAACATAGACGTGTAATGATACTCTATTTTTCTGACAAATAGAATTTCTTACCTGGCCTTTTGTCACTCCAGTTACAATAATGTTATTATTATGTTATGCCTCATGAAGATGGTATATCACTGTTCATGTCTTATTTCTAACATGTTTATATTCTTTTAGTGTATACAAATATTGTCCACTTGATTTGTATACTGATTCGGGCCTTGCAGGCCTACATACAGTTTATATTGATACTGTTTTGAAAAAGCAATACAAATCTATTGGAATTAAAAAATAAAACTGGTAAGTTAAAGGGTAACTCCACTTTTGTGGTAAAAAAAAGAAGCTAATTAAAAAAGAACAATATAGCATATACAATTGTGACACAAGTCATGTTGCAGTTGAATGTTATTAAAAATTACCTTTCCTTTTTAATCTTCAACGCTGCAATTTTCTTTAAGATGCAATGTGGCTACCTGGAGGCGTTCTGTACACAGGTGGTGTACAGAACGCCACCCCCAGAAATGTCATTTTCTGCTTGTGTGATGAGCTTACTGATTGTCCCAGGAGTCTGCACTAAGATACAAATCAGATTTTGAGAATTCCCTGCAACAAAAATATATTTTTTGGTGTGATACTCTCAAAGGCAAATCACTTCTAAATGGATGCAGACTCTGCCACTTTCCTCATTAAAGCCCTGCAGGTGCAGCAGCTGATTGATAATTATAAAATTACTCCAATACAGATTTGCTCAGCACATGGACACAGACTAACAAACAGAACATGGAGTTACTCTTTAACACTTACAAGAAGCAAAACACAAGTAGACAAAATAGATTTAAAGAAGAAGGCAAATTCCATTATTAAATCTTCTGCCCTTGTTGTTTTAACTTTGGATAGTAAAACTTTTTTCTGCCAAAAAAATACCTTATACAGCCCACTTCCTGTTTCTTGTCTGGTAAAAAGCCTAGGCTTATGACATCATGCACAGCTCTCTCATGAGAGTTTGCCAGGAAGGGAGGGGGGATGAGTCATAGGAGGGCCAATGAGAGCTGCAGAGATGGAGGTGTGCCTCTGTGTGTGTCTGTGTAAATTCAGGAAGTGAACAGACAGCAGCATCAGCTGCCCACAGTTAAAATGGAAGGAGATTTTCACAGCATATTTGGAATCACAGTATATATAGAACCAGGGATGAGCCGAACACCCCACTGTTCGGTTCGCACCAAAACCTGCGAACAGGAAAAAAATTTGTTCGAACACGCAAACACCGTTAAAGTCTATGGGACTCGAACATGAATAATCAAAAGTGCTAATTTTAAAGGCTTATATGCATGGTATTGTCATAAAAAGTGTTTGGGGACCTGGGTCCTGCCCCAGGGGACATGGATCAATGAAAAAAAAAGTTTTAAAAATGGCTGTTTTTTCGGGAGCAGTTATTTTAATAATGCTTAAAGTGAAACAATAAAAGTGTAATATTCCTTTAAATTTCGTACCTGGGGGGTGTCTATAGTATGCCTGTAAAGGGGCGCATGTTTACCGTGTTTGGAACAGTCTGACAGCAAAATGACATTTCAAAGGAGAAAAGTCATTTAAAAACTACTTGCGGCTATTAATGAATTGTTGGTCCGACAATACACATAACAGTTCATTGATAAAAACGGCATGGGATTTCCCCACAGGGGAACCCTGAAACAAAATTTTTTTTAAAAATGGCGTGGGGGTCCCCTTAAATGCCATACCAGGCCTTTCAGGTCTGGTATGGATATTAAGGGGAACCCCGTGCCAAATTTAAAAAATGGCGTGGGGTCCCCCTACAAATCCATACCAGACCCTTATCCGAGCACGCAACCTGGCAGGCCACAGGAAAAGAGGGGGGGCGAGAGAGCGCCCCCTCTCCTGAACCCGTACCAGGCCACATGCCCCCCAAAGCACC
Organism: Lithobates clamitans; assembly: GCA_037952925.1. NCBI lineage: Eukaryota > Metazoa > Chordata > Amphibia > Anura > Ranidae > Lithobates > Lithobates clamitans. The sequence goes on along the minus strand of JBBGZY010000519.1, from coordinate 1,713,184 downwards.
TTGTCCCCATGTTGATGGGGACAAGGGCCTCATCCCCACAACCCTTGCCCGGTGGTTGTGGGGGTTTGCAGGCGGGGGGCTTATCGGAATCTGGAAGCTCCCTTTAACAAGGGGACCCCCATATCCCAGCCCCCCCTGTGTGAAATGGTAAGAGGGTACAAAAGTACCCCTACCATTTCACAAAAAAAGTGTCAAAAATGTTAAAAATGACAAGAGACAGTTTTTGACAATTCCTTTATTTAAAGTCTTCTTCTTTTCCATCTTCTTTCTTCTATCTTCTATCTTCCTTCGGTTTCTTCCTCCATCTTCTTCTTCCTCCGCTCCTCTGCTTCTTGCTCCGGTGTTCTCGTCCGGCATCTTCCTCTGCGGCATCTTCTTCCCTTCTTCTTTCTCGGGCCGCTCCACATCCATGATGGGAGGCTCCCACTGTGTGATGCTTTGTCTTCTGATACTTCTTAAATAACAGAGGGCAGGGCCACCCGGTGACCCTGTCCCCTCTGATGCACATGGACTTGACGGGGACTTCCCTGTGGCATTCCATGTGACGTCAAAGGGGGCGGGGTCACCCGTTACGTAACGAGTAACCCTGCCCCCTCTGACGTCACGGGGTACTTTTGTACCCCCTCACCATTTCACACAGGGGGGGCAGGATCTGGGGGTCCCCTTGTTAAAGGGGGCTTCCAGATTCCAATAAGCCCCCCATCCCCAGTAAGAAGAAAAAAAGAAAAACAGAAAATAAAAGAAAAAAGAAGGGGAGGGAGAAAAAAAGAAAGAGAAAGGGAAGGAGGGGAATTAGTAGAAAGAAAAAAACCAAGGGAGGGAAAGAATATGGAAAGATGAAGAGGGTGGGGAAATAAAAGGTGGGTAAGGGGGAGGGAGAGGGGAGGAGAAAGGAAGAGAGAAAGAAAGGAAAATAAGGAAAAGAAAAAAACAGAAAAAGAAAAGAGAAAAAAAGGGGAGGAAAAGGAGGGGGAAAGACTAGGACACAGATAGTATAGATCAGAGGTGTGTAAGAGAAACACACTGAAAAAGAACAGGGGGGGAGGTGGCTCGGGCATGAGAATGGTGAGGTATGGCAGCACAGGTGCACAGGTAAACAAGTGATGTAATATGTACCTAGTTGGCAGAGTACCAAAGTACTGGGACCCGGAGGGAAAGGTCCCACAGGTAGCAAGATATATGCCAAGGTATATATCAATGGTGATGATGAAGGAGATGAAAGGGGTAGTAAACTCCTCCTATTTGTACATTTTTCTATATCGTACCGAGATAATCCATTTGCTCTCTTGCTTCTGGTGAGCCTTGTTTGGGGACTAGGTTCCTAAACCTCTATTCCATAAGATTATATAAAAATAAACCTTTGGGTGCAATGGGTTGTAAGTCAGGGTCCTTTACTTACTGTGATGTAATATATATAAAAAAGAAATACTATTCTTTATAAGGAAAGTACTTATTGTGAGTCAGTATTGGGTATGGTAAATCACAGGAGGTAGTAATTCTCTTGCAATTCTGTCATCAGACTGAGCCTTTTACTATTTTAGCATGCACAGGGCAACATCTGAATTTACTAACAACATCTACTATGCTTACAAACCAGTAGAGCAAATTTGCCTAAACATACTCATTGTAAGAGATCCCAAGACCAGTATCCCCTTCTGTAAACCTAAGGCTGTTTCCAGTGCTTATCAAATTAGAATTATTTGCAACGAGTTACTGGCTCATAATACCAAATATTTGGCACCTGAGAACTCAGCATGATATTTGGTTTGCATGTGGACTATAGTAAGTTAAAGTTGAGCTAAAGTCTGCTGCATGTAACTCCCTTCCAGGGATGCAACGGCCGCAAATTCTTCACCTGTCTTCCTCCAGGTTTGGCATTCTTGCCAGTGGCGGCTGGTGCTCAGAATTTTTGGGGGGCGCAAACAAACTGAAAAATTCGGAAAAAAAACCCATCAATTGTAGCCTCACTGTACCATCAATTGCAGCCACTGTGCCAGCAAACACAGCCACTGTGCCCATCAATGGCCACCACTGTGCCATCAAACACAGCCACTGTGCCCATCAATTGCTGCCACTGTACCATCAAACACAGCCACTGTGCCATCAAACGCAGCCACTGTGCCCATCAAATGCAGCCACTGTGCCCATCAAACGCAGCCACTGTGCCCATCAAACACAGCCACTGTGCCCATCAAATGCTCCCACTGTGCCATCAAATGCTGCCACTGTGCCATCAAATGCTGCCACTGTGCCCCAAATACAGCCAGTGCGCCCATCTTATGTAGCCACTGTGCCCATCTTATGCAGCCACTGTGCCCCATCATAGCAGCCACTGTGCCCATCATATGCAGCCTCACTGTGCCCCATCAAATGCAGTTTTACTGTGCCCCATCAAATGCAGCCTCACTGTGCCCCATCAAATGCAGCCTCACTGTGACCCATCAATTGCAGCCTCACTGTGCCCCATCAAATGCAGCCTCACACAGCCTCACTGTGCCACATCAAATGCAGCCTCACTGTGCCCCATCATATGCAGCCTCACTGTACCCCATCATATGCAGCCTCACTTACCTTACAGGCAGCTCCGCTCGGGTCATAAGTTCCACAGAGCTGCCGACATCACGTCCGGTTTCCCTGTGGAACAGGGAAACCATAAGTAACCTCTTAACTTGAACAACAAAGCTCCGGAAGCTGTTCAGTGCTTTGGATTGTGCCGCAAAACTGGTCAAAAGGCTGCAAATGAAGTGCTTTGTCTGCAATCTCGTGATTGCATTGACGTGCACTGTGTTCGGCACTGTGCATAGTGCACTGTGTCCGGCATCCGAACACAGTGTAGTTAAATAAAAATGTTTTCTATTTTATTTTTTTTAAAGGGACTTTTAAAAAAAAAAAAAAATGTGCCTGCTGGTTGGGGGGTGGCGCCCATGTGCCCCTTATGGACGGGCTGCCACTGATTCTCGCCCATCTTGATTGTTCAGCCCTGTAGGACATAACTCCTGTGCATGGGAATTAATTTATCGAGACACCCAAGACATTCTGAGAATGTACACTCAGCTATACATGCTCAGTCCACAAGCTAAAGAAACTTGCTAGCAGGCAGGGAAGATACATTTATTGCAGAAGAGACATGAGTTCAGTTTTAACATAAGGCTTAGCAGTATTTAAAAAAAAAGCAATTTTTAAATTACTGAAGATCGCAGAGGATAGGCAGAAAAACCCATGCTCAGAAGGTAGCGTAGGGGAGGTTGACTGCCACTCTCCATGCAGAAAGTGATGTAAAAAGGGCTCAAAGAATAATGATCCTGATAATGGTCACTCTTATCTTGAAGCTGTAAAAACTTTAATGATCTCTGTGTATATTTTTTACTATAAAGCCTCATACACACCACTAGTTGTGTTAGTCACCACTGACAGCTCAGGTCGGAGGCGCTGTACTAACAATCCGATGTTAATGCAGCGATCTACCCTGTGGATCTAGCCCCCTGCCAGAACACTCCGGTCAGCGCTCTCAGCCAGTAACCAGTTTCTGTAGGAACGGCTGCTATACACACGGAGCAAATGTTGGCTGGTTTCTACTGAGCTGACTGATGACATTCAAACTGTGTGTGCTAGGCTTAAGGCTTCATGCACACTAGAAAGCTAAAAACGACTTTAGAAACGCTGGAGAAAAAACTATATTGTTTTAGCATTTTTTACTGGCGATCAGCAGAGTTTTTAACCTAGTGTGCAAGCTATGTTTAGTTGCTGTAGCATTAGGGAGTGGAGCCACTGGCATCCTTAACAATCAGTCAATAGCTGGTGGTTAAGCAGCAGGCTGGGAAGCTAGCCGCCACATCCCAAAGGATGAGTCATCAGCTGTCAGCGGGGTTGCCCACTGACAGATGAATGTAAAAAAAAAAAAAACATTGCCAGCAATAAAACAGTGTGAAAAAAATGGAGTGGGGTCCCCCCAATATCTATACCAGACTCTTATCCAAGAATGCAGCCTGGTAGACCAGAAAAGGGGGTGGCGAGCAAGTGCCCCCCCTTCGGAACCATACCAGGCCACATGCCCTCAATATGAGGGGGTCCTTTGGGGCAGGGGGCTCCCCTAAAACACCTTGTCCCCCTAAAACACCCTGGGCGGTGGTTGTGGAGGTCTGTGGGCTTATTGGAATCTGTAAGCTCCCTTTAACAAGAGGGTCCCCAGATCCTGCCCCCTACATAATACCCCTGCTCATTCACTCAAAAAATAAAAAATGTCCCCCAGTATAGTTCCATCATCAATAGAGATGCCCGCCACCACCACCGACCCCAAAAAAAATAAAATAAAAACATCTCCTCTCCTGACAGCTCTTCAATAACTAAGGGGCAGGGCCATCTGGTGACCTTTTTCAGGTCGATGGTAGTGGCAGGCGTTGTGATTGACCATGAATCTACACCGTGGGATTTTGTTTATATTTTTTAAATGACTTGTCAAAAACTGCTTACTGTCTTTTTTTACACTACACTTTTTTTGGGTGAATGAGTAGGGGTACCCCATATACTCCCCTACCCCAAGCACCCCCCCATGTTGAGGGCATGTGGCCTGGTGTGGTTCAGGAGGTGGGGCGCTCACTCGTCCTCCTGCTCTGCCAGCCTGCATGCTCAGATAAGAGTATGGATAAAGAAGTGGACCCCACGCTGTTTTTTTTTACATTTTGGCATGGGATTCCCCTTAAAATCCATACCAGACCCAAAGGGCCTGGTTTGATAGGACAGCTGAGGACTCATCCGTTGTTAAGGACTTGACGGCTGGCTTCCAGGCCTGCTCCTTAACAACCAGTTATTCACTGGTTGTTAAGGACCCCGGCGGCCTCTGCTTCCAAAGAAAAAACTGCTAAACCCTGGGCACCGGCGTTTAGCAAAGTTTAGCAGCGTTTAGGAGAGTTTCTGCAAAAATGCTGCTGCTCCAGAAATGTTTTTTTCTGCCACTAAATTCTCCTGTTAAAAAACACTTCTAAAAGTGTGCATGAAAACATAGGATAACATGCTGGGAAGTATAGAGGCAGTTAAAAAAAAAGTCTGACACCCAAAACAGCAGCTGTGTGCATGAGGCCTTACAGATTGCAGTTTCTTGGGATTACATTTCTATCTCTTGAAATAGATAGGTCACTGGCAACTGAGGGTAAAATAAAAGTAGATCACTGCATGTGATACTTTTTGATTTGCAACACAAGTTTATTTTCCACAGCATATAAAAATAATGCATTTCTAAGAAGAAATTTTTTTTTTGTTTTTTTCCACAGTTTGCATTTATTTGTCACAGTACGTAATATAGAATCTTTAAAAGATGATTTTTTGAAAGTGCATTTGTCAAAAAGTAGAAAAAAGTATGGCACTTTTAGATTTATATTCTCAATAATATTGTCTTGAAAGAAAGTTGATACATTCCATTGCTTGCCTTATGGACTAGGATGCCATTAGCAGCATGAAGAAAACATAAAAGATCTCAAGTAAAGACTGACTTACATTTGCTACACATATTGTTCAGCTCTTACTTCACAAGTTACAGAGAATGTAAGTTAATGGTATTTTAAAGGTTCCCTTATCAATGTTTCTTAGCAGGTACACGCTTTGTGAAGAAAATACAATAAAACATAATGCACATATCTGAAACCCTAATGTGTTTTTAAGTAAACTTTCAAGAGGGTAGCATTTAAATATTTAATATGTTATTTTATTGCTGTACTAATAGTGTAAGGCTTTTTATTCCTACACATTTATGTACTTAAAACTAGGGGAGGTAATATGTGAAGCAATGATAGCTAATAGCTATCATTAACATCCATTAAACTAAAATATCCCAAACCTTTACTATAATTTGTATTCAATAATACTTTTAGCTGTGCAGATATTACAGACAAAAAGACAAGAAAAGATCAATTTAGCAAAATATATATATATCTATATATATATATTTTTAAAAAAACCTCCAGCATTGCTAAACAGGTTTGTCATACATAATTCTCAGAAGAAAAAAAAACAAAAAAAAAACAACATCAGTTTGTTCAAATTACTACATCAAAATGACAAAACAAGCTTCACTAAAAAGCAACAATATGCACTGGGGGTAGCTGTTATCCACTAAGCTTCTGGTAGTAGGTACTTGAAAAAAGCAAGTATAGGCAAGGCTGTAAGTGGTTCAAAAAAGTGGCAACTACCCCAATCTATAAATGACCTTTGCAGCAAGGTCCACATGGACGAGCAACACACATCAAACAAACGTAACTGTTAGGGCCAAATTGTTCTTTGCAGGCTGGTCGATGTGTGCTGCCCTTCCCTGTGGACCTTGCTGCAAAGGCCAGTTAAAGGTTAGGGTGGTTGCCACTTTTTTGTACAGTTGGACAAATTGGGTGCAGGGATGCGTGGGATGCCTTCACCTCCATTGTGCTCTTGCTGGGCATTGTGAGCAATCCCTGTGTCTTTAAGGAGGGATGGGCTCCTACTATGGAGGCTCTGGAAATTTTGAGTTAGGACCACAGCATATACAGAGGACCCTCTGCATGGACACTGTAGATTACTTATATATTTGCAATTGTGTGCAAACAAAACCCTCTGTTTTAAACGTAAATTGTTAGACAAGGCCGATCTGGTTGTTTTACAGGCTGGTCAGTAAAGGCCCGTACACACGATCGGACTTTTTTGACAACAAACATGCAAATTAGCTGTTTTGGAGCAACATCCGACCATGTGTACACTCCATCGGACAAACTTTTTCTGTTTCCATCGGACTTTTGTTGGCTGTGCGAACGGACAAACTTTCCGGCAACAAAAGTCCGATGGAGCAAAGTCCGATTGTGTGTACACAAGAGCATCGGACTTTTGTACAAACTACAGTACGCAGCCGCGAGAATGTTTTCAGCACGAACCCATCACGATGGTTCTCGGCGACAGGGTACTGTACATCTCGCGCTGGGTGCAATAGGAAAAACACATTTTCCTATTGCGGCGAGCGCGAGAGGGAATTCCCCTCTGGGGGCATGCCAGGCCCTTAAGTCTGGTATGGATTTTAAGGGGAACCAAAAAAACTGCGTGGGGTCCCCCCAGAATCCATACCAGACCCTTATCCGAGCACGCAGCCCGGTCGGTCAGGAAAGGGGGTGGGGACGAGTGAGTGCCCCCCCTCCTGAGCCATACCAGGCCGCATGCTCTCAACATGGGGGTGGGTGCTTTGGGGAGGGGGCGCCCTTCGACCCCCCCACCCCAAAGCACCTTGTCCCCATGTTGATGACGACAAGGGCCTCTTCCCGACAACCCTGGCCCTTGGTTGTCGGGGTCTGTGGGCGGGGGGGCTTATCGGAATACGGAGCCCCTTTAATAAGGGGGCCCCCAGATCCCCGGCCCCCCACCCAACGTGAATGAGTATGAGTATTCACCTAGGGAAAAAAAGTGTAAAAAAAAAAAAAAAAACACACACTACACAGTTTTTAAAAGTAATTTATTAGGCAGCTCCAGAGGTCTTCTGCCGATTTCGGTGGTCTTCTTCCGACTTCAGGGGTCTCTCAGGCCTCTTCTCCTTCTCTTCGGTGCCATCTCCGCGCTCTCTGGTTCTTCTCCGGTGCCTTCTTCCTTCTGCCGGGCTCCTCCGCTATCTTCTGCTCTTTTGCCGCTCTTTTGCTAGCGGAGGAGCCCGGACATCTGGATCGTCTTCTTCCCTCTTCTCTTCCAGAGATGTTGACACGACGCTCTCTCGGGCTGTAATGCTATCTGTGCGCTCTGCTATGACTTATATAGGCGGTGACCCCGCCCCCTATGACATTACAGTCCCGGGGCATGCTGGGACTGTGAGGTCATAAGGGGGCATGGTAAAGAATGACATGCCCATGCCCCCTTATGACCTCACAGTCCCAGCATGCCCCGGGACTGTGATGTCATAGGGGGACGGGGTCACCGCCTATATAAGTCATAGCAGAGCACACAGACAGCATTACAGCCGGAGAGAGCGTTGTGTCAACATCTCTGGAAGAGAAGAGGGAAGAAGACGATCCAGATGTCCGGGCTCCTCCACTAGCAAAAGAGCAGAAGATAGCGGAGGAGCCCGGCAGAAGATCCAGACACCAGGAGAAGACACCGGAGAGACCCCCGAAGTCGGAAGAAGACCCCCGGAGCTGCCTGATTAATTAATTTTAAAACCTGTGTACTGTGTTTTTTTCTTGACACTTTTTTCCCTAGGTGAATGGGTAGGGGTACCATGTACCCCATACTCATTCACATAGGGCAGGGATCTGGGGGCCACCTTATTAAAGGGGGCTCCCAGATTCCGATATGCCCCTCGCCCGCAGACCCCGACAACCAACGGCCAGGGTTGTCGGGAAGAGGCCCTTGTCCTCATCAACATGGGGACAAGGTACTTTGGGGTGGGGGGTCGCAGGGTGCCCCCTCCCCCAAAGAACCCCATGTTGAGGGCATGCGGCCTGGTACGGCTCAGGAGGGGGGGCGCTCGCTTGTCCCCACCCCCCTTCCTGACCGGCCGGGCTGCGTGCTTGGATAAGGGTCTGGTATGGATTTTGGGGGGACCCCCACGCTGTTTTTTCGGCGTAGGGGGTTCCACTTACAATCCATACCAGATCTAAGGGCCTGGTATGCCCCTGGAGAAGAACCCATGCCGTTTTTTTATTTAAAATTTGGCATGGAGTTCTCCCTCAAAACTCATACCAAACACAGGGCCTGCCATTGGCGGGAATCCAAGTCGGATCCCCGCACCAGTGGGAACCCGGCTCGCAAGGTGTCAATTAGGGTTGTCCCGATACCACTTTTTTAGGACCGAGTACAAGTACCGATACTTTTTTTCAAGTACTCGCCGATACCGATTACCGATACTTTTTTTTTAATGTCACGTGACAGTGGTTTTTTTTTCATTTTTTTTTTTTTTTTAACAGTGCTTGCTTTTTTTTTGGGGGGGGGGGGGGAGGGGGTGAACGTTGTATGTGTGTGTTATTTTTTTTTTTTTACAATTTTTATTTTTTACAATAGTATTTCTTTTATTCTTTATTGTTTTTTTTGTTTTTTTTAATCAGCCCTTTTGGGGGGCTTTGGTGAGATATCAGGGGTCTCAACAGACCTCTGATATCTCCCCCTTGAGACAGAGAAAGAGACAGAGGATAGAGAATCCCCAGTCCCTTTCTCTGCAGCGTCAGCTGCACTGACAATGAATGGAGAGAAGTCCGCAGCTTCTCTCCATTCATAAACTGACACATCGTAATCACAGAAGATTACAATGTTTCAGTTATGTGAATGGACAGAGTCAGCTGACTCTATCCATACACAAAGGAAGGAGGAGGAGGACGGAGGGGGGACAGAGAAGGAGAGAGGAACGGAGGGGACAGATAAGAGCAAAACGGAGGGGACAGATAAGAGCAGAACGGAGGGGACAGCTGAGAGGGACAGATAAGGACAGATAAGAGCAGAACGGAGGGGACAGCTGAGAGGGACAGAGGAAAGGAGGGGGCATGGAGGAGGATGCAGTGACAGTCAGCTGTGAGCGATCACCGCTGTCTGTCACTAAAACTGCTGAAAGCCGCGGGGGGAGAATCTTGTAACTCCCCCACGCGCCGATCACAGCTGACTTCCAGGTATCGGGGGAGGCATCGGTAGCATTTGCCCGAGTACAAGTACTTGGGCAAATGCTCGGTATCGGTGCCGATACCGATACTAGTATCGGTATCGGGACAACCCTAGTGTCAATCTTGCCGATAAAAGTGGCGAGATTGACACAATATCAGACAATACAGAAGTTGACCAAAGGGTGGTGGTAAAGAGCTGAAAAACCACGTGATTTGGTGAAAGTTGGCTGGAAAAGTCCTGTCATCTGTATGCAAGACAAACAGCTGGCCAATGCCCTTTGTACAAAAATCCAAGGGAAAGTTTGTACAAAGTCCCATCGTGTGTATGGGGCTTTAGCCTAAGTTCACACTGCTGTAATTTATCATGCAACTTGTAACACATAAATTCGTATGACAAGTCAAAACAGATTAATTTCAATGCAACTCAAATCACAGCGACTTGAGTGCCATAGACTGCAATGTTAAATCACAAAAGTTGCAAGGAAGTCACAAGGAAGTCACAAGCAAATTGCACAATTTTGGGGTCGCAGCAGTGACTTCAGAACATGTACCATGAATTGCATGCTGCATCTGGTTCCTCCTTGTGAGAAAAAAGCAAACATGCTAGGGGAAAATGCAAGAAAAAAAAATCCATTAATAAATAAATACATTTCAATTATTTTATAAATGTTATTTTAGTTAAAAGGTAGGAGATATGTGGTCACCAGGGTGCCTTACAATATTTTAGGCACTAAAATGTTTTTCATGTATTGGTTAATTTATGAGCATGTTACTCTGCTATCCTTATACTTAGAATATGGTAGACCAGTGCTGGGCACTGGTGCATACTGATACTACAGAATCTTAGAAAGCTTCCTATGAAGAATTAGTCTTGTAATTGTTCAATGTTCACTAAAGTAACCTTTTCAACATATTTTAAACTTTTTTGCACAGTCTTTACTCACATTTTTGAAATGCAATATATATGATCTTTCTTTTCCATGCTCTTGTTTACTATGCTAGCCCTAACATATTCTAAAATGCATTCGAAACTTTACTAAATTCACAGATAAATAATACATGACTACATGCTAATATCTTACTCTCGCCCTGGGCTGCAGGTCTCAATGTCCACTTCAGCTGCCGGTTCTAAAGATCTTGAAAGTCAAATAAGTGAATAAAGCGCATCCCTTGTGCTGCTGTTCATTGAAATCTACATTTCCCTGCCCTCCATTTACACGGATACCCTTGCAGCTGTTGTCTTCTGGTGCTGCAGGGGTTAATGTGAGCTGCTGGATCTGTCACGGACACTCGTCATAAATGCTGACTACGCCCACCTTTTTAGCCCCTCACCCCCCCCAGCTCCATTACTAAAAGTTGTACTATTGCTTCCCACAACGAATAGCGCTTTATGAATAGAGAGTGGATGAATGAAAAGTCTGCCTCTTCCATGAATGAATGAGACTAAATTACTTCACTCTATTTGCAGCTACTAGGGCCAGTGAGTGCTTGTTTAAAGCTTATTTACTGTTTGTTAAGAATATTTAAAAAGATGTCTAAAGCTTGGCCACAGTTAAGCTGGGTATACACTGAGTTTTTGTTTTTTAGTTTGACTAGAAAAAAAAAAAAAAACCCTCACAAATTCCAGCATCCATACAATCAATGTGGATACAGGAATCTCTCCCTTGGCACTAATATATTCTGACAGCAGGGTCTGCCTTCCCATCAAAATACACTGGTCACCTCTTCAGCGGCTAATAGCTAGTATTCCAGCAGGACCATTCAACAGAACCAAGTCATTAGATATGCTTCTATTGAACAGGGAGTTCAATAGAACATTGTATCTCTTGCACGGGACCCGCTCATAAATGCCCAGGACTAGGCGGAGAGTGCAGTCATGTGAAAAGTCTAACATTAAGGTAGTTCCCCGACTTAGAGATGAGCCTTCACTGTGTGCAGTAATAAAGTGTGTATGTTTGCATTAGGAAATACATGCCGAGCCTGTGCCCACTCCACCAATCCAGCGTACCTGTTATTTTACTCCCAGTAACAGAATGGAGTCCCACCGAGCACCTAGTGTGGACCTCATGCATGTTCTTCACTTAAAGTGATTGTAAAGGCTTGTTTTTAATTTTTTTTTAAATAACAAACATGTCATACTTACCTCCACTGTGCAGCTCGTTTTGCACAGAGTGGCCCTCGGCGGCTCTTGCAGCTTCTCCCTGCATCAGATAACCCCCTAGGAGAAGCGCTCTCCTGGGGGGTTACCTTGCAGGCGAGCTCCTGAGTCCAGCATTTGCGTCTATACACACACGAATGCCGGACTCAGCCCCACCCCCTGGCGCCTGCCTCATTGGATTTGATTAACAGCAGCAGGAGCCAATGGCTACACTGCTATCAATCTATCCATCCAATCAAGAGCCGAGAACCCCAGGCAGAGGAAGAGCGCATCTCCAGCATGTGAAATTTTAGGGCTCAGGTAAGTAAAATGGGGGGGCTGGGGGGCCGGTCACTGCCAGGTGTTTTTTCACCTTATTGCATAGGATGCATTAAGGTGAAAAAACACAAGGGTTTACAACCCCTTTAACTCTTTTCTTTCCATACCTTGTGACCACGTCATAGATCCCTGCAATGCGGGTTTGTATCCGGTTGCTGTTGTATACCACCTGCTAGGGAGGGAGCCAGAACATCAACCCCCTCACTACCGAAGGACTTGTCACCTTTACCAGGTTCCTCATTTCATGGCTGGTTGCTTGTAGCTGGTTCCTTTACTTGGTTACCTATAGTAACTACACTCCTCTTCTTGCTGAGTTAATCCTTTGTGTAGTAGTGCTTTACAGACCCAGGTTCTTTGGAATACACCAGAACCAATATGCACCACTTTGAATAACTGTAGACCAGGCTCATAATGGTTAACATAACTTTATTGAACATGATGAGGCATACAGTTCAATATGAACAACATCCTGTCCCTAAACTTAACTAGAACAAATTAGTGGTCCAGCATACCTTCTTGAGGGGAGAGTCCATTATGGCATTTTCCATAGCTTGGATGTCCTCCAATTCCTGGTTCCTTCAGCATCACCACAAAGAGCCTGCAACATTTGGACCCATTGATACCCGTGTTCTTGTTCCCACTCCAGCTGCTTCAAACCTTAGCTGTTCCCTTTTTTTATAGCACAACTGAGCCAGTTAGAACTAAAAGCTCGGGAACTGAGCAAAAACACTTAACCCCTTCTGCAGCCTGGGCTGGCTATTAGTTAACTAAACTGTACAAACATTTCAACTTGCCTAAATGTACTGTATACCCAACTTTACATTTTTAGTCAGGGAGATTTTTAACTGCTGGCTTTTAGAAGCAGAAACAAGTATAATTACCCATCCTAACAATCTATGCATGATGAACTTTCAACACCCTTTGAGAAAAAACACTACTTCTAGGATAGAGCACTTATTTTATAGCCACTTATCAAATGGGATTGTCCCAGTTCTGCAGGATTGTCAAGTATAGCACAAAGAGGTAAGCCAATAACATAAATAGAACTCATTATCACATTCTTTCATCTCAATAAGTATGAAACCAAATCATTTGGGCTAAGCATATATTATGTAACACTGGATTCTAAAGTGTGTAATTTTTTAATGACCCCCCTCAGGTCTACGATGTGTAATTTTTCCTGACCTCATATTTCAGTAATGCAGAACAAAGCAATTGTAGTGGATTAAAAGCTAGATTCTACAACACTTTTGACAACCTGATTTCTAATAAGACAAGCGATTTGGGCACTGTGCCCTCCTCAGTCAATAAAGATTCCCTGTCTTCTACGGAAAAGTTCAATTCTTTTTACATCCAGAATACATCTTATAACTGCCAGAACCATTATAATTTTTTATACTTTAAATCATTCTCTGACAAATATTCACTTGTCAGACATTTTACATTTATGTATTATAACACCAGTGACAAGGCCAGACAATCCAAGCTTTACATACATACATACACACACACACACACAGTGCCTTGCAAAAAGTATTCACCCCCTTGGCTTTTTACCTATTTGGTTACATTACAGCCTTTAGTTCAATTTTTTAATCTGAATTATATGTGATGGATCAGAACACAATAGTCTAAGTTGGTGAAGTAAAATTAGAAAAATATATACATAAAACTATTTTTCAGAAATAAAAAACTGATAATTGGCATGTGCGTATGTATTCACCCCCTTTGTTATGAAGCCCATAAAAAGCTCTGGTGCAACCAATTACCTTCAGAAGTCATATAATTAGTAAAATGATGTCCACCTGTGTGCAATCTAAGTGTCACATGATCTGTCATTACATATACACACCTTTTTGAAAGGCCCAAGAGGCTGCAACACCTAAGCAAGAGGCACCACTAACCAAACACTGCCATGAAGACTAAGGAACTCTCCAAACAAGTAAGGGACAATGTTGTTGAGAAGTACAAGTCAGGGTTAGGTTATAAAAAAAAAAATATCCAAATCTTTGAAGATCCCTAGGAGCACCATCAAATCTATCATAAACAAATGGAAAGAACATGACACAACAGCAAACCTGCCAAGAGAAGGCCGCACACCAAAATTCATGGACTGGGCAAGGAGGGCATTTATTAGAGAGGAAGCACAGAGACCTAAAGGTAACCCTGGAGGAGGTGCAAAGTTCCACAGCAGAGACTGGAGTATCTGTACAGTTGGGCTTTATGACAGAGTGGCCAGAAGAAAGCCATTATTTTCAGCAAAATACAAAATGCATGTTTTGAGTTTGCGAAAAGGCATGTGGGAGACTCCCAAAATGTTTGGGGGAAGGTGCTCTGGTCTGATGAGACTAAAATTTAACTTTTTGGCCAAAGAAAATGCTATGTCTGGCGCAAACCCAGCATCAGCCAAAGAACACCATCCCCAACATGGTGGTGGCAGCATCATGCTGTGGGGGTGTTTTTCAGCAGTCGGGACTGGGAAACTGGTCAGAGTTGAGGGAAACGTGGATGGTGCTAAATACAGGAATATTCTTGAGCAAAACCTGTACCACTCTGTGTTTGATTTGAGACTAGGACAGATGTTCAACTTCCAGCAGGACAATGACCCCAAACACACTGCTAAAGCAACACTCGAGTGATTTAAGGGGAAACATGTAAATGTGTTGGAATAACCTAGGTCAAAGCCCAGACCTCAATCCAATAGAAAATCTGTGGTCAGACTTAAATATTGCTGTTCACAAGCGCAAACTATCCAACTTGAAGGAGCTGGAGCAGTTTTGCAAGGAGGAATGGGCAAAAATCCCAGTGGTAAGAGGTGGCAAGCTAATAGAGACTTATCCAAAGCGACCTGGACCTGTGATAGGTGGCTCTACAAAGTATTGACTTTAGGGTGGTGAATAGTTATGCACATTGACTTTTTCTGTTATTTTGTCCTATTTGTGGTTTGCTTCACAATAAAAAAAAAAAAAATCTTCAAAGTTGTGGGCATGTTCTGATGATGCAAATGATAAATGATGATAAATGATGCAAATCCTCAAAAAATCCATGTTAATTCCAGGTTGTGAGGCAAAACACGAAAAATGCCAAGGGGGTGAATACTTTTGCAAGGCACTGTATTTTTATTGTCATCAGTGAAAACAGCTATCCTAATGTTATTTACAAACTCTGGGTTATCAAATCTGCTAACTGGACAGGAGGCATATAAATTATGGAGTTAAAAATTATAACTACGCGTTAGCTTGTCAAAACATTTCAAATTTAAATATGGAAAAAAAATACATTTAGAAACTGTGGCTCTGTTCTCTTAATTTCTATGTCTTTAATTGTCAAGTGCCCTTTATCTTAACTGTCAATTAATGAATAGAAGTTTAATATTAGAAATAGCAATTACCCTCTTAATAATAGATTGAGGTGTCATATTAAAATGCAGGTGAGCTGCATTTTAATATGGGCTGCATTTAATACAGTAAGTGCTCCCCTTATTTCAAAGAGAGCTTCCAGATTCCAATAAGTCCACCACACAGACCCGTACATCTACTGGGTCAGGAATGTAGGGATGAATTCCTTATCCCCTTTCTGGGAGGAATTTGTGCCCCATGCATAGTACTCTCCAGCTCTCACATGGTACTCTGAAATGTTGAAGGCATGTGGCCTGGTATGATTATAGTGGTATAGTGCATGCACACTACCCCACCCTTTCCTGGTCAGCATGGCTGAATGCCTGGATAAAGATCTGGTATGAGTTTTTAGGGGGACCTTACACTTTTTTTTTTTTTTTTTTTTTAAAGGACAGTACAAATTTTTGTAAACAATGTGTACTGCCCTGTAAGAAATAAACATGCAGCCTGGGATCCCCTACAAAATTCATACTGGATCATTATGCAGCAGATAAGGGTCAGGAGCAGATAAGGGTCAGGAGTGAATTTTGAGGGATACCATGTAGACATGTGCGCCGTCAATAAATTTGTTTTGTTTCGTTCCGTTCCACTTTGTATTAGCCGTTAATTCGTATTTCGTAATTCGTGTCCGAAATTCAATTTGGATTCGTACGAAATACGAATTTTTCGTTAGGTTAGTTAACTTTTCGTAACAATTATGACTGTTCGTTATGATGAATTTAAAAAGCAAAAAATACCTCTCTCACAATGGCAGTCGTCGACTCATTATGAGGGGCTGCCACCATCCCTGTGTCGTGCTGACTTCCTCCTGGGGCTGTACACCTGCTGTGCTCATTATGAGGGGCTCCCACCATCCCTGTGCTGTGCTGACTTCCTGGGTTTGTACCCCTGCTTTGCCCATTATGAGGGGCTCCCGCCATCCCTGTACTGTGCTGACTTCCTGGGTTTTTAACTTCATCATAATGAATAATTGTAATTATTATGACAATAATATAACGATATTAACGAACATTCTTATTTTGTCCGATTCTGAATCTCCCATCGACTACCAGTACCAGTCTCCCACTCCCATATTAAAAAAGGACATTTTTTGCAACCCTCACTCAGCAGCAGAAGAAAACCTCTGATTGGTCAAAAAAACACCAGTCGCGTTTCTGTTGTAATGGAATTTGGATCCGAAATTTGTCAACGAAATTTTGTATTTCGTATACAATTCGGAAGCATAGAAATTTGTATTTCGGATGCTTCCGAATGAACACATTTTTTGAAATTCGTCCGAATTTTCGATTCGTACGAAACGAACCGCACATGTCTAATACCATGTACCGTTTTTTTATTAATAGAACAAAGTTGGCCAGGAAATGTCATTTACTAGCAATAGTTCCTTATAAATGCGTCTTTTGCTGCACTACATTACAAAAGGTGGACAACTTTGTGTTCATGTTTAAAGCATCCTTCAAGCATGTGACTGTAGGAATTTTGAATTTTAATGTAACCCATTGAGTCACAATAAAAGGTGTCTCTCCCTGCTGAACTGTATTTTTAAAGATGTTTCTTTCTTTGTATTAGTAGTAAGCCCCCATGGCAGTGCCCAGGTACCTGTACCCTTTTTAAGCAAAAGCTTTCAAATTGGCCCTGAATGCTGGATCTTGTAGATAACAGGAAAGTACTTCCGGTGTACTCCTATACTCCTTCCTGTGTACTCATTCCTCCACAATAGCCTGGCTGGTCACTTACCATTTTGGTTGATTTTAGCAATGGAGTTAAACTATTTTGCCATGGTCTGTATAACTTATGTTGAAAATGGGTACAACACTTATATTAATGATTTAATACATGTTCTAGGTTCATTACAAGATTGTTTAAATCCAAGGTGCAGTTGACCTTTAAATCCAGATTTGCAGTGAATCAGATTGACCCACAGATAGATGTTTTCTGAAGATCACCTCTGGGAAAAGTGATTCATTCTGTGGGCAGGTAAATGGGCATGTGTGTATTTATTACCATTTCAGGTGCATGTAACATAAAGGAATCATATTGTATATGCTGTAATGTGGGCTTCCCTCCCCTAAACTGAAAACTTCCAGTCCCAGTATAGATCCCTCTTTTATTTAATTTCAGAGGACTCAGGTGGTTTAGTTGATTCCCCACCCTCTTTGATGTAACACAGGGGTGTCAAAATGGCGGCCCTCCAGCTGTTGCGGAACTACAAATCCCGTCATGCCTCTGCCTGATGGAGTCATGCTTGTAACTGTCAGCTTTGCAATGCCTCATAGGACTTAAAACCTGTGATAACATACCAAAATAAAAATGTTACTATGTACTTTTAAGGGAAGTATTTTTGTACTTCCTCTGTTGGTTTATTACATAAGATTGTATAGGACACTCTGCCATAATATTTCAGGATCAAATGCAGCCCCTTTGCTGGTTAACTCTATGCAAGGCTGATATCTTTCGAGCATAGAAAAAAGTAACAGTGACGTTGGCAAAACAGATTTCCTAGTAACCATTACAGTACTATGCATGTTACCCCTGTGGTCATTCCATTCCATAAATCTGCCCACCCTCCAATGTATTCAGCGTTTCAGAATGACATCACTAGGCAATGGGTTGGAGGTTTATAGGAATCCAGTAGCAGCCATAGGGCTTTTCTGGAACTCCAGTCTCTAAGTCTGACTTTTGATGTGCATGGAGGTTAGAAGGGAAGTTATAAAAAGTTAATTTTACATAGTATTTATAGCAGGATTTTTAAAAAATGTAGAGATTTAACAAATGCTGATTTTCAAATGACTGGAGAACACAGAATGAGCAGATAAGCCACACCTGAAAGGGAGTACAGTTGGAAAAACTCTTGCACATACTGCATGCAGAGAGTGAATTGGTAATGGATCTAAAGGACAAGCACCTCAGTATCTTCATCCCTGTCTTGGAGCACTGAATGTATTGACCTGTGTGTTCCTTCTTTAGCAATACAGCTCTAGAACCCTTTTTGGAATAAACTTTATCCACTGACAAAAGTAGGTAATTGGTAATTAAAGTACTGTATAGTAACAGTTAAAAATGTTATATTAGTTTTTTTTTTTTTTTCAGTAAATTTTTTGCTGTCCTGGTTCTGTAGAGATTTGACTCCTCTTCTTGTCATTGATACACAACAGGGAGTGAGAGGAAATCTCCTGCTAGACAGTTGTTACCAAAACAGGTATCCATATTGGAGTATTTCTCCTCAACAGGGATGAGCCCAATACCCCCCGGTTTGGTTCGATGCAGAACATGCGAACAGGCAAATAATTTGTTTGAACACCGTTAAAGTCTATGGGACATGAATGTGAAAAATCGAAAGTGCTAATTTTTTAAGATTATATGCAAGTTATTGCCATAAAAAAAGTGTTTGGGGACCCAGATCATGCCCCAGGGGACATGTATTAATGCAAAAAAAAGTTTTAAAAATGGATGTTTATTCGGGAGCAGTGATTTTAATAATGCTTAAAGTGAAACAATAAAAATGAAATATCTTTAAATATCTGCCTGGGGGACCCCATGGGGGTCCCCCAGGCAGTATATACTCTGAACAGCAGTATATATACTATACGGCCGACCCTATATACTATGCAAAAAATTGGGCCTTAGGTGTTGGTGGTACCAGAACACTGTAAG
This sequence comes from Lithobates clamitans, assembly GCA_037952925.1. Taxonomy (NCBI): domain Eukaryota; kingdom Metazoa; phylum Chordata; class Amphibia; order Anura; family Ranidae; genus Lithobates; species Lithobates clamitans. The sequence continues at coordinate 1,694,072 of JBBGZY010000519.1, read as the reverse complement.
CTCTCACAGTTATGCCATGTACACACGTGTTATGCCACGTACACAAATGTTGGCTGTGAGCATGTTGACGGTAAGTCTGACCGTGTGTATGCTCCATCGGACATTTTTGTCGGACTTTCTGCCAACAAATGTTGGCTAGCATGTTCTCAAATTTTCCACCAACAAATTTTTGTTTTCGGACTTTCCGATCGTGTGTACACAAGTCCTTCGGACAAAAGTCCAAAGTACAAACACGCATGCTCGGAATCAAGGACGAGCCGGAAGCGCTCGGTCTTGTAAAACTAGCGTTCATAATGGAGTGGCAAATTATGAAATCTCTCAATGCAGCACATTCTCTTCTTCTTTATAATGGTATAATAATGAAGCTGCTTTGCTGCTGATATTCAGAGTTCTGACAAATGTATTTCTTTTTTTTTTTCTAGTGATCTCCAGAATAATATATTTTTTTTGCGTTTTTTTTCTAGTGATCTCCAGAATAATATTTTTTTTTTCTTTCTAGTGATCTCCAGAATAATATTTTTTTTCTAGTGATCTCCAGAATAATTTTTTTTTTTCGTTTTGTGTGTCAAGTTACCACAACACCATTATTATCTTGTATTTTTTTTACCTCAAAGAGGTTGGTTGGTGTTGGTGTCGGTATCCCTTGTTAATTTGACATTGTATTTTTGAAATGTACCTGCCTACTCACAAACAGTCCTTTTCGAAGCAAAACACATAGCCAAGTATTTTTCAAAACAAATTTGTTTTCATTTAATAGGGAGCACAAGGTCATAACAAAATAAAGAGGAAGGCAGCGATGGAGAAACAGTTGGAATTAGTGAAGCCTTTGTACCCCAGGGCAGACATCAATTATATGACTGTCCAAATTGGCTCTTCCCTCCTTCTTCGCCTCCTCCCCCTCCCTTTTTCAAGCTAACAGACTGACTTCAGACTGCACTGTCCACTTTTAACGCTTCCCTGTGAATACAGGAAACTCAGGAAAGCTGCAACGAGAGAGTGTGACCTATCAGCACTGGAAGCTGTAAACTGCAAGTGCTGGGGCTGGTGGTTTGTTAGTACAGCAGAAGAGCAAGGCTGGGTCCCTGCCACTTATCTAGACTGCCAGAGTGGGTCTAAAGACGATTCTGAAATCCTCACATCTAAATCTGGTGATGTAACTAAGAGATACGAGGCTCATCTACGTCGTCTGGACCGGCGTTGGACACTGGGAGGCATAGTCAACAAGCAACAGAGCCGAGATGGATATATTCCGGTGGAGACCACTAAGAGGACAACAGTGATATACGAGGAAAGGAGACGAGGAAATCGCAGAGAGGAACACCGATCGATAAGGAACATCGCTACTGGATTCACAATTCACATGCCTATTACCCCTGCAAGGGTTGGGCGCTCTGGTGAGTGAGGGCACAAGTGGGGGTACAATAGAAGACGGATAGCACCAGTCACAGCAGTAATCAAGACCTCTATGGGATTATTTTGGATGCACACACTGTTATTTTGGCACAGACTTTTTTTCACATTCATAGGACAACTTTTATTGGATTATTTGGATGCACACATCGTTATTTTACCACAGATTTTCTCTATTGAAAATGTTTTTTTCATATTTAAACATTTTTTGTCTTTCATTTCACATACTTCATCATTTTTGGGATTTTTGTCAGTACTAGAGGATTAATAGTTGTCATTTTGATATATGGTGTCACACTGTCTTGAACATTTATTATTTGGACTTTCACAGTGGATGCAATTGATGTCTAATTTTCACTATATTTTTTGTGGTGTTTTGTACGATTACAGCTTTTGTGGCACACACATTTCAAAGGTTCTAGCACTTTTATAGGATTTCTACCTAATTTGTTGATGCACCTTTATGCACACACACACACACACACACACACACACCTTTTACTTTTAGGATATACAGATTTTTTTGAACAGTGCCAATTCCCCTATTAGAGTTTTTTTATTGTTTGGATTTCACCTTGGTGATTTTCTTTTTCTGGGGGGCTGCAGTTCCTTTTACATTTGTCCTGAGCGTGGAATACTTGATTCTTATTCAAATTGGTAACCTGAGGAGCCCATTTAATAAGGAGCACAATACGGTCCAGGACTCCAAGAGATCGGGAGCAGCAGATGACATATGTCCCGAGGCTGTGGTCTTACAACAGCCTGCATTTTTTGCGAGACAACACCAATCCCAGGCCATCACTCTCAGCACTTCCTTCCAGACTTCCTTCCATGCTGATGTGGTGGGTGGGGTGGCTGTGTTGTTGGAGCAGCATGGTCCAAATCACAGAGGTGCGTTTGATGGGTGAGTTTGCCCCTGGTCCCCTTGTTTAGGGCCTGCAGAACTATCTCCGTGCATATAGTGTGTTGGGCCTCCTCCATCTGTTTTAATTTATTTGCTGTGACGCATCCAAATGCCTCCTGGCCATCAGGGGCCATGCTAATTCCCACAGTAGCATGTCGAAGGAAACGGCTGTGGCCTCCTCCAGGTTCCTTGCCTTCCTGGTCCTTTTGGTTGGAGGGCGGAGGGGAGGAACAGGCTGCTTGCTATGGCCTCCTCCTGGCTGAGACTTTCCTGTGCATGAAAATGGTACATAGTTTTAGGTTTTTGGTCATCACACACAATTTTGAGCTCATGACTGTTGCAAATTTAATGTTAACACATAGAAAAGATTATCATTGTGACCCCAGCATTGTTCATTCTTGTCCCAATCATTTTTGGCTACTACTGTCTATGGATATGTAAACCACTTTGTTAAATCAGAAATTTGTGTTCATTAGTTAACATCATTCAACTTCTGACAATAAATATCTTCAACAATGCTATACCTGGGTCAAGCTGGGCTCCTCCACATCTTCTTCCTGGGTGGAAGGCCCAGGTTGGACCTCAGGAGCCTCAGCTGATGTTGAAGGAAGTGTGGAGAGTGATGACCTGAGTTCCGTCTGATCGGACAAAAAAACGCAGGCTGTGGTAGTACCACAGCCTGGGGACATATACGTCATCTACTGATGCTCCGGGTCTCTGGGAATCCTGGACTTTCTTGCTCTCCCTATTATATGTGCTCCTCAGGCTACCAATTTTGGCCTTCAAATAGGTGATGTCTGCCATGGGATACACAGGCTTCACTAATTCCAACAGTTTCTCCATCTCTGCCTTCCTCTTTAGCTTGTTTGAATAGTCCCTTCATTGTATTTGCCAAAGACAGGGCAGCTCCCTGTATTTTTCAATAAAGTCTGGCAGAAAATCTGGGGCAGTAAATTTATCAACCATTTTATCTGCAAGACACACCACAAGACAAACCCTAATGTCAGGCTAAACTCTCATAATCTTGTCCCAATATAGGCCTCAATCTATAAGCAGTATAGGCCACTAACCACTGATGCCCCAAGTTACAATTGTACCTTCGTTCAAACGATCTGCGATAACGATTCTCCGTCCTCCACTCACAGATCGTAAGTACGTCCATTACATGGCCCGCATGTTATGCTTTATATACACTGCGCATGCGTGAAACTCCCCCCTGTCCTTCTTTCTAGTGTATTCCCTACCTCTTCTCTTTCTGGGCAGTGGGAGAGAACATAGTGGAGACACAGCTGGTGTGTGCTGTTATCAGCAACAACGAAAGCCTGGAGCAAGGCAGTTCCAGATCCAGGAGATGATATAAGTCCTCAAATATGTCCTTTGAAGAGATGGTGGACATCTTAAAGAGAACAGACTATGATGGGAAACATGGGCCATACAGAAACCTTAATGTGAGAAAGGCCAAGATCATGGCTAAACTTGTCAGAAGTCTGTACAGGAATTTTAGGGTACGACGATCCAAGGATTAATTGAGGAAACGCTGGTCAGACCTGAAATTGAGGGAGCAAGATCAGTATAGAAAGATCAGGAAAGTGCTGCAAAAAAGTAAGTATTTGTTGTGTGTTCCTATTATTATTATTTTCGTGCTGGTCCATGTGCTTTTCTTTACTGTTGTACAGTTTAAAATGCCAAAGTTTGAGGTTCGTGGAAACAGGAATCGGTCGTATTAAACATCGTTTGTTCGACCACTAATATGTCATTTTTGGCAGATGCAGGTTAACTACATTTGTTCATGCCTATTTTTATTAAAATAAATGTATTACATTGTTGTCTAGATGTGTTTGAAACTATAATGAAGTTACAACTTTAGTCAGTGTCAGGAGAGGACGCTTAGCAGCTGTTTACACGTCTGGACATAACACCCTTGTTATGGTGTCCCACACAGGTGCTCCAGTGGATACTAGGGGTCTCTCCATGTGTGAAAATTGCACAAAACAGGTAAATATTGCAGCTTTTGAAAGGGAAAAAAATCATGTATTAAGCTTGGAAATTTGCCAAAACAGACAATTGGAAGACACTTCCAAGCAATGTTTCATATTACTATTTCTAGCCTAACATAACTGTCTGCTAAGTATACTTTTTTGTATTCACATAGGGGAGAAAAGAATAGGGACATCTGAAGACACCAGTAACCCCACACCGAATGAAGAAAGGCAACTCACCACACACCCTAAAGATGTGAATGGAGATGTTCAGGAAGTGCTGGGTGAAGTGGTAGAAATGGTGTCGACAACATGTCAGTGTCAGAGACCACAACCTCAGGTTATAGATGGATGCCTGCATATTTCTAATACATGGTGTGTTTTTTTTATTTTTAGGTGATGTGGATGTTGTAGAAGAAAAAACTAATTTCAGCAGTGCAAGTGCACAAATCCTGATCAGTCAGAACATGGTGTGCAATAGTGATTTGGAAAAGATGAAACAAAACATCCATGATGTTCAAAAAAGATTGAGCAACATCATAGATATTTTAGGCAAAAGCTAAACAAAACATACATTTTAAAGTTGTCGTTATGTTTTATGTGTTTTTACAGTTTTAAATGAATTGTAAAGCCAAATTTTGAAGATGCACACAGTGTGTCAGCATGTGCTATCTCCCATCATGAGATATTAATGTACGCATTTTGTGGGTGCAACCCCTTCCTCCAAACTAAAGCAGGTGAGAGGAAGAGGTTGCACCCCCGAAACATGTCCATTGATCCCCCATGATGGGAGCTAGCACATGTTGACACACTGGGGCTTATTTAAAAAAGGCAAAACCACTTTGCCCTACAAGTGCAATGCAAGTGCACTTGTAGGGCAAAGTGGATTGTCCTTTTTGAAAATTATGCAATTACCTTTCAAGATAATAGGAGAACAAAAACTTTAAACAGTACCATTTGAATGTATTCAGACAGGCACTTGCACTACATTCTTTGGGGAATTCATCCATAAATATGACCACAAAAGAGGTAGGTATAGTGTGTATGGGTTTGGCAAAGTCAGCAGATAGAGAATTGGTATCGGTTGACTTAGAGGTTGGGGGGGAGGGAGGGTTCAAAATGAGTTTGGGCCTATCAAAAAAGTCTCTTGCACTCTGCCTGAATCGGAGGACAACAATAACATTTGGACACATTTTAGGGGGGTGTTTAGGGTAAGCACTACAATGGAGCTGACAAAATAAATTGTTAAGTTAGTAGTAAGTGTGTATGGGCCCAGGATAGCATGCTGGGGAGGTTAGCGAAGGCAAATATGCATGAGGGACAAAAAAGGAGCATTAAAAGCTTGCAGCATGCACGAGCACAAAGAGGACATTCACAGCATATTACAATCATGGTAATTATGTAATGAAGAAAAGAATACAATACATTAGCAAATATTAAATACATAGAATGTGATGTTAATGATAAAACTTACCCTAATATAGTCCTTCTGCAGGACTTGAATCATGGCAGAACAGGTCTCTGGAATAATGATTCCCAGAGCCTGGAGGATCCCAGTTGTGAACTTCGGGTCCAGGAGACTTCTCCCCGTCTCCAAATACTGCAAGGTGGTGACAAGCCTTTGCTTGGCAGAGATGGCTTGCCGCATGCAGGTGTCCTGCTTCGTAATATAGGGGGACAGCAAAGATTATAGCCATTGAAAGACGGAGTCTGTCATCCAGAGATAATTACTGAAATCAGGATTATTCTTCTGGAGCTCCCACAACAAAGGCATATGAGAGAATTGGTCACTATTAAGCAACCAATTCTTGGTCCAAGAACTCCTCCTCCCCCTGTTCATGGACTGGACTTGGGTCAAAGCAATAACACCAAGCCCAACAAAAGCACGATCTCTCCGTCGAAAACGCAACATGGCTAGTAAACGAACGGCTGCTCAGAACGAACTGACAGAACACACTGAAAATCAGAAAGGACCTGACAAGCACGACCTGAAAATCAAAAGCGAACTATAGATAGAACGCACTGAAAAACAGAAATGACCTGACAAGCACGCACTGAAGAACAGATACGAACCGACAAGCACAACCTGAAAAGCAGAAATGAACTGAAAAGCACAAGGCTGAAAAGCGCAAATCACTCGCCAAACTTCTACTAACACAAGATAAACACAAGATTAGCAGAAGAAGCCCAAAGGGTGGCGCACAACTATTGAATTTCCTTTTTATCGGCTCATCGTACGTCTTGTATGTCACTACGTTCATAATTGTTGGCTAACATTTCTGTGACCATGTGTATGCAAGACAAGTTGGAGAAATTCCAACCATGAAATTCCAAGATTTTTTTGTCGGAAAGTCTGATCATGTGTACGAGGCTTTACTCTTGTTGGGCATAGGAACGGGCCCTGTGTTAAAAATATTATATCAAAAATTTGAATTATATGCCCCTGTTAAAACAGGGGCGGAAAAATTGGGCCTTAGGTGGTGGTACCACAACACTGTAAGCCCAAACACTTACTCTTGTTGGGTTCAGGAATGGGACCTGCATTGAAATATTATATTAAAAATTGTAATTACCTGCCCCTGTTAAACAGGGGCAGAAAAATTGGGCCTTGGGTGGTGGTGGTGCCCTAAGCCAAAAATAATGTTGGAAGCTAGCATCCTCAAGATTGAGGAGGAATAGGATAGTTAGCATAGGCAGTCTTTAAGGAATCCCACATCCATAGCCAATTCAATCAGTTACATCAGCATTAGGTGCTTGACACCTGCCAATCCAAGACTGATTCATTTTTTTGAATGTAAGCCTATCAACGGAGTCGGTGGACAGGCGCACTCTTTGATCCATTACAAACCCTCCAGCAGCACTGAATGTGCATTCAGAAAGCACGCTGGATGCAGGACAGGCCAGTAGCTCAATTGCATATAGAGCAAGTTCTGGCCAGTGGTCCATTCTCAAGACCCAGTAACACAGCGGATGCTCTGTTGGAAGGTCTTCAAGTCTGCTCTTGCCCCTAGATATTCCTGCACTATGTAATGCAGACGCTGGCAATTGTTGCTTGAACCGATCAAACCTTGGTGCTGAGGACTGAAAAATAGTTTAAAGGCATCGGTCAGCCAGCCACCTTCTCCATCACTCTTGCTCTGACTGAAAGAAGCCTCAGCAACACGTTGTCCAGCACCAGGAAATTGTAACCTTGCAGGGTCTGGAAATGCGTTGCACAAACCTTTCTTCAAGGCCTCCTGTAGATGTTTAATCCTCTACTCCCTTTGCAAAGGCAGGAGGAGTTCTGCAACATTACCCTTGTAACGTGGCTCAAGAAGGGTTGTCAGCCATTAATGATCCCTCTCATGGATACCACGAATCCTAGGGTCCTTTCGCAGGCTTTGCAGAATCAGGAAGGCCATGCAGCGTAAGTTTGCAGAGGCATTTGATTCCGAGTCCTCTGGATCACTAAAGATCACATGATCCATAACTACCTCCTCCCAGCCACGTACAACTCCTTGGGTTTCTGGGGACTGAAAACCACCCCTTGAAGACTGCTGCTGAGTGTTATCCTCTACATCCATGTTGACACAATCCTCCTCCTCCTCTTCTACCTGTGCGTTTGATGCAGGAATGCTATCTGGATAAAGGGGGCCTTGAGAGGTAAGGAATTCCTCCTCTTCCTCCCGCTGTTCTGCCTCAAGTGCCCTGTCCATGATTCCACAAAGCATGTGCTCCAGCAGGAAGACTAGAGGGACAGTGCCACTGATGCATGCATGGTCGCTGCTCACTATCCTTGTGGCCTCCTCAAAATGATGACAGGACAGTGCATGCATCCTTGACCAGTAGCCACTGGCATGGCAAAAAGAAGCCAAGCTCCCCTGACCCTTTCCTATACTCACACAGGTACTCATTCATGGCCCTCTGCTGTGTGTGCAGAAGATGATGTATTCCCTGAACTGTTCTCCTGCTCTCATCACCAGACAAATGATCCTCAGCAACGGGGACTCCAATGTGGAGTCCCAGGCCAAACTCAGGAAGTCATACATGAGAGAGCTACTGATGTGAAGTTTACTTTGTGAGAGAAAGAAAAAAGGAGTATTGGAAGAATCCATGGGAGCACCTTTTCCACATTGGAGTCCCCGTTGCTGAGGATCATTTGTCTGGTAATGAGAGCAGGAGAACAGTTCAGGGAATACATCATCTTCGGATATTTTCCACTACTAAGCCTGTATTGACCCCCCTGAGTAAGGGCGGTCGCAGGCTTTCTGGTAATCCTTTAATTTTACCATCTGGTGGTGGGCTGCACTCAAGGTGGATCATGTAATCCAGAGCCCTGTAATTCAGAGCCCTGCAATAGCCCCTTTTTTGGAACCTTTTTTTGGATTTACACTTTCGTTTGAGACACTTATGAACTTTAATTTTTATTCTTCACTTTTTTCTTTGTATACACCCTTTTAGGGTATGGACTCACGCTTATAAGGATTATCACTCATATGAATTTTATTATTTATGGTGATATAAGTTCTGGGTGAATAATTCACATCCTTATTATATATGTATATTGTATCACTTTAAACCAGCGTTACACTGATTAGAGTTTAGTATTATTTATTGACTTATGATAATTGTGGGTTTTGGTATATTTCAATATATCAACATATGTGTTTTTTCTTCACTGGTCCAGCGCTACACTGTTTTTTCTGTATATTTTATGTGCCCTTGTATTGGGGTTATTGTGTTTTAGCCGCAGGACTTCCTTCACGGTCCCCTATTTCAGTTTTTATCATCATTTATACTTGGCACCTAGCGCAATTTCTTTTTCTTTCTGCTTCAGATATAGGTTGCAAACAGCAACAGTGCGATCTGCTGCACACATGTTGAAAAAGGCCCACACCAAGGAACTTTTAAAAGTCAGTGGGGAGTCAGCAGTGCCCTGGACGTGCGGAGCTCTACGGTGTGATGCAATAGGGGGCTGCCCTTAAGCTGCCCCCTAGAGGACATCCTGCCTCGTTGGAGTTGTGCCTCCTCCTCCTCCTCCTCTCTTCTCTCAGGCACCCAAGTACAGTTAGTAACCTCATTAACCCCTACCTCCTCGTCACTGGAGCAAACGTGGCAGTATGCTGCAGCAACATGACTGCCATTTTCAACCTGGGAACCAACATCAGAGCCTTCAAATCGCTGCGCATCCTCCAGCAACATGTACCCGACGCTGTGGTCGAATAATTCAGGGGACTCCTCCGTGCACGATGGTGAGGCTACTGAAGGAGTGACTGTGGACAAGGAGCCAGTGGAATAGGCCGCTTTGGCAGCTCTGTTGGAAGGCAAACTACTCTGAGCCTGGGTGACAGAGGATGAGGACAGCTTTGTTATCCACTCCACCAACTCTTCTGCATGTTGTGGCTCAATAACATGGCCAGTTGGGATGAGCTTCGAGTTCGAGTCGAACCCATGTTCGACTCGAACATCGCTTGTTCGACCGTTCGTCGTATTGTGAACGATAAGGACCATTCGCACCAAATTCGAGTGGCGCGTCATGGCCCATAATTCACTGCGGCACCGCAGTGCTTTGCTGGCTGATGATTGGCCAAGCATACACTATGACCTGCATGCTTGGAAAATCACAGCGCCGTGTGTACAGAGAGCCGTAATTGGCCAAAGCCAGGGTGGGTTTGTCCAACTATGGCTCAGGGGGGGTTTAGTACACGCCCCATACTATGTAAGGCTGCCTGTGTGCAGAGCGATAGACAGCGAGATAGTGTCATTTGATTTAAGTTAGATAGAGTAGGCAGGTCAAGTCAGTTAGCTGCACTTACAGTGTATTGTGTGTATATATATATATGTTTATTAAAGGGAAAAACAAAAGTCCATCCAGGAATCCCACACAGGGGTCCAAGCTTAAATTAAACACACAAAATCCAAGTGAAAATGCTAGCCCACCTGGCTACTCTTCAGCAGTAATGCTGCTATAGGGAACAGGCCCCTCAAACAAGCTGCTTGGATGCGCACAGTCTTAGGCTCCTTGGTCACACACAGCTTCAAGAGCTTCAATGCACACAGCTTCTGGCTCCCTGGACGCATACAGCTTTGAAGCCTTTCAACGCACACAGCTTCTATTCTCACACAGGGACACTTACTAGCAGCCACTGCTCCAACTTCACCTTCCTCCACTCTCTGCTCTCACTAGCCCCTCATTATATGGGCTGTGTGCACACAACCTGCTGGCTCTCCATAAGATATGGACACAGGGTTAGAGATCCCATCCCACCCAAGTCTCTGCGGGATCTCCAAACTACAGAGCCCCATTGGAACATAGCAAAACCTGGAGAAAGCTGCCAACACAGTTTTCTCCCTTTCAAAGCCTATGCTCTGTAGCACTGCAGTCATATGACATGCAAACTTTGTGTCCATTTTCCCATCCCTTTTCACAGTGACAGGGACTCTCACTATTACATATCCCCCCCCTTTGTTTCGATCTGGAGGGAGGAACACCAGCACCTGTCATGGTTGGGACACCTCTGTGCTGGCTGTCAGCCACGTAGGCCCAACATTTTTTTCGGGTGCGCTTCCAGGTACGTTCCATCCTGGATCTTAACAGGGTCCTACATTTTCCCATCCTTAGCCTTCTCCCTCTTCTTTTTGGGTCCCTGGGCTTATTCATTTTTCTTGGGGAAACTCTGCTTTCCCTGATTCTTCTTTTCAACTCACTGACCTCAGCTTTAACCTTCACTATAGGTCCTAATACCCCTCTCTGGTTATCCACGGCAACCATATCATTATTACCAGGACCAATCATTAGCAGATCACCAATTTTGAGATCCCAACTTCCTGTACCATCAGTGCTTTTTTCAGTGTTTGTTAGGACCCGTCCTGAGGAGGGACCACACACAGGCGAGTGACTATGCTCCATGGAACTATCACCAAGCTCCACCTCACCTGCTGTCCAACGCTCCATGGGCAGCTGTCCTAACAAATAACACTGACCCAAGCACAAGTCATTCCTTACTGTGATAATGTCAACAGGTGTACACATTACATTGCTACAGCAACCAATACCTTCAGCACTTTCTCCCACAGTGTCTCTGGGTACCTTAACCTGTACCTCTTGGCCAGTGACAGAAAGCATCTCCACTACTGCCGCATCCATTCTGGGCCCTTCTTTTTCATGAAGTCTAGCAGGTGAGACAGTATCTGCGCCCTCTACTGACCACTGCTCAGCCGCACCTCGGACCGCACAAGCAAAGATGTTCTCAGTCACTGCACCAGGCGGAGAGACCTCTGATATCGCCAACAGTTTCCCTGAGCGTCTCCCATACCAATCAACAACTGGAAGTACCCTCACAGGGAATCGAAAGATCCTGTGCCAAATGGTTAATAAACATTGGTTCCCCCAATTCCACTCTTGGGCAAGGTTTTCCAGCACTGCCTGTATCACCTGGCTCCACCCATTGGTACTACGCAGCACCACCTGGTCTGACCGTGATGGAGACACCCAAGTGCACAGTGAGTGTGTTTTTGCCAACTTAAAAAAGTTTCCGTTATTTCTTTTTTTTTTTTTTTTTGTTAAATAATTTTTATTGGTTTTTTGAAACAAAAGTGACAAGGAAAAATATAGAAAAAGGAGGGCACAGCACAAGGATAATTCAAATACAGTACAGTGTATGTTTGCGGACGCAGCCGCTATTCTTGTGAGTGATAAAGTCGAGTTATTATATATATAAACCGTAGTAGTAGATCATTTAGGTAGAATAGATATTCTGTAATGCTTTAAAGAATCTATATAGTTGAAATATTGTTACTGAGTCATAGAACTTCAGCTTTATATTCTATTAAGGATGGTGGTTGATATAGGGTGGGTGGGGGTGGGGGTGGGAGCGTGAATTATCTTGTCATGAGGTGCACCCGTTAAAGTTTGTTTTATATTTAGGTTTGTGTGATTGTAGACGTAGGTAGGTGTTTGTAGAGAGGATTCGTAGGGGATGAGTAGGGAAAGTAGTATTAAGTGGATTATTGTGGTTGTTGTCGGCAAAGGGCATTACGTTTGTGTGTTTTGTCTTGAGTTTGAGGGTTTTCGGATTCGTCAGCCGCGGAAAGAGAAATGAAAGGGACAGATTTTATCCTCGGTAAGGTAGATATGCGTTGTTCTAGGCAGCGTTACAGCGTCTATACAGCTTTTACGTGAAGTATTGTTTGTATTCATCAGTGGTGGTAAAGTGTATCCAGCATGTCCATGTTTTAATGAACTTAGGTTGTGTTTCTTTGGCCTGATGTATGAGGTCCTCCATGGCCATTGTTTTTTGTATGCGTGTAAACCATTCCGCAATGGATGGTTGGTCTGTTGAGCGCCATTTGAGGGGAATGCATAGTTTGGCGGCGTTCACCATGTGCATGGCCAGAGATTGTAGGTATGTTGACAGTGGCAATTTGGAGTGATGGAGTAGGAATGATGCAGGATTGAAGTCTAACGCGTATGTCGTTATTTGGTTGATCAGTTTGTGTACGTCTTTCCAGAAGGGTTGAATTTTTGTGCAGGACCACCAAACATGTAAGAACGATCCAATCTCAGTTTTACACCTCCAACATGTTTGGGTAATTGACGGATCGATATGATGCAGCATCAGTGGTGTTCTGTACCATCTTGATAGTATTTTAAAGGCATTTTCTTGTACTTGCACATTAATGGATCCTTTGTGGGTCAAGGTGTATATTTTCTCCCAGTCTGCTTCGGTAAGGTGTATCGAGAGGTCCTGTTCCCATTGTCTGGTGGTCCAGTGTTTTGTTGGTGTGTGGGATGTGAATAGGAGTGCATATGTCTGGGATATCAGGTGTTTTTGTGGTTCCTCACTGGTGCATAAGTTTTCGAATGTGGTGGTCTGTCTGGACCAGTCTGGTCTGGGTTTAGGTTTGTTAAAGAAGTGTCTCAGTTGGACGTATGTCCAGAATGGGAAGGATCTCGTGTTCATTTTTGACGCAAGCTCTGTTTGGGAAAAGAAATGATTTCCTTCGAAAAAGTGCTCTGCTCGTACAGTAGGGTGGGGCCAATGGTCTGCTAAGAAGGTGGGATGCATCCCTGGTAAAAAATCTGGGTTCATCCTCAGTGGGGTCAGTGGGCCATTAGGTGAAGAGATTTTGTGGAGATTACAGGAAGCGTGGAAGGAGGTCAACGCGGGGTTAATTAAAGGGTGGTGTTTGGATTCAGGGGGGATATTAGATTTAGTGATCCAGGGGAGGTGAGACAATGGAAGTTCTGAGAATGATTGCTCTATGTGGATCCAGTCTTTAATTGTAGAGTGTATGTTCCAATCTATAATTCTTGTAAGATGGCATGCTTGTTGGTATTTGCGTAAATCAGGAAGACCTATGCCCCCTAAAAGTTTGGGGGCAGTTAGTCTCAGGTAGCTTAGTCTCGGGCGTAGTTTGGCCCATATGAACGATGTACAGGCCTGTTGATAGGTTAAGAAAAATGCTTTCGGAAGTTTAATGGGGATAGTTTGTAAAATATACAGAAGTCTGGGCAGAATGTTCATTTTGATTATCGCGGCTCTACCGAACCAGGAAAATAGACCTGTGGATCATTTTTTAAGGTCCATTTGTATTTTTTGTAAAATTGCCGCATGGTTTAGGGTGTATAAGTCATTCAAGGAGGTCGGTAAGAGAATACCTAGATATGGGATTGCTGTAGTGTTCCACGAGAACGGGAAGTTGATTAGGCATTGTCGACAAATTTCAGGGGCGAGGGTGATATTTAGGGCTGTCGATTTCAAGTAATTTATTTGGAGGTTAGAAAGGGTATGAAAATTTTTAAAGTCATTAAGGAGGTTAGGTATTGTCGTGAGAGGGTCAGTAAGAAAGAGGAGTATGTTGTCCGCGAAGGCAGCTACTTTGTACGTGTGTCGTTTGATGGTAATTCCCTTAATGTCTTGGTTGGCTCTCAGGCGTCGTAAGAAGGGTTCCAGGGTAAGAATAAAAAAATTAGAGGGGAGAGCGGGCATCCCTGACGGGTTCCATTCGACACGGAGAAGGCGTCCGACAGGTGGCCGTTTACATGGACCTTGGCAGTAGGGTTAGAGTAAAGGGCCGATATGAAATTGAGCATCGTTGGGGGAAGACCTATCATCCATAGAGTTTCCAACATATAGTCCCAGGCCACCCTGTGAAACACCTTCTCCGCGTCGAGGGAAAGCATAAATCCGCTTGAACGGCTAGATGTGAGCCAATGGTGTATATTTAGAGCTTTTAGAGTGTTCTCTCGCCTCTCTTCCCGGAACAAAGCCAACTTGGTCCAGGTCTATGAGCTGGGGTAATAGTGGTAGTATACGATTCGCTAAGGTCTTCGCATACCATTTTAAGTCCACATTAAGAAGCGAGATGGGCCTGTAATTGGTAACTAGGGAGGGGTCTTTGTCTGGTTTTGGAATTACAGCTATGTGGGCAGTTAGAAGGTCTCGAGGCGGTGTCGTAAGGGTTGCGAAGGAGTTGAAAGCTTTTAAGAAGAAGGGGGTGAGCGTTTCTGCATAAGTTTTATAGTAGCCGACTGTCAGGCCATCGGGGCTGGGGCTTTTACCTGATTTTAGTTGTTTCAAGGCTAGGTCTATTTCTTCTCTGGTGAGAGGGGAGGCTAGATCTTGGGCCACGGAGGTCAAGATTGGGGTAGGGCCATATTGTTGCAAAAAAATCGACTAACATTTCTGTTCGTTTGTTTTTATCAAAGGAGGAATCAGATGGGTGGAGGTTATATAGTTTACTATAATATTGGACAAACTGTTTTGCAATGTCTGGGGTTTTGGTAAATTTGCATCCTGCTGGATCAGTGATGGAGTGAATCGTTGTGTGAGCTTTTGTCGTTTGTAAAGCCCGAGCTAGCATTTTACTGGCTTTGTTACCATTTTCATAAAACGTTTTATTGGAGAGGATATATTTGCATCGAAGTTGGTTGTCTAAGATATCCAGTAGGTCTTTTCTAGCTTGAATCAGTTCAGTCATAGTGGAGAGGGCTTGGGATTGTTTGTGAGCAGTTTCTAGCCTATGGATTTTGTTGGTGAGGTCTAAATATTGTTTTCTGTGTATTCGGTTGCGCTTAGCTGCCGCCGCGATTAGGATTCCTCTGATTACACATTTGTGTGTTTCCCAGATGGTAAGTGGGGACGTGTCCGTCGAAACATTCTCTTGAAAGAAATGTTTGAGGTTAGAGTCGACCTCAGCATTGATGGAGGGGTCAGTCAGCAATGAGGGATCCAATTTCCACGTTTGTGAGCGGGGTGTCGTGTTAGGCATTTTAAGTGTTAGAGAGGTGGGGTGATGGTCGGAGATAAGCATGGGATCAATTGAAGTGTGATGAATTAAAGATAGATCTTTTTGCGTTAGAAAGATGTAGTCTATCCTTGAATATCTGTCGTGGGGAGCGGAATAAAATGTGAAGTCTTTAACATTTGGGTTCAGGGTACGCCAGGAGTCATGTAGTAATAGCTGATGGAGGAACGATTTAATTGTTTTAAGGGCTGAGTATGGGAGTGAGGAGGAGCCGGTAGATGTGTCTTGGATAGGGTTAAGTGGAATATTGAAGCCTCCTCCCAAGATGAGGGTTCCTTCTTGGAAGGTTGTGAGTGCATTCGTAATTTTCCGAAAGAAAGGTACCTGACCGCGGTTGGGGGCGTATATATTAGCCATTGTGAGCGTTCTATTGAGAAGGGATCCTTTGAGAAATATGTATCTGCCTTCCACATCTATTAAAGAGTCTGTGATTTGAATGGGGCAGGATTTAGCAATGAGTATTGAGACACCTTTTGTTTTGTGTAACGGGTTGGTAGCATGAAATACCGTGGGATATCGGTGATTTTGTAGCTTTGGCGTAGAGTTGGATCGAAAGTGAGTTTCTTGAAGGAAAATAATATCAGCTTTGTTGCGGTGCATTGTGAGGAGTAGTTTGGAATGTTTCTCCGGCGTATTGAGGCCTTTTACGTTCAGTGAGATTAGTTTTAGTTTCGTGCTGTGCGTGATGCTGGATGGAGTCATCATTGTATATATGTGTGGATGTATTTAGGGGGGGGTAGTATGCGCTGCGGTGGTGGAGGTGTTGGGATGAATTGAAGGGTGTGTGCAAGGTGGGTCAGGGAACGGGGGTAGGGGGGGATAACAATACCGGTAATGAACGTGATCTCAATCACTTAGTTCAGTGACTAGGATCACAAAAATTTACTAACCGGATAAGGTCAGTGGTGAGTGTAGGTTCGTTTATAGGAGATGCTAGATAATATACGTGTAACCACTGTGCGGGGGTTGGTCTATCAATCGAGAGATGGTCTACAAGAGGTGGGAAAGTCTGTCAGAGGGGTCATGCTCACCAACAGTCTTATGTCATTTATGTGGTGGAACTGGGGGGACAAGTATGTAGTGTTCATGTTGGGGAACTTGGCAGAGTGAAGTCAGATGGGTGGTAGGATGGCCGATAATTTGTAATGGCAAGAAAGTCAGTTGAGTAACAATATTAGTAGTTAGCTATACCTTAGAACGAGTGGGAGGGATTGATTATTTGGGTGATGGTTACTGGTAGGGTCAGATCAGTGAGGTGAGAAAAGCACAAAGAAGGGTAACCTTAATAAACATTGCTACATAAGTATATTAACAATAATGTCTAGATAAGTGGTCTATACAGTATAACGAGCTCAAGGCTAAGTAAACAGGTTAGTATATCAGACGTGATAACCATCAGTCATAGAAATACCTCAATGTTTGTATAAAGTGGTTAGTTATTGAAAATGAATAGAACATGACTTGTGTGTTGAGGGTATAGGTATGTGTAGTTAACCCAGGCAAATACAACATTGCAGGAACAGTTCAGATCTCAAATTTTATGTACGTATAGATTCGTAGGGGGATTACGAGTAGTGATGAGTATAAAAGTAAGTGCAGTCCGCTAGTGTGTTCTTGTGTAACAACAGGTGTGGTGATGTATGTTAAATGTATTGTTAGTCATGTTAATTGCGGTGTGTGAAGATGAATGAGGGCATATGGTGTGTAGGAATGTAGAGAGGATGTATTCAAAGCCAGTAGATGGTAGTAGAGAGTTGATGTACAGAAATGTCTTCAGTTTGGGAGGAGCGGATTAGATTCTGGGAATGCGAAAGACATCCTTAGTTCAAGTGTTGTCAGTGTGTGTTGCTAGGTATCAGTGTCTTCCCTACACAGAAGGCAGAGATCAACTTAAATCTGTTATTTATAAATCTGAACAACTTACCCTACAGGGTGTATTTAGTTTATAAAGGGTTTGCAGGCAACGAGCCCAACGAGGTATATAATATGTGGTTTATTGGTAGAGAGTGTACACTCATAGCAATGAGTGTATGGGGAATAGGGGGAGCATTTCCTGGAAATAGAACGTTCTGCTGTGGGGAGCAGTAATTATGGTGTGATTTCTGCATCCAATGTAGTTCGGCAGTCTAGGAGTTGAAGGGCTGTGAGAATTGAAAAGTGAAGGAATTCGTGTTGTGTTGTAGGGGGGGGGGGGGGAGGTAGAGTCAGTGTGTAAATGGGAAGGGGAAGCATAAACATGTGGACCTGGACCTAGGTAACATATCAAGGCATCCGAGTGTAACGGTGTGTTTTCCATATAATGTTGATGGGCGTAGTACAGTGCGGTAATAGGTTTCCAGAGATAAGATAACCAGTAAACAGAAAGCAAAGAGAATCGAGTCTGAGTGTGGAAGGATTGTAGGTTTATGTGACAAACCCAGGTATAAGCAGCATAGCCAGGGGGGGTTACTTCTCTGAGGTAACGTAAGTGTGAGCACATAGGTGAGTAACGGACTGCAGTAATTATATTAATAATGTTAATAAGCATTGTACCCTGTTACATTTAGTGCGAGGGTGAGCGTTGGTCTTGCATAATATAATTATTGTTGATTACTGCTGTAGTGATATAGGAGGTTAAATGAGAATGTAAGGCTTAGTGAAGTACAGGTATCTTTGACTCAGGGTCAGTAGATGGCAGTAGAGAGCCAAACTGCAGGGGATGGACTGTGGCTCAAGGAGTTGGGCAGTGTGAGGGAGAATAAATTGGTATAAGGATTGTGTAAAAGATATGGCTCTGATATGTTGTCAGTGTGTGGTGCATCACGACAGTGTCTTCCCGAAATAGGAGGCAGTAATCACTTAAATCTTATAACTTCTAATAATAAACTTTGACAATTAACATGTTACCCTTCAGAACTTTCACAGGGTACACAGGTTCCGTATGTGTTGAGTCCGGTGGTATATACACTGTAGGTCTCGGTGCCGACGTAAAGCATCAGTGCAGACAAGTGTCTGTGAAGAAAGCAAGGAAAGTATTCCACGGGGATGGAACAGGTTGTTGTTTAGAACGGTGACTGCAGCGTATATGGCTTGGTTGGTCCAGGCCGGTGGTCTGTCAAGTGGGAGAACGACAGGAAGGAAAAGTTAAAAGGTGTCCATAGTCAGTTGCAGGGGTAATCAGCAGAGGCAGACAATGTGTAGTTGGGAGAGAGCATTGCAGGCATGAAGATCGGGTCTCGGGCGATACTGCAGAAGTATTCAAATGAGGAGGTGGTTCCTCCGTGGTACGTCGTTGAGTGTGGGAGAGGTAGTCGAGACATGTCCAGGTACGTGTAGAAAGGAGAAGGTGGTAGAAGTGGAGCAGGGGCCGTCAGCGGTGTCGTCTGGTGAAGACAGCGTATTCAAGAGCATGGAGGTAAGTTAACGGTCCCGGTGAGCTCTGCGAGGCAGAGGCGCTGTCATGGGGCTAGGAGGTGGTTGACGGGGTCCCACTGAAGAATCGATTCTGATCGGTGAGGGCGATCTGCGTCTGCGGAAGCTGGTATTGTGAGCATCCATCGGTTCTTCTTCTGGAGGGTGGCGGGTATGGGGTAGGATGTTGAATTCCTCATACCAGTTTGGGACCGACACAAGTGGGATGTCCAGGGTGCGGCAGAATCCATCGAGGTCTTCTGGAACTCTCAGTAAGGCCGAGCGGCCTTGGTGGGAGGCAGAGAGGCCGAACGGGAACTTCCAGCGGTAGCGAATTCCATTGTTCCGCAGAACATCTAATAGGGGCCGGAGGTCTTTGCGATGTCGCAGTGTGATCGCTGAGAGATCTTGATAGATGTGTATATGGCATCTATCTTATTCCAGCTGCGGTTTTTCTCGTGTTTTCTTGACGATTTCTTCCTTGATTGCATAATCATTTACAAAGCGAATGACATCTCGTGGGGGGTCTGCGTCTCTGCCTCTGGGACGGAGCGCTCTGTGGATACGTTCCATAGCCACCGGAGTGTGATGGGGCCTATCGAGGAGTTGGTTGAAAAGGCCTGTGACAACTTGGAGGAGTTGGTCTTGATCCACGGATTCGGGTAGGCCTCTCACTCTAAGATTATGTCTGCGACCGCGATTGTCGAGATCTTCAACATGACGTTGAAGATCTCTAAGTTGCATGGTATGGGAGTTCACTTTGTAGTGAATTGCTTTTGTTGCTGAGCCTTGTAGTGCTACATCGTCTTCAACGCGTTGCATTCTCCCTGAGATAGCCTGTAGTTCATGGCGCAAGTCTGAGATGGCCGAAAACAGAGTGTCCTTAATGTCAGCCGCCACAGCCTGGAGATCCCTCAGACTCGGTTGACGGAGAGCGGTGCCGTCGTTCTCCATTTGTGAGGTGTGAGGACCAGTTGGAGTGAGGAGAATTCCTGTCAGTTCCTGGGAAGGAGTTGAGGCGGGAAGAGGGACCGCTCTGTTAGGCCTCTGAGTGCGGAAGATCTCCGGTATAGTGTGATTTGTGCGGTCGGTAGGTTCCCTCGGGGAGCGGGATCGTGACTGCGAGCTTCCGCGGGAGGAAGTTCCCATAGTGGGTAGTGAAGAAAATTCACAGGTCCCCAGGTTAGGCTGAAGAAAAGACTGTGGTGAGCGGGAGCCGAGGGATTAGGCAGCCATCTTCTCTCAAGGCAAACCACGCCCCCCCCGTTATTTCTATACATTCCATGTCTAAATTTGTGACCTCCTTAGGGACCTTTCCCCTCCTCTGAGACATGGAGGGGCTCATCCACTGTAGTCTGAGAGGTTGAGACCTTGGAAGAGACCTCCACCTCCTTGGAGGTACCCACCATCACTGCCTGTTGCTCCCCTGGAGCACTGTCAGCCACATGTCTCCTCTTCCCCTCCAACTCAACAATGAGCCTCTGCAGGTCAACAATAGTCACATTATCACCTTGACACTTGCGATTACTTAGTTGCTGGGCTGTGGACAACCCATCTGCCATGCCTGTGCCCAGAACCGTTCCTTCAGACTGGAGGGCATCAGTCTTTACAGGGGCTAGCGTACTCTTGAGCACCGGCCATTCTGTGATCCCTCCATTGGGCATAGCAGGTGTTCTGTTCACACCTTTGTTACACATCATTGTTTCGTAATTCCTTGTCACTTGGCCTAGCGCCGCAAGTGTTTCCTTGCACCATTCATCCCAGTCCCTTGTGGTTCCATCGCCAGTGCTCCACAGCACTGCATCACCTGCTCTAGAAGGCCCCACAGGAACCTGGGATTCACTAGCCAGAACAGCACACTTGTCACTTCTATCTACCTCACATTGTGACAATAATTTTTTACCCATATCACACTGAAAGACTGCATCTTCAACCAAGGCAATGTGCTGCACCCACACACGCTCACTGTCTGACTTAGTCCAACCTTGTTTCACCAAAGTAGGACCAGAGCCATCCTGGACAGACTCTGGCTCCATCGCATGGAGACCCCTTGAGACCTCCATGGACAATCCTATGCCTCTGCCTGTCACGTGAAATCTACTCTCATCATTGGTAGTGAACACATTACCAACCTCACTCTCAGATATGACATTACAAGAAATACATGTTTCAATGTCATTACAATCCACATCACTTTTACCAATAGTAACACTTTTGTCAGCACGATCATTAGCATTCTCATTGCATGTAGACACAACTGCCATTTTTGTGGGTTGTCTATGAGCCACCATAAACTCTGAGCGACTCTTCACAGTGCTCGCTCTCTGTAAAGGGGCACTCTTACCTATTTGGGCAGCTCCATAGCTGACCTGGGAAACTCTCTGCTCTGTCACTGTGAGCTCCTTGGAAGTTTCCCTGGGCAACCCTGCAGCACCTGTAACTAGGGAACATGGCACCAGCACTGTTTTGTTCACCCCTAGCTCAATTTTCCCAGCCATCTGCTGGATTATAGAAGGCACATGCAGAGTCCCCATGTCCTTTCCAGTCTTTAGCCCTGCAGCTAGTTGGGCTTTACGCTGCGCCTCCCCACTGCTCTGGGTAGCACACTGCAGCAAGTCTATGTCCATTTGTACTGCAGATCTTCCCACTGGACATACTCCCACTTCACTGGGTTCAGCATCATAAAATGAAACAGTCTTACCAGTTCCTGCAGCTGGTGTCATAGCCTTCACTTGAGTGCGATGTCTTTCATCTGTGGTGTCTCCACAGGCTGACGCCCCCATGTGGTCACGGAGCAACACTGCAGCCTTTCTAGACCCACCCCACTGATGCCCCCTGTAGGCAACACAAGATTCCTGTTGTTAGGGGTAACAGTAGACTTGCACTCCAAAACCGGTTGGCTATACCTCATGCAGGATGTAGACTGTTGCACCCTCCTTTCTGGGCTGACCACTTTCCCTAAGCGGCCAGAAACTTTGCGTTTCTCTGCATTTCCAAAATCTTGGTCTTCCAGTGACACTTCTCCCATCCTGGAGCATTGCTGGTGGCCCATGATACGATGGAACTCTCCTCTAAAAAGGATTTCCTCTTTAAACTTGCGGTAGTCATCCTGGTCCCAATCCATCAAATGGTAAACCGACCGTAACTCTATCCGTAACAAGGGTTGCAGCAATTTTGGCCAACGGTCCATAGGCCATTTTCTCCTTACAGCGACTTTTTAAAATTTTTTTAGAAAGTCCCCAACCTCCTCTGTAGGTAGCATGGGTTGTACATATTCATAGGCCACAATCTCAGCCCCTTGCACTGCGCCCCACTCTTTGCGATTCTGCTTGAGTCATTCATTCACTGTATCGCACATCACTAGGCCTTCTGGACTGGCCCTCCTAGGTGGAAACATCTTCTCAGGCCACGCTGAGCTCACTTCCACAGGTACAACACCTGTATGCAACACAGTTCATCAATTTAACTCCTGCGCAATGCAGTTTGCCTGGCTGCCACACACAGCTAGCAGCAGTTCCTGAAATGACTCACTACTGGCGCAGAGACTCGGATTTCACCATCTGTTTGCCTGCATTCGAACACCACTTGTGACATTGGGGATTGTTCAGCTCAAATGGATAGATGCGTTTTGGTGCAGTGAGTCCACATCAGAGAGGCATTTATAGTTAAGGGCCTGGTAGCCCACATTTATTAAAGGGAAAAACAAAACAAAAGTCCATCCAGGAATCCCACGCAGGGGTCCAAGCTTCAATTAAACATACAAAATCCAAATGAAAATACTAGCCCACCTGGCTACTCTTCAGCAGTAATGCTGCTATAGGGAACAGACCCCTCAAACAAGCTGCTTGGATGCACACACACACAGTCTTAGGCTCCTTGGTCACACACAGCTTCAATGCACACAGCTTCTGGCTCCTTGGACGCACACAGCTTTGAAGCCCTTCAACGCACACAGCTTTGAAGCCCTTCAACGCACACAGCATCTGGCTCCTTGGACGTACATAGCTTTGAAGCCCTTCAACGCACACAGCTTCTATTCTCACAAAGAGACACTTACTAGCAGCCACTGCTCCAACTTCACCTTCCTCCACTCTCTGCTCTCACTAGCCCCTCGTTATATGGGCTGTGTGCACACAACCTGCTGGCTCTCCATAAGATATGGACACAGGGTTAGAGATCCCATCCCACCCAAGTCTCTGCAGGATCTCCAAACTACAGAGCCCCACTGGAACATAGCAAAACCTGGAGAAAGCTGCCAACACAGTTTTCTCCCTTTCAAAGCCTATGCTCTGTAGCACTGCAGTCACCTGACATGCAAACTCTGTGTACATTTTCCATCCCTTTTCACAGTGACAGGGACTCTCACTATTACAATATACACTGTATTCAGTTTAGCTAGATCCGTTCCTGTTATTCTCTTCCTAATATACTGACAGGCAGGCACGTGTTTTTACAGTATTTACAGTTCGTGTACTGTGTACCCTGCACAGTTGCACCTACAGTATAGCTACCTGAAGACAAGTGCTTGTGTTCTTCTTCTGGTGCTATTAATAGCACAGGCAGGCTCTTGAAGTATTTACAGTTAGTGTACTGTGTACCCTGCACAGTTGCATCTATAGCTACCTGAAGACAAGTGCTGGTGTGCTTCTTCTGATCCTATTAATACCACAGGCAGACATTCTGCTAGCTGCTGTATAACCAGTATATATATACATCCCAATTCAATCTCACTGCAGTGCAGGCCATTAGTATGTCTGGAAGGCCAACAAGGAGAGGCAGACAGTCACAAGCCAATAAAAGAGGGCAAGCAGGCTCTGTGTCTAGAGGCAATAGTGCTGGTCGTGGACACGGTGCATCCTCATCAGCACGTGGCCGTGGGACATGCTTGTCCTTTTTTTCGGCAGCTGGCCATGTTGAGCCGCAACATGCGGAAGACTTGGTAGAGTAGATGACCAAGCCGTCCTCATCCTCCTCATCCTCTCCCACCCAGGCTCAGGGTACGTTGTCTGGCAAAGCAGCTGCCAACTTGGCCTCTTCCCTTGGCTCAATGGCATCAGTGACTCCTTCCCTAGCCCCACCATGTCCTCCTGAGGAGTCCCCCTAACTGTTTGACCACAGTGTTGGGTACATGCTCCAGGAGGATGCCCAGCATTTTGAAGGCTCCGATGATGGTACTCAGCTAGAGGAAGGCAGTAACGTGAGCCCAGACAGAGGGGGTGCCCAAGAAGGACAGCAATCTGGCAGTCATGTTCCCCCAGCTGCAGCATACTGCCAGCTTTGCTCCAGTGATGAGGAGGGAGGGGATGATGAGGTCACTGACTCCACGTGGGTGCCTGATAGGAGAGAGGAGGAGGAGGCACATCACCAATGAGGCAGGATGCCCTCCAGGGGCCAGCTTAAGGGCAGCACACTGACTGCATCACACCGCAGAGCTCCGTATGTGCAGGGCGCTGATGTCTCTGTGCGTTATTCCAAAAGTTCTTTGGAGTGGGCCTTTTTTTAAACGAGTGCATCAGATCCCACTGCTGCTATTTGCAAAATATGTCTCAAGTAGGGATGAGCTTTGAGTCGAACTTATGTTCGACTCGAACATTGGCTGTTCGCAAGTTCGCCGAGCAGCGAACAATTTGGGGTGTTTGTGGCAAATTCGAATGCTGCGGAACTACCTTTAAAAGTCTATGGGAGAAATCAAAAGTGCTAATTTTAAAGGCTTATATGCAAGTTATTGTCATAAAAAGTGTTTGGGGACCCGGGTCCTGCCCCAGGGGACATGGATCAATGCAAAAAAAGTTTTAAAAACGGCCGTTTTTTCAGGAGCAGTGATTTTAATAATGCTTAAAGTCAAACAATAAAAGTGTAATATCCCTTTAAATTTCGTAGCGGGGGGGTGTCTATAGTACGCCTGTAAAGGGGCGCATGTTTCTCGTGTTTAGAACAGTCTGACAGCAAAATTACATTTTGAAGGAAAAAACCCATTTAAAACTACCCGCGGCTATTGCATTGCCGACAATACACATAGAAGTTCATTGATAAAAACGGCATGGGAATTCCCCACAGGGGAACCCCGAACAAAAATTTAAAAAAAAAATGATGTGGGAGTCCCCCTAAATTCCATACCAGGCCCTTCAGGTCTGGTATGGATATTAAGGGGAACCCCGGCCAAAATTAAAAAGAAAAATGACGTGGGGTCCCCCCAAAAATCCATACCAGACCCTTATCCGAGCACGCAACCTGGCAGGCCGCAGGAAAAGAGGGGGGGACGAGAGTGCGCCCCCCCCTCCTGAACCGTACCAGGCCACATGCCCTCAACATTGGGAGGGTGCTTTGGGGTAGCCCCCAAAACACCTTGTCCCCATGTTGATGAGGACAAGGGCCTCATTCCCACAACCCTGGCCGGTGGTTGTGGGGGTCTGCGGGCGGGGGGCTTATCGGAATCTGGAAGCCCCCTTTAACAAGGGGACCCCCAGATCCCAGCCCCCCCCCCTGTGTGAAATGGTAAGGGGGTACTTACCCCTACCATTTCACTAAAAAACTGTCAAAAATGTTAAAAATGACAAGAGACAGTTTTTGACAATTCCTTTATTTTAAATGCTTCTTCTTTCTTCTTTCATCTTCTGGTTCTTCCTCCTGCGTTCTCGTCCAGCATCTCCTCCGCGGCGTCTTCTATCTTCTTCTCCTCGGGCCGCTCCGCACCCATGGCATGGGGGGAGGCTCCCGCTCTTCTCTTCATCTTCTTCTTCATCTTCTTCTCTTCTTCCTTCTTCTCTTTTTCTCTTCTTCATTTTCTTCTCCGGGCCACTCCGCATCCATGCTGGCATGGAGGGAGGCTCCCGCTGTGTGACGGCGTCTCCTCGTCTGACGGTTCTTAAATAACGGGGGATGGGGCCTCCCAGTGACCCCGCCCCCCTCTGACGCACGGGACATGACGGGACTTCCCTGTGGCATTCCCCATGCGTATAGAAGGAGGAAACACACTCATTAGCATACTGTCCATTTAATTGTGGTGCACTGGACACTCTATTCTGAATTGGCTATAGATTGGTAAGGTGCTAATACTAATTGTCTCCCCTGTTCGTTTTGTTTTTCCCCCTTTCATGAAAACTGTGGACATGGGACTTCTAGATGATTTTTTGGAATTTCACAATAATATGTGATGTTTGGGGAAATACCTTTCCTCCTAAAGACATCTTGGACTTCTATTAAAGATTAATAGAATAATAAGAGCGACTTATTATTTTTTGGTATATACAACTCTCATTTGGAATTAAGTGAACTGAGATAGTATTTAGAATGATTTTCTTATTTCTTTTCATGCAATTTAGGTTCACCCTCTCTTTTTGATCTGCTCTTTTGACCTCCTCACAGGCTGGGGAGGTCAAAAGAGTTAGCTGTATGTTAGCTGTATGATTGGGCATGTATGTTTTTAGGTAAGAATATGTTCTGTTCCCCTTCCCTCCTTGCCACCACATATGCCACCACATATGGGACAGATATATCGTGATCCTTATGATTGAATACATAGAGGTTATGGTATCATATACAGTACATATGTTTATTCTCATGCATATTTGTATCTTTATACTGTAGATGGACTGATATTGTTATAAGGATCTATATGAGAATACATCTCATGTCCTGAAGGACATCAGCAAAACGCATAGACTACTCATGACTACTATCATGGGGGGATGATTTTGAACTTTAATGTCTAAATATGAGGTGCATATTCAAAAGTCCCTTATTTCTACTGATTGTACAATTATAAACTCTAGCTCATCACTAATTTAAATGTTTCTTAAACAACAAAAAGTATAACCCTATACTTTCTAAATTAAAATATGCCTAAATTATGCAAACAATGTAAGGGCAGCACAGTAGCTCAATAACCAGCAATCCTCCCTTACAGTACAAGAGTCCTTGGTACAAATCCCAAGTAAACTGCTGTATAAAGTAGTGCTAAATAAACACCGGTAAATAACTTTGTTAATAAAAGAAAATTGAGATTAAAATCAGCATTAAGACCCTCAGGAGTAAATGTCTTTAAGCTAAACATCCACTCTGCTTTCTTTTTGTTTAAGGCTTCTATGGGGTTCCCTGCTCTCTATTTCGGTCCAACTTTCTGAATAGCTATACATTTTTGTCCCTTGGGAGTTCAGTAAGTGTGACACTTAACTTGTCCAGTGATACTGTTATCTTTTTTCCCTTTTTCTATATTTCTCAAACGTACCTCAACCCATTTAGCTAATGACTGCTTAGTGCAGCCCACATACTGTTTGCACCCCACAACCTTTCTGCAGAACAGCTTCCAGATTGAGGTCCTTAAGCAAACCCGGTTAGGCTTCAGCTGACCAGACAGTTTCAGTATAAATCACACTAATAGGAAACATAAGGGGAATACAAAGACACTGAATTTCAAAAGAGCCAACTTCCCTAAACTAGGATCCTTGCTAGAAGATACAAATTGGCATAACTTTTTAGGAACAAAGAACACGGAGGAGAAATGGGTATGCTTTAAGAGCATATTAAATAAGGACATTAGCCAGTGCATCCCAATAGGAAATACATTTAAAAAAGCTAATAAAAGTCCTGGGTGGCTTAACTCCAATGTAAAAATGCATATAAAAGCAAAGGAGAAGGCCTTCAAAAAATAAAAGGCTGAGGGATTATCATCAGCATTCCAACTTTACAAAGAATGCAACAAGAAATGTAAGGGTGCAATCAGGGTCACTAAGGTAGAACACGAAAGGCACATAGCGGAGGAGAGTAAGAAAAATCCCAAGAAATTCTTTAAGTACATAAATAGTAAGAAAGGGAGGTCAGATCATATTGGTACCATAAAAAATGATGAAGGGAATCTGGTTACTAAGGATGGAGAGATAGCGAAGGTATTGCATTTATTCTTATCCTCAGTCTTCATGAGGGAATAAGGGGGCTTCAGTAACCAAAACTGCAATGTTTATCCTCATGGCACGTCACAGGAAGAATCCTCATGACTAACAGAGGTCAGAATAAGAAATAGACTTGAAAAACTTAACATTAATTAGTCACTGGGCCAGATGGCTTGCACCCAGAGGATCCTTAAGGAACTCAGTCAAGTAATTGCCAGACCATTGTTCCTAATTTTTGCAAACAATCTACTGACTGGAATGGTAACAGCTAATTGGGGAAAAGCCAATGTAGCACCAATATTTAAAAAAGGGCCAAGATACATCCCTGGGAATTACATACCAGTTAGCCTAACATCAATTGTTTGCAAGCTCTTGGAGAGGATGATAAGGGACTATATACAAGATTTTAGCAATGACAACTGTATCATTAGCAGTAATCAGCATAGATTCATGAAGAATCGTCGATTGCCAAACCAATCTATTAACATTTTATGAGGAGGTGAGCTGCCATCTAGATAAAGGAAGGCCCATAGACATGGTGTATCTGGATTTTGCAAAAGCGTTCAATACAGTTCCCCATAAACATTTACTGTACAACATAAGGTTTGTTGGCATGGACCATAGGGTGAGTACATGGATTGAAAACTGGCTACAGAGTTCAGAGAGTAGTGATAAATGGGGAGTACTCAGAATGGGCAGGGATGTGGAAAAATGTAAAATAATGCTTTTGGGTGGCAAAAATATGAATGCAATCTACTCACTGGGGGGAGAACCCCTGGGGGAATCTTGGATGGAATAGGACCTGGGGGTCCTAGTAGATGACAGGCTGCAAGCAAGGCAAACAGAATATTGGCATGCACTAAAAAGGGGATTAACTCCAGAGCTAAAACGATAATTCTCCCACTCTACAAGACTCTGGTTCGGCCACATCTGGAGTATGCTGTCCAGTTCTGGGCACTAGTCCTCAGGAAGGATGTGCTGGAACTGGAGAGAATCCAGAAAAGGGCAACACAACTAATAAAGGAGGACATTAGTTATGAGGAAAGGTTACCAGCACTGAACTTGTTCTCTCTGGAGAAGAGAGGCTTGAGCGGGAATATGATTTCAATGTACAAATACCATACTGGTGACCCCACAATAAGGATAAAACTTTTCGGCGTAAAGGAAATTTAATAAGACATGTGGCCATTTACTAAAATTAGAAGAAAAGCAGTTTAACCTTAAACTGCGTAGAAGGTACTTTACTGTAAGAGCGGTTAGAATGTGGAATTCCCTCCCACAGGCAGTGGTTTCAGTGGGGAGCATCGATAATTCAAAAAACTATTAGATAAGCACTTGAACGACCACAACATACAGGGATATACAATGTAATACTGACATAAAACCACACACATAGGTTGGACTTGATGGACTTGTGCCTTTTTTCAACCTTGCCTACTATGTAACCATATATGTAACTATATATTTTGAAGTTATGACTGGGAGAGTAAAGGAGAAATAGAAAAAGTTTCCTACAGCACTTGGGCACTGGGATTACAGAAGGCAGAAGTGACAAAGCACTGGAGTTCTCACTAGATGTACACAGGAAGGACTGGTGCAGGAACACTGGAGGCTCACTTGGAATATAAAGATGACACAGGAGCAGGTTTACTGGATGCAGATGCAGGAATGCTGGAAATTTAATTAGAGCACACAGGTGCAGGATGTCTGGAACTCACTTGGAGAACACAAAGCACCCAGGTGCAGGAATGATGGAAGTTCACTTGTAGTGCACTGGATCACAGAGAAGGCACTAGGAAAAGGAAAATAGGAAGCTACAGCAGATCACAGGGATTCTTAAGAAGTGAGAGACAATCTCTGGAGACACAGGAGCCAGCTAGCATACTGGCATGCTGTTTGAATGCTAAAATGAATAAGTAACAAGTGAGATAGGCCCTTGAAGGAGTTGTAAAGGCAGAAGGTTTTTTTATCCTAATGCATTCTATGCATTAAGAATAAAACCTTCTGTGTGTAGCAGCCCCCCTCAGCCCCCCTAATTACTTACCTGAGCCCCTCTCTCTGCAGCGATGTCCACAAGTGTCTTAGCCATCTGGGACTCTCCTCCAGATTGGCTGAGACACAGCAGTGGCGCAATTGGCTTCCGTGGCTGTCAATCAAAGTCAGTTAGCCAATCATAAGAGAGAGGGAGTGGGGCTGGGGCGAGGCTCCGTGTCTGAATGGACACACGGAGCTGTGACTCAGCTCAGGTGCCCCCATAGCAAGCTGCTTGCTGTGGGGGCACTTGACAGGAGAGAGGGGCCAGGAGCAGCAAAGAGGGACCCGAGCAGAGGAGGATCCAGGTTGCTCTGTGCAAAACCAACTTCACAGAGCAGGTAAGTATAACATGTTTGTTATTTTTTAACAAAAAAACAAGACTTTACAATCACTTTAATGCCCCGTACACACGGTCGGACTTTGTTCGGACATTCCGACAACAAAATCCTAGGATTTTTTCCGACGGATGTTGGCTCAAACTTGTCTTGCATACACACGGTCACACAAAGTTGACAGAAAATCTGATCGTTCTGAACGTGGTGACGTAAAACACGTATGTCTGGACTATAAATGGGGCAGTGGCCAATAGCTTTCATCTCTTTATTTATTCTGAGCATGCGTGGCACTTTGTCCGTCGGATTTCTGTACACACGATCGGAATTTCCGACAACGGATTTTGTCGGAAAATTTTATATCCTGCTCTCAAACTTTGTGTGTCGGAAAATCCGATGGAAAATGTGTGATGGAGCCTACACACGGTCGGAATTTCTGACAACAAGGTCCTATCACACATTTTCTGTCGGAAAATCTGACCGTGTGTACGGGGCATAAGACAAATTTTTGGTATGGATTGACTGTGGCACTGGTGGCCTTCTGATGAGAAAATCCAGTGCTGGAACGATACACAGGTAAAGGTGACATCCAGCATGTTATCATATAAATTACATTTTTAGTATTGCATATTTTACATTGCTATATTACATATTCAAAACCTAGTAGGGTAATCCCTGGAAACCAATACATTAGAGATGAGTCAACAGTTGTGACGTCACTTTTACATCATTGACCGAACATGGTCAATGGTGTCCCTTTGTATATATAAGCGGTCATCCATTAGAGCTGTCAGAAGTGTGCGAGCAGTCATCAGGGCAACCTTGTGTTGGCGTGGTGCATGTTTCTTTTCTTATGGTGGGTCAGCGGCACCATTATTGATGTGGATCTACATGGCTGAATTACTTTTTTTGCATTAAAGGACATGTCAGAAACTTGTGTATTTGTGTTTTAACAGTTTTTTTTATGTAAAATTTTAAAGGGGCTTCCAGATATTCCCCCAACTTGCAGGGTTGTCCCTATCAACATAAGGTTCATTGCCAGGGGGTTTTCCTGGGGCTCCAAGGCCCCCCCCATGTTGAGGGCATATGACTTGGTATTGTTCAGAAGGTGAGGCAATTGCTTCCCCCCTTTCCTGGGCAGCTAGGTTGAATGCTCAGATAAAGGTCTGGTATGAAGTTTTGGGGGGGCCCCATACTTTATTTTCTGGATTTTTGCATGGGGTCCCCCCTTAAATTCATACTAGACCCAAAGAGTCAACTCCAATTGACTTCAATGGGGTTCAAATTTGGTAACAGAACTCACGTTTGCCAATACCTGCTCATACTGAATCCATTTGTGTTTGGCTCATCAGTACAACACATGATCACAACCATGTGCGTGTCTTTGAAGCCCTTTCAACCAAAATGGGGCATGAGTCTGGTCAAATTTTCATAGATTCATGGCCGTTTCTGCTCAACCCAAGTCAATATAACAATCGACTTTTGTTGAACGGGACTGTTGGAAAATGTTTGCCAATCAGCGGCTTGCAGCCTCAGTGAATTCTGAAAGTGGGGGACTCCCACTGTCAGAAGACAATGGAACAGTAAGGAGGATTCCTCCATCCACCTCCCATGTAAGGATGGGTGAATTTTTTTTTTTTTTTTTTATCTTCCTGCTGGGCAATTTTTTAATTTTTCACACATATGTTAAAATCAGCATTTTTTTGCTAGCAAATTACTTACAGCCTACAAATATTATATATTTTCTGAAAGCAGAGGCCCTAGAAAATAAAATACTGGCAGTTGCACTTTTGTATGTCTCACAATATTTGCGCAGCTGTTTGTCAAACATATATTTTCTGAAAACAAAAATACACTAAAATGAATTTTAGTGCATACAAACAAAATAAAATACCAATTTTTTGTCAAAATATAAAATATGGGACTGCATTGCGTAAATAACTACCAATCATGCCAAAAAAACCTCAAAATTGTGTGCTCCTGCGAAAAAACAGAAAATACGATCTCCAAAATTTTTTTCTGGCCCTTTAAAGACTTTTACAGGATTATCCGTTTAGAGGTAATCTTAAAGTATAACACTAAAATGATTGCTCTCATTCTGATATTCATGGTGATGCCTCACATGTATGGTGCAATCACTGTTAACATGCATGTACATGACCTATGCCATTTGCATTCACATGTATGCCCTGGGAAAGACAGGTACTTTTAATTGTTTTAATTATTTTTATTTATTTTATTACAGTAAAAATGTTTTACACTTTTTTTTTTTTTCATTTAACTTTATTGCTGTGACAAAGAGGTTAAAAAGCCCCCTAATGTGATAGTATGAGAAGGAGATAGGTACCCTTTACAGAGACATGATGGGTCTATTAGACCCATCTCTCCCCTGCCCTCCACTGTGGCTAATCAAGCACAGATTGATAAAGTAAAGTAACACATGCAAGAGTTGACACAGCTGCACACCCCAAAAAAGCATTGCAAAATTACCGTAGTGGAAAAATTTCCCAAGAGGGCTTTTAAGCAGCAAAATATTTCTGAAACAATGTTTAGTAACCATGTTTAGTAAAAATATAATTTAATTCAGACATAGAATGCATTACATAAATACAATCAATATCACATAAAATTTCCAGTAGTCGACATCAGCAACAACAAAGGACCATCTCCCATGGTAATCAATTCATTGAAAAAGTTCATAATTGTACAGTTACATTGTATCAATGCTATCAATATGAATCCCCATGAATACCCCAATGCATTTCGACCCTTTATCCTATTCTGGTCTTCTTCAGGGGGGTTTTTACTTTCTAAAGAGATACATCAAAAAATTCCATTAGGATTTTCTACAATATATAGAACATAACAGATCATTTTGTGATATTTTGAAAGTTTTTGAAAGTACATCTCCATACATATGGCGAAGTATTTACCATTTGGGAATAGGAAAGTGGGCTTATGTCGCGTAGTTTTAAAAACCGTTGCGTGCGGTGGTCTCACAATGTTTGCTCATTCCCTCTGTCGCCTCTGGGCGCGTCCATAGTCCACGGTGCTTGCAAGGAGTCACGCATTTGTCTCCCCACCGTGCCCGGGAAGCCGAGTGGAAAAGAGGGACAGCCCTAAGGCGACAAGAGAGACGTGGCGCTCCATGCGGGACACACATCATAAATAATGCGTGTGCCGCAAAGCAACCAGGATTATTAAAATTGTATAGGTTGGTGTGTGTAGTATATTGATGCGATTTTATTATCTAAATTGAAAAAAATATATTGATGCGATTATATTATCTAATTTGAAGAGCTAGAGGTATATTAGATCCCACCAATCCAAATGAAACAAAAAGAAGGGAGAAATTTTGTCTATTTCACCCGTGGAGTTATAATAACTCCTAGACTTGGCTACCTTGCTCTGTCTATTTTGACCGATTAACGGTTTCTATCGCATTGACATCTTATACACATAGCCCAATAATAAGTAATAATAACAGTATTATCATTTTAACCACCTGTTTATAACCTTGGATATTCCTTTATTAGGCACTTCACATTACTTCACCTTGTATAGATTGTTTTCACCATCACACATCACTAGCCTTCTTAGTTTTTTTTCCCTTTTTCACATATTTGTTATAATTTTTTTACAAGTTTTTGTTTGTTTTTTGTTTTTGGCACACATCAACAACACTTTATCATGCTATATTTCATTACACAGACCCCATGCTTTTGGCACTGGTCAACAACAATTTATTTATGTCACACCTTATCACATAGATCCCTTCACTTAGTTTTTTACACACACTACCCCACCACCCAGTATTATCACCTTTGTAAGGTGAGGCATGAAACTATAGAGCTTGTTTAAAGTGATTTTTTTTTTCATCAAGTACTCTATACACTTAGTTCAACTTATCATACATTCACATATCACAATTTAGATCTAAAAATTATTAAAATGTGAGCAAAGGGACAATATTAGTCGAGACCACTCTATTAATTGTTTTGAATATTAAGCAGTCTGGCTATATAGGACAATACGGAACACCCACCCGACACCCGCTGACTATATACTAATTTTTACAAATATCAAATTACAGGTGCCTCGCCCTACACCTTCCCCACTGAGTCCAAATGCGTGGCTCCTTGCAAGCCCCGTGGACTATGGACGCGCCCAGAGGCGACAGAGGGAATGAGCAAACATTGTGGGACCACCGCACGCAACGGTTTTTAAAACTATGCGACATAAGCCCACTTTCCTATTCCCAAATGGTAAATACTTCGCCATATGTATGGAGATGTACTTTCAAAAACTTTCAAAATATCACAAAATGATCTGTTATGTTCTATAAATTGTAGAAAATCCTAATGGAATTTTTTGATGTATCTTTAGAAAGTAAAAACCTTCCCTGAAGAAGACCAGAATAGGATAAAGGGTCGAAATGCATTGGGGTATTCATGGGGACTCATATTGATAGCATTGATACAATGTAACTGTACAATTATGAACTTTTTCAATGAATTGATTACCATGGGAGATGGTCCTTTGTTGTTGCTGATGTCGACTACTGGAAATTTTATGTGATATTGATTGTATTTATGTAATGCATTCTATGTCTGAATTAAATAATATTTTTACTAAACATGGTTACTAAACATTGTTTGAGAAATATTTTGCTGCTTAAAAGCCCCCTGGGGAAATTTTTCCACTACGGTAATTTTTTTATCAAGCACAGATTGATTAGCTGCTTCCCTGGCCACAAAGCCAGGAAATGACAACTTCAAAGCCAGACATCACAAAAATGCTGGCTGCTTCCAGCTCCACTAATCTCGGTGGAAATCAGAAAATGGAAGTTCCTCAAGCTCCATCAGCTTTCACTGTCCGGCAGTTTACCACAGTCCCAGACTCCCTGGAGTAATGGGAGAGCCCAGTAACCACCATGGGTGGCTTTGGGGGTGTGATACATCTCAAGAATGTAAAAGTGATGGTTGAAGATGCAGTCTTGAGCTTGTTTT
Source organism: Lithobates clamitans (assembly GCA_037952925.1). NCBI lineage: Eukaryota > Metazoa > Chordata > Amphibia > Anura > Ranidae > Lithobates > Lithobates clamitans. The sequence goes on along the minus strand of JBBGZY010000519.1, from coordinate 1,658,837 downwards.
AGTCCAGGAGGTTTTAAAATGGCTTAAGGACAGCAAGTGGTCAAACACAGTTTGTCTATTTTTAAATTAATATATTTTTTCAAGCAAATGTAATACATTTGATTTTTTCATTTCAGTCATAATATGTATACAATTCAGTTGATCAAAGTCAATTTTATTAGAAGAAAGGTATATTAGACCCAGATCATGATTCAAAGATTTATAGGTTATTTAAAAGACCAATAATTGTATTCCAAGGCATCAGATTATTTGACATTCTGATGTCCCGTACACACAGTCGGATTTTCCGACTGAAAATGTGTGATAGGACCTTGTTGTCGGAAATTCCCACCGTGTGTGGGCTCCATCACACATTTTACATCAGAATTTCCGACACACAAAGTTTGAGAGCTTGCTATAAAATTTTCCGACAACAAAATCTGTTGTCGGAAATTCCGATCGTGTGTAAACAAATCCAACGCACAAAGTGCCACGCATGCTCAGAATAAATTAAGAGAGGAAAGCTATTGGCTACTACCCCATTTATAGTCCTGACGTACGTGTTTAATGTCACCGCGTTCAGAACGATCGGATTTTCCGACAACTTTGTGCGACCATGTGTATGCAAAACAAGTTTGAGCCAACATCCGTCGGAAAAAATCCATGGATTTTGTTGTCGGAATGTCCGATCAATGTCCGACCGTGTGTACAGGGCATTATGCCGCTTACACACGGTCAGATTTTCCGACGGGAAATGTTCGATGGGAGCCTGTTGTCGGATATTCCGACCGTGTATAGGCTCCATCGGACATTTTCTGTCAGAATTTCCGACAAACAAAATTTGAGATGTGGATCTCAAATTTTCCGACAACAAAATTTGTTCTCGTAAATTCTGATTGTGCATACACAATTCCGACGCACAAAGTTCCATGCATGCTCTGAATCAATTACACGACGGAAGCGCTCTGTCTGGTAAAACTAGCGCTCGTAATGGAGATAGCACATTCATCAAGCTGCAAATTTTTAAATCTTTTAATGCAGCGCATTCTCTCCTTCTTTTTAATGCTAGAATAATGAAGTTGTTTTGCTGCTGATATTCACACAGAGTTCTGAAAAAATTATTTCTTTATTATTTCTCATGATCTCATGAATAAAATTAGTTATTTTTTTCGTCAGCTCTCCATAATAATGTTTTGTATTTATTTTTCTAGTGATTTTTTTTTTTATCAATATCTCCTGTTTTATTTATTTTTTTCTAGTGATCTCCATAATATTTTTTTTTTTTCGTTTTGTGTGTCAAGTTACTACAACACCATTAATATCTTATATTTTTTAACCTCGTGGAGGTTGGTTGGTGTCCCTTGTTAATTTGACATTGTATTTTTTAAATGTACCTGCCAAATCACAAACAAACTGTCCTTTTTGAAGTAAAACACATAGGCGAGTATTTAAGAAAAAAAATAGCCATTTATTACGGGTCATAACAAAATAAAGAGGAAGGCAACGCTGGATAAACTGGTGAAATTTGCAAAGCCTTTGTACCCCAGGGCACACATCAAAACTATTTTACAGGCAAAATTGGTGGCCTGAGGAGTCCATATAATAGTGAGCAAAATCCGGTCCAGGAGTCCAAGATATCAGGAACAGCAGCAGATGATATATATGTCCCTAGGCTGTGGTCATACAACAGTCTGCATCTTTTGCCAGACCAGACTGAACCCAGGCCATCACACTCTTGTCTTCCTTAGACGATTCCTTCCAGGCTGTGGCTCTGGTGTTGAAGCTGTGGCAGGAGGTGGAGGAGGATGATGGTCGACCTCCTGGCTGCCACTTACCGCCGCCACCTCCTGGCTAAGGCTTTCCTGTGTATGAAAAAGGGACATAGTTTTAGTTTTTTGGTCATCAATCACACACAATTTTGAGCTCATGACTGTTGCAAATTGAATGTTATTAAATATAAAAGACTATCATTCTGAGCCCAGCATTTTTCATTCTTGTCCCAATCCTTTTTGGCCACTACTGTCTATTGATATGTAAACCACTTTGTTAAATCAGCAATTGATCAATAATAACATCTAGTTAACATCATTATTTTTACGACAAGAACTATGTTGAACAATGCTCTACCTGACTCAAGCTGGGCTCCTCCACATCTTCCTGGGTGGAAGGCCCAGGTTGGACATCGGAAGCCTCAGCTGAGGTGGAAGGAAGCCTTGAAGGAAGAGTGGAGAGTGCTGGCCTGGGTTCATGCAAAATGCAGTCAGTCATAGTGCCACAGCCTGGGTACATAAACGTCATTTGCTGCTCCTGATCCCTGGGAATTCTGGACCTTCTTTCGCTCCCTAAGATAAGTACTACTCGTGCCACCAAATAGGTGATGTCTGCCATGGGGATCATCACCTTCATAAATTCAAACAGTTTCTCCAGCTCTGCCTTCCTCTTTCTTAGTTTATTAAAAAAACGGTGGTTCACCTGCCACAGACAGGGCAGCTCCCTGAACATATCAATGAATATTGCTAGAAATTCCCTATCATTGAATGGATCCATTTTCTCTGGAAGACACAACACAAGACAAACCCTAATGTCAGGCTAAACTCTTCTAATATTGTCCCAATATAGGCCTCAATCTAGAAGCAGTATAGGCCACTGATGCAGCAAGTTCAAATTGTACCTTTGTTATTATGTTCAGCGCTTTCGCTACTCCTTCCTCCGCTCACAGATCATACGTACGACGCACACATGTTACGCTTTATATACACTGCGCATGAGTGAAACTTCACCCGCCCATGACGTTCTTTCTAGTCTATTCCCCGTCCCTTGTCTTTTGGCGCAGTGGGAGAGCACATAGCGGAGAAAGAGCAAGTGCATGCAGACAGCAGCAGCAACGACAAAAGGCTGGAGACATGTACGTCCCAATCCCGGAGGAGATTTAAGGCCTCAAATATGTCCTTTATAGGACATATTTGTAGTCCTTTACCCAAACCCAAATGTGAGAAAGGCCAAGATCATGACTAAAGCTGTGAAAAGGCTGCACAGGAATTTTGGGGTACGACGATCCAAGGATCAATTGAGGAAATGCTGGTCAGACCTGAAATTGAAGGAGCAGGATCAGTACAGAAGGATCAAGAGAGTTCTTCAAAAAAGTAAGTAGTTGTTGTGTGTTCCTATTCGGGATGAGCCCGATGTTCGAGTCTGAACATAAGTTCATCTCAAACATCGGGTGATTGCCTGTTCGCCGAAAAGCGAACAATTTGGGGTGTTCGCGCCAAATTCGAAAGCCGTGGAACACCCTTTAAAAGTCTATGGTGGAAATCAAAAGTGCTAATTTTAAAGGCTTATATGCATGGTATTGTCATAAAAAGTGTTTGGGGACCTGGGTCCTGCCCCAGGGGACATGTATCAATGCAAAAAAAGTTTTAAAAACATCCGTTTTTTTCAGGAGCAGTGATTTTAATAATGCTTAAAGTGAAACAATAAAAGTGAAATATTCCTTTAAATTTTGTACCTGCGGGGTGTCTATAGTATGTCTTTAAAGTGGCGCATGTTTCCCGTGTTTAGAACAGTCTGAGAGCAAAATGACATTTCTAAAGGAAAAAAGTAATATGAAGGTACTCGCAGTTATAATGAATTGTCGGTCCCGGCAATACACATAAAAGTTCATTGATAAAAACGGCATGGGATTCCCCCACAGGGGAACCTCGAACCAAAATGTAAAAAAAAAATGTGTGGGGGTCCCCCCAAATTCCATACCAGCATCCTCTCGCTCTCTTTCATCCCGGAAGTTACTGACAGCAACACAGCGCGTGTAGGCTGAGCTCCACTCCAAACATTCATCCTGACACCTTCCAGCGCTGACTTTCAGCACCGATTCTCCCGAGACTCGGCTGTATCTAGGCACCCTGGGAAAAAAAATAGGCTCTCGGTGCACCGCGGGGTCCTACCATTTCTCCGGGGAAGCTCCGGTCCTCCTCTGCCTCCTCTGCTTCCAGCACCGCTAAGCCCGCCGCTGCCGCCGCCATCTTACCCCCCCCTATAGGGAATATGTCAGTCGGCACACAGACGCTCCCTGACCCTGCTTCCTCATCTGCAGCCTCTCATGCAGCCTCTCATGCCGAGCTGCTGGCAGCGATTAAGGCAGGGAACGACCAAGTAATGGTCAAAATAGACCATTTGGCTTCTGACATCAGCCTAGTCCGGCATGATATGGACAAATTTAGATCCCGCTTTGCAGAGGCTGAGGGCCGGATTTCACAGCTAGAAGATGACACCAGAGCAGATTCCAGAGACCTTCGTGCACTACAACTGCAGGTAAAGGCTTTGCAGGAGAAGTCGGTGGACACAGAAAATCGCATGAGGAGAAACAACTTAAGGATTATAGGTCTTCCTGAAAAAATAGAAGGTAATAAACCCGCTGAATTTGCGGAATCCTTCCTCATATCATTGTTGGATTTACCTGCCATGCCTCCTACATTTGTGGTAGAAAGGGGTAGAAAGGGCACACAGAATCCCGCCAACTCCTCCAATCCCTGGCAACCCCCCCAGGCCATTTTTATTAAGGCTCTTGAATTTCAGGGACAGAGACAGGATACTGGCAGCAGCTAGAGATAAACAAGAACTGCTGTTCAATAACGCAAAAATTATGTTGTTCCCTGATTATTCTCCTGAGGTTCAGCAGCGACGCCGGGCCTTTACTGAGGTCAGAAGACGCCTAAAAGATAAGGGCCTCAAGTTCAGTCTACTATATCCCAGCAAGCTCCGAGTTGTAGATGGTGACCGAGTACACTTCTTTGCTGTCCCGGAGGCCGCTACATCCTGGTTAGATGGCCGTGGGTGATACATGTAGTGCGGGTAATATTCTTACCATTATAGTTCCTCTGTACAGGTCCAAAAAAGAAGTAGGGGAAAGAGAGAATTTTTTTTTTTTTTCTCGTGTTTTTCTGGATCTAATGAATGCACTTTACCTGGAGTCGGACTGCTCAGCCTCTTGGATTTGGATTGCCTCTTTACATCGAGAGTCAAGCCACAACCCAAATCCTTCACTTTCATTTTGACCTATTTGAACTCCCCCCCCCTTCTTTTTTTTTTTTTTTGTAGTGTGATATCCCCTCTTAGGAGTTTATTTACAATCTATAGTTGTAGTATTTGTTTTTTCTTTCTTTTTTTGGGGTAAAACTATTCCTAATACTCCTCTTTTTTTTTTTTTTTTTTGGACTGGAGATGGGACATAGTAGGATAAGCACTATGTGCTTGGGTATTTTTTGTTTTATTTTGTTTTTTGTTGTTGTCTTAGTTTGTATAAAGTTGCTTCAAAGATTTAATATTGCTGGTACATGTTGGTATAATTTAGAGATTTTGCTGCTTGTGAGTTACCCTAAATTGTGTTCCTCCTGTCAACTTTTTTGGTCATGGCTCTTTAAACCTACATGGCTACCCCCCTAGCTGAAAAATTTTCGGTCCTTTCGTGGAACGTCAGAGGCCTCAATTCCAAATTTAAACGGGCATTGCTGACAAGATATTTAAAAACCCACTCCCCACATCTTATTCTTTACAGGAAACCCATCTCACAGGCAGCAAGGTTTTAACCCTTAAAAAACCCTGGATCCAGAGGGCCATCCATGCTACTTACTCCTCTTATGCTAGAGGGGTTTCAATTCTAATACATAAGAAATTTTCCTGTGTGGTTGAGGATGTGTGTACGGACCCCCAGGGCAAGTTTGCAATTGTGGTGCTTTCACACTGGTCTCAACGAAACATAATTATAAATATTTATATCCCCCCACCCTTTACACATGATTTGTTATATAGGGTCTTGGAAAAAGCTGCTTCCTTTTGTCCGGGGAAATTACTAGTGATGGGTGACTTTAACTCTACTATCTCCCCAGACTTGGATAGACTTGTCCCATCTAAGAACTATAGTTCCGAACTATCAACTTGGGCTCAGGCAACGGGGCTGCAGGAGGTTTGGAGATGGAAACATCCGGCCACTAGAGCATACTCATGCTTCTCGGCCTCCCACAAGACTGCCTCACGAATTGATTTGGCTTTCTCTAACCCGGCTCTGCTGACAGACGTAATAGAGGCCAAGAACCTACCTAGTGGGCTGTCTGATCATAGCCCATTGGTAATCGAGTTTCGCTCACCTGCATATCGTGATGCGGCCTTGTGGAGGCTGGGGGCACAGTGAATTTCTCACCCTGAGGTGGCTGACATTATCCCACCCAGATTAGCAGAGTTTTGGGATCTTAATGAAGGCTCTTCATCTCCACAGATGGTTTGGGATACATTCAAGGCCTATACTAGAGGGCAATATATCTAAATTATTGCAAGTGTCAAGAGGCAGCAAGGCCAGGAAACTCATAGGCTACAACAGATAGTAGAGGATCAAACAGTTACCTATAGCGCAGACCCCACAATAGCTCATTTTGATGCATTAAGTGCCGCCAAGAGTTCACTAAATTTACATCTGACGGAGGTTACACGATTGGATATGCATAAAGGAAGGCAGCGGTTTTTTGAGCAGGGAGACAAAAATGGTCGTTTCCTGGCTATGCTGGCGCAGCATGAACATCCATTTACAGTGGTTTCTAGTCTGCGGTCTCCAACTGGGGATACGGTGACCTCTCAATTAGAAATTCTACAAATGTTTAATGTCTTCTATGAAACGCTCTATACCTCTGCCCTTCCCCCCGACTTCCAGCCAGAGTCGTTGTAAAATCTCTTAGATCCGTTGGCACTTGGCTGGTTGTCGGACGAGGAACGGGAGTCGTTGGTACGCCCTTTTACGGCTTCAGAGGTTTTAAATGTCATACGGTCCTTCCCCATAGGAAAGGCGCCAGGGCCTGATGGCCTACCAATAGATTTCTATAGAGCACACGCAGCACTATTAGCACCCATATTAGCTCAATTGTATACTGTCTGTCTGTCCAAGGGTGATTTGCCCCCTTCAATGCATCAGGCCTATCTTACTCTGATCCATAAGGACCCCAAGGATCCAGAGTTATGTGCCTCATATAGACCAATTGCCTTATTAAATAATGACTTAAAAATTTTAACCAAATTGTTGGCTACCCGCTTATACCCACTGCTACCCACGGTTATAGACTCTGACCAAACAGGATTTATGCCCAAAAGGTCCACTGATGTTAACCTTAGGAGACTCTTCATCAACATTAGGGATGAGCTTCGTGTTCGAGTCGAACCCATGTTCGACTCGAACATAGGCTGTTCGTGTGGCGCGTCACGGCCCATAATTCACTGCAGCATCGCAGTGCATTGCTGGCTGATGATTGGCCAAGCATGCACTATGACCCGCATGCTTGGCCAATCACAGCGCCGTCAGTAGAGAGAGCTGTAATTGGCCAAAGCCAGGGTGGCTTTGGCCAATTATGGCTCAGGGGATTTAGTACACGCCCCACACTATATAAGGCCGCCTGCACGGCGGCCCTGTGTAGTGTGTTCCGGTGTGCTGATAGAGAGAGAGACAGACAGTGTCATTTGATTTGAGTTAGCTAGATTAGGCTAGATCTGTTCCTGCTATTTACATTTAGTGCAGTGCGTCCTGCTCACAGTGTTCAGCTAGATCCGTTCCTGCTATTTACATTTAGTGCAGTCAGTGCGTCCTGCTCACAGTGTTCAGCTAGATCCGTTCCTGCTATTTACATTTAGTGCAGTGCGTCCTGCTCACAGTGTTCAGCTAGATCCGTTCCTGCTATTTACATTTAGTGCAGTGCGTCCTGCTCACAGTGTTCAGCTAGATCTGTTCCTGCTATTTACATTTAGTGCGGTGCGTCCTGCTCACAGTGTTCAGCTAGATCTGTTCCTGCTATTTACATTTAGTGCAGTGCGTCCTGCTCACAGTGTTCAGCTAGATCCGTTCCTGCTATTTACATTTAGTGCAGTCAGTGCGTCCTGCTCACAGTGTTCAGCTAGATCCGTTCCTGCTATTTACATTTAGTGCAGTCAGTGCGTCCTGCTCACAGTGTTCAGCTAGATCCGTTCCTGCTATTTACATTTAGTGTAGTCAGTGCGTCCTGCTCACAGTGTTCAGCTAGATCTGTTCCTGCTATTTACATTTAGTGCAGTCAGTGCGTCCTGCTCACAGTGTTCAGCTAGATCCGTTCCTGCTATTTACATTTAGTGCAGTGCGTCCTGCTCACAGTGTTCAGCTAGATCTGTTCCTGCTATTTACATTTAGTGCAGTGCGTCCTGCTCACAGTGTTCAGCTAGATCTGTTCCTGCTATTTACATTTAGTGCAGTGCGTCCTGCTCACAGTGTTCAGCTAGATCCGTTCCTGCTATTTACATTTAGTGCAGTGCGTCCTGCTCACAGTGTTCAGCTAGATCTGTTCCTGCTATTTACATTTAGTGCAGTGCGTCCTGCTCACAGTGTTCAGCTAGATCCGTTCCTGCTATTTACATTTAGTGCAGTCAGTGCGTCCTGCTCACAGTGTTCAGCTAGATCCGTTCCTGCTATTTACATTTAGTGCAGTCAGTGCGTCCTGCTCACAGTGTTCAGCTAGATCCGTTCCTGCTATTTACATTTAGTGTAGTCAGTGCGTCCTGCTCACAGTGTTCAGCTAGATCTGTTCCTGCTATTTACATTTAGTGCAGTCAGTGCGTCCTGCTCACAGTGTTCAGCTAGATCCGTTCCTGCTATTTACATTTAGTGCAGTGCGTCCTGCTCACAGTGTTCAGCTAGATCTGTTCCTGCTATTTACATTTAGTGCAGTGCGTCCTGCTCACAGTGTTCAGCTAGATCTGTTCCTGCTATTTACATTTAGTGCAGTGCGTCCTGCTCACAGTGTTCAGCTAGATCCGTTCCTGCTATTTACATTTAGTGCAGTGCGTCCTGCTCACAGTGTTCAGCTAGATCTGTTCCTGCTATTTACATTTAGTGCAGTGCGTCCTGCTCACAGTGTTCAGCTAGATCCGTTCCTGCTATTTACATTTAGTGCAGTCAGTGCGTCCTGCTCACAGTGTTCAGCTAGATCCGTTCCTGCTATTTACATTTAGTGCAGTCAGTGCGTCCTGCTCACAGTGTTCAGCTAGATCCGTTCCTGCTATTTACATTTAGTGCAGTGCGTCCTGCTCACAGTGTTCAGCTAGATCTGTTCCTGCTATTTACATTTAGTGCAGTGCGTCCTGCTCACAGTGTTCAGCTAGATCTGTTCCTGCTATTTACATTTAGTGCAGTGCGTCCTGCTCACAGTGTTCAGCTAGATCCGTTCCTGCTATTTACATTTAGTGCAGTGCGTCCTGCTCACAGTGTTCAGCTAGATCTGTTCCTGCTATTTACATTTAGTGCAGTGCGTCCTGCTCACAGTGTTCAGCTAGATCCGTTCCTGCTATTTACATTTAGTGCAGTCAGTGCGTCCTGCTCACAGTGTTCAGCTAGATCCGTTCCTGCTATTTACATTTAGTGCAGTCAGTGCGTCCTGCTCACAGTGTTCAGCTAGATCCGTTCCTGCTATTTACATTTAGTGTAGTCAGTGCGTCCTGCTCACAGTGTTCAGCTAGATCTGTTCCTGCTATTTACATTTAGTGCAGTCAGTGCGTCCTGCTCACAGTGTTCAGCTAGATCCGTTCCTGCTATTTACATTTAGTGCAGTGCGTCCTGCTCACAGTGTTCAGCTAGATCTGTTCCTGCTATTTACATTTAGTGCAGTGCGTCCTGCTCACAGTGTTCAGCTAGATCTGTTCCTGCTATTTACATTTAGTGCAGTGCGTCCTGCTCACAGTGTTCAGCTAGATCTGTTCCTGCTATTTACATTTAGTGCAGTGCGTCCTGCTGACAGTGTTCAGCTAGATCTGTTCCTGCTATTTACATTTAGTGCAGTGCGTCCTGCTCACAGTGTTCAGCTAGATCTGTTCCTGCTATTTACATTTAGTGCAGTGCGTCCTGCTCACAGTGTTCAGCTAGATCCGTTCCTGCTATTTACATTTAGTGCAGTGCGTCCTGCTCACAGTGTTCAGCTAGATCTGTTCCTGCTATTTACATTTAGTGCAGTGCGTCCTGCTCACAGTGTTCAGCTAGATCCGTTCCTGCTATTTACATTTAGTGCAGTCAGTGCGTCCTGCTCACAGTGTTCAGCTAGATCCGTTCCTGCTATTTACATTTAGTGCAGTGCGTCCTGCTCACAGTGTTCAGCTAGATCCGTTCCTGTTATCTTCCTACTGACAGGCAGGCTTGTCTGGTTACAGTATATAAAGCTACCTGAAGAAAATTACAGGTGTTCTATCCCAGCTTAGTGCAGCTACAGGCCATTAGTATGTCTGGAAGGCCAAGAAGGAGAGGCAGACAGTCACAAGCCAATAAGAGAGGGCAAGCAGGCTCTGTGTCTAGTGCTGGTCGTGGAGACGGTGCATCCTCATCAGCCCGTGGCCATGGGACACGCTTGGCCTTTTTTTCGGCAGCTGGCCGTGTTGAGCCGCAACATGCAGAAAACTTGGTCGAGTGGATGACCAAGCCGTCCTCATCCTCCTCATCCTCTCTCACCCATGCCCAGGGTGCTTTGTCTGGCAAAGCAGCGGCCTCTTCCCTCAGCTCAATGTCATCAGTGACTCCTTCCCTAGCTCCACCATGTCCTCCTGAGGATTCCCTCGAACTGTTTGACCACAGTGTTGGGTACATGCTCCAGGAGGATGCCCAGCGTTTGGAAGGCTCTGATGATGATACTGAGCTCGATGAAGGCAGTAACATGAGCACGGACAGAGGGGGTGCCCAAGAAGGACAGCAATCTGGCAGTCATGCTCCCCCTGCTGCAGCATAATGCCAGGTTTGCTCCAGTGATGAGGAGGGAGGGGATGATGAGGTCACTGACTCAACGTGGGTGCCTGATAGGAGAGAGGAGGAGGAGGAGGAGGAGGAGGAGGAGGCGGCACATCACCAACGAGGCAGGATGCCCTCCAGGGGCCAGCCTAAGGGCAGCACATTGACAGCATCACACCCCAAAGCTCCACATGTGCAGGGCGCTGCAGTCTCTGCAGTTATTCAAAAAGTTCTTTGGTGTGGGCCTTTTTTGAGACGAGTGCATCAGATCGCACCGCTGCTATTTGCAACATATGTCTCAAGCGTATCTCGCGTGGCCAAAACATCTCCCGCTTGGGTACCACATGCTTGACCAGACATATGTTGACCTGCCATGCAGTTCGTTGGCAAGCATATCTAAAAGACCCACACCAAAGAACAAAGAGGATCTCTCCTTGCTCCTCATCAGCTGAGATTTCCAACCCCACTAGACCTTCAGTCCTCTCTGAGACCTGCAGTGAGAGGAATGAAGGTGTAGAATTAGGTGTGTCACAGCCAAGTACTTGTGGGCAATCTGCTTTTGGTACACCGACGTCAGATTGTACCAGGCAAATTTCCCTGCCCCAGCTGCTGCACCGCCGAAAGAAGTTCGCTCCCAGCCATCCACATGCCCAGCGGTTGAATGCTAGCTTGGCAAAATTGCTAGCACTTCAACTGCTGCCTTTTCAGTTGGTAGACTCTGCCCCCTTCCGTGAGTTTGTGGAATGTGCGGTTCCTCAGTGGCAGGTACCCAAACGCCACTTTTTCTCACGGAAGGCGATTCCGGCTCTCTACCGGCATGTGGAAGGCAATGTCCATGCCTCGCTGGACAGGGCGGTCAGCGGTAAGGTGCATATTACCGCTGACTCATGGTCCAGCAGGCATGGACAGGGACGTTACTTAAGTTTCACGGCGCATTGGGTGACTCTGCTGGCAGCTGGGAAGGATGCAGGACAAGGTGCAGTAGTGTTGGAGGTTGTTCCGCCACCACGCCTCCAAAATGCTGATTGTGACACACCTCTCTCCTCCACCCCCTCCTCTTCTTCTTCCTCCATGGCCTCTTCCTCGGAACCAGCGGTGCTCCGTAGGCGTTCAAGGGGCTACGCAAGTACGCAGGCCAAAAGATGCCATGCGGTGCTTGAGCTGGTGTGCTTGGGGGACAGGAGCCACACTGGGGCAGAGGTTCTGTCAGCTCTGCAGGGGCAGGTTCAGAGGTGGTTGACGCCACGCCAACTTAAAGCAGGAATGGTGGTTTGCGACAATGGCACCAACCTCCTCTCTGCCCTCCGACAGGGACAACTGACCCATGTGCCCTGTTTGGCTCACGTCCTTAACTTGGTGGTGCAGCGGTTCTTGGGCAGGTACCCGGGCTTACAGGATGTCCTGAGGCAGGCCAGGAAAGTCTGTGTGCATTTCCGCCGGTCATATAATGCCAGTGCTCGGCTGACGGACCTCCAAAAGGAGTTTAACCTGCCCAAGAACCGCCTAATCTGTGACATGCCCACCAGGTGGAACTCGACATTGGCCATGCTGCAGCGGCTGCACACGCAGCAGAGGGCCATCAATGAGTACCTGTGCGACTATGGCACCAGGACAGGGTCAGGGGACCTTGGTTTTTTTTCCCCACGCCAGTGGGCCATGATCAGGGATGCATGCACTGTCCTGTCACCATTCGAGGAGGCCACGAGGATGGTGAGCACTGACAGTGCATGCATCAGTGACACTGTCCCCCTTGTCCACCTGTTGGAGCACACGCTGCGTGGAATAATGGACAGGGCACTTGAGGCAGAACAGAGGCAGGAAGAGGAGGACTTCCTTAGCTCTCAAGGCCCCCTTTATCCAGACAGTTTTCCTGCGTGCCCGCCGATCACACAGGAAGAGGACGAGGAGGAGGAGGAGGAGGAAGATTGTGTCAGTATGGAGGTGGAGCCTGGCACTCAGCATCAGCAGTCTTTAAGGGATCAGTCCCAAGGAACACATGGACTTGTACGTGGCTGGGAGGAGGTGGCTGCGGACGTTGTTGTCCTTAGTGACCCAGAGGACTCCGGACCGAATGCCTCAGCAAACCTACGCTGCATGGCCTCCCTGATCCTGCAAAGCCTGCGTAAGGATCCTCGTATTCGTGGTATCAAGGAGAAGGACCAATACTGGCTGGCAACCCTCCTTGATCCACGTTACAAGGGTAAGGTTGCGGACCTTATCTTGCCATCGCAGAGGGAGCAGAGGATGAAACATCTTCGGGAGGCCTTGCAGAAAGGTCTGTGCAACGCGTTCCCAGAGACTGGGAGGTTACAAACTCCTGTTTCTGGACAACGTGTTGCTGAGGCTTCGGTCAGTCAAAGAAGGAGCGGTGGAGAAGGTGGCCGTCTGACCGATGCGTTCAGACAATTTTTTGGTCCGCAGCCCCAAGGTATGATCGGTTCCAGCAACCATCGCCAGCGTCTGTTTTACATGGTGCAGGAATACCTAGGGGCAAGATCAGACTTGGACACCTTTCCCACCGAAAATCCTCTGGGTTACTGGGTCTTGAGGATGGATCACTGGCCAGAGCTTGCACAGTATGCAATTGAGCTACTGGCCTGTCCTGCATCCAGCGTTCTTTCGGAACGCACATTCAGTGCTGCTGGAGGCGTGGTAACCGATCACAGGGTGCGCCTGTCCACTGACTCGGTCGATCAGCTGACCTTCATAAAAATGAATCAGTCTTGGATCACCACCAGCTACCAAGCACCTGATGCTGATGTAACTGAATATTTTTTTTCAGATCCCTTCAAAGACTGCCTATGTTGATGCTGAGTGACTATCCCTGAGTAATTATCCTCTTCCTCCTCAATCATCACGCTGATAGCTTGTAAGAACATTTCTGGTTCTGGGCGCCACCACCAGTGCCTAAGGCACAATTTTTCAGCCCCTGTTTAACAGGGGCGTGTAATTACAATTTTTGATGTAATACTTTGCAGCAGGGCTCGTTCCTGCATTCCAACTAGAGTGTCTGTGAGGGGTTGCAGTGTTGTGGCACCAGCACCAGTGCCTAAGGCCCAATTTTTCTGCCCCTGTCTAACAGGGGCGTGTAATTACAATTTTTGATGTAATACTTTGCAGCAGGGCTCGTTCCTGCATTCCAACTAGAGTGTCTGTGAGGGGTTGCAGTGTTGTGGCACCAGCACCAGTGCCTAAGGCCCAATTTTTCTGCCCCTGTCTAACAGGGGCGTGTAATTACAATTTTTGATGCATTACTTTGCAGCAGGGCTCGTTCCTGCGTTCCAACTAGAGTGTCTGTGAGGGGTTGCAGTGTTGTGGCACCAGCACCAGTGCCTAAGGCCTAATTTTTCAGCTCCTGTTCAACAGGGGCATGTAATTACAATTCTTGATCTAATATTTCACAGCAGGGCCCTGTGAGGGCTTACAGTGTTTTGGCCACAGCAACACCTAAGGCCCAAATTTCTGCTGAGTATATAGGGCAGGACCCTACTTTCAAACATCTAACTTACAAACGACTCCTACTTGCAAACGGAAGGAGACAACAGGAAGTGAGATGAAATCTACCCCTAGGAAGGGAAATTCTCTCATGTAAGTGTTAATATGGGAAAACAATTTCTCCTTTCCACTGATGCTTTCCAATCCTTGTTCCACAAAAAAACCCAAATTTTCAAAAAACATTTTTCATTGGGACAAAAAAGTGAGGTGAAATCTTCTGAAGAGGAGGAAAGACGCAAAACAAATGTCAAAGGGGTGATAACCCTTCCCTATGTTTTCCAAAAAGCTTAGAAAAGATTTTTTGGCTGGAGCTAAACACGTTAAAAATGTTCAAAATTACAAACAGATTCTACTTAACAACAAACCTACAGTCCCTGTCTTGTTTGCACCGCCTGTATACTGCTGTTCAGAGTATATAGGGACCTTTCCTTATTTTAATTTGGGTGCGGGGTTCCCCTTAATATCCAAACAAGACCCAAAGGGCCTGGTAATGGACTGGGGGGTACCCATGCCGTTTGTCTCACTGATTTTCATCCATATTGCCATGACCCGACATGACATTAAACCCGCAAGCAGTTTTAAATGAGATTTTTTCCTTTAAAAATGACATTTGGTGCAGGGACTGTTCTAAACATGGGAAACACGCGTCACTTTACAGGCATACTATAGACACCCCCCAGGTACGATATTTAAAGGAATATTTCACTTTTTTTTTTTTACTTTAAGCATCATTAAAATCACTGCTCCCGAAAAAACGGACGTTTTTAAAAGTTTTTTTTGCATTGATACATGTCCCCTGGGGTAGGACCCGGGTCCCCACACCCTTTTTAGGACAATACCATGCAAATTAGCCTTTAAAATGAGCACTTTTGATTTCGAACGTTCGAGTCCCATAGACGTCAATGGGGTTCTAACGTTCGTGCGAACTTGCGGTCCGTTCGCGGGTTCTGGTGCGAACCGAACCGGGGGGTGTTCGGCTCATCCCTAACCAACATCCATGCCCAACATAACAACTCTGGTACAAGGGCCATAGCCCTATTAGATATAGAAAAGGCATTTGATACAGTAGAGTGGCCCTTTTTGTGGCAGACCCTACGTAGAATGGGTTTTCCACTACGGTTTATATCATGGTTGCAGGTGATCTATAGGTGTCCAACTTCATCGATACGCCTGGGTTCCAGACTTTCAACTCCATTTCGACTTTTCCGGGGAACCAGACAGGGTTGCCCTCTCTCTCCGGCTTTATTTGCTCTAGCCATGGAGCTGGTTGCAGAGGCCCTTCGCACATCGCCTCATATTAAGGGGCTCTGTATTGGCATGCTAGAGGAGAGGGTAGCTCTGTACGCGGACGATATGGTTCTGTTTCTCGGGGATGCGGGTCCATCACTTCAGGGTGCATTGTCACTCCTCAATACATTCTCCACAGTAACGGGCCTTCGGGTTAATTGGTCAAAATCTACTCTATTTCCAATAGATCAGGCAGCAAAAGCCACATCCTCCCCAGACAGCCCATTGAAATGGGTTGACACCTTTAAATACCTTGGGGTCCATGTCTCCGCACAAGCCTCAGATTTCCTTAAATTAAATTTAGAGCCGGGAGTAGGGGACATGAAAGCCAAACTTAAGGCATGGAATAATTTGCCCCTGTCGGTTTGGGGAAGGGTTAACTTGCTCAAAATGAAGGTCATTCCCAAATTCATTTATCTATTCCGCCATTCTAAATCCTTTTTCACTAAATTAAACCAACGCTTCTTGGAGTTTCTCTGGGGCTCCTCACCACCCAGATACAAGCTATCGACATTGATGAGGCCACTGGCACAGGGTGGCATGGCTTTTCCGGATTGCTATAAGTATTTCTTGGCGACACAGCTTGTGACAGTGGCCTGGTGGTTAAACCCCGATAAAACCAACGCGGCCTCCGCTCTGGAGGCCACGGTGGCGGGCTCCTGGGAATCTCTTCAATACTTAATTTATAGAGGCCTAAGTGTTCCATACTTACTAACCCCTTCTATGCTTACTACCCTACGGGCCTGGAAAATGGGTTTAGTCATCGAAAAATACACACAGATTGAAACTTCCCCTAATGCTCCCTTATGGTTAAACCCTAACTTGCCACATTTCCATAAACGTATAGACCCTCAGGCATGGACCAGATACGGTATAAAACTAATCTCACAAGTGGTGCCTCACACCTCATTGCTTCCTTTCTGCCAGCTTTCCTCTCAGTATAACCTACCGCAACATTACCAGTTCCGCTATTTTCAACTTTTGCACGCATTTGAAGCTCAATTCCCATTTTCCTCCTGTATTCTAACTCAGTCTAAGCTGGAGAACACACTTAGATCCGGTTGCACTAAGAAACCTACATCGTGCATATATGCGCATCTGGTCTATGTGTCTTTGCCACCGCTGGACGGTCTTTTGTCCCGCTGGCAGCGTGATATTCCCGCTTTAGACAGCGACGATTGGGATGATGTTTGGGACTCTCCCTTTAGGTCGCTAGTTTCTATACGCGACAGATTAGTGCAATTTAAAATAGTACATCGGGCGTATTTCACTCCACACAGACTTCATTTGATAAATTCCGCCCACTCTCCTGAGTGTTGGAGATGTGGCTCCACCCCAGGAGATTTTTCTCACATTTTCTGGCATTGCCTAAAGATACAACAATTCTGGGGGGAGGTTCTTGCTCTAACCAATAAAATTGCATGGACTAATCTACCACTGTCAATGGAGATCTGCATGTTGGGCCTAATAAAAAATCTAATTCCCACTACAGCCAAACGCACGATGATTGGGTTGCTTTTATTCTATGCTAGGAAAACCATAGCACTTCAATGGAAAAAATCCTATCCCCCCTCAAGTGCACAGTGGAAATGTCTGGTTAACGACAGTCTTCCATTATATAAAGATACCTACGCCAATAGAGGCTGCCAGTTTAAATTTGATAAAGTTTGGAGTGGGTGGTTGGAGGAAATGAATATTGCCCAGTGATGATTGATTAGCCCTAGTCATTACACTATAGAATTGAGGAATAAATGTAGCCTTTGGTTAATAATTATCTGTTTCTATAGGCCTAACTTTTTTTTTTTTTTATCTATTACTTCAACCAAAGTCTACCTCTTGGCAGGAGGAAAGCGATATTTGTATTCCACGTATGTGCCATAGTGGTTACTCACTTTGACTATCCGATGTACTTGCAGTTATACCTGTACAAACTAAGCAACCAATTTGTATATGTTTATATGTTTTCTCTCTTAAAACTTGAATAAAAATAAATTAAAAAAAAAAAAAAAAATTCCATACCAGGCCCTTCAGGTCTGGTATGGATATTAAGGGGAACCCCAAGCCAAAATTACAAAAAATGGCATGGGGGTCACCCTCAAAATCCATACCAGACCCTTTAGACCCTTCAGTTCGCATGTTCTGCTGCTACTTGCATGCTACTCCATCTGCTTTTCTTTACTGTTCTTTACTGTTGTACAGTTTAAAATGGCAACTTTCAGGTTCATGGGCACAGTAATCATTCGCAGTAAACATTGTTCATTCGCCCACTAATACAATGTTTTTGGCAGATGCAGGTTAACTACATTTGTTCATGCCTATTTGTATTAAAAGAAGTTTGTTGTCTAGATGGGTTTGTAACTAGAATGAAATGCAAACTTGATTCAGTGTAAGGAGAGGACACTCAGCAGCTGTTTACACATCTGGGAGCACTAGTGTGGGACACCAGAACACCCTTTTTAGGGTGTCCCACACAGGTGCTCCAGTGGATACTAGGGGTGTCTCCATGTGTGAAAATTGTACAAAAAAGGTAAGTATTCCAGCTTTATAAAGGGAAAAAAACAATGTCTTCAGCTTGGAACTCTGCCAAAAAAGACAATTGTACAACACTTCCAAGCAATGTTTCATATTACTATTTCTTGCCTCAAATATCTGTGTGCTAAGTATACCTTTTTTTTATTCACATAGGGGAGAAAAGACTCGGGACATCTGAGGACACCCGGGACCCCCAACCTCCTAAAGAAAAGGAAATCCCCACACCACAACCAGAAGATGTGGAGGAAGGAGAGGTTTATGAAGTGGGTGAAATAGTGACCACAACAGGTGAGTGTCTGAGACCACAGCTTCAGGTAATAGATGGACACCTGCATATTTATAATACATGGTGTGTTTTTTTTTTCATTTTAGGTGATGTGGATGTTGTGGAAGAAGAGTCTCACTTCACAAGTGCAAGTGCCATGTCCTCATTGGGGAGATCATGGTGTGCAATTGTGATTTCCAGAAGATCAAGGAAGACATCAATGATGTGGAAAAAAGACTCAAAAACATCATTGATGTTTTAGGCAGAATCTAAAACACCCCAAAATTCTTCTAGTTTGTTTGTATTTTTATTATTTTCACACATTTGAAATATTTTTTTAGAAAGCCAAATTTTGAAGATGCACACAGTGTGTCAACATGTGCTATCTGCCATCACGGGATATCAAGGTACGCGTTTTGGGGGTGCAACCCCTTCCTCGCAACTAAAGTAGATAAGAGGAAGGGGTTGCACCCCCGAAACACATCCATTGATCCCCCATGATGGAAGCTAGCACATGTTGACATTGGGCATGGGATCAGGAGGGAACTCCACATTTTGACTCCCAATTTGTGTGCATCTTCAAATTTTGGCTTTCACAGGGGTGACATCACCCCATTCTGATGAAGGCAATATCAACACAGTTTGGACATACTAATGTCTGATGTTGCCTTCACTTTGTCAAAGTGGAACTTTGTAAGTTTCTGAGTTGTGTATTGTTTTATGGTTTTAAACATGCCTGTTTTAACACAAAAAAGGCTATCTGTACTGTCAAAAACAAAAATGTTATTACTAAAATATGTTGGTTTGTTCAAAAACCCTTTTCTAACACACATGTGAATGTGCATAGAGTAAAAAGTTTTCTACTCAATAGACACGTGCACACTGAAATATTTTGTTTCAGAATTTCGTTTTCGTCCGAAAAATACATTTATTTAGTTACTCCCAAAATTAGTTTTTATTTATTTTGTTTTTCGTTAAAAATTGCATTCGTCCAAAAATCCAAATTAATTAAGGTCAAATCTGTCATTGAAGGCTTAGGGTGTCTGTCGAATGTTCAAAGAAGATTTGACGGAGCAGCTAAACTGTACGTGTACATTTCCGGTCGAATTTTCCGCATACAAGCTAGCTGTAGTAGAATTCTAATGTTGTATGACTAGTAATAATTATATTTATTAATTATTTTACTAGTCAACCAACATTAGAATTTTTCTACAGCCTATGGGCGTATGCATTTGACCGGAAATGTACGATTGCAGCGTGGTACAGTTTAGCTGCTCCATCGAATCTTCTTAGAACTTTCGACAGACACCATAAGCCAAAGATTCAACGTTTGTATGTTTTTCGTTGCTTTGTCGAATCTTCGTCATTCATGTTGAATGGTCTACTCTACCCCAACAGTCAGCCAACTTTCACATTCATTTCCCAATTTCCAAGTGCAATGGCGGGCGCGGCATCTGATGTTGTGTCAGATATTGATATGGCATTATAATATAGAATCTATAATAATAAATCCCCCCCCACAACACAGGTAGCCTCTGAGGCTATCACAACACTAGCAACACTAGTATCACTATCAAGTTCACAACACTAACACAATAGCAGCAGATTATTATGAAAAAGTTAAGTTGAACTGTAGCTTGCTTCACTATTGTTCTGCTGCTGTGCTTATGCTTAATTGCTAAATAATTCAGGTTCTCTGACAAACGGACCAGCTAAGATTGACTGTCTTCTGAAATGATTCAGTGTGTGTGTGTCTCTCTCTGCTAGCAAATCGTAAGTGAAAGTAAATTGGCTGTACGTGTGTACTTAGTTCTAGCTATTTTACTGCCCCTCCTCTTTGGTTACAATCGGCCAATAACATTTATCATCATCATTATTTTTATTTTACTTCCCCCACCCAATTCCAGCAGCGATCTTTTCTCTCTATGTCGAATCTTTTCTCTCTATGTCAAATATTTTCTCTCTATGTAGAATAATCTTGGACTAATAGAGTTACGGTTAGGCACATTCGACCACAGGTTCGATAGACACAGATTGTTATTGTCAGCGTCATGTTGAATCTCCTATCTATATCAAACTGTTGTCGCAACGAAAACAAGAATAAAGCATTTGTTTATGTCGTATCTTTCGGTTTTCGTATTCTGCACTTTCGTTATCGTTTGTTAAAACGATAACGAAAATACCCGAAATTCGGATGAAAATGCATTCGGACGAAAATGAATGCACATGTCTACTACTCAACAATGTGTGGCTTCTTTTTTCAATGCGCAATGTCATTTTTTGGACTAAGTTGGTGTTTACACTGAAATGGGGCTTATTTACTTAAGGCAAATCCACTTTGCACTACAAGTGCACTTTCAGTGCAGTTTCAAGTGCAGTTTCAAGTGCACTTTTGCAGTACACTTGGAGTGCAAAGTGGATTTTCCTTTAGTAAATAACTCCCACAGTGCTTTATAATGTGCCACAAACATTGCCATTTTTGTGACTCACCAAAATTCATTCATGGTGCTGAAAATGATGTATATTTTTATCAGTAATGTATTACATACATTAACAACAAAAACAAGGTGTGTGTGTAGCAGACCCACAACATAATAATAGTTCGCTGAAGAAGAGATTGGTACCTCGTGTATTAAATAATTTACGTTTGCACTATTGAAGAAATTGGCCAAAAAAAGTGCATTGGATAACCTAGGAGACAGCTAAAAGAAACACAAGCAGTAAATCAAAGGAAATGTTATTTCAGTTTAACTAAAAAAAAGATTTTTAAAACGTTTATTAAACATTTTCTGGCATATCAATGGCCCCCCTACCCACCATGTACTCCATATATTTTATATGGACCTCGCGTGCGCTTTGGGGGGGCAAGCACTGAAAACCAGATACGAACCGACAAGCACAAACTGAAGAGCAGTAACGATCTGAAAAGCACAATGCTGAAAAATGCAAATAGTCTCTAACCAAACTTCTACTAACACGAGATAAACACGAGATTAGCAGAAGGAGCCCAAATGGTGGCGCACTGGCTACTGAACTTCCCTTTTATAGTGCCGTCGTATGTGTTTTACTTCCCTGCATTCTTGACGTTCGGAAGTTCCGACAACATTTGTGTGACCGTGTGTATGCAAGACAAGTTTGAGCCAACATCCGTCAGAAAAAAAACATGGGTTTTGTTGTCAGAAAATCCGATCGTGTGTACGCAGCATAAGGTGTTTTTTTCATTGTCTTTTTTTTTCCCTAGGCCTGGGATCCCTATTACCAGTGGGCCAGAGTACTACTGGCTCAGTTCTGAGTTCAGCGGCTAGGAGAAAAAAGACCACAAAGGGAAAAGATAGTAAGGAAGAAGATGGGAGTGGGGGGGGATGACTTAGGGTACAAAAGACACCCATTTGTTTTTCATCATATGTTTCAAGCACCACACCAAAACAATCTAGGTATGCAGGGTGTCCTTGGTCTTTTAGGATTTTAGCAATGACCCTGAATGTTTTTTTTTCGCAAAATTTCTTTAACCCTGTAATTCTTAGTACTAAAGCAAACCATTTCTCATAGCATACATGACTACAGCTTAAATGCCATTCCTGTATATATTAGCTTGCAGGATATTAAAGGATACATTACCAAGACACCCTCAAACCCCACTTCATGACTCTAAAACAGCATTTTCCCACCATTTATCCCCAAACTTCGTACCAACTTCATATTGCCTAAACTCCTAAAACACACTCCTCAACTCTTGTGTGTGTCCTGGACTGGCACTTCTGAAGCTGTTCTTTGGAATCTGGACAACAACTATTCAGGACTGTGGACATATGCTGAACCTTTGGACCAAAAGGTTCTGAATAACAACTGTCATGACATCATTGCTTACATGCTTCAACAAACTGTATTCTTACATGGTGACAGGATATGTTTTAACCAGGACTTTTTTTCTCTGAGAATAAATACAGGTACTCTCTCCTTCTGGGTCACCTCTTATCTCTGACCTCCACCATGTTGCCTTCCAACACCACCTCTGAGCCCTGTCCTTTGGTCCCACCCCCTACCCATTTTGCAGTATCGCCCCTTTTAGAGAACACAGCGGCAAATATCATTTTGTGATGCTAAGTTATTTGAAAATGATAACAGGAAAATGCATACACCCCGAGAGGATTTGTCCACCAGAAACAACAGATCTCCCAGCAGCCAGCAACAATAGACCTCTCTCCCAACAGTAGATCCCTCCCAGCAAAAACTGACCCCCCAAAGCATCAATAGATCCCTCACCAGTAACATTAGACTCACCCAGCAACAATAGATTCCCCAGCAGCTGGCATCAATAGCTGGCATCAATAGACCATCTAGCACACTTCAGCACCTCTTGCCATTACATACATTAAGCGCTGGAGGTGCCAGAACTGCATTCCCCCGTGTTCCCACTGAAAAAAAGCCCTGTTTTTAACTGTGCCCAGTTCTACCTTGCTAACTGTTGACTTGCTCTGTAACAACAATGACATGTTTTAGCAATTATTTTCAATGAATTAGCCTGTGGTATCTAAATTTAGATGAGCCTTGACTGAAACCCTTTTGTGGTCACAGAAGATTTACTATTGTACCATTGCCAGACAGGGGCTACCAAATCTTTAATGCCACCTAGGTCAGAAAGTAAATAAGGCCTTTAAAGGGCTGCACTGCACACCTATATAACAGTGATTGGTATAAAAAACACATATTAGAAGCCATTCCAGCAGGGGTGTTGATAGGTCTACAAAAGATCTGGGGCTAGAGCCCATAGCAGCATAGTAAAGAAAGTCATACGCTTGGGCGGGCATACACATGTATATACAGTAATATACGTGTTTGTGTATATATATATATCCCCAAAGAGCCCCCCACTTACATCAGGGTCCACAGAGAGTCCCCCCTTACATCAGGGTCCCCAGAGAGTCCCCCCTTACATCAGGGTCCCCGGAGAGCCCCCCTTACATCAGAGTCATCAGAGAGCCTCCCCCTTTCATCAGGGTACCCAGAGGGCCCCCCATTTACATCAGGGTTCCCAGAGAGCCCCTCTTACATTAGGGTCCCCAGAGAGCCTCCCCCTTAAATCTGGGTCCTTAGAGAGCCTCTGCCTTAAAATCAGGGACCCCAGAGAGCCTCTCCCTTGCATCAGGGTCCCCAGAGAGCCCCCCACTTACATAAGGGTCCCCAGAGAGCCTCCCCTCCCCTTTGGGGACCCCTGCAGAAACTCTGGGCTATTGGCCCCAGATTCGGGGCTATAGCCCCAAAAGCCACCCCCTAGCAACATCCCTGCATTCCAGTAAGAATATTTGTTGCTGTGACAATGCAAAGGCAAGAGAACTCATTATATGTCAGATCTGCTTTTTAACCTCTATGCAGTCCTAGTTAAGACTGTAACCTGCTAACATTTGGCATATGACATTGTCAGATGCATTTTTATATAGATATAATGAAATAATTACAAGTAATATTCTCCATAAAACTACCAGTCTATGAAATGGTAACTGTTAAAATGGGAGAATTAACATCTATTGCTGAAATGCTGTCTTTATAACCTAAAAAGAACATACCTAATATTTTACAAAATGCTATATCTTAATGCAAATGTAACACAATACTTAAGTGAAACATTTAACTTTGTATGCTGTTAGAATATTCTTTGTAAATAATTTTTATCACCCAAAAGTAAAATACTTTTTCCTTCACAGGCACATAAGGTTAATCATCACTGGTTCTTAGGCTGTTAAGCAGGTTGATTTTCACAACCCAGGCAGCAGAATATTGTTATAGCTTCTGTCAACCTTCTCAACAAGGCAATTATAAGCCATTACATGTCCTGTGTCTGGGAAAGATGTTTTTAAATGTGAACAAGCTGTTTGTACACTTTGCAGGGGACTGACAGATCTCTGTTGATTTCATATCATGAACATTGACAGCATGTACCATGGGAAATGAATGAATACTAGGAAATTTGAAAAGAAAAAAAATTACTTCAACTCCAATAAAGCAACAAAGTGGAACAAGGCATCATTGATCATAATCACATCAAACATGACTGGTTTCAAGAGGTGCAAGGTTTGTACTGAGATGTGTTATTCTGTACAAGTGGGAATGGACTTCTGTACAAGTTGTTCTCATTCTGAGACAGGGACTCACAGTTTTATAAATTAAAGTTTATTCCAGTAGTTGAGAGGAAGAAAAAAAAAGGAAGAAAACTTTACACAGTATTTTTGCAGAATTTTCATCTTTCATTGTGACAAGTTTTGGTTTAACGTTATTGTACCTTTTCACAATAACACACAAGCATCCGTGAAAAATATTGAATACCATTGAGTACCAGTGACAGTTTGCAGTGTGTGTGCAGCTATGTTAGTGAGAAATAAATTGCTCATTGGCCTCTCTTAAGTAGCAGATAGATGTAAATGCAATGTGGCACCAAAATACTGTTTGATTGATCTAAACTGGTTTACTGAACAGCAACGGATGCATGATATATTTATTATAGTATATGGATAATGTGAAAAGAGATGTTTCTGTGAAAAATGTGCCTGCCTAACAAAACATCACTCTGCACCCTGGGCGAGAAATTCCAGTGGTAACAATATAATAATAAAAGTTGTGTAAAATCACTAAAAAGCAGCTACTTTAAAATAAAACCATAAATGTGAAATGCAATAATAAAAAAAGTCTTAATGTAAAACGTCTCTTTAAATATTGCAGCAGCGCTTCATGTCCCAACTGTTCCAGAAGGACAAGCTAACATATACAGTCTATATATGAGACAACATAGGCAGCAGAGGAGATTAGCTGTGACTTTCGCAGTGTTCTGTACAGGAAACTTCCACCATATATTTCACCACGTGAGGGAAAACTTCCCCTATGGGGATGCACTCACCAGAAGTACAGCATTAACACGCCTTGATAAGACTTCTCCAGCGCTCCAATGAATGCGTCCACCAGGTGTCAGTCACGCAATCTGGCGCTCCGAACAAGCCATATGGGGGAAATGAAATGTCCACATAGTGTGATACCGTTTTAAAAACGTTATTACATCAAAGATGCCCCCCTAGTGGGGGATGGGCGTGACCGGAGGCTGAGGGGAAGGGGAAGGCGTTGAGAACCTGGACCCAGCTGCTTCTCCCTGCGCCCGCTGCCTGTAGCCCATGCTGGAAGCCTGGACGCCATAACGGCGTGCCCGAGCCACTGACAATCGGAGGACGGGGGAGACAGGGAACGAGCAGCCGGCTCATAGTTCGGGCTGACGCCGTCTCCTTGGCGATCCCGGGGGCGGAGGACTGCACTACACCAGACCCCTTAGAAGAACGTCTATGCCGGCCAGCAGCGTGACAGACCGGCAGGCAGGTGGAAGCTGCTGACCGGAGCTGTGGATTGAAGGACGGGGGGAAGGAGGGAGAGAGGAGGAAGGGATCACCCAGGTACACTGCGCATTGTGTACCTTAAGGTAACCTACTTGTGCCATTTCCTGCATAATGAAGATTTGGGGAACCCCCCGAAGAGCCATCTCTTGGTGAGTCCATGCTGTCATATGTAAGAGGGGGCATATTTAAATCTGGAGAAGACACTGTGATATTTCCCCTAGTATTTACAACTCAGGGGTTGTGAGTCCTTTAGGAGACGGCCTCTCTTTTTTCTTTCTGAGTCAGCAGATTTACATACCACTATTTGGGAGGAAGGGATTAGGTAGAAACTGGAAAAATTGGCACAACTCTTCCTACTTTTGGTAATTCCAAGGTGTGAGGAAAGTCAAGATGACCAGGAAGAAGGAGTCGGAGGAGGCCACGGCACAGGAAGGAGCTGGGGCGCACAATTTGCGAGGTCCTAAGGATAAAATCGCCCAGGGTGCTGCCGCAAAACTGGAGCGCTTTGCCCATACGCCAAATTGCACGCCAAAGAAGGGGAACCAGGCGGGGGGTGCACAAGTTCAAGGGGCGCAGGGTAGTAACCCTGGAGGGAGAAAAAGTCAGGGACCAGCTGAAATTTGTGTGCCCACAGTAGCAGACTCAGCATCACAGACGCATCTGGAAAAGGAGAGCGTTTTGAGCGACCCGGGTAATGGGGCACTAAATGATAAGGAGGCACAAGAGCAGGGACCATCCCTACAGGACATTCTTTTGGCAATAAATGTTTGTAAGACCACGTTGTCGGATCTATCAGATCAACTTAAGGGTATTAGAGCTGACTTGGCCATGATGAAGAGGGACATGCAGGAGGTGTGTGCTCGAACCACCGTTTTAGAAGAGAGACTTGGCCAGTTGGAAGACGATGTGAACCCACTGAGGCAAGAGGTTAAGAGGATGAAGGAACAACTAAATACATGTCTTCAAAAAATGGATGACTTTGAGAACAGGGCACGGAGGAAGAATGTGAGGGTCCTAGGCCTCCCTGAGAAAAGTGAAGGGAATAAACCTGTAGAGTTCATGGAGGGGTGGTTCAGAGACATGTTTGGTAAAGATGCATTTTCCGGCATGGTTGCTATCGAGCGGGCACATAGAATTGCCCCGAGGGTCCCACACTCAGGGGGTCAGCCAAGGCCCCTTATAGTCAAAGTGCTGTTTTTCAGGGACAAGGTTACTATTCTTCAGAGAGCAAGAGAGATGAAGCACATTATATACAATGGCACAAGAATATCCCTGTATCCGGACTTTTCCCCTGAACTGCAGAGACAGAGAGCAAAATTTACAGAGTGCAAACGAAGTTTACAGCAGCGTGGACTTAACTACGCGTTGCTGTATCCAGCCCGTTTACGGGTGATAGCAAATGGAGAGGCGAAATTTTTCAATACCCCTGCAGAGGTGTTGTCTTGGTTGGAAAGGGATGGGGGTGGGTTGCGGCCGAGCACACAGTCTCGGAGGGAGGGGGGGAGGGAGTAGGAGGTTGGAGTAGATGGTTATTTCGCCTTTTTTCCTTTTTTTTTGGCCTCTCCTCTCCCTCTCCCTCTCCCCTTGTGCTTTATTTTTTCTCGCCCCTTTACTAAGGGCACATTTCTTAAAGGTGTGGGTGTAGGGAGATAGTAGCTATAAAAATTATACACGTATTAAGTATGTTGGGGGTAATCCCCCGCTGATAAAAGGGTTTAGGTTGCAACGCAAAAGAAGGAAGGAGGTATACCCAGGTTGAAAGGGTTAAACACGGTCACTTTAGAGGCTCGGTGGGATAGGCCCAGGTTGGGGCAGTTGGGGGAGGGGGGGGGTTGGGAGGGGATGGAGGGTGGGGGGGATTTGGGGGTGAGGATGTGTGGAAGGGGCTATGGGGAGGGGGGGGGGAGTAGAAAGTTAGAATGGTGGGATAGAGATAATGCGGTGGTTACACAAAAAGTAAAGGCACTAGAATATCAAAAATCAATCACAATAGTCTCGAGAATTAAGTATTATTTTGAGTTAAGGTATAGGTATAAGAAATGATAGGCACAAAAATAGGTAAATTTAAGTGTATGAAGATATGTTCTTGGAATGTAAGGGGAGTGAAAGAAGTCTGTAAGAAACAGGCAATCTTCTCTATGGCCAGAACAAGGGAAGTTAGAATACTCTGCCTTCAGGAGACTCATCTAGAAAAGGGCTCAGTGAATACACTAAGGAATAGGAGTTACCAAGAACAGTATCACTCAACCCACACATCGTATTCGAGGGGAGTGAGTGTATTGATAAACACGGGCTTGGTCTTCTCCTGTAGGCAGAGTAGATTGGATGAGTATGGTCGGTATGTCTTTCTCTATTGCAATATTGAGGGGCGGGACTGTGTTCTTGCTGGTGTATATATACCTCCTCCATTCAAAACTGAGGTACTCAGTAAACTAATAAGTTTTATAGCAGATAAACCTGGGGTGCCAGTCATAGTCATGGGGGATTTTAATATGGCCATGAACAACTACTTGGATAGATTTCCGGCAGGGTCTTCTCCTGGAGGGGCACCTAGAACCCCACTCCTCCAATTCTGTGAGGAAGTGGGGTGGGTAGATATCTGGAGGAGGTGGCATCCAGGGGAAAGGCAATATTCATGTCACTCAAAGACACATGCCACTCTATCTAGGATAGACCTGGTGTTTTGTAATGAGGAGGCTTTGAAAGTGATGGTTGGGATCGAGTACGATCCAAGGGGGCTCTCGGACCACACACCTGTGATTTTTTTCAATCAAAACGGGGGGGGGGTGCGTTGGTCAGAAGGAGTGGAAATTGAATCCCTTTTGGCTTGAGGTGGTTGAGGATCATGGGGGGATTGTGAGCAATTTGAAAGAGTTTATAACCCTGAATCAAGGATCTGCCCCGGTAGGCATAACCTGGGATGCCCTGAAGGCCTACCTTAGAGGAGTTCTTATACAGAAAATCTCCTGTGTTAAAAGGAAAGCACAAGCTAAAGAACATAAAGCTAGGATGAAGGTAAAGGAGGTAGAAGATAGATATTTAGAGGAGCCAACTACAGTTAGGCACGAGGCTTGGGTCAAGGGCCAGGAGGAATACAGAAAAATAGCCCTGGAAAAAGAGGAAAAGAAAAAAATGTTTCAGAAACAAAGTTTTTTCTGTGAAGGGGAATCGGTGGGCAGGACCTTGGCATTAATAGCTAGGGCTAATGGCTCTCCATCTACTATACCTGCAGTGCAGGATAGGGACGGGAACATTATAAGACACACTTCTGGTGTGGTGAAGGTGTTTAAAGAATACTATGAAGATTTGTACAAAGCCCCACAAGCAGATGTAAAAGTGGAGATGCGGGAGTTTTTTGGAAAATTAAGAATAACTTCGCTATCTAGTGAGGAAAGGGAGGCCCTGGAAGCCCCGCTGACATTGTTGGAGCTACAAGGAGTGGTAAAGGAAATGGTGAATCAAAAAGCACCAGGACCTGACGGATTACCGGCAGAACTGTATAAAAAATACGGAGAGGCCCTGCTTCCAAACTTGTTAGAAACGTTGAACGGAGCCATGGTGGAAGGTAGTTTACCCATATCTATGACAGAAGCTACAATCATAATTCTTTTGAAAGAGGGGAAGAACCCGTTGGACCCTGCATCATATAGACCAATTTCACTATTATGTACAGATGTTAAGATCTTGGCCAAAGCCCTAGCAAATAGGTTAAAAAAAATAATTTCTAGAGTAGTACACACAGACCAAACCGGCTTTATACCGGGGAGATCAGTGAGTATGAACATTAGGAGAGTGTATGGCAACATACAAGTTCCTACGGAGAGGGGAGGTAACAGGGCGATTTTATCATTAGATGCAGCCAAGGCATTTGATAGCCTTGAGTGGCACTATTTGTGGAAGGTATTGGCAGAGTTTAAATTCGGCCCAAACTTTGTGAATTGGCTGAGGCTTCTATATGACAAACCAAAAGCTAGAGTCAGGGTCAATGGGGAGTGTTCCGAGTGGTTCCAGTTGGGGAGGGGGACGAGACAGGGGTGTCCGTTGTCGCCCCTGCTTTTCGCCCTCGCACTGGAGCCCTTGGCAACGGCTCTGAGGAAATTACAAGAAATACAGGGCTTCAAAAATAGGGGAGTAGAAGAGAAAATCGCAATGTATGCAGATGACATCCTGTTATTTCTGGAAGATACACAAACCTCCCTACTAGCAGCCGTGAACTTAATTAAAGAATTCGGACACTTTTCAGGTTTAAAGATCAATTGGGATAAATCAGCCCTATTGCCGGTAGACCCCCTAGTGAACCCTCTCCCAAGTCAGGTGAATTCTATAAAAATTGTAGATCAAATGAGATATTTGGGGGTAAACATAACCAGAGACCCAGGGCAGTACATAACAGGGAATGTAGTACCACTAATGGTTAAACTGAAACAGAAGAGCCGGGTGTGGGGTGGCCTTCCTCTCTCGGTCGCTGGTAGATGCAATCTTATCAAAATGATATGGATGCCACAAATCCTTTTTATTCTTCACAATTCCCCTGTCTGGATTCCAGGGCATTGGTTTAGGAAGCTGGACAGCTTATTCAGGGAGCTAATTTGGAAAAAT
Source organism: Lithobates clamitans (assembly GCA_037952925.1). NCBI lineage: Eukaryota > Metazoa > Chordata > Amphibia > Anura > Ranidae > Lithobates > Lithobates clamitans. The sequence continues at coordinate 1,628,539 of JBBGZY010000519.1, read as the reverse complement.
GGAGTGGCTAGGATGGGATTAAGGGCACTGCGGCGGCCGAGGGAGGCGGGAGGCCTGGCACTACCGGACCCCTGGTGCTATTTTTTAGCAGCCCAAATGCAGTTTATGAGGGGCAGCAACGTGTCTGAAGAAAGGGTGGGAAGAAATAGTTTATGGATCAGTAACAATAGTCAGAAAACAGAGGTGGAGGCAGTGGAGGCAGAACACTTTGGATATAGTTGCCCCACAACCCAATTAAAGATCAGATGTTGGAAGATGGTAAAAAAGATATTGAGATATGTGGGGTTTTCTGAGTTCTCCCCGCTATGGAATAACAAGAACTTAAAGGAGTTTAGTGCGGTGGGGAAAATAGAAGAATGGGAGAGGAAAGGTATACACCGCCTGATGCAACTGTACAAAGCAGGGAGGTTGAAATCATTTCAAGAGCTAAGAGAAGAGTTTGAACTACCAAATAGATCATTTTTTGGTTATCTGCAGGTGAAACACGCCCTGGAGGCACAATTCAAGGGCAAGGAGATAGAGTGGTGCGAAATGCCCGTGTTAAGAAAACTGGTAAATAGTACGGAATCCAGAGGGGGGATTTCAGAAATGTATAAGAGCATATCTGAGGCGGGGCAGGTAGGGGAGGTGGAGCCCAGGAGGAGAATTAAATGGGAGGAAGAGGTTGGCTTAATAACGGTGGAACAGTGGAAATTCAACCTAGCATTAGGATCAAGAATATCTCTTTCACCATCACAAGGGATCTCCCACCTATATTTGATTTATAGACTCTATTATACACCAGCAAGATTATTCAGGTTCGGAAAAAGGCAGGATGCGAAATGCCAGCGTTGTGGGGATAAAAGAGGGGATTTGTTACATATGTTTTGGCGTTGCCCCAAGCTATATAGATACTGGGAAAACCTAGTGGAGGAAATTAACACAGTATTCGGATCCTCATTGGTAATGGAGGCTCGAACCTGCCTTCTGAGCCTATTCGAGGTAAATGGCATGCTGAAGGACACCCAGACAGCCATCATAAGATGCCTGTTTCAGGGCAGGAAAATTATAGCACGGAAATGGCAGAAAAAAGATCCCCCAACGATAGGCGAATGGAGAAGAGAGGTCCAGGACACGATCATTAAGGAGGAATTCTGGTATAGAAGGAGAGGTAGCTTAAAAAAGTATAAGAGTGTGTGGAAATTATGGCTGGAGTATGAAAGGGATAGTTAGAATGTAAGTGTACCAGGTGTTTAGGCGATATGTATTTGGGAGAGGGAGGGGGTGGGGAGTGTGGAGTGCTGGGGGGGGGGACGGGGGAGGGAGGAGAGAATTGGAGGCTTACAGATGCCACTGTAAAAGATATGCTCACTGTCTAAAATATTTGTTCGGTTGAAGAACTGTTGTCTTCGGTCCCTTTCTTTTCTTTTTTTTTTTTTTTTTTTTTTAAGTCAGAAGTTATTTTTTTTGAATAAATGAAAATAAAGCAAAATTAAAGAGCGGCCACAATGATGTGAATTAAAGAGATGGGATAGTTTTTGATTTTGGAAGTTGAAACAACGTCTCTTAAAAAAGGGATTCTCTGATGTGGCAAAAAAAAAGAAAAAAAAAAAAAAGATGCCCCCCTAACAGAATATGCGTACCAGAGTACAATTGTAATGAAGCAAGTATAAAAGTGCACTGTGCCTGTATGATGCTCCGGACACCGGCAAGGTCAAGGAAAACCTCCGCTGTGTACAACAGTGGTGTACTTCCTGGTTCCTCCTCGGCTCGTGGATCGCACACGTCACTTCCTGTAGATCATGTCACTGACGCATTTTGTCACTTCCGGACTTCATACAATGTATGAGGTATACGTGGTCTTTAATGCATTGCCAAAAACAAAGCGCTGTCTTCCCGACATAAAATGTCCCCCACACACAGGACATTACTGTAAATATACAACCCCCTGTGTGTTGCAGTCAGCTCTGAATTTAGGAAGCAATACTTCCCCATTAGGAAGTGTATACGCAGTTTCCTCACATAGCCAGGGGCAAAAATTGCAGTTGCCACATCTGTGTGTGCCACCGCTTCTAGCCCCAAAATTGGACGCTGAGGAGTAGTGGTTTGACACAAGTCTGTCACGTAGGGAGGTCGCCCATCTAAATGTAATTACAGGTCTGGTGCGTACATGTTTTTTAACAATCGAATCCTGCTGTAGTAAGTGCCAGTGATTGTTAAGTATGTTTCTAACCTCCTGGTGTTGGGATGAAAACCGTGTAATAATTCTTAAGGTGGGTTTGGTTTTGGATGAGGATTTGTTTTTAGGATAAAGCAAAGTATTTATTGGCTGTTTTAAGGCCTTGTTATAGGCTTTTTGCAAAAGTGATTTACTGTAACCTCTAGCTAATAGACGTGTACGGAGTAATCTGGCCTCAACCAGAAAATCCGCTATATGAGTACAGTTACGGCGTAACCTTATGTACGGTGCATAAGGAATACTGTGGACTAAGGCTGCGGGATGAGCACTTGCTGCATGACTAGATATGTTGATATGTGGCTTAGGCTCCATTCAGACTTGTGCGACTTGTCATGCAGCTTTGGACATCAAAGTCGCATGACAAGTCGTTCCCCATGTTTTCCAATGATAACCATTCATATATGTGGAATGGAAAAGGGGATTTGGGACTTTAGATGAGGCACATATGCGGTGTGCCTCCATCCCTAAAATGTATACAAAAGAGAAGGAAAAGTGGGACTTTGAATGAGATGGATAACTTTGTGGAGGCAAAGTTGAAAAAAATAGCTAAATTTTATTAATAAAGAACGTTATAGAGAATATGGCAATATTATAACCACATATACATTCAGTACAATAATTCATATAGGCTCCACCCACACATAACCTACAGGTGTGGCATGGATAAAAAATTGCATGAGTATGATATTTTTAAAACAGTTCAAGGATACATTGCATGGGGTAAATTTGTATATATACATGTGACATATAGACAGCACCAGCAACAGGAGTATGGATGTAGGAAATAAAACCACGATAGATGAATTAATAAATGTCAGAATTAATAATCTACTGCAGACCAAGATTCGATGTGTCCATTACAGACACAGGTCAGCATCAAGCGTGAATGGAGCCTTATGCCGCGTACACATGGTCGGACTTTTCAGCTACAAAAGTCCGACAGCCCGTCCGACAGACTTTCGACAGACTTACGACGGACTTTTGGCGGACTTTCAACAGACTTTCTAACGACCGGACTTGCCTACACACGATCACACCAAAGTCTGATGGATTCGTACGTGATGACGTACACCGGACTAAAATAAGAAAGTTGATAGCCAGTCGTCAATAGCTGCCCTAGTGACGGTTTTTGTCCGTCGGACTAGCATACAGACGAGCGGATTTCTGGGTCCGGCGGAGTTAAGACGTAAAGATTTGAAGCATGTTCCAAATCTAAAGTCCGTCAGATTTGCGACTGGAAAAGTTTGCTGAAGGTCCGGGGAAGCCCACACACGATCGGATTGTTCGCCGGATTTGGTCCGTCGGCGTCCCTCAGACAAGTCTGTTCGAAAAGTCAGACCGTGTGTACGCGGCATTAGGCACTCTGACATGTGATTACAATAAACACAGATGAGTTGGTTTACTAAAGCAATAGACTGAATGTTCACTTATTTAAAGAAGAATTCCAAGTATGAATATTTTTACATAGTCACATTGGTCCAGCTTGGGCCAATGTACAGTAAATATGCATACACCATACTTTTGGGATCACTCTGGAGGCTGGAGATCACTGTATTAGACACTTAAATAAGGAATAAAAAGGTCTCATGCACTGCCAACTCAACAACAATATCCAGGAGGTGGAGGAGGAGATCATCATCCCTGTCCCCTGTCTTCCCTTGGACATAGGCTGGGCATCACCACTGGGCTGCATTGTAAGTTATAGACCTTTATTTTGAGAGATTGTTCTCCGTTTAAAGGGTATCCTATATTTATAGATATCACTGATTTAATTTCAGAGCATTTTACTCCTGATGATTGGCATGAGTCCGTGTCCTGTATCACAGATTGACACTTTTTACAACGCGATTTGTAATTAATAAATAATTCTATGAATGATATGAATAAGGTATCCATTCAGTGACATGCCTCATACAAAGACCCATTCCTTTCTCTTTTCTGTTGTTTAACACACATTAGGGATGGAGGCTTGCCACTGCTATAATCAGGTTGTGTCAGGTCGCATTAGTATAATAGACTGAATGTTCACTTATTTATAGAAGAATTCCAAGTATGAATATTTTTACATAGTCACATTGGTCCAGCTTGGACAAATGCATACACCATACTTTTGGGATCCCTCTGGAAGCTGGAGATCACTGTATTAGACACTTAAATTTAAATAGTGAATAAAGAGGTCTCATGCGCTGCCAACTCAACAACAATATCCAGGAGGTGCTGCAGGCATCCTAATGTGTTCCCACAGCAAATATAAAATACATTAAATGAAAAAATTATGCTGCACTGCTCACCCACCCAGAAAAAAAAAGTTATATACAGTAATAATAAATGCCTTACAGAGGGGCTAGCCCATCTACTAGCAGATAAATGTGTATAAAAACCAACACGCTCCACAGGGCGTTTCTGAACCGAATCAGGCTGTATAAACTACTCCGATGGGGAAAGCTAAGTACCGGGACCAACAGGGAACGGGGGGTTCTCGACCAGGAGGGGATTTGGGGAACTTTTTCACCCGATCTTCGGCCGTGGCCCAGCGCCAGCCGAGATCCAAGATGGCGCCGGCGCCTCCGTCCCCAGCCCGCTCCGAGTCAGCCCTGGACACTATGGCCTGCTCACAGGCATCTCACACTACCCCTGTGCCCCCAGCTTCCCCCACCAGTCTCCCCAGGTGCCGATCCACTGCATCCATAGGATCTGAGGATGGATGGGATCTAGAATCCCAGATGAGATCCCTGCACAGCTACATGCGGTCTCTCCCTACCAAGGCCGATTTTGAGCAGTGTGTGCACCGCATAGAAAAAACCTACAAACAGGAGGTTTCTGAGCTTAAAAGGGACATTGGTGTTCGTTTTGAGGACATTGAAGCCACGACAGAGACACTCCATGCCTCTGTTCAGAAGCATGAGGAAATACTTAACTCCCATACAACCATGCTGCAGCACCTTGCGTTTCAACAAGATGACATCGAGAACAGAAACAGGCGTAATAATATTCGCATACGCGGCATTCCTGAATCTGTGGAACCCAAGGACTTGAGGGCAGCGGTGAAGGCCATTTTCAATCAGCTCTTACAATTACCCAAAGATAACCCACTTGAACTTGACCGGGTCCACAGGACCTCAGGCCCCAGGAATCCTGACCCTTCATTCGTTCAAGATACACTCTGCAGAGTGCACTTTTACAACATTAAGGAATCCATCATGCGGGCAGCCAGCGTGCAGGACTCTATCCTTTTCAATACCACCCCTGTGATGCTACTTCCTGACCTTTCACGTTTAAACCTGACCATGCGAAAGGCCCTGAAGCCTCTCACACAGCTTCTCCAATCACGTCAAATAAAATATCAATGGCGCTTTCCCTTTCAGCTACGGGTGCACCATGAGGGTAAGACTGCCACATTCCGCATGCTGGGTGACCTCCCTGCATTCCTGGGCACCCTGGAGTTGCCACAGGTGTCTTTGCCAGACTGGCCTTTCTCTCCAACTACACCAGGCCTGCCGTACATCCCTCAGTGGCAGAAACACAGCCCCAAACGCCATCCTGGATCCTCACCCCGCATAGACCCTGATGACTGATGTTATACGGTCCGGCTGGTCTTCTATTGTTTTTTCCTCTACCTGAGTAGGAATGCCTACTACACCACCTTGGATCCTTAAGGGCTTCCAACTCTTGAGCCTCTACAGATAGCCTTCACTGTTACACACCTCTTCCAGCAAGCAGTTCCTGTTACTGGGTTTTTTTTTCTTCTCAGTTGGAAGACAGAAACCTTTTCCTTAATGTTATGGTTACCCACGTTCGGGACCCCTATGCCTTAGAAGATACCAGGTTTCGCTGCTACAATTAGCTCAAAGGCTCATAAGCGGCATCAGGAAGATCCTCTTTGGCCTCATGGGACTGCTGCAGTCCTCACCTGTTGTGAAGCTGATCCCACCGCTCTTCCAGTCTCGTCGGGCCGGAGGTTCCTGACTACTACTATTGAACTGCCTTTTTGACTGGTGTACCTGTTTGCACTCTACCGTTGCTCTCATGGTACACCCAATTGTTTAGAATGTTGTATTATCCCATGCTTTTTACCCTTATTATGTCTCCGATCTTGAAACCTTACTATCTATACTTATATATGCTAGTTACATTTACAAGTACAGCCCAGATTAACCCACATATTATTGGCCCTGTGGTTCCCGGGGCTCCGGGAGCTTCCGCCATGCTAAACACTAACCCCCCCTTAGGAATATTCGGTGCCCCCACTTGGCACCGTTCCATGGTTTACAGATACCCTATACCTTACAGTCTTTTGTTTTGTTTGCTATCTTTTTTATTTTCTTTCTCCCAACTTTTGTTTAACTGGGGCCACCTGGTAGCCTACCTTTTCACAACCAGTACACTGTTTAAATTGCTAGGTTTAGGGTCCCGGGCTCCCTCTTCTGATCTTTTCAGGTCAGACTGTAATATTAACTGGACAACCATGGATACTGGGACCCTGTTCCGTTCCCCGCTTTTTCTTCTTTTTCTTTTTTCTCCCCTGATCCTCCCTGATATTTCTCTCATTCTGCTTCTACCTTTCCCCGCTCTCTCCCTCGTATCTACCCCCTCCCCTCACATGTTCCCTTCCCCTCCCACTCCCCCGCTGGCTGGGGCGGCTTTTCGAGGGACTCTCGTTGTTTCTTTTTTCTCCCCCTTCCCTTTATACCCACCTTGATATGACCGCTACTCCACCACTTAATCTAGCTTCTTACAACTGTAGAGGCTTTAATACCCCAGAAAAACGTAGCCAGATCCTTTACCACTTCCATTAACAGAAAACTAACATTCTCTTATTACAAGAAACCCATTTCAGGACCAATTCCATACCCATGATACGCAGTCGATTCTATACCACTTGGTTTCACAGTACCAATCCCGCTGCAAAGTCCAAGGGGGTTTCGATCGCGTTTCATAGGTCCTTTCACCCTGAGGTTATAGACTCATATATTGATGATCACGGTCGTTTTATATTTCTCAAACTAAAAATGAATGATTTTCTCTTTACAGTCGCCAACATCTACGCTCCAAACACAGATCAGGCGCGCTTCCTATCATCCACTCTCGCCAGATTGACCTCTTTTGGAGGTTCTAGTATTATCGTTGGAGGAGACATCAACGTGGCCCTTTCCCCGTCTGCCGACACATCTTCTGGTAAGTCCTCCATGTCCACGACCTCACTCTCACACATAAAATCTCTTTTACATTCTTGTCAATTAGTGGACGTGTGGCGCATACATCACCCTACTGACAGAGACTTCACATACTTCTCTATAGCTCACAACTCATATAGCAGACTGGACTATTTTCTCATCTCCCAATCCCTCCTAGACACACCCTTACTAACCTCTATAGGACATGCTCTTTGGTCTGACCACGCTCCTGTATACCTATCTTTCGCCCGGCCCCCACGGTTACGTAGGGGGCATTCCTGGCGCCTCAATGATAATCTCTTACTAGACTCAGTATGCATCGCTGAAGTTACTAAAGCTATTCACAACTTTAAAATCGACCACATGGCAGATACAACTTCTCCACTTAACCAATGGGAGACGCTGAGGTGTGTGGTCAGGGGCGTGCTAATCCAAAACGGCTCACGTCTGAAAAAGATTAGGTCTGACGACATCAAACGCCTCCTGACCAACATCTCAGATCTCGAATCCCTACACAAATCAAATCTGGACCCCTCCACTTTTGTGGCCCTTTCCAACTCCCGCCGAGATTTACTCCAATTATTAGACTCTCACTCTCTCATAGCTAGGGATCGCGCCCGAAAATCTTATTACTCTATAGCCAATAAATGCGGCCAACATCTGGCACGGGTTATTCATCCCAGGGTCCCACGCCTTCCCATTCCCTTCATCACCAAACCGGACCAGACTAAAGTTTATGGTTGCAAAGACATATCCACCACATTTAAAGATTATTATGCCCAGTTATATAACCTGCCGCAACCCTCCCCACCGAGTCCTCTGCCCCCATCCCAAGACCCAATGTGGACCTATATAATGGAAACAGCACTACCTGTGATTGACCCCCAGACTTCCGCGGACTTAGATGACCCTCTATTGGAACCGGAGTTCCTTGGCGCCATCAAGGATTTAAAACCGGGTAAATGTCCAGGCCCCGATGGCTACTCCCCGAGGTTTTATAAAACCTTTGCACCCCTATTGGTACCGTTTCTTACTAAGGCCTTTAATTCCATAGATGATACCACCCTCCCTTCCAAAACACTTCTCTCAGCCAATGTCTCCATTATACCAAAACCCAATAAAGACCCTTCCCAATGCAGTAGTTACCGCCCGATATCGCTTCTAAACATTGACCTTAAGCTCTTTGCCAAAATCCTCGCCAATCGTCTCTCTCCTTCTCTCCCCGGGATCATACATAGAGACCAGGTGGGCTTCGTCCCGGGCAGGGAGGCACGAGACAACACCGTCAGAACCATTAACCTCATCTCTTATGCCCAACGGCACCATCAACAGTTTTGCCTTCTCTCCTTTGATGCCGAGAAGGCCTTCGATCGGGTCAACTGGCGCTTCCTAAAACTTTCCCTTGAACAAATTGGGTTGGGATCCCCTTTCATCTCCAAAATCATATGACTCTACTCCAATCCCTCTGCTTCGGTCCTGGTTAATGGTACTCCTTCAGCTGCATTTGACATCTCCAATGGAACTCGCCAGGGATGCCCTCTCTCACCCCTTCTTTTCGCTATAGTAATGGAACATCTAGCATGTGCCATTCGACAAAATGATTCCATACAAGGCATTCACACGCCTTCTGCACACCATAAACTTGCACTTTACGCCGACGATCTACTCATTTACGCACGCCAACCACATATTACTCTCCCCTCCTTATTCTTAGAGTTCCAACGTTTCGGAAGCTTGAGCAATTTTAAACTCAATATCTCCAAGACTGATGCGCTTAATATCTCTCTCTCTGCTCCTACATTGTCCTCCCTCAAATCTAACTATACCTTTCACTGGCAGACCAAGGGCATTAAGTATCTAGGCGTTACCATACCGGCTAACCTATCACTTCTCTATACACTGAACTACATTCCCCTCCTCTCTCAACTCCGTAAAGACCTTGCCTCCTGGGGAGACAAACCAATACCCTGGTTTGGACGCATAAACACCCTTAAGATGGACACCTTACCCAAATTGCTCTACCTATTTCAGACCATCCCAATCTTGATACCCAAACCCTTTTTCTCCACTCTACGCTCTCTCTCTATCCGCTTCCTGTGGAATAAAGGATTATTGAGAATCAAATTTAAGTTACTCACCCGACCAAAACTGCTAGGAGGTACAGGTCTACCTGATTTTGAGCTATATTACAAAGCCACAGTAATGGCACGTATCCTTGATTGGTTCCCACGATCTTCCCAAAAAGCGTCGGTTCTGGTTGAACAGGATATGTCCCCCGTTGACCTTAGGGCTTTGCTATGGGGCTACAAATGTAACTTATCAGTTTTGGCGGATTCATCACCCCTTACCACAGCTGCCCTCATTCTTTGGTATAAGAGAGGTCTATGCGAGATCCTATCTTCAGACCCATCTCCCTTATCATCACTTTTCGATAATCCCGCCTTTCCACAGGGAATAGGAGCTCATGCTATTGGCCCTCTCTCACGCTCCTCCTGGCCCCAAGCACACTCCTTTATCCGGACCGACAATGGAACACCAAACATCCCTTCAGGGACTCGAGATTGGCTCACTTCCATACACCTTTCCACCTTCACCAAACATCTTTTCATCTCCTCTCAGACCCATCGCCCCTTGACTGACTTTGAACACCTCAGCTCTATGCAAGAGTTACCTAGACACCTACTCTCACATATCTACAGTCTTATTCATTCTCTTACACAGAAAGACCTCCCCACCTACACTAGAGTATGGTCGGCAGACCTGGGAAAGACCATCTCCAGAGCGGATTGGCAAACTGCGTTCCATTTCGCACATAAGTCCTCAATCTCATGCTATTCGCAAGAAAAAAACTTCAAGGTCATGGCGAGATGGTATAGGGACCCCGCCTCTCTACGGAAAATCTTCCCCTCCACTTCAAATCTGTGTTGGCGTTGTTCTCTTGCGACAGGGTCGTACCTACATATTAGGTGGGAATGTGATCGGATCCGGCCCTTCTGGAATCAGATATCCCAGGTTTATGAAAAAATGTACGATGAACCTCTGCACCTGACCCCTGAGATAGCCCTCCTATCTATTCTGCCAGGCTCCATAGCCTCCCAAAAGCGCAATCTTTTACGTTTTTTTCTATCAGCAGCTCGCCAACTCATACCCCTTTTTTGGAAAACAGCGACTATCCCCCATTGTCTCTCTGGACCTCCACCATGAATGATATCATGCGAATGGAGGAGATGCTAGCGCTTGACAACGACACCTATGAGAAATTCACAATTTTATGGTCGGCTTGGCAGCGCTTCTCCGCCTCAGATACACTGTCTTCCTTGCTCCCTGCTCCCTAGATTATAGCTTCCCCTATAAATTTAAACACTAGTCGATCCCCTGACCATGTCTAGGGATATAGAGTCCTTCCATCTCAACTCCAGCCAGCGGAACCCCCTCTCCCTACTCTTCCCCCCTTTCCCTCCCTCCTTTCTTTTCTGTTCTTCTTCCCCCCTACTCATTTCCTAATTATTCCGTTCTCTTTTTTCCTGACCTTTTATCCTGATACCAGACATGATTCATTTATGTTAAAATTTACATAATAATAATCAGCTTAGCTGTGGGTGATAGCCATTTTGCTCGCTAATTGATTTTTCAATATGCCTTCCTTTATGTCAAATGTATTAACTCTTTTGTTGCTTTATAACAATAAAAATATTTTCAACCCTAAAAACCAACACGCTATAAGCATATATAGCATGTTTACACAATTCACTGAAAAACTAAAAAACAAAAATAAATGCCAGAGTCAGGTGGTAACCCCACTAAATCAAATAATATACAAAAAAGAGTGAATCACAGCATATTACCAAAAATTGTGAAGAAGAAAATATAAATGCACATTTAATGTAAACACCCTTCAGAGATGTAAAACACCTTGTGAAGTGATAATTGTGATGCATTAACTATAACAAATTAAATAGCAAATAAAAAACACACATATGTGACAGTATGAAAACATAAACAAATGCAGTATAGAAGTGTACCATCCATAGTAAATATATAAGCAATGAGTGATTCCATTCAATAAACTCATGCCCTTGTTTTGGACCGAACAGAAACGCTCGGTACTCTTGTTTCTGTCCCCCTGGCCAAATTAACCTTCAATGTGAAAATGTGCACATTTAACCAAATCACTGACACGGACACGTTCAGTAAGTTCTATACTTCTGACGTTTATTTCCTGGGCTCAAAAATGATATATTGAGAGCCGGATGTTTCGTTATCAAATCAAATATCGAATAAAACAAGCGTGTACAAACCGCAAATTATACATATTCATTATGGTGGCAAAATGTAAGCTTTGCTGGGTTATATCTGTATAAAGAGATAGCAGACTATCATAGCTAAATATGTCTTATTTTCAGTTCCTGTTTGTCTTGAGTGTAGCCTCATAGGCCTGAAAAATAGGTGCAATCTTCTTAACTTTGTTCTTTGTACTTTAACTCTTGCAGTTCTGATTCACATGAAAGGAGAAGCTGGCAGACATCTAATTTGAGCATGATTAAGGCTAATAGCTGGTTATAAGAAAATAAGCAGTTATATCTATGCGATTATATTAGAAATAGGCATTTCACAATAACGCTAATAATCACATTCCATTACAGTCCCCCCTTGAAATGCGTATTTCCTAAAACTGTCCCTCACACTGGAGAACAACCTGTCATTTTCACCTGGCTCATTTCACTGACTGCAACTCTTTTAAGCTGTATGTAGAGAAAGGGCTGTGACTAGCTCACCCACCCCCCTCAATACAGCTGGTGAAACGCCGCCAGGTGCTATCTGTCCCTATAGCCCTACGGTGTTGCATCCTGGGGAAGGGTGACTGTAATGGAGCGTAATGTGTAACTTTCATCATGGGTTTCATCAAGCCCTACATAGAGATCGTCGTCATCTGGGATCTCTTGGTTCACAAATGTGGGGATATTTTGGTCAACCGCTTTTTCTACACACTTCTTAATACAGGGGAAGACACAGCAGATTATGGCAGCTATTGTCAGGGCGGCTATCCCTATCTGGGTCAGTAGTCCCTGCCACCCTCCCTTTATCCAGGTAAAATACTGGTCCCATGGGTTGGTGAGCCCTGAATTCTTTGGACAGATTCTCTAGTTTTTGGATGGCTAAAGTCACTTTACCATTTGGGCCGGTGTTGTCTGGGATGTAAGTGCAGCATGTACTTGTCTCAGGGATCATCTTGCATACACCCCCCTTTTCAGCTAGGAGCATGTCTAAGACCATACGGTTTTGGAAAGTCATGTGTGATGCTGCCTCTAACTGTTCGGCCAGACCTTGGAGTGCGTCCCTGGTGTAATTGACAAATCTTTGCTGGTTGTAGTAGATGTAATTTATCCAGTCTACATTCTTATTTACAGTGATAATGGGAATCAGTGACTCGAAACCTGCTGCTACTTGGTCTCTTGCTTTGAATTCATCTGGGACCCCCCTTGGAACCCCCCTTGGGACCCCTATGGTGTCTATGTATACATGGGGGTCAAAGCTTCCCGCTGGGGCAATCCTACGTTTCCTGTTGGGTTTGGGTACATTGCTTGCTTCTGGCTCTGGATTCTCTGAGAAAATATGCAGGGGCATTATGGTTTTAGCCATTGCACATTCTCCTGTTCACTGTCCTGTCATTCTACTTCTAACTTTCATGTCCCCACAAATCCAGTACACATCTTCTAGGGACTGGACTTGATTCTGCACTAGGTCTGCAGACACCTCACTATAAGACTCGTAGTAACCCTCAGTGAAGTTCCCAAGGGGTTTTCCCACCCCATGGTACTTCCCATAACATGTCTTTCAGTTAAAAAGGTTTCCTAAAGCTGGGATACCCATTTGCCCACCACAGACCCAATACATAGGTCCCACTGTCCCCTGGGCTGGGATTCTCAATGGTTAGTCTAAACTCTTTTGTGAAGTATTGATCTGTGTGCTTGTTGATTGTCATTCTGTCTAGGAGTGATTTCCCATTCTTGTCTTTCTTATTTTGGGCGATTTCAGGCTTATACCCCCAGTTTGTGCCCCCAGTGTTCCAAAACACTGCTCCCCAGTAATCACAGTTGTCGCCCCAGTAGTCGTCAGTAACACATACATACACAGTCATGGGACCTACTATTCCTTCATAGGATCGTCTTCTGTAATCTGTACCTGGAAGTATCTTACTTATAAGAGGATATAAACGTGGCAACATGTGTGTTGGATGAGTTGTACCAGAATTGAGTTATACCATTTTCCTGTTTGATGGCCACCTCTTGGGCCTGAGCAAATATTATGACAAAAAGGATAAGCAGGATCATGGTTTGGTCTCCTCAGCCTCTTCTTCGGGCATGGGACTTGCGGTGAGAGGCGTGTATCCACGAGTTCCTTCCGGCCACTTTTACTGATGTGGTGGTTGTCAGAAGGACTTGGAAAGGACCATCATATCTGGGTTCAAGGATATGTTTTCTCAAAAACTTCTTTATCAGGATCCAATCACCAGGGACCAACTTGTGCGATCCTGTGACTAACTCAGGATCTGGAATGGAAGAAAACACTTGCGCATGGATACGGGTTAATTCTCGAGATAAAGCAGTCACATAATCAGTTAATACATCAGATTGAAGTTGCAACTGTTGTGAAAAATAACAACCCAGTCTGGGGGCTGAACCAAACAATATGTCATAGGGTGACAAACCATGATTTCCCCATTTCCCCTTGGGGTGTACCTGACACTGAACAAGGCAATGGGTAGGCTGTCTGACCAACTCAATCCTGTTTCCTGAGACATTTTTAGCATTCTAGACTTTATTGTGCCATTTAGTCTTTCCACCTTCCCACTACTCTGAGGGTGGTATGGAGTGTGGAAAGCTAGTGTGACACCTAAGGCTGTCCATATCTCCTTGGTTACTGAGGCCGTGAAAGCCGGCCCCTGATCTCTCTCTATAACTTCTGGGACACCATATCTGCACACTAATTCTAAGTCTTTTAGCTGTGGTCTTGGCCGTCATGGTGACAGGGTAAGCTTCTGGCCATCCGGAGAACATGCAGACGATGACCAATGCGTATTCATACCGGCCACTCTTCGGCATCTGGAAGTGGTCAATCTGTATCCTTTGGAAGGGGTGCTGGGCCTTTGCTAGGTGCTTCAAAGGTATCTTCTCTGTCTTTCCAGGATTGCATTTGGCACACATAGCGCATGATCTGCAGAAGTTGTTGGTAAGTGGGGTAATGCCTGGGGCTAGGTAGTACTTGTTGATTAGGGCGTTCATCAGAGTCTTTGACAGGTGTGAGGCCCCATGGGTCCACTGTACCACTACAGGAAACATTGATCGTGGTAGGCACGGTCTTTTGTTTAACTCCATGATTCCTTCAACTTCTATGGCTCCTTTCTTGATCCACACTTCTTTTTCTTCTTTCTTTGTCAGCTGTCTCTTGTTGCTCCTTGAGGTGAGTCCTGTTCACAGGAGGGGTTTGTAGAATCATGGTCGTTTGTGTTGTCTCTTCAGGGATGTCTATTGGGTCATTCAGGATAGGTGCATTCACTCTGCTGACCACTTCTCGCGTTCCATCTGCAGCTTGCTTTGCGGCAGTATCTGCCAGATAATTGCGTTGTGCTTCTTGGGAAACCAGTTTGCCGTGTGCTTTCACTTTAAGTATGGCCACCTGCGTTGGGAGCAGTAAGGCATCCATCAGGTTCTTGATAGCTGTGCTGTGTTTTACAGGAGTTCCTGCTGCTGTCAGGAATCCTCTAGTTTTCCAGATGACCCCAAAATCGCAGGCCACTCCCAGAGCATATCTTGAGTCTGTGTAGATGTTAGCTCGTTTTCCTTCTGCCAACTTGCATGCCATAGTTAGGGCCTGCAACTCTGCTTCTTGTGCAGACATGGAGGGGGGGTACGGCTGAAGCTTGGAGGACCGTGTCTTCTGTGGTAACTGCAAATCCTGTATGGTACCGCCCAGCATTATCTGCATATCTGGAACCATCCACAAAGATTGTCAGGTCAGGATTTTCAAGGGCAGTTTCACTGGCTGTCGGCAGGTGTGATGTCTCCATCTTCATTACTTCAAAACAGTCATGGGCGGTATAGTGGTAATCATCTTCCACAGAGGTTCCCCCCTCGTGAAGGGGAAGTAGAGTGGATGGGTTGAGGGTTTCACATCGGAGAATGGTAATGTTGTCAGGGAAAAGTAAGGCACACTGGAGTCTGAGGTGTCTTGCTGAGGACAGGTGTTTGGGCTGGATCTGGTTCAGTATGGCAGTGATGTCATGAGGAGCAAGAAGGATTAAGGGGTAACTCAAGACGAGGTCCGCAGTCTTGTCCAAGAGAACTTGGGCTGCAAAGACGGCTCTGAGGCCGGAGGGTCCCCCCTTGGCCACTGAGTCCAGTTGGCAGGAGTGATACCCTGAGTCTGTTATCATGGGCCTGAGCCCAAAACTCCTGTGGCATGTCCTTGCCTCTCTGAGACAAACAGTTTGAAAGTCTTGAAAGTCTTTTAGTCCAGAAGCAGAGGCTGTTGAGAATATCTCCTTCAGGGTTTTAAAATTGTCCACAGCTTCTGGAGAAGCATGAAAAGGGTCAGATTTTAGGGCATCATAAAGGGATTGCTTGACCTTGAGGCAAAGGGATGCCCTTGATTGCAGCAACTCTTTCTTCCGTGAGATGTCAGGTGCCTTGGGAGATGCAGAGGCCTGGGAAAATCACTTTCTTTCTGGACTTTTTGCTTTTATAGGCCTTGCAACCTTGCTCAACCAGGTAGTGGAGGAGACTTTCTGAGAATATGGAGGCGTCATCGAAGGAATCTGCACACAGCAGGAAGACATCTACATATTGGAGAAGTACAACATCTGGGTGTAGTCTCATCCATGTGTCCAGGATGAGAGCCATTGCTTTGGCAAATTGAGTAGGGGAGTTCTGGGCACCTTGTGGCATAACAGTCCAGGTGTAGCTCTGCTAGCAGTGTGTGGAGATTGGGGATGGTGGGGGTCTCCAGGATGGTAGCTTCATTCACTGCTCTGAGGTTTTGTACCATCCTGTACTTTTCTGGTTCCCCTTTTGCGGTTCGCTTCTTCTCTGGGAACAGTGGTGTGTTGCAAGGAGATGTACAGGGTACCAAGGCTCCATTTGACAGAAGAGCCTCAACTTGTCTTGAGATGGATGCCGATTGTGCAGGCTTCAAGGGGTATTGTGGTTTTCTGGGTAGGGGAGCCCCAGGCTTCAGTTGTACCATGACTGATGGCACTTTCAGATGTCCTATGTCTTCCGGCCCTGTGGACCATAGGCATGTGGGGACCCGATCCAAAACTTCTTCGGAGATTTTATGTTCGTCTTTTGGGTTCAGGGATAACAGGAGTGGGATGGAGCAGAGTGCCGATGCATCATCGATGGCCAGTGGTGAGGTGATCAGGACACCACCATCAGGTTGGAAGGAGATAGAGGCTTGGAGCCTGGACAGAACATCAGTTCCTAGTGGGTTCAGGGGGCATGTGGATGAGACCACAAATCTCGCTAATAAGTCAGGAAAGTTGCCGACTTGCAGGGGGCGGATCAACGGGCTCTTTCTGGGCGTTCCATCAACCCCTACACATGCTATGTTGATGTCCGATAGGAATGAGGTATCGGGTAATTCTTCTGCCCTGATTACGGACCGGGCTGCACACAGGCTTGCCGGAATCCTAGCGGTGAAGGTCCATGTGTTCCGTAGTGGGGTGTGGCGGTTGGTGAGGTGGGTCCTGAGCTTCTTGGCGACGAGTGTGACTGGTTCTGTACGGCTCAGTTTGACTGTGATTGGGGTTTGGGGGACTGTGGGTGAATTTCCATGGGCTTCGGTATTCCCTTCTGGTGTGGCTGGGTCTTTCGCAGTTGTAGCAAGCAGACACATGGAGTTGGTACTGGTGGGCGCAGATAGGGTGTGTCAGAGGCCATCATGAGAGGAGCTACTCTCTACTGTTCTGTGAGGATTCTGGACCTAATAACTACTAATAACAACGTCTCAAGCTCAAAGGTTGTGGGTTCTCTATACTCAGACCCTTTTGGATTGACTCTTTAAGACCTGAAATAAATGTGGCAGCTAACATGTGTCTATGTGCTCTGTTCAGCACGCTAAAAACCAAATCAGTAAACTCCTTGTACACATATTGACTTCAGGCGTACTAGAGTAGAGATGTGAACCATCTCCATACAGAATAATTTTTTTATAGGGAGCCTCGGTCCAGCCGATCTCCACAACATAGATATTTATCTTTCTTTCTAAACTTTCTAATTAGATACTGACTCTTTTTTTTTTTTTAGAATACAAAACGCTCAGCACATAGATTTAAGCAAAGAAAGCACTTCCTCTTTTGCTCTTCTGGCATAATGCCTAGAATACATAAACTTCCTCTTTTGCTAATACAACTTAAACACGATTAAAACCAAATATTCAGACTCTGACTGAAATATCCAGAAATATTCAATACATCCTATACCTAAATTATATATTTAATTAAAATGCTACATTGATTGCTACTATGCACCATCACTGGAAACATGTGGGTGGGTTTCGGTATTGGCGGTTGCATAGGGCGGTGGCATAGGGCTTGTTGCCACAGGGGGAGGTGTCACTTAGAACAGAGGGGCGGTAGACGAAGGGCAGTGTCTACTTGGGGACCAGACGCCATTATGGGGCGGTGGCTGACTACTTAGTTTCCTCCTTTCTAGTTTTCTTGTACACGTACACGATGCACCCATTTTGGTTCCATCCACCCTCTTCTTCATGAATAGCATTTGCAACTTTAAACCAAGCATCTGCTGCCCGTAGCAACCTATAATCTGACAACAGACCTTATTTATGTTTCAAAAAACAGTACACCATTCATCTACTTGTAATCTCCCACCCAAATTCCACACACTTTCGCTAATTTCTTTCCCTTTTTTACAGCATCCTCTCCCTCCTGTTCTAATACCAAATCACAAGCCAAACTGCCCTCAGTGGGCCTAATTAACTTATTAACCATTTCACACAACTCTTGAATTGAATAGGAGGAGAGGAAAGCAAGAAAGGTTGAAGTAAAACAGAAAAGAAATGAAGATATGCAGTGACAGGGTGATATGGAAGATGAGGAAGTGAAGAGATCTCTGTTAAATCTGCAAAAGGGGAGACATGAAACAGACCAGACAAAACACAGAATGTGAGTCAACAACTAGTATTCAGTGACCCATTTTAAACGTCTTCTACACGTCCCAACTCAAACCCAAACTCCTCACTCTGGCTTTCTCTGCCTCCTTGTAATCTTCTGGCTGCTGAGGTTGCAGGGGACAACTTTTTACTTCCCTGTCCTCTTATCCTAGCCTCAGCCTCAATAACTTCCAATTTCTTACCAACTGAAAATTTCACTGGATAATGTACATTCAATCTGAATACCATTACTTGGGGGACCTCTGGCACTAGAGGTTTGTAACCGAGAATAGATCTCTTATAACCTGGCTCTACCTTTGTGACCAAGCCCCAGGCCTCCTCATTAATGCCAAATAACAGTCCAGAGACACATCTAGGACATGACATTACCAATAACAATTGATGTGATGACTGGAGTGAATTCTGGACTTAATCAGATCCTCGCGGGATCCCCACGCCACCGCTGGGTGTAATTTGATGCCCCCTTTCCTGGTAACCCGTGCTTTACCGCACCTGTGCTTTACCGCACAATTATTTGCCCCAGGAGGAGTTTATCGCGTCCCGACGCCCTCTCTTGATATCAATCCTCAAGAGAAGTTTAACCACGTCAATTCCATCCGTGAACATATAATGAATCCCTCATTCACAACAGCCGTCACACAACACGATCGATCGACAAAACAAACCACAATATACTCCAAATACAAATACAGGTGGGTCAGAAACAATTGCAGGTTCATACTATATAAATAGGCTCGAGACAAGATATATACCTGTCTTTGTAGACCTCGGGAAGCCAATGCGGAGACAGAAATTAACCAAATACGGATGCGGATCAAACAGCAGACAAATCATTAAAAAGTGTCTTACCGTTTTCTCCAGAGTTGATCAGGCTCTGCTCCGCCGCCTGTATTTGGTCTTTCAGTTCCTCTAAGTTCGGCTTCCTTTTGGGCCAATCTCGAGCCCCACTTCTGGGCGCCAATATGTTTTGGACCGAACAGAACCGCTCGGTACTCTTGTTTCTGTCCCCCTGGCCAAATTAACCTTCGATGTGAAAATGTCCACATTTAACCAAATCACTGACACGGACACGTTCAGTAAGTTCGGTACTTCTGACGTTTATTTCCTGGGCTCAAAAATGATATATTGAGAGCCGGATGTTTCGTTATCAAATCAAATATCGAATAAAACAAGCGTGTACAAACCGCAAATTATACATATTCATTATGGTGACAAAATGTAAGCTTTGCTGGGTTATATCTATATAAGGAGATAGCAGACTATCATAGCTAAATATGTCTTATTTTCAGTTCCTGTTTGTCTTGAGTGTAGCCTCATAGGCCTGAAAAATAGGTGCAATCTTCTTAACTTTGTTCTTTGTACTTTAACTCTTGCAGTTCTGATTCACATGAAAGGAGAAGCTGGCAGACATCTAATTTGAGCATGATTAAGGCTAATAGCTGGTTATAAGAAAATAAGCAGTTATATCTATGCGATTATATTAGAAATAGGCATTTCACAATAACGCTCATAATCACATTCCATTACACCCTAATAACTCTTATAGAGGGCCAAATGAATAATAGTCCCAAACAGCATGTGACTTTTCACAAGCAGCACCTGTGGTTCTTCTAATCAAACTGTGCTCCACCACCTGCCAGCATGCACGCTCATCTCAAATATAAACCCGTATACAGGTCCAATAGCGCTTTAAAGAGTAAACATCAACGGTGGTCTTTCTGGTGGCCTCAGGGGATTAAGGATCTCGTATGTAGCAAAATTCCAGCACTGGCCTCTTTATACAGCAGATATTGGCAAGGCATTTGACATGGTGTCCTGGCCATATCTTCACTATATCCTCCAGCGTTGGGTGGTTTGGTCCTCATTTGCGCAGTTGGGTTATGTCTCTTTATCATATCTCTCACGCCTATGTGGGTTGTGTCGGTTACCACTCTGACACGTTCCACATAGCCCGAGGCACAAGACAAGGCTGACCACCCCCACCCCCCCGTTTGCCCTAACCATTGAGCCTTTTGATCTGTCTTAATCCTAATATCCAGGGGTTAAGTTGGGGGGCGTTCAGCATAAACTATGCATTTTCACCGATTACATCCTTCTTTTCCTGAGTTCCCTGTTGACTTCACTGCCCACCCTTCTCCAAACATTAGACAGGTTTGCGACAATATCTGGCCTGTAAATGGGTGCCTGGGGTCACCTTAGAAGTGCCCCTGGAAAGCGAGAAAAGGGGTTGGACTATCTCGGTACCTCAAGGACATAGACAAAAGTATGTATAGTTTGTATAAAAATTATTTAATAGTATATAGAAAATAAAAACATGGTGGAACAAAACCACATTGACATAATTAATACAGTTGATATTTACAGCCTTACATGGTGCTTCAAACAATTGTACAGACAATAGGATGAAAATCACCCCCAAGGTTGAGGTGGGGTGTGAAGTATCATGCGTCTTGGTAAATGTCGTTTACAAGTTTTGCAGCAAAAGCTGCTTCTTCAGAAGGAGCCAGTTATAAGCATCTAGTAAAATAGATTGCAATTGTAATTACAAATTCAAACCATCCTTAATGTTGTTGATACATATTTCAAGACATGGGAATTATTATCTTTAATATTGTATACATTCAATTTAAATTCTGAGAAGGGTACAAAGACACTGCTTACTTAGACAATGGGGAAGCTGGGGCAATGTGGCAGCATATGCAGAGGCACCTGAAGGCAAATGTCCCCTGGCCTGACAAATATCTGGCCTGACAGTTAACCCACAGAAATCTCGGGCTCTCAATGTATCCCTGCCTTTTTTGACGGAGCTGAATTTACAAGCGACCTTTCCATTTTCTTGGGCCCCACAATAGCTCCTGTACCTGGGTATAAAGCTCCGTTGTACTTCGGATGACATGTATAGACTTAATTACCCCCAATGTTCTCTCACCTAACATCTCTTTTCTCTCGTTGGTTCCCCCTTCCAATCTCATGAATTGGTATGATCAATGCGCTGAAAATTACAATACTACCAAAAATACATTATTTATTTTGAGTTTTACCTGTACCAGCCCCAGCGCATTTTTTGTGTATATTCCAACGTTGAATTTTGCGCTATAGTTGGGGGAATACAAAGCCTCGTCTACTTAACTGCATGCTACTGCTCCCTAGACTCCTTGGCGGACTGGGTCTCCCCCATATTCTCCAAATACTATCAGGCTGCGCAATTATCTGATTCGCCTAAGCATCATGTGGTTCATGAAACCCCTCTTTGGGTTGATTGTGTTTGGCAACCCCTTGTCCATTGCCATATCCAGTGGCTTCGCCCCTTTGATTGCAAGAATCTTTCTAATTCAATCACGGTACACTCCCTTTCCCTTTCAGACAAACTTAGGACCTCTTTTGTGCTTCAATCCCCCACAACCCGTTGCTTTCCTTCTTTAAGAACACACCATTCTTTCCAGCCTTTGCCTCTCCTTCTGCCTTCCACGCATCGCGATCCACAGGACTCCTCTGTCCGTATTACTTGACCGCTAATTTTAAACATTCCTTTGAATGTACTAGGTACGTAATCTGGCACAGAGTGGCTTCCCTGCTGCAGTATATATACTGTGGGCGGTCTGCAAGTGGTTAATGTCCAAAATGAATACATGTTATGGCAGCATGTATCTCTAGAACAGTGATGTGAGCCTTGGCACCCTAGATGTTTTGGAACTACATTCCCCATGATGCTCATGCACTCCGCAGTGTAGTTGAGCATCATGGGAAATGTAGTTCCAAAACATCTGGGGTGTGTAAGGATCACCATCACTGCTCTAGAACATACATATTTGTCAATTAACTTCAGTGTCAGCTTTATCAAATAATTTTTTCATGGTAGAGGTTCCTTGTGGTTACCTGCTGCATTTATAGGCAAATAATGAGAAGGAATCATTCTAAAACTGTAGCAACTGATGTTATTGTAACTGAAATTACCCCAAGGAGGCTCTATTGGTAGGCTACTCTACGCATGCTCATTTGCATCCTCTCTCTCTAATCCCCCCTCTATCTCTCATCCTCCCTCTCTTACCCCTCACCCCTCTCTCATCCCCTTTCTCTCTCTCTCTCTCTCATCCACCCTCCCTTACCCCTCACCTCTCTCTCATCCGCCTTCCCTTACCCCTCACCCCTCTCTCATCCCCTTTCTCTCTCTTTCATTCTCCCTCTCTCTATTTAATTTAATTTGTTATAACAAAAAATTGTTTGCATTTTTAATTGTTATTTTTTTATTTTATTTTTTTTAATAAAAAGCCCCACCATAATCCTCAGCACCAGGCCCATGATGTTCTTAATCCGGCCCTGATTATGGCCTGTATTAAAGCATTTTACTGCACTTTTGGTTTTGCCATATTAATGTGACAAGGTGAAAATAAAAACAGCAGTAGGAGTCTTGTGCTTGACTTCATATCTAAGACAACTAGGCAAAGTAAAGTTGAACAAACTCTTAAAAGTCTGCATCACTAACAGTGTGAGCACAACCCACACTATCAATCCAGTTAAATGATTTTTATACATCAACCAGTTTTCAGTTTTACATTTTTGAACTAAATCTATGCCCCCCCTCTTTACACACTGTTCATTTAATACACAAAGCATTCTAATGGGTATCCCTACAGTAAGCAGGATGCAAGATTGTTGCTTTACTGATGTCAGCTTGTATATCATTTACTCAGCCGGTTAATTTAGAACCTGAACCAAAAAAAAATGTGAGAGTGCCACCCACTCCTCTTAGCCCTGAATGTTTACTGGATTTTTAAAGCTTAGTTGATGGTAGTACAGGTTCTTTAAGTAACTGTATTCATGCTTTGGTTAAAAGTATCACAGTTTTGCAGCTTTGCTGCTGATCTGTGTAACATACTATATTCACAAAGACCACCAGTCATGCTGGTACATGTAGTTACATGGCTTTAACATGTAAGGTTCTGATGGTACCTGTTATTCCAAAAGACTTGTGTTCAAGACTGGTTAACCACCCGCTGTTGATTAGATTAGCTACATGAGCAGGCTCAGCCCAGCCAGACCATATACTGTTCTAATTAAAAGATACGTTTACCCTTTGGAACATATTCAGGGAGTAACATGTTACAAATTGATCGGCCCCCGAACCTCCCCAGCTCCCCAATGTGACAGGCTCTGGGCGATCTTTTTCCCCGGCTCTCTCTCATTCTCTGCAAAGAACATAGCCCTGCGGAGCTCATTCAGAGTTCTGTGAATAGAAAACTACAAGATCCAGCAGCCTTTGCGGATGTCGGCTTGTAGTTCTCAACGAACTGCCATGGTGCTGTTGAGCAATGTGGTAGTTCATTGATGCTTCCTGTTAGTGTGTAACTGCTTGCCTGTACAATGTACAACCAAACAGCTTACACACAGAATCTGCAGGAACCCTGCATTACACCCACGAGCTGCTGAACGTGAGTGTAATTCTTTCTAAACTCAACACAAAATATAATAAATGCGTTTTTTTTTTACCTGCAAAAAGATGTACATTTATTTTTTTATTTTTTTAAATGTGTACCTATTCTTCAAGCTGAATTAATTACCTCAGGTATTGCCTGAGCAACAGCTAATGTGTTAATGTTCCTAGCTCCAGATCCAAAAATGACTTTGTTTCTTTGTGTTTCTGAGAAGAGTCCTAGCGTTCCCCAGTGTTTTCTGTGTTGAATAAAATCCTAGTGTTCCCCAATGTTTCCTAGTGAAGATGCTTTCTAGTGAGCACAAGTGCTTCCCTAGCTTGGAGAGAAAGTTTCTAGTGACCCCAAGAGTCCTAGTAATCCTATAGTCAGATCCCCTTGTTCCTAGTGACTGTTTTCAAGTGCCTACCAGATCCTTTAAGTGCGATTCCTGTACCCCTCATGTTCCCTGTGGTATCCTGCCTGTTCCCAGTGACGCTCCATATGTTCCTGCCTTCAACTTGTATCCTTGCTATATACTCTGAGGCTCAGTTCACACTAGTGTGATGCAATTTTCAGTGCAATTATATAGTGACTTTGGATGTGGTTAGCATATTCTATGGAGTCAAATTGTACTGCAATCATACAAAAGTAGCACAGGAATCTTTTCCAAAATCGCACATCACAGAGTTGCATTGATGTAAATGGGCAACAATGAAAATAATGGGATTTTCCATGTCATCTGATTCTGTGCAACTCAAGTCGCACCAGAAATTTCACTGGTGTGAAACAGTAGTAAGTATTAAGGTGTCTCTGTTTCTCTTGTGTACCTTTGCCAGCTTATAGCCTTCCTGTACTCCTGTGATCACCTGTGAGTTTTAGCCTGCCTTTATATATCAGTACCTGTGTCTGTAGTCTGCTTCAGTATCTCTCTGTGTATTCCTTATTGATTCCTGCTCCATATCCCTATGCATCTCTGACTGCTCCTAGTGATTCCTGTTTGGTCCTCACTCCTAGAGTTCCTGTGTGTCTCCATGCATCACTACCCATTCCCAGTGTCGATGTGTTTCTGTGCACACCTGCCATCTTGGGCTGTAATACCTACTGATCTGTGATCTCTGTGCCTCACCACTGAAAGGATCTCTTACGTGCCTAATTGCCCTTAGTTCCCAGAACTTGCCAGCTTGAATAAGTCAGAGGACCACATCCTGGGAATTGTCAGCAGTGCAACCCATCTTCACTTTCAGCAGTTCTAGTGAAGACAAGGTGGTTTATTTAGACTCTGCCTCAGCCCCTCCAAAGGCCTTCACATTTGCTGTACATTCAAGCTTGCTGGGTTATTCCCCACCAGTACCAATGGTACTGATCCTCCCTATCCTGGACTCCTTGTGCACCCCAGACCAGTGTACCTGAATTCTCTGGGCCCCCTGTGCAAACTCTATGTTACTCATACATATCATTACCCCTGTGTTCCTGTACACTGCTGTCAGATACTCCTGTTCTCTTGTCTTCCAGTGAACCCAGCACCCTGGTTCTGTAATTATCTCTTGTTAGTATTTCTGCCTGCCTGTAAGACAAGCACCCTAGTGCTGCCCTACACTTCTGCCATTCCTGTGAGTCCTGTTTCCTGTGCTTTTCCTGATCCCTATTCTCTTCCCTGTACCATGTCAGCTTTCTGAGCGCACCTCCATCCAGCATACAGGGTGCATGGAGGGTCCATGATCCCCAACCATATGTGGCAGTCCCATTTATGACAAAAGATACTATTTTAGAAATAACATGCCCATCCCTATTTCAGCACAATTGATGTATAATGGGCCATGTTGAAATACTGTCAGGTATAGAAACCTTGTCTAGGATTATTTACAGTACATCTGCCCCTATGGAAAATTATAGTCGATGAAGTTCAGCAAAAAGTACATCAAAGCACATGTATTTTGTTTTGCAAAATTATAACATTAAAATAATGTTGACAGATGCCCATTCTATGCGGCACTTGGGCATCAACCCTAACTGAGACGGTGGTTTTACCTTTTCACATATTGTCAAATATAACAAAGGTTTATTAAGATATTGACTACAATATGTATGTACAAGCTTTTAAAGGGCTAATATTAAACTCAAACTGGAATATAGGAATGTTACTTATTTAAAATATACAACTGGATATGCTGAAACAGTGACAGAAATTAAACAGAAAAGTTTATAATGCTAAAATATCATGTTGGCAGGTTTACGTTGATATCTGTTGGGTAGGTCATAGCTCAAAAAATTCTTTGCTACAGATGTTGCTTAAATGTTAAGTATGCCTAGAAGCTGTAACAGAAATCATAAAAAATAGTTTGTGTGTGGGTATTTACACTCGGAACTAATATTAAAAAAATGGTCCTAGGTTTTATGGAATTAATATGTATTGAAACTATGTTTTATATATAGGACATACGCTTATTAAGATGTAAGCTTAAAAGAAGTAAAGTAAAATAACAGCAAAGCATTTAGCATGTTTCACTGCCATAACACATTGAGCAGAACACAGAGCTTTTAAGTTTGTGTTCTTGTTTTTTTTTCAATTATTCCTCTCAAATAGTGTCTAAATTTCATACTTGCTTATATGAAGGAGTATAGCACTCTCCCCCAGATGGCCACTGAAAATATTCCCAGGTATCCCTTGTTAGTACTGAGTCTACCTGCCACAGACACAGTTCCATGCACACCCTCAACTCAGGCTTGGTCTAGGGGATGTCTTTTTGTGGATTATATTTGCAAAAACTTGAACATGAGGAGATTCAAGGGTTCAGGATACTCCAAAACTATATATAAAAAAACAAGAGGAGGACAAACTTATTAACACAAATCCTGTAGCAGCAGCCTTTGACTGGAGGTAAGAGCAAACCCCTCACTTCTTTTTAGCAGCAGGCACACCTGAGAGTCCCAAAACCAGGTCTTACTCACAATGTCCTAGGAGCTGTCTGACACCCAGCTTCCAAACGACACTCTTCAGTGAAGCAAACAACCTTCTCCAGATCAGGACTCCAGAACGATGCCCTCCAGCAAAAATCCTTTAGCAACCCACTGCTGAGACCCAGACTATAACTCTTGTCTCACACTAATTGTCTCACAGGGGCAGCAGCCTCAGGAAAAGAGGCACCCTCCTAGAAGAGGAAAAACACTTTGCACAGGCCTCCCCAAACATGTATCACCTCCCTTAACCACATTTTGGGTGGCCACTTCCTAGGGATTTTCTGGGGTCTGATAAATATAAATAAATCAATGGCTGATCCTCCATCCTATTCTATTTTCTGGAAGCTTCAACTAGGAGCAAACAGGAGCAATCAACCACTGATGTTAGGGAAACCCTGGCCAGACCACAAAAACAGAAAATTTCTCCACTCCACTCCATTTATCCACCCTCATATCGCAGCATCCCTACCTGTTTAAACTTAAAGTGATACTAAACACACATGGTTGATGACACTGTAATTATTTTCAAATCGATATACAGCTGTCACATGACTGAGCTTTTTCTCAGCCTGCCGTATCCTGTCTGTAGAGAAACAATAGCAGGAAGAGATTCTAATCTTCTTGTAATGGTCACATGTTCAAAATGAAAAAAAACAAAAAAAAACTGTCTCTGCAATAGGTAGTAAAAATAAATAATATCAATATACTGTTTTAAATTGTCATACAAATATATTTTAAATCAAATCTTTATTATTTTTTGGCAATAACATGGTTTAGATGGATTTCTGCAAGTTACAAGCTGTGTCACCCCCCCTCCTGCCTCTGTCTTAAAATAATAGGGAGGTGATTTCTCTATCAATCAAGATGTAATATCCCACCCCCATTGTGTTTAGCTGGTTAGTGGCAATGGAGGAGGAGAGAGGGACTGGGCTGTCATTTTCCACTGATCCTGGGATGAGGTGCTCTCTATAGTGATAACCTATCCACATTAGTTCATACTCTTGTCATTTTCCACTGTGTATACATGTGAGACTCTTTAGACTCTTTATTTGCCTTAGCTGCCTTAACTGCCAACACTGCAAAATCCCTAACTGAAGTGGGGACATGGACAGCAGGATCAATCAGGTGCAGAATACAAAAAAATAATCCCATAGTACCTGAGTGAGTATGAGCAGCATGTGAAACACCATTTATTGATAGTTTTTTACTGATGGGTGTTTAACCGCTTCAGCCCTGGAAGATTTTACCCCCTTCCTGACCAGAGCACCTTTTGCGATTCGGCACTGCGTCGCTTTAACTGACAATTGCGCGGTCATGCGACGTTGCACCCAAACAAAATTGACGTCCTTTTTTTCCCACAAATAGAGCTTTCTTTTGGTGGTATTTGATCACCTCTGCAGTTTTTATTTTTTGCGCTATAAACAAAAAAAGAGCGACAATTTTGAAAAAAACACATTATTTTTTACCTTTTGCTATAATAAATATCCCCCAAAAATATATAAAAGGCCAATATGTATTCTTCTGCATATGTTTGGTAAAAAAAATCACAATAAGCATATACTGATTGGTTTGAGCAAAAGTTATAGGGGGTCATTTACTATAACTCCAGGAAGTACTGGGCACTATGGCAAATAATAGAACCCATTTTAGCCAAATGGGGGGGGGCGGTGAATTTGCGCATGAAAATCAGCGATATAAGCAGAGAACAAACTTTTGTAAATTCTAAATTGCCGCTAATTAGCGCTTCCGCGTATATACAAATGCCAATTCTTATCAAGTTGTTATACAGCACTGTACTGTAGCCATGATCCATGTATGTGAAAGAAACATTTTTTATCAGAGATGTGCTCTAGTTCCCGTGCATCTATTGATTTATATTGCAATTAGTATTCCTAGGTTTTTTTTCCTTCTTTTGCTAAGAAATGCAGTTCTGAATGATTATTACATAGTAATGTCTGCTATTCTGTAAAGTTACATGTATTAATCATTTAGGTTACCTATTTGTTGTATGTTGTTTTTTTCATGTTTTTGATTTATTATTTATTAATTTAGTTGACTATAAAGCAGTAATTATTTATGTTCATTCTTTAATAATACTACACTATTATGCAGGTCTTGTACTTAGCACAATGGCTTAGTGGTCTGCTTGGATATCTCCACACCACTCATGGTATGAGTTCAAACAACAGCCAACCTACCATCCACCAGCTGTGTTTATTTTTTCAGTGCAGAAGTGAATTAAAATAAACAAACAAAGAAATGTAAACTGCCCTTTAGCTAGTGTGTGGTGTTTGGAATGTCACATTATAATATAATTGAATACTTACATACCATTGCATGCATTTAAAGAGTTAATACAATAAAAACTTTCACATTAAACTGCATTGGCTACTTGGCAATCACCTATTTTCAACTAAATATATATACACGTATATTTGTGTTGCTTTGGCTAATTGGCTAACTGGCATTCTCCTTTTCCCACCAATGCAATCTTTTAGGATTTTTCTGTGGGATTTGAACCCATGAGTCTTTCAATCTCTGAATGTTTGAAGGTAGAGGTGCTAACTGCTAGCCTATTGGGCTGAGCACAATTATACATACAAAATACTTTTACTAGTGTTTGATGGTTTATATACCATACAATAAAGTTTATCAAATGTAAACTGCTTGTTAGCTAGTGTATGGTGTTTTGGAGATTCACACCATAATATTAGTGAAGACTTATTTATTTTTATTTAAGGTACTTCTATAGTGCCGTCAATTTACGCAGTGCTTTACATATACATTATACACTAATATGAGCCCCTACCCTCAAGGAGCTTACAATCTAAGGTCCCTAACTCACATTCATATACTAGGGCCAATTTAGGCAGAAGCCAATTAACCTACCAGCATGTCTTTGGAGTGTGGGAAGAAACCGGAGTACCCGGAGGAAACCCACGCAGGCACAGGGAGAACATGCAAACTCCAGGCAGGTAGTCTTGTGGTGTGGTTGGGAATACGAACCAGCGACCCTTTTTACTGCTAGGTGGGGATGAGCAGACCCCCCCCCTGTTCGGTTCGCACCAGAACATGTGAACAGGAAAAAAGTTTGTTCGAGCACGCGAACACCGTTAAAGTCTATGGGGGTCATTTACTATAGCGCCAGGAAGTACTGGGCACTATGGCAAATAATAGCTCCCATTTTAGCCAAATAAAATTTCAACAGGCGAATGTGCGAATGAAAAACTAGCGCTATTAGTGAGAAACACATGTTAGTAAATTCTAAGCTGGCGCTAATTAGCACTTCCGCGTATATGCAAATGTCAATTCCTACAAAGTTGTTATATAGTACTGCACTGTAATCATGATCCATGTATGTGAAAGAAACATTTTTATGTGAGATGTGCTCTACCTCGTGTGCCTCTATTGATGTATGTTGCAATTAGTTTTCCTAGTTTTTTCCTTCTTTTGCTAACTAATGCAGTTATGAATGATTATTACATAGTAATGTCTGCTATTCTGTAAAGTTACATGTAATAAACATTTAGGTTACCTATTTGTTGTATGTTGTTTTTTATTTTTTAATTTAGGTGACTATAAAGCGGTAATTATTTATATTCATTCTTTAATCATAATCTAATAAAGGCCAATGCGGTCTTCCTGAGGTTGCTGATATTGCTGGTTTTAACGCGGATCTGAGGGATACGATTTATGGGTGCCGGATTTCACATCTTTTGACCCGATCACACTTGAAGAACACAGCCATGTGGTAGTCATTCCACCAACTTTGCCCGTCCAGGCCTACTTTAACCCAGCACCACCTAAGCCTAATTGACTCCACCTGGCGTATGCCTTGTTGGGTCCACCGAGTCTGGTAAGCCTTTTCACTTTTATTGGTGGTGTGTGGGCTCCTGTTACAGATGATTCATTCTCTTGTGGATATTTGTTCCAGAGGACTTTTGTATTTCCCTCCAGTGATGGTCTCTCATAACTTATGACCTTTGAATTGTTAATTCATAGACTTAATTTTGGGACCTTTTCTAGCGCTACACTTATCTTGTTTTTTGACATTATTTACACTTGCTGGTTGTGTTAGCTGCTGTGTCCTTTTTTCTTTGTGGTAGCGCAGAATTATTGTGTATATATTCCCTGTTTGATGTTTCTTCTCCCGAGCTGTCTCTCCTGCTGCCACCATCTTCTCCCGCTGATGTGTTCTTCAGCGCAGCTGGTTACCCACTAATAAAAAAAAAGCCGCTCTTCTTGTGGCGGTCTTCTGTGGCCATCCGATAATGTCACCCGGAGAGTCCGCTCCATGGCTATGTAAGAGACGCCACACAGTGGGTGACAACACAGCGGAGGAAGACCACCATGGAAGAAGAGCAGCTTTTTTTTATTAGCGGGTAACCAGCGGTGCGGAAGAACACAGCAAATGGCGGCGGCAGGAGAGACGGCTCTGGGAGAATACAGCTCGGGGAGAAGATGGAGGAGGAAGGGACAGCGTCTGGAGAAGATGGCTCAGGGAAGAAGACAGCTCAGAGCTATTCTACAATAAAGGACTTGTCAAAAACCGGCTATTAATTTTTTTACATTTCACTGCTTTTTTTGGTGAATGGGTAGGGGTAAAATGTATCCCATACCTATTCACATAGGAGGCAGGATCTGGGAGCCCCCTTGTTAAAGGGGGCTTCCATATTCTGATAAACCCCCTGCCTGCAGACCGACAAACACCGACCAGTGTTGTCGGGAAGAGGCCCTTGTCCCCATCAACATGGGGAAAAGGTGCTTTGGGGCATGTGGCCTGGTAAGGTTCAGAAGGGGAGGGTGCTCACTCGTCCCCCCCTATCCTGACCTCCAGGCTGCATGCTCAGGTAAGGGTCTGGTATGGATTTTGGGGGCCCCACATCAAATTTATTTTACATTTTGGTGTGGGGTTCCCCTTAAAGTCCATACCGAAGGGCCTGGTATGTACTGGGGGGACCCTACGACATTTTTTTCCTTGAATTTTGGAATTCCATACCATATTATTGAATAAGTACATACCATTGCATGCATTTGAAGAGTTAAAATATGGAATAAAGCAAGCTGATGTGCTTTGCCTAATTGTGCTTCTGAGTACAATGCACACTTCTAGGAGGTGATGCTGTCAGTGGGATTTGAATTCATGGCTTTTGGGGGAAGCAGGGTATACCACTATGCTACGGAGCTGAGCACTTACCTACAGAGAAAATACATTTACTAATGTTTGATTCAATACAATAATGTTTTGCATTTCAGGCATTAATATTATAGTAACAACCATGCTCGTGCCGATGTGGCATTGGCTAATAGGCATTTGCCTCTTTTCAGCATATGCTGCTGAGTACAATGCAAGCTTTCAGTAGGTGAAAGCATCTGTGTGATTTTCAGCCATTTGAGCACAGCTATATTGAGAACATATGTTTACTAGTGTTTGATGGTGGGACTACTTTATATTCTAGGTATAAAATAGTACTCAGCACAGTGACTTAGGCACCTTTCACACTTGTGCGACCTGAAAGTTGCGAGATTTTAATGCGACTTTAAGCAATGCCTGTGTAATCTTGAGGTCTATGGACACAGGAGTCGCAGGGAAAGACACGCAACTTTCCCATGATTTTGCATCAGCAATTTTGCCGCAATTCCAGGGAATGCCTGTGTAAACTTGAGGTCTATGGACCTCAACTCGCATCAAAGTCAGACCAAAGTAGTACAGGGACTACATTGAAGTCAGTGTTACTTGAAGTCGCACAGATATGAATTGTACACATTAAAAATCATGGGGTATGACTTGTCATACGACTCTGATGTCCAAAGTCGCACAAGTGTGACTCAGCCCGACTTTGTCAGCGATTTCAGAGACATCAGTGCACTTTCCTGCACAGATGTCTAGTGAAATCACATAGGTCCCAACTGTTCTCCTTTAAGAAGGTGTCCTATGCCTACCTACTTTTGCTAATAGGTGTCCCTTATACCCATCTCAAAAAGTTGGGAGGTAAGAGATCGCCCCCTGAAGTCGCCCAAAGTAGTGCAGGAACTACTTTTGGGAATCGTTGTGGCGTCGCACCAATTCGGACACTTCCATTGCCATCAATAGGCGCCGATTTGGCCTACAATTTGACATGTCAATTCAGACCTATGTGAACACGGGTGAAGTTGCATAGATATTAGAGCTGCACGGTTCTGGCCAAAATGAGAATCACAATTTTTTTGCTTAGAATAAAAAGATCACGATTCTCGCGACCTAAAATCTTTCACATTATCCCACAAAAAATTGGGCTAACTTTTCTTTTTTTTTTTTAATTCATTAAAGTACTTTTTTCCAAAAAAAATTGCAACAACCACCATTTTATTCTCTAGGGTCTCTACTAAAAAAATATATATAATGTTGGGGGGTTTTAAGTAATTTTCTAGCAAAAAAAAATGATTTTAACCTGAAACCAACAAATGTCAGAAAAATGTTTAGTGTTTAAGTAGTTAAACTTTCCTCACTTACACAGAATTCTATTTAATTGACAAATTGTTACAAGGTTTCTAGTTAAGTTCACTGATAAAGAATGTTCTAATTCTTGGCAGACTTCCTGGTTTTTCGGCTGTGGCTTCAGAAGAGCAGAGAGAGTTCTTTGCATAGCAAGAATCGTGAAACTCTTTTTTTCAAGATCGTAAAGAGGAAAAAAAAATCACGATGACGATTAATCGTGCAGCTCTAATAAATATGCATGGAAATCAAGGGGGACAACTTTTGATGTGACTTTGAGGTCCAAAGCTCCATGAAAAGTCACCCAAGTGTGAAAGTAACCTAATGCGATTAATTGATAACACCTTTGAATAAGGCCCCATTTGCACTTGTGCGACCTTAAAATTGCACAGCTTTGTCATGACTTGAAGCAATGTCTGTGTAATCTTGTGGTGTATGGACCTCAAATTGCATCAAAGTCAAACCAAGGTAGCGCAGGGACGAATTTCCTACACCTTCAGGATGCACAAGTGACAATAGGGCCAACTTCAAAAGGTGTTATCCTTGAATCTCATTCACACTGCTGCGACCTGAAAGTCACACTATTTTGCTGCCACTTTGCCGCTGCAACTTGGCCCCAACTTCTGGGAAAGCCTGTGTAATATTGTAGCCGATATACCTCAAGTCACGCCAAAGTAGTATAGGGACTACTTTGAAGTTGGTGCGACTTAAAGTAGCACAGATATGAATGGTTGTCATTGAGAATCATGGGGTACAACTTGTCATGCAACTCAGAGGTCCAAATTTGCTGGAAAATTCACCCAGCTGTGAAACAAGTCATATATATTTTTTAATAAAAGGAGCTCTCATTTATACTTGCATAGTCCTTACTGATTTACGTCAGCAGAACAAATGCAGGAAGTGATGTGTGCACATGGGACGGAAGCAAATGTGTGGTGATGCCAAACAAATCAATGAACCCCACCCACACCAAATCTAAGTATGACATCCACCCCGCATTGATTAAGTACAAGTACATATCCTACACTTACCCGGCCAATAAGCAGCACCTCCTCTCTGCTAAAGAGACCTCGCCATGTCCACCTAGATGGAGATCCTGACCAGCACAGGAACTTCCGGGTGCATATAATGACTAATTTCCAGGTCAGAAGGTGAAACCACGCTTTTGATTGCAGCTGCGAATATTTGATCTCAACCATGATTAGTATTTTTTATTTTCAGATATGCAAATCTGTATTTCTACATATATTTGAAGGTAAACTTAAGGGAGTTTGCTAAGAAATGGTGTCCCTGGGTTAGCAGCAGGTGAATTACAAAAGGCAAAAGGCTCAGTTTGAGCCCTGGTTCACACTGACAGCAGGAGGAAAGCGTTCAGCTGAACTCCCACAATTTCATTCCTGCATGTCAGTCCCGACTGTGGAGGCAACATCAGAGACATCAGTGCAGGTTTCTGCACCAATATCAATACAAATCGCACCAATTAGAACAGTGCAATTGCCACAGATTTGACATGTCAAATCACACCAATGTGAACCAAAGCTGACACATTCAAACACTGCCTATCCACCAGCTGAATTCATTACCTGCAATTCTCCACAGCTGTTATATATAAAGATTCCACCTTTATCATTAACTTGCAGTTGTGCAGAAGCCTAGGTTTACATTGGAGCGATTGGTCATGCGATTTGAGAGATCAAATCGCATGACTATTGGCAATGGCACTGTTCCAATCGATGCAACATTTTTTTTGTGGCACCGCATCAATTTGCTGAAGTAGTTCCTGCACTACTTTTGCCGATTTCAGGTGCGACTTCAATAGACATGTGCGTATATAGCCACCTGAAATCACGCTGAACTTGCTACTTTGAAATCGTGCTACTTCAAGTGAAGTAGCGCAATTTCAAAGTAGCATGTGAACCAGGGCAAAGAGATTAGTGTTTTGGTGCACAAATACATATTGAAATAAAATATAAAAGAGATATTGCACTTTCCCAAAACCACCACCCACAAAAACTAAAGAGAAAGAGAAGTAGAAGAAAGGGAAAAAAAAAAAAAAACAACACACACACACACACCAAAAGCTCAATGTACTTTTATTTTACCAGCAGAAAAAAAAATTTTTTACATTTACTAGCTTCAAAAAAATTTGGACAGGATATATGGTGCTACATTTAGCAACGGAATTTTAAGGGCCCTGCTCATAGGAGCTTACAATCTAAAATTAGACAAAACCTTAGAGTGGACACAGCTTTAATTTCAGTGTATAATGGGCAACACATCACATTATTATCTGCAAGATTATAGAAACATACTTACAGCTGTACCTCAAGTAATGTTGTGTACCTCATCCAATGCAAAAGGTGCAGCAAAGGATCTTATGTTGGTGAAACAGGACAGAAGTTGCAAGCGAGGATGAATTTGCACAGACATACCATCAAAGAACATAAAGAAGACAGTTTATGCACACCTGTGGGACATCATTTCTCACAATCGGACCACACCATAGAAGACCTCAATGTCTTAGTTCTTAAAGGGAATTTCAGAACTATCCAGGAAAGGAAACGTTTGAACTAAGAATGATGCTTCTTTTTGACACGAAGAATAATGGCCTGAATTTAGATATTGGTTTCCTTACACATTATGCTAAAGTTTTACGACCGCTCTGTAATTAGTATTCCCCCCCCCCTGCATTCCCCCCTAGCTCTCCCTCTGTCTTATCTGACTAACTCTGCTGCTATCTTTATTACCATTGATTTGTATGTGTTTTGTTTTCTCTTTTTTTTTTTTTTTCTTCCTTTTTTTCTTTAACATTCTGCTTAAAAATTTGTGAATCAGTACTGCTTGGACCTTGAAGAAGGGGACATACCCCGAAAGCTTGTCCTGAAAAATTGTATGTTAGTGCAAATAAAAAAAAGTATCACGGACAGTACTCAATTTTCTCTGTCACAATTGCACTAATACGGCTACAACAAATCAAGTAGAAACATACTTAAAAGTCATTCTTACAAAGCATTCCAACATAATATTGCAAAAGACTTATTCAAAACACCCACCACCAGCCCACAATCCACACATACATACATTGATGACCATGTTCTGCTGGAAGCTGCATTTTGGTGTACACGATTAAACGAGATAAAAAATAGTAGATCAGCAGATGCTTCCAAACGATGTTTGCATGATCAGACAGGAACAATACACACACAACATTGACAGCATGGCCACATAAACCCACTTTTGATTGAAAAAATGCACAAGAATTTCATCAAATCTCCCAATATCATTCCTTCTCCATCACAACAAAAAACCTGACCTTCTCAGGCCAAACGAATCCCCCTACTGCAGGCCTTTATATAAGAGAGGTTGTATTGTTAGCACACTGACACACCCAATAGAAGTACACGCCCACCAGTATCTTTCAATCTGTTTCTTCATGTATGTCTAAAGTGATTGCACCTGATGAGCAGGAACACATAATATTATTTGCAACTGTGTTAGCCTTGGCTATGTGCATCAAATCTCCAACTACAGGACAAAGATCAAAGTCCATTTGCTTCCACATAAACAAAGCAACAGTTTTCTAAGCATATGTACCTGTGCAGTGTGAACCCTAAAATTTGAAATGTCCAAGTCCCTGGGCATGATTAGTGCTAATAAACATTAACATCAGTCCCTGGCTGCAATGAGCTTCCAATATAAAGTCCAAAATTAACTTTCTTACATTAGAACCTATTTTGACAGGAGACAAATAAAATGCCAGCATGTCTTTGGATTGTGGTGAGAAACCCACACAGGGATAACATATAAACTTCAACACAAGCATTAGCATGTTGGGGAATTGAACCAACATCCCAGATGCTGTTAGACAGAACTGCTACCCACTTAGCCACCAGGCAGCCCCACACATGTTCTCTGCATCTCTGTGGTGTGAACCAGCCCTAAGTCCATAGCCATGCTCAGTGTCACAAGCAATATACAGTATATTGGCGTAAGTATTGGGATGCCTGCGTTTAAACACACATGAACTGTAATGGCATCCCAGTATTAGTATTGGGATCAAAACTCATTTGGCCCACCGTTTGCAGCTATAACAGCTTCAACTCTTCTTGTCCACAAGGTTTAGGAGTGTGTCTATGGGAATGTTTGACCATTCTTCCAAGTGCATTTGTGAGGTCAGGCACTGATGTTGGATGAGAAGGCCTGACCTACAGTCTCCTCTCTAATTTATCCCCAAGGTGTTCTGTTGTGTTGAGGTCAGGACTCTGTGCAGGCCAGTCAAGTTCCTCCACCCCAAAATCACTCATCCATGTCTTTATAGACCTTGCTTTGTGCACTGGTCCAAATGATTTGGTGGAGGGGGATTATGGTGCGGGGTTGTTTTTCAGGGGTTGGGCTTGGCCTCTTAGTTCCAGTTAAGGGAACTCTTAAGCCATCAGCATACCAAGACATTTTGGACAATTTCATGCTCCCAACTTTGTGGGGACAGTTTGGGGAAAGCCCCTTCCTGTTCCAACATGACTGCACACCAGTACACAAAGCAAGGTCCATAAAGACATGGATGAGCAAGTTTGGGGTGGAGAAACTTGACTGGCCTGCACAGAGTCCTGGCCTCAACCTGATAGAACACCCTTTGGCTGAATTAGAGTAGAGACTGCAAGCCAGGCCTTCTCATCCAACATCAGTGCCTGGCCTCACAAATGCACTTTTGGAAGAATGATCAAACATTCCCATAGGCAGACTAAACCTTGTGGACAGCCTTCCCAGAAGCTGTTCTAGCTGCAAAGGGTGGGCCAAATCAAATTTTAACCCTACGGACTAAGACTGGGCTGCCATTAAAGTTCATGTGTGTGTAAAGGCAGGCGTCCCAATACTTTTGGCTATATAGTGTATCTGGAAAAGACTTACAATGGTGGTGGAACCCTCCTACACATAACTACTACGATTAGACATAGTTATAGGACCTGGGAGATGAGACAACTTCTCTACATGAAGCAACATGGTTGGGATTTGAACCCAGACCCTCAGGGATACTAAGCAGAAGTTCTAATCTCTAAGCCACAGAGCTCCCACCTGTGAGAACCTCCTACACATAACTACACATAAATACATATAAAAACACATAAATACTGCATTTCTTTGGACATACAAGTGATGGAATTACATTACTCAAGAGTTATTCTTCTTGATTTATTCTGTGATATTTGATGTTTTTTTGTGGGTGAGAGTAGAATATTACCCTCAAATTTTTGGGAATTACATTTTGATTTCTGATGTTGGTACACATATCACATTTTTGGGGCTCAAATTATGAATATTTGGAAATAATAAAAAGCACAAAAAATTGTGATTCATTTTACATTTTCATCAGCAATGGTATTGTTTGTGGATTGTAAAGACACCTGTGTGAGTTTGGGGTAAAGATTGTTGTGAGATGAAGAGTAACAAGTGAAAGTGACAGAGAAAAATATATTTTACCAAAACATCAAAACATTCCACATTGTAGCATTATTAAAATCAAAATATTTTAAGTAGAAGCAACAATGTTACAAAGGAAAATTTATTTCACAGAAAGATACATTTCATCTCAACATTAAAAGGTTTTTTTGTGAAAGTTAGAATTGTTCAATTAGAATCAATGACTGAAACTTCATTTGGACTAAATTAGAGCAGATTTTAACTCCCAAAAAATGCTCTCTAATTATCTCTCATTTTGGTATTTACTATAGCTCCAGGTAAAAAAGACACTTGAGTTAAAATGAGAGTTATTTTCAGGTCTGAGCATGCTCAGTTGTGTTGGCACCTAGTTGTCCAAAACGGGGAATTTTTCACTTTTCAGACTTTTAAAGATATTTCAGTGTAGAAATCACTTTTTCACACAGTTTAAAAGCAGATAATCTTTAAATAATATACCGCATATTTCAGTACCATTTAGGCAATTATATCATGCTCTAAACATTATTTCCATGTGCAATTCTCTAGGTTTTAGCAGAGTAAGGGTTTGGGCGCTATTTAGTTTCAGGGAGCTATAGTAAATTCGATTTTGGGAGTATTTTCTCACCAGCGCTATAGTGAATACCGTTTTAGCGCGAGTTAGCGCTATTAGCGCTAATTCGCGCTAAATTGCCGCGAATTAGCGCTAATTCGCGGCAATTTGCGCGAATTAGCGCCATAGCGCTATAGTAAATGACCCCCATAGCATCTACAAGATAGGGCATAGTTTTATGCCATTTTTATTATTATTTTTTTATTAGTAATGTCGGTGATTTGCGATTTTTACCGGGACTGCGACATTATGGCAGACAAGGCGGACAATTTTGACACATTTTTGGGATCATTGGCATTTTTACAGCGATCAGTGCTATAAAAATGCATTGATTACTGTAAAAATGTCACTGGCAGTGAAGGGGTTAACCACTAATGGGCAATCAAGGGGTTCATGTGTTCCCTATTGTGTGTTCTAACTGAAGGGAGGTGGGGACTGTGTAGGGAAAGAGATAGATTGCTGTTCATACTCTGTATGTATTGCTGTTCAAACCTTGGTCTGTTAGTGAGGGCAGTACTGACAGGTGGTGAGGGATTGTTTTTGGTAAGTATACATGCCTGGGGTGGGCTATGTGCAGACACTGTCACTTTGCCCTGA
Source organism: Lithobates clamitans (assembly GCA_037952925.1). Taxonomy (NCBI): domain Eukaryota; kingdom Metazoa; phylum Chordata; class Amphibia; order Anura; family Ranidae; genus Lithobates; species Lithobates clamitans. Next base: position 1,588,473 of record JBBGZY010000519.1, on the reverse strand, counting down.
ATGGGTAAAGTGACAATGTATCTTAAAATTACCTCCTTACACCTCTAATTAGGGGAAAGAATTTCTCACTGCTTTCATTATTAAAATCTGCCACCCATTAGTCCCCATGCACACAGGGCATTAGAAAAAACAAGCTGCAAAGCCACTACCAACACCAGCAAAAAGTTGCTGTAAAAACACACTTTAAGCAGCTTATTGCATTGCATTGGCGTTGATGCGCGTTTAGCCACGTTAGCTTTTAGCAGTGGTTCTCTGCCTCTATTCAAAATCAGCGGTTCTCTATGAGAGCCGTCTTAACTGATCCGTCTTTCAGCCCTTTGATTTGAATGGAAGTCAAACCCAAGTCGGATGATGATCCGACTTGTGGTGCGACTTGTGCACTGAGGGTCTTAAAGGGGAACCCCATGCCAAAAAAAAGGGCTTTGGCTCCCCCCAAGATCTACACCAGGCCCTTTGAGTCTGGTATGAATCTTGAAAGGGAACCCCCACACCAAAATGAAAAGAAAAGGCATGGGGTACCCCCCAAGAGCAAGGGTCTGGTATGGAATTGAGGGGAAACCCCAAGCCAACAAAAAACAGAGTGGGGCCCCCCAAAATCTATACCGGAACCTTATCCAAGCTTGCAGCCTGGCAGGTCAGGAAAGGGAGGGTGGATGAGTGAGCACCTTGGACCATACCAGGCCACGTGCCCTCAACATGGGGGGTGGGTGCTTTGGGACAGGGGGGCTCTATGCCCACCCACCCCAAAGCACCTTGTCCTCATGTTGATGGGGACAAGGGCCTCTTCCCAACAACCATGGTCGGTGGTTGTGGGGGGCTGCAGGCAGGGGGCTTATTGGAATCTGGAGGCCTCCTTTAACAAAGGTGCCCCCAGATCCTGCCCCCCCAGTGAATGAGTGTGGGGTACATTGTACCCCTACCCATTCACCCAAAAAAAGGCAGTGTAGTGTAAATAAAAACAAGAGATGATTTTGAGAAGTCCTTTATTAAAAATGTTCTCTCTCTGGTGTTCTTCCTCTGGTTATCTCCACCGCCGCTGTCTTCTCTGCCACTGCTGTCTTCTCCACTGCTGACCTGGTCCTCCTCTGATGCTGTCTCCCATTATTGTGCCAGCTCCACTCTCTGCCGGTTCTTATATAGCCAAGGGGCATGGCTATCTGGTGTCACTCTTCGAGGGTGGTGTGGATTGTAAGGGGAACTCCACACCAATTTTTTTCTAAAATATGGCATGGGGTCCCCCCAAAATCTATAACAGACCCTTATCTGAGCATGCAGCCTGGCAGGTCAGTAAATGGGAGGGAATAAGCGAGCGCCCCCCCTCCCCGAATCATACATGGCAACATGCCTTCAACATGGTGGGCCTCTTCCCAACAACTCTGTGCAGTGATTGTGGGGCTCTGTGAGCAGGGGGCTTATCGGAATCTAGAAGCCCCCTTTAACAAGAGGGCCCCCAGATACCCACCACCCCCTATGTGAATGAGTATAGTAACCCTACCCATTCACCAAAAAAGTGTAAAAATAAATAAAAACAGGAGGCAATTTTTGATAATTCCTTTATCAAAAATAAAAAAGCAATGTCCCCTGATGTAGATCCATTGTCAATCACAACGCTGCCTCCACCGCCGTTTTTTTTTTTTGGAAAACCCCCCAAAAAAAGACGCTCCATCGTCAACTAAGGCAAACCGCCGAATGCCTGGCTTGCCATTTGACAGTTCTTATGTAAATACCTGCCAATGTCACCCGGTGGCACCGCCCCCTTGTGACATCACCGACCCAGCATGCACCGGTCGGTGACATACAAGGGGGCAGTGCTTTTAGGTGATGTCGCCAGGTGGTTCTACCTCTTACCTATATAAAGACTGTCAAACACAAAGCCAGGCATACAGTGGTTTGCCTTGGTTGATGGCGGAACATTTTTTTTTCTTTTTCTGGGTTGGCAGTGATTGACGATGGATCTACATCAGGAGACATTAAAGGAATTGTCAAAAACTGTCTATGTTTTAATTACGTTTGAATTACTTTAATTCAATTACAATTATTTTTTTACACTTTTTTGGTGAATGGGTATGTACGCCATACTCCTTCACATAGGGGTTGCTGGGATCTGGGGGCTCCCTTGTTAAAGGGGGCTTCCTGATTCCAATAAGCCCCCATTCCACAGACCCCCCACAACCACTGCTCAGGGTTGTCGGGAAGAACATGGGGCAAAGCACCCCCCATGCTGAGGGCATGTGGCCTGGTATGGTCCAGGAGGGGGGCACTAACTTGCCCCCCCTTTACTGGACTGCTGGGCTACATGCTAGGATAAGGGTCTGGTATGGATGGGGGGGGGGCACACCGTTTTTTACTTTTTTTCACTTTGTTCTTGCCGGCAATGTTTTTTTTTTTTTATTCAGCCTTCAGGGGGGAAGGCCATTGAGTCAGCAGCAGAGTCAAATTCTGGTTGTGGCAATATGGTACTGACAGTATCTCTGCAGATATGTTCATATGTGTCCATTATGTCTTGTGTTTCCTTGCTCTATTAAACAATTTTATCTTTGAATAAAGATAATTAATATTGAATCCTTTGTGTGATTGTTTCCTCATGAAAAAGTGCATGTGTTAAGTGCATGCAACCAAAGTAGTTTTGTGCGGTGAAGCAAGGTAGAAGGCCTAGGTTTCTGGCTTTAATACATTGATACACTAGCCTGGAAAAATCATGCAGATTGGGGAAGTCAGAATGAAGTTTGAAATCTTGATCTGCATATTTGTTTCTTAGTTAGTGACATAAAATGTACTGAAAGACTTTGATTAACCCAACAGCCAGGGAATGAGTATTTTCACTAGAGTATATAAATATACTTTTCTATCCTTCCTTATTAAGGGTAGAAATAGGAAACATATTGACATTTAATAAATCATGTCTTTACTTTATTTATGTTATATACATCAATTTAGCAGGGCTACAATAATTTTTTACTGTGATTTTTGGCATCTCTGTGTATAAATTCAAATGCCATCTTTACTCCCAGCCAGTGGCATAGCGTGGGGGGTGCAGGGGGTGCCGTGGCCCCGGGCGCGATATTTAGGGGGGGCGCCAGTATGTGTCACTGGCTGCCTCCTCCTAATTTCTAATTCTGTGTCCCCGGGCTCCGGCCACCATGTTAAGTGTCCGGCGCCCTGTGATTGGGTGTATGGGGGTCATGTGAGGCATAGGGCTGGCCTGTCCTCGATCGCTCCTGAAGTCCCGCCTCCACACATGACCCCCCATATGCCCAATCACAGGGCGCTGGATACTGAACATGGCAGCAAGCAGAGCGCAGGGGAGAGAAGAAACAACGTGAGCCGCCGCTGTCTCCTCCTCATCCGGATCGATGCAGCCAGGATAAGGTAAAGTGAGTGAGAGTCTTGTTACTGTCGGGGGGGGGGCGAGAGAGAGAGACTGTAGGCAGGACAGTGTAGTGTAGTATAGTATGGAGGTCAGTGTAGTGGTCACTATGGGGGGCAGTGTAGTGGACAGTATAGTGTAGTATAGTGGTTAGTGTAGTATGGTGGTAAGTATAGTGGTTAGTGTAGTATAGTATACTGGTTAGTATAGTGGTCAGTATAGTGTAGTATAGTATAGTGGACAGTGTAGTGTGGTGGTCAGTGTAGTGTAGTGGTCAGTGTAGTATGGTGGTCAGTGTAGTATGGTGGTCAGTGTAGTATGGTGGTCAGTGTAGTGTAGTGGTCAGTGTAGTATGGTGGTCAGTGTAGTATGGTGGTCAGTATAGTGTAGTATGGTGTTCAGTGTAGTATGGTGGTCAGTGTAGTATGGTGGTCAGTGTAGTATAGTGGTCAGTGTAGTGTAGTGGACAGTGTAGTATGGTGGTCAGTGTAGTGTAGTGGACAGTGTAGTATGGTGGTCAGTGTAGTATGGTGGTAAGAGTAGTATGGTGGTCAGTGTAGTATGGTGGTCAGTATAGTGTAGTTTAGTATGGAGGTCAGTGTAGTGTAGTGGACAGTGTAGTATGGTGGTCAGTGTAGTATGGTGGTCAGTGTAGTATGGTGGTCAGTATAGTGTAGTTTAGTATGGAGGTCAGTGTAGTATGGTGGTCAGTGTAGTATGGTGGTCAGCGTAGTATGGTGGTCAGCGTAGTATGGTGGACAGCGTAGTATGGTGGTCAGCGTAGTATGGTGGTCAGCCTAGTATGGTGGTCAGTGTAGTGTAGTGGTCAGTGTAGTATGGTGGTCAGTGTAGTGTAGTGGACAGTGTAGTGTAGTGGACAGTGTAGTATGGTGGTCAGTGTAGTATGGTGGTCAGTGTATTATGGTGGTCAGTATAGTGTAGTTTAGTATGGAGGTCAGTGTAGTGTAGTGGACAGTGTAGTATGGTGGTCAGTGTAGTATGGTGGTCAGTATAGTGTAGTTTAGTATGGAGGTCAGTGTAGTGTAGTGGACAGTGTAGTATGGTGGTCAGTGTAGTGTAGTTTAGTATGGAGGTCAGTGTAGTATAGTGGTCAGTGTAGTATGGTGGTCAGTGTAGTATGGTGGACAGTGTAGTATAGTGGCCAGTGTAGTATGGTGGTCAGTGTAGTATGGTGGTCAGTGTAGTATGGTGGTCAGTGTAGTGTAGTTTAGTATGGAGGTCAGTGTAGTATAGTGGTCAGTGTAGTATGGTGGTCAGTGTAGTATGGTGGTCAGTGTAGTATGGTGGTCAGTGTAGTATGGTGGACAGTGTAGTATAGTGGCCAGTGTAGTATGGTGGTCAGTGTAGTATGGTGGTCAGTGTAGTGTAGTTTAGTATGGAGGTCAGTGTAGTATAGTGGTCAGTGTAGTATGGTGGTCAGTGTAGTATGGTGGTCAGCGTAGTATGGTGGTCAGCGTAGTATGGTGGTCAGCGTAGTATGGTGGTCAGCGTAGTATGGTGGTTAGCATAGTATGGTGGTCAGCGTAGTGTAGTATAGTGGTAAGTATGGTAGTTAGTGTAGTGGACAGTGTAGTGTAGTATAGTGGTTAGTCTAATATGGTGGTCAGTATAGTGGTTAGTGTAGTATAGTATACTGGTTAGTGTAGTGGTCAGTATAGTGTAGTTTAGTATGGAGTTCAGTGTAGTGTAGTGGACAGTGTAGTATGGTGGTCAGTGTAGTATGGTGGACAGTGTAGTATGGTGGTCAGTGTAGTATGGTGGTCAGTGTAGTATAGTGGTCAGTATAGTGTAGTTTAGTATGGAGGTCAGTGTAGTGTAGTGGACAGTGTAGTATGGTGGTCAGTGTAGTATGGTGGTCAGTGTAGTATGGTGGTCAGTATAGTGTAGTTTAGTATGGAGGTCAGTGTAGTGTAGTGGACAGTGTAGTATAGTGGTCAGTATAGTGTAGTTTAGTATGGAGGTCAGTGTAGTGTAGTAGGGTGGTCAGTGTAGTATGGTGGTCAGTGTAGTATGGTGGTCAGTGTAGTGTAGTATAGTGGACAGTGTAGTATGGTGGTAAGTGTAGTGTAGTATAGTGGACAGTGTAGTATGGTGGTCAGTGTAGTGTAGTGTAGTATAGTGGACAGTGTAGTATGGTGGTCAGTGTAGTGTAGTATAGTGGACAGTGTAGTATGGTGGTCAGTGTAGTGTAGTATAGTGGACAGTGTAGTATGGTGGTCAGTATAGTGTAGTATAGTGGACAGTGTAGTATAGTGATCAGTATAGTGTAGTGTAGTGGTTAGTGTAGTATGGTGGTCAGTGTAGTATAGTGGTCTGTGTAGTATAGTGGACAGTGTAGTATAGTGGACAGTGTAGTATAGTGGACAGTGTAGTATAGTGGACAGTGTAGTATGGTGGTCAGTGTAGTGTAGTATGGTGGTCAGTGTAGTGTAGTATAGTGGTCAGTGTAGTGTAGTATAGTGGACAGTGTAGTATGGTGGTCAGTATAGTGTAGTATAGTGGACAGTGTAGTGGTTAGTGTAGTGGACAGTACAGTATGGTGGTCAGTGTAGTATGGTGGTCAGTGTAGTATAGTGGACAGTGTAGTATGGTGGTCAGTGTAGTGTAGTATAGTGGTCAGTGTAGTATAGTGGACAGTGTAGTATGGTGGTCAGTATAGTGTAGTATAGTAGACAGTGTAGTGGTTAGTGTAGTGGACAGTACAGTATGGTGGTCAGTGTAGTATGGTGGTCAGTGTAGTATGGTGGTCAGTATAGTGTAGTTTAGTATGGAGGTCAGTGGAGTGGTCAGTGTAGTATGGTGGTCAGTGTAGTGTAGTGGACAGTGTAGTGTAGTGGACAGTACAGTGTAGTGTAGTATAGTGGAGTGGTCAGTGTAGTATGGTGGTCAGTGTAGTATGGTGGTCTGTATAGTGTAGTTTAGTATGGAGGTCAGTGTAGTGTAGTGGACAGTGTAGTATGGTGGTCAGTGTAGTATGGTGGTCAGTGTAGTATGGTGGTCAGTATAGTGTAGTTTAGTATGGAGGTCAGTGTAGTGTAGTGGACAGTGTAGTATGGTGGTCAGTGTAGTATGGTGGTCAGTGTAGTATGGTGGTCAGTGTAGTGTAGTTTAGTATGGAGGTCAGTGTAGTATAGTGGTCAGTGTAGTATGGTGGTCAGTGTAGTATGGTGGTCAGTGTAGTATAGTGGACAGTGTAGTATAGTGGACAGTGTAATATGGTGGTCAGCGTAGTATGGTGGTCAGCGTAGTATGGTGGTCAGCGTAGTATGGTGGCCAGTGTAATATGGTGGCCAGCGTAGTATGGTGGCCAGCGTAGTATGGTGGCCAGCGTAGTATGGTGGTCAGCGTAGTATGGTGGTCAGCGTAATATGGTGGCCAGTGTAGTATGGTGGTCAGCGTAGTATGGTGGTCAGCGTAATATGGTGGCCAGTGTAGTATGGTGGCCAGCGTAGTATGGTGGTCAGCGTAGTATGGTGGTCAGCGTAGTATGGTGGTCAGTGTAGTGTAGTATAGTGGTTAGTATGGTGGTTAGTGTAGTGGACAGTGTAGTGTAGTTTAGTGGTTAGGCTAGTATGGTGGTCAGTATAGTGGTTAGTGTAGTATAGTATACCGGTTAGTATAGTGGTCAGTATAGTGTAGTTTAGTATGGAGGTCAGTGTAGTGTAGTATGGTGGTCAGTGTAGTATGGTGGTCAGTGTAGTGTAGTATAGTGGACAGTGTAGTATGGTGGTCAGTGTAGTGTAGTATAGTGGACAGTGTAGTATGGTGGTCAGTGTAGTGTAGTATAGAGAACAGTGTAGTATGGTGGTCAGTGTAGTGTAGTATAGTGGACAGTGTAGTATGGTGGTCAGTGTAGTGTAGTATAGTGGACAGTGTAGTATGGTGGTCAGTATAGTGTAGTATAGTGGACAGTGTAGTATAGTGATCAGTATAGTGTAGTGTAGTGGTTAGTGTAGTATGGTGGTCAGTGTAGTATAGTGGTCAGTGTAGTATAGTGGACAGTGTAGTATAGTGGACAGTGTAGTATAGTGGACAGTGTAGTACGGTGGTCAGTATAGTGTAGTATAGTGGACAGTGTAGTGGTTAGTGTAGTGGACAGTACAGTATGGTGGTCAGTGTAGTATGGTGGTCAGTGTAGTATGGTGGTCAGTATAGTGTAGTTTAGTATGGAGGTCAGTGTAGTGGTCAGTGTAGTATGGTGGTCAGTGTAGTGTAGTGGACAGTGTAGTTTAGTGGACAGTGTAGTGTAGTGTAGTGGACAGTGTAGTATGGTGGTCAGTGTAGTATGGTGGTCAGTATAATGTAGTTTAATATGGAGGTCAGTGTAGTGTAGTGGGCAGAGTAGTATGGTGGTCAGTGTAGTGTGGTGGTCAGTGTAGTATGGTGGTCAGTAGGGATGAGCTTCGAGTTCGAGTCGAACTCATGTTCGACTCGAACATTGGCTGTTCGCAAGTTCGCCGAACAGCGAACAATTAGGGGTGTTCGCGGCAAATTCGAATGCCGCGGAACACCCTTTAAAAGTCTATGGGAGAAATCAAAAGTGCTAATTTTAAAGGCTTATATGCAAGTTATTGTCATAAAAAGTGTTTGGGGACCTGGGTCCTGCCCCAGGGGACATGGATCAATGCAAAAAAAAGTTTTAAAAACGGCCGTTTTTTCAGGAGCAGTGATTTTAATAATGCTTAAAGTCAAACAATAAAAGTGTAATATCCCTTTAAATTTCGTACCTGGGGGTGTCTATAGTATGCCTGTAAAGGGGCGCATGTTTCCTGTGTTTAGAAAAGTCTGACAGCAAAATGACATTTGGAAGGAAAAAACTCATTTAAAACTACCCGCGGCTATTGCATTGCCGACAATACACATAGAAGTTCATTGATAAAAACGGCATGGGAATTCACCACAGGGAAACCCCGAACCAAAATTTAAAAAAAAAAAAATGACGTGGGGGGGTCCCCCTAAATTCCATACCAGGCCCTTCAGGTCTGGTATGGATTTTAAGGGGAACCCCACGCCAAAAAAAAAAAAAAAAAACGGCGTGGGGTTCCCCCAAAAATCTATACCAGACCCTTATCCGAGCACGCAACCTGGCAGGCCGCAGGAAAAGAGGGGGGACGAGAGTGCGGCCCCCCCTCCTGAACCGTACCAGGCCACATGCCCTCAACATTGGGAGGGTGCTTTGGGGTAGCCCCCCAAAACACCTTGTCCCCATGTTGATGAGGACAAGGGCCTCATCCCCACAACCGTGGCCGGTGGTTGTGGGGGTCTGCGGGCGGGGGGCTTATCGGAATCTGGAAGCCCCCTTTAACAAGGGGACCCCCAGATCCCAGCCCCCGCCCTGTGTGAAATGGTAAGGGTTTACTTACCCCTACCATTTCACAAAAAAAGTGTCAAAATAGTTAAAAATGACAAGAGACAGTTTTTGACAATTCCTTTATTTAAATGCTTCTTCTATCTTCCTTCATCTTCTTCTTCTTCTGGTTCTTCTGGCTCTTCTGGTTCTTCCTCCGGTGTTCTCGTCCAGCATCTCCTCCGCGGCGTCTTCTATCTTCTTCTCCTCGGGCCGCTCCGCACCCATGGCATTGAGGGGAGGCTCCCGCTCTTCTCTTCATCTTCTTCTTCATCTTCTTCTTCATCCTCTTCTCTTCTTCCTTCTTCTCTTCTTCTCTTCTTCTCTTCTTAATTTTCTTATCCGGGCCGCTCCGCATCCATGCTGTGGCATGGAGGGAGGCTCCCGCTGTGTGACGGCGTCTCCTCATCTGACGGTTCTTAAATAACGGGGGGCGGGGCCACCCGGTGACCCCGCCCCCCTCTGACGCACGGTGACTTGACGGGACTTCCCTGTGATGTCACGGGGAATGCCACAGGGAAGTCCCGTCATGTCCCGTGCGTCAGAGGGGGCGGGGTCACCGGGTGGCCCCGCCCCCCGTTATTTAAGAACCGTCAGATGAGGAGACGCCGTCACACAGCGGGAGCCTCCCTCCATGCCACAGCATGGATGTGGAGCGGCCCGGATAAGAAAATTAAGAAGAGAAGAAGAGAAGAAGAAAGAAGAGAAGAGGATGAAGAAGAAGATGAAGAGAAGAGCGGGAGCCTCCCCTCAATGCCATGGGTGCGGAGCGGCCCGAGGAGAAGAAGATAGAAGACGCCGCGGAGGAGATGCTGGACGAGAACGCCGGAGGAAGAACCAGAAGAGCCAGAAGAACCAGAAGAAGAAGAAGATGAAGGAAGATAGAAGAAGCATTTAAATAAAGGAATTGTCAAAAACTGTCTCTTGTCATTTTTAACTATTTTGACACTTTTTTAGTGAAATGGTAGGGGTAAGTACCCCCTTACCATTTCACACAGGGGGGGGGCCGGGATCTGGGGGTCCCCTTGTTAAAGGGGGCTTCCAGATTCCGATAAGCCCCCCGCCCGCAGACCCCCACAACCACCGGCCACGGTTGTGGGGATGAGGCCCTTGTCCTCATCAACATGGGGACAAGGTGTTTTGGGGGGCTACCCCAAAGCACCCTCCCAATGTTGAGGGCATGTGGCCTGGTACGGTTCAGGAGGGGGGGGGGGCGTACTCTCGTCCCCCCCTCTTTTCCTGCGGCCTGCCAGGTTGCGTGCTCGGATAAGGGTCTGGTATGGATTTTTGGGGGAACCCCACGCCGTTTTTTTTTTGGCGCGGGGTTCCCCTTAAAATCCATACCAGACCTGAAGGGTCTGGTATGGAATTTAGGGGGAACCCCACGTCATTTTTTTTTACATTTTGGCCGGGGTTCCCCTTAATATCCATACCAGACCTGAAGGGCCTGGTATGGAATTTAGGGGGACCCCCCCACGTCATTTTTTTTTTACATTTTGGTTCGGGGTTTCCCTGTGGGGAATTCCCATGCCGTTTTTATCAATGAACTTCTATGTGTATTGTCGGCAATGCAATAGCCGCGGGTAGTTTTAAATGAGTTTTTTCCTTCCAAATGTCATTTTGCTGTCAGACTTTTCTAAACACAGGAAACATGCACCCCTTTACAGGCATACTATAGACACCCCCCAGGTACGAAATTTAAAGGGATATTACACTTTTATTGTTTGACTTTAAGCATTATTAAAATCACTGCTCCTGAAAAAACGGCCATTTTTAAAACTTTTTTTTGCATTGATCCATGTCCCCTGGGGCAGGACCCAGGTCCCCAAACACTTTTTATGACAATAACTTGCATATAAGCCTTTAAAATTAGCACTTTTGATTATTCATGTTCGTGTCCCATAGACTTTAACGGTGTTCGCGTGTTCGAGCGAACTTTTTTCCTGTTCGCATGTTCTGGTGCGAACCGAACAGGGGGGTGTTCGGCTCATCCCTAGTGGTCAGTATAGTGTAGTTTAGTATGGAGGTCAGTGTAGTGTAGTGGACAGTGTAGTATGGTGGTCAGTGTAGTATGGTGGTCAGTGTAGTGTAGTTTAGTATGGAGGTCAGTGTAGTATGGTGGTCAGTGTAGTATGGTGGTCAGTGTAGTATGGTGGTCAGTGTAGTATGGTGGACAGTGTAGTATAGTGGCCAGTGTAATATGGTGGTCAGCGTAGTATGGTGGTCAGCGTAGTATGGTGGTCAGCGTAGTATGGTGGCCAGTGTAATATGGTGGCCAGCATAGTATGGTGGTCAGCATAGTATGGTAGTATGGTGGTCAGCGTAATTTGGTGGCCAGTGTAGTATGGTGGCCAGCGTAGTATGGTGGTCAGCGTAGTATGGTGGTCAGCGTAGTATGGTGGTCAGCGTAGTGTAGTATTATTATTATTATTATTATACGAGATTTATATAGCGCCAACAGTTTACTCAGCGCTTTACAATGTATAAGGGGGACAACACAATTACAGTACAATACAAAAGGTACAGGAGGGCCCTGCTCGTAGAGCTTACATTCTAAAAAGGGAGGGGGTGGTGGTACAAAAGGTAATAGCTGCAAAGAATGATTTGATGGGGGTGGCTCAGGGACAGTTATGTGGGTGTGGGATAGGCTTCCCTGAATAAATGAGTTTTCAAGGATCGCCTAAAGGTGGACAGGGTAGGGGCTGATCGGACATACTGGGGCAGGGAATTCCAGAGGATGGGAGAGGCTCTGGAGAAGTCCTGAAGGCGAGCATGGGAGGAGGTAACAAGGGAGCTAGAGAGCAGGAGGTCCTGGGAGGAGCGGAGGGGGCGATTTGGGTGATATCTGCAGATGAGGTTGGTGATGTAGATGGGGGCGATGTTGTGAATGGCCTTGTATGTTATGGTTAGCATTTTGAATTTTACACGGTGGGGTAGGGGAAGCCAGTGAAGGGATTGGCAGAGAGGAGCAGCAGTCACGGATCGATTAGTGAGGTGTATTAGTCTAGCAGCAGCATTCATAATAGACTGAAGGGGGGATAGCCTGCTTAAGGGTAGGCCATTAAGGAGAGAGTTGCAATAGTCGAGGCGGGAAATAATCAAAGAGTGAATAAGTTGTTTTGTAGTGTCATTAGTCAGAAAGGGTCGAATTTTGGAGATGTTGCGGAGGTTAAGGCGGCAGGATTTAGCCAGTGATTGGATATGGGGGCTGAAGGAGAGGTCAGAGTCAAGGATTACACCCAGGACTCTGGCATGTGTGGAGGGACCAATGGTTGTGTTGTTGATATTAATGGTGAAGTCACAGGAGGGGGACCGTGAAGGAGGAAATATAACAAGCTCAGTTTTAGAAAGATTAAGTTTGAGGAAGTGGTGTGACATCCATACCGATATGTCATTCAGCAAGTTTGAGATCCGTGAGGAGATAGTGGGGGTGAGTTGGGGAGTGGAGAGATAGATCTGTGTGTCATCGGCATAGAGATGGTATTGGAAGCCATGGGAGGTGATCAACTGGCCCAGGGAAGAGGTATAGAGTGAGAAAAGGAGAGGCCCAAGGACAGAGTGTAGTATAGTGGTTAGTATGGTGGTTAGTGTAGTGGACAGTGTAGTGTAGTTTAGTGGTTAGTCTAGTATGGTGGTCAGTATAGTGGTTAGTGTAGTATAGTATACTGGTTAGTAAAGTGGTCAGTATAGTGTAGTTTAGTATGGAGGTCAGTGTAGTGTAGTGGACAGTGTAGTATGGTGGTCAGTGTAGTATGGTGGTCAGAGTAGTATGGTGGTCAGTGTAGTATGGTGGTCAGTATAGTATGGTGGTCAGTATCGTGTAGTTTAGTATGGAGGTCAGTGTAGTGTAGTGGACAGTGTAGTATAGTGGTCAGTATAGTGTAGTTTAGTATGGAGGTCAGTGTAGTGTAGTATGGTGGTCAGTGTAGTATGGTGGTCAGTGTAGTACGGTGGTCAGTGTAGTGTAGTATAGTGGACAGTGTAGTATGGTGGTCAGTGTAGTGTAGTATAGTGGACAGTGTAGTATGGTGGTCAGTGTAGTGTAGTATAGTGGACAGTGTAGTATGGTGGTCAGTGTAGTGTAGTATAGTGGACAGTGTAGTATGGTGGTCAGTGTAGTGTAGTATAGTGGACAGTGTAGTATGGTGGTCAGCGTAGTGTAGTATAGTGGACAGTGTAGTATGGTGGTCAGTGTAGTGTAGTATAGTGAACAGTGTAGTATGGTGGTCAGTATAGTGTAGTATAGTGGACAGTGTAGTATAGTGATCAGTATAGTGTAGTGTAGTGGTTAGTGTAGTGGTCAGTGTAGTATGGTGGTCAGTGTAGTATAGTGGTCAGTGTAGTATAGTGGACAGTGTAGTATAGTGGACAGTGTAGTATGGTGGTCAGTGTAGTGTAGTATAGTGGTCAGTGTAGTGTAGTGTAGTATAGTGGACAGTGTAGTATGGTGGTCAGTGTAGTATAGTGGACAGTGTAGTATGGTGGTCAGTGTAGTGTAGTATAGTGGTCAGTGTAATATAGCGGACAGTGTAGTATGGTGGTCAGTGTAGTGTAGTATAGTGGACAGAGTAGTATGGTGGTCAGTATAGTGTAGTATAGTGGTTAGTGTAGTGGACAGTACAGTATGGTGGTCAGTGTAGTATGGTGGTCAGTGTAGTATAGTGGACAGTGTAGTATAGTGGACAGTGTAGTATAGTGGTCAGTGTAATATAGGGGACAGTGTAGTATAGTGGACAGTGTAGTGTAGTGGTTAGTGTAGTGGACAGTGTAGTATGGTGGTCAGTGTAGTATGGTGGTCAGTGTAGTATGGTGGTCAGTGTAGTATAGTGGTCAGTGTAGTATGGTGGTCAGTATAGTGTAGTATAGTGGTCAGTGTAGTATGGTGGTCAGTATAGTGTAGTATAGTGGACAGTGTAGTATGGTGGTCAGTATAGTGTAGTATAGTGGACAGTGTAGTATGGTGGTCAAGTGTAGTGTAGTATAGTATAGTGGTCAGTGTAATGTAGTATAATGGACAGTGTAGTATAGTGGACAGTGTAGTATAGTGGTCAGTATAGTGGACAGTGTAGTGGTCAGTGTAGTGGTAAGTGTAATATAGTGGACAGTATAGTATAGTGGTCAGTATAGTGGTCAGTATAGTACAGTGGTCAGTGTAGTGGACAATGTAGTGTAGTGGTCAGTATAGGAATCAGGTAGGTCAGTACTGTTGTATTTGAAGGGACTCAGGGATAGCTAAAAGTCCGCAGGTTAGGGAGGGGGGCGCAAATTACTTGCCTTGCCCCGGGTGTTGACAACCCACGCTACGCCACTGCTCCCAGCATAGATTTGGGCACTAGATGAAACACTATCCTCAAGCTGTAAACTGCTCATCTATAATTAATGTTGAAAATGCATCATAGCAGGAGAACACTTGCAGTTGTAATGTAAAGCACATATTTTAACTTATGGACAACACACACATCTTACTGTCTTGCTTTTAGCTTAAAAAAGCTCGTATAGAGGTGAAAGATTGACAGGCTAAGCACAACCATGCTTTTCTGTTAGAGACATTTTTTAAAAACAATGGAAAATGTCAAGAATGCTACAGTAGCTTTCCAGTACAATTGGGAACTTCAACATTTAAACAGTAAACTTCACCCACAGACAGGATTGGTTATTTAGAAATTGGAGATTTTCATCTAACTACAGATAAACACCAGTTAAATGCAACTTTCAATTTTAAATCCATTATTCCACCAGAATCCCTGAGGAAGTATTGACTGATAAAATGTGCAGGGTAGAGTCAGGTAGGACATTTTGATCTGAGCTTAGTCACTTGGTGTTAGATGACACCAATACCCACACGCATGCAGTGTACCAAAATTGCTGTTTGAACTAACAATGCATGAGTTGTTCTGAATAGATTTTTACTGTTTTATGTAATAAAAGTGGTGTCGTGCTCTGATTTTTTTTCTGGTCTATATCATATCTTAAATAAGGAAACATAAAATCAACCAGTTGATCTTATTCTGACCTGCATTTGACTTGCTTCAAGTGGGTTATTACATTATCCAGCTTTTTCTCACTAGCAAGTGGCATAAATGTTTTGTCTTGAAAAAACTTTAAAGGGGGGGCAGGAGGCGGAGCCTAGCAGAGCTCCACACCGCTGAGGAGAGAAGAGAAGGACAAAGCGGAGCCTGCAGGCTCAAAAGGTATCCATTTGAACCTTTTTACCCCAGGGAACAAACTGTGAAAGTTTGGGCAGGAAATATGGTACTGGGAGGAAACCGTGGCAGAAATAAAAATCACCTCACAAAGAGCTCACAGGCACTCACTGCAGCTGAAGCAGCTCCAGTCACCTCACAAGATACAGCATCAGGGCGCTCTCACAGACAGAAAATGTCACAGCAAGACTCTCCATTTGAGTCAGATACAGAACAAATCCTCTCACAAACTTCTCCACAAGCCTCCTCAGTATCCCCAGAAATATTATTACAATTTGAAAAGATGCTTCATAAGGCTTTAAAACAAACCTCAGACCAAATAACAAAAAGCCTAACCAAAGAAATAAGAGAGCTGGGAAACCGCACCGCAGCCTTAGAAATAAAAATGGATGAAATTGAAATTACAACCCAAGAAAATATAACAGAATTGGAACAATTAAAAAAAGAGAATTTAATACTTCAAACTAAGCTCAAAGATTACGAAAATAGAGCCAGACGTTCAAACTTGCGCATAAGGGGAATACCTGAAACGGTGACAGACCTGCAATCTACTATTACTGCTCTATTGCAAGAACTAAAGCCAGATATCCCTATTGAACGTTTAGAACTGGACAGAGTACACAGAGCCCTCACAGCCAAAAAGAAAGATGGACCCCCACGTGATATAATCACAAAATTTCATTATTACAGAACGAAAGAACAAATACTAATTGCTGCAAGAGAAAAAAAGGAACTTAATTTTCAAGGACACAATTATCAAATTTTTGCTGACCTATCCCAACTTACTATTACTAAAAGACGATCTATGAAACCCCAACTAATGGAACTGCAACGCCACAACATTATGTATCAATGGGGCTTCCCCTTTTCAGTCAGATTTAACTACCAAGGTACAATTTACAGAAGCAGATCAGCAGATGAACTACAACAAACCCTTTTAAAATTAAATCTGACAGAACCCACAAGCAGCAACTCTCCCACACGCAGAAGAATGGCGTCATCTTCACCTTCAGGCAGCACCCAGAAAATTTCAGAACAAAATGGGAATCATCATTCTCACAATAGAGGCCGTTATGTCACATCATCCATGGACCAAGAAGATTCAATGGACTGACATCCTAATTCCTGATATCTCTTCATTTATTATACTAAGAGATGGTACTCTTTAAAAAACCTATATTTATAACTGAATGTAACTGCATTCTGATAGTCACACACTGTGTGGGATCGTTACATTCCAGTTATATTTCTTATTACTTCTGATTTATATAGCCTTAGAATATATAAGTGAAATAAGGAAATTCTTGTTCAGTTATATATTATCAGGTAATAACAATAGATTTATTACTTTTTAGGACAAATATGTTCAATAATCCAGAAGTAATGGAAGCTTTTTCTTTCTTTTCTTAAAACAAATATATTATTACCTAACTAGTCCCTAGAATTATGTTTTTGTTTATTCTAATCTGAAGCAATACAACCTCAATTTTATGAGTTAACATATCTAAACAGTTGCATATGAATAAAATATGTAATTGTTTACTCTAAATGGGTTAAAATCCCAAAATAATTCAAACTATCTTCATCAATACCAAAGTTATTAACAGTACCTTTCTAACTGAATTATTTAGCCTAGGGCAAGACTAACCATATACAACCACCCTGGAATAAATAATTTCAACAAAAACTATATTCTGCACTCCAATAATGAAACATCATTTTGATGTCTTTTGACATAGCACTTCTCTCCTGTAAGTGGAAGATCCGTGTACCCCCATTAGCCCTCCTCATTCTCCCAATCATATTATGTGGGAGTGTGACGAAGGCACTTATTCCCCTGAGAGAGATATTTACTCTCTTTCACGGGTAAATTGTGATTACTTGCAAAAAATAATTTATACAATGTATCATTTAATCTCATATGTTTTTTGTTTACTCTTTACTCCAGAATTCACTGGTTTCTTTTCTATCTATTCATCTCTTCAGTCCACACAGGTTGATCTGCGCAGTCAGCTCTGCATAACAAAAAGTAAGTCAAAACTATTTGATCTATTGCCATGACACCACTGAATATACTTTCCCTGAATGTTCAGGGAATAAATGTCCCTCAAAAAAGGACCAAAGCCTTCCGTACTTTCCATAACAAGAAGGCTCACATAGTATGCCTCCAAGAAACACACTTCACTAAAGATTCTACTCCAAAATATATTTCTCCTTTTTATCAACAAATTTACACGGCTTCTGCCTGTACCAAGCAAAGGGGAACTCTAATTGCATTTCACCGATCCACACCATTCACCTTATCATCAGAAATTAAAGACCCAGAAGTTAGATACCTGATACTCATGGGTTATATAATGGATACAGCAATCACGGTGATTTCCTACTACGCTCCTAACAAACAACCTACACCATTCCTCTCACATATATTACAAGTGATTAATACACACAAAATAGGAACAGTGATAATGTGTGGGGATTCAAACCAGGTCCTTCTCCCATTTCTAGATAAATCACCTTTTACACCATCCAAAATAACCTCTAGATTACCTTTTTCTCAACTTCTTTCCAAATACAATCTGGTAGATTCATGGAGAGAAAGTAACCCAATGAAAAAGAAATTCACTTATTTCTCGCACCCTCATCAAACCTTCACCAGAATAGATCATATTTTTCTAACAATAGGAATGATACCAGAAATTATTGCATCAGATATAATTCCGATTCCGTGGTCTGACCATAATGCAGTATACACTACTATAGCCTCAGCCATACCAAAAGCGCATGACCCAACGTGGTACTTACCGGACATAATGCTCAAACACCCACTACATCAGGTGGCCATTGAACAAGCTTTAAAGGAATACATATCAATTAATAATACAACAGACATCTCCCAATAACACTGTGGGAAGCTCATAAGCCTGTCTTGCATGGTACAATACAAAGACAAATGGCACTATTTAAACGGGAACGCAAAAATCTAGCAAAAAAAACAGAACTCAATTTTAATGCAGCCTACATATCATTTCAAGATAATCCATCTCAGAGTACAAAATCTCATCTGGAAAAATCTAGATTGGAATACGATCTATTTCTCACTGAGTCAGTTGATAAATCCCTCAAACGCTCCAAACACAATTTCTACATGAATACAAACAAACCAGGTACATATTTGGCTCGGGCATTAAATTCAACTAACAAATCTTTCAAACCAATACGTTTGAAATTATCAAAAAATGTTTACACTTGTAATCCAGTTAAAATAGTCCATAAATTTCACTCACATCTCCCAACTTTATACAAGACAAACAATGAATTTAATCCTACAGAAGCTGAATCCTTCTTCTCAAAAATAAACTTACCTGAGTTATCTCAGAATCAAAAAAGCAGTTTGGATGAGCCTATAACTATAGATGAAGTTGCTAACGCCATAAAAGACCTAAAACTTAACAAAAGACCAGGCCCAGACGGCTACTCGGCTTTATACTATAAAACATTCTCAGAAATACTCTCTCCCATTCTCACTGAAACCTTTAACAAACTTCTAGATGGACATTCTTTTCGGCAAGAAACACTAATGGCAATTGTTTGTATGATCCCAAAACCCCTTTCTGATGATACTTCCTGTGTGAATTATCGGCCTATCTCTCTGTTAAACCTCGATATTAAATTATTAGCAAAAATAATAGCAAAACGCCTCAATAGCATTATAGGAAAATTAATACATAGAGATCAAGTAGGCTTCATGCCAAATAGACAGGCAGGCGATAATATACGCAGGGCAGTGTTATTGGCACATATTGCTAAAAAATGGAAAATCCCTTTATGTTTTCTATCTCTCGATATTAAGAGGGCATTTGACACAGTATCCTGGCAATATATGCAATATTCATTACAAAAATGGGGTTTTGGACCCCACTTTTTAACATGGATCAAAGCATTATATAATAAACCCAAAGCCTATATAAAATATGCTGGATACAAATCTGAAGCCTTTAATATCGAAAGAGGTACCCGACAGGGTTGCCCATTATCTCCCTTATTATTTGCCCTTATACTCAAACCCATGGCCCAATATATCAGAACAAACCAAACTATAACTGGCATTGAAGTAGGAGGTATTACACACAAATTATGTATATTTGCAGACGATATATTACTTTTTCTATCATCACCACAGGTCTCTGGTCCTAACTTAATACCAGCTCTTGATGGATTTGCAGCCCTATCCGGCCTTATGATTAATCCTAAGAAATGCCTAGTGCTTAATATTTCACTCACAAACATGGAATTGATCCCGGCTAGGGCTGCACTCCCATTCACATGGGCAGAAAAATCAATCCCATATCTTGGAATTCATTTAACAGCATCTCATTCTGACTTATTCTCAACCAATTATCCTCCTGTATTAAGACAGATCACAAATCTAATAAAACAATGGTCGCAACTTCCTTTATCCTGGATAGGGAAAATTAATGCAATCAAAATGACTATTCTACCCAAATTGCTTTATCTATTCAGAGTCCTCCCTATTCCAATTCCTTCCTATTTTTTGAGAATAGTACAAAAAAGAGCAACTTCGTTTATATGGGGCTCTTCTAAACCACGTATACCTATACACACACTACATCTTCCCAAAAATAAAGGAGGCCTGGGATACCCTAATTTTACTAACTACTACAGAGCAGCACATTTGGCCAGTCTGCCCAAATACCATGCAAAACAGGAAATCCCACTATGGGTATTTATAGAGGCTTCAGAAAATGACCCTCTGTTAATATCAAATTTATTATGGCTTGATCCTAAAGACCGCTTTAACATTCATAATCCCATAACTAAACACTTCTTATCTCTCTGGGATAAACTAAAAACCAAATATCAGTTACAATCTCCACACAATCCTCTCCTTTCTTTTATCAGAAATCCGGCCTTTTATCCGGCATGGATCTACCCAAATTCTTTTAAAGCTTGGACAACATCAGGCATTCAGACACTAAATGACTTCATAGCATCTAAATCATTCCTTTCATTCCCATCGCTTAGAGAAAAATATGATCTACCAAACTCTGAGATATTTAGATATCTCCAAACCAAAAATTTCTATACACCATTCCTAAAGGGGGATACACCATTATCCCAATTATCCATTTTTGAATCAATCTGTACAAAAGATCCATTTGCTAAAGGTACAATTTCATCACTTTATAATCAATTATATGGAGTAGCAAATCTTAATAGACCCTCTTACATTCAGAGGTGGGAGGAGGACCTGGGACGAACTTTAGAAGACACGGACTGGTCTAACATATGGCTCACATCTAAGTCATCTTCACCCAACATCTTAGCACTGGAGACAAATTATAAAGTCCTAACTCGCTGGTACCTTGTACCCGCTAGAGTGGCAAAATATTCACCTAATACCTCAGCTCTTTGTTTTCGAGGATGCCCAGAAATAGGCACATATTTACACATATGGTGGACGTGCCCAGTAATCCAAACCTTCTGGAAGGAAGTTTTCGTGATTGCATCTAAAATATTTAAAAAGATAATACAACCAGATCCATATTTAACTTTACTTAATCTAAAACCGGAATGGTTAACACTCTCTCAATTCAAACTTATGATCCAACTAATAACGGCTGCAAAACAAACAGTGGCCAAGGCATGGAAATCTCCTACATTGGTACTAGCAGAAACAATTCACAGAATGAATAATACAATGTCCCATGCTAAGATGGTAGCCATCGATCAAAATCAAATTCCAAAATTTGAAAAACTTTGGCACCCTTGGATAAAACAACAGTTCCTATCAAATTTCAATGACTCTGTCCTGTTGCCATGGTAACAGATTAAATGACTTACAGAGACACCCATTCTAAGGCTTCAAAGAGAACTAAAAAGAATAATAAACTGACGAGCGGGACAACCTTGTGGACCATACCTCTACCTTTCAACCCTTTTTCTTCTTTCTCTTTCCTTTTCTCCACCTTACGATTAAAGCTCATTATCAGAATTTATTTGACCTATATACACTCTACTTGTAAACAATATGTATAGTAGGTATAAATCATTTAAATACCTACAAAAGTAACTAAGGAAATGATATATATCTTTAATTTAGGTTTACGTGAACCCAATGTTTAATATTTGAAATTTCATGATATTTACCTATATAAACCCTACTGTAAAACAATGAGCTTACTTTATAGATCCTTGTAAACTTACTTTATGTATCTTTATAACATTGTATACTCAATAAACTTCTTTTGACAAGGAAAAAACTTTAAAGTAGAGCTAAAGGCACATGTTTTTAATAGAGTCTAGAGGAATTTGAACACCTTTCAGGTTTTTATTGCTGTGCGTGCCCATGTTAGGGAGAGATTTAACCTCTCTATTTATAATGTTTACTGTTATCATTGAAAGCATAAGAAAATCCCACATTTTGGGCTCTAGAATGGTAACAGAGGGGAAATTTTGGACTTACTAGTTCAGGTGACTAGGGATGAGCTGATGGTTCGGTAAATACCTAGTAGACATTTGCACACTGAAATATTTTGTTTCAGAATTTCGTCCGAAAAATAAATTTATTTAGTTACTCCCGAAATTCGCTTTTATTTATATAGTTTTTCATTAAACATTGCATTAGTCCAAAAATCCAAATTACCGGTAATTAAGGTCGAATCTGTCATTGAAGGCTTATGGTGTCTGTCGAATGTTCAAAGAAGATTCGACGGAGCAGCTAAACTGTACGTGTACATTTCCGGTGGAATTTTCCGCCTACAAGCTAGCTGTCATAGAATTCTAATGTTGTATGACTAGTAATAATTATATTTAATAATTATTTTACTAGTCAACCAACATTAGAATTTTTCTATAGTCTATGGGCGGATGCATTTGACCGGAAATGTACGATTGCAGCATCATACAGTTTATCTGCTCCGTTGAATCTTCATAGAACTTTCGACAGACACCATAAGTCAAAGATTCGACGTTTGTATGTTTTTTGTTGCTTTGTCGAATCTTCGTCGTTCATGTTGAAAGGTCTACTCTACCCCAACAGTCAGCCAACTTTCACATTTGTTTCTCAATCTCCAAGTGCAATGGCGGGCGCGGTATCCGACGTTGTGTGTGATATTGATATGGCATTATAATATAGAATCTATAATAATAAATCCCCTCCTCAACACGGGCAGCCTCTGAGGCTATCACAACACTAACAACACTAGTATCACTATCAAGTTCACAACACTAACACAATAGCAGCAGATTATTATGAAAAAGTTAAGTTGAACTGTAGCTTGCTTCACTATTGTTCTGCTGTTGTGCCTGTGCTTAATTGCTAAATAATTCATGCCCAAATATGGCGACTGGCCACTGACCCATAAGGGGATGTCACCAGTACTAAACCAATATTTCAGTTGGTCAAAGTGTGTTGCTGTGTAATATTCTGAAATATCGACCATTCCCACGCCACCAACTTTTCTGTGTTTAATGAGAAGCGCACGGGAACATCTGGCTCTCTTCCCTTGCCAAATTACTTCTTAAAGTGATTGGAAAGTTTCATTTTTTCTTATAAAAATAACAAACATGTTATACTTATAGTTACATAGTTACAGTATCTCACAAAAGTGAGTACACCCCTCACATTTTTGTATTCTATCTTTTCATGTGACAACACTGAAGAAATGACACTTTGCTACAATGTCAGGTAGTGAGTGTACAGCTTGTATAACAGTGTAAATTTGCTGTCCCCTCAAAATAACTCAACACACAGCCATTAATGTCTAAACTGCTGGCAAAAAAGTGAGTACACCCCTAAGTAAAAATGTCCAAATTGGGCCCAAAGTGTTAGTGTTCAATATTTTGTGTGCCCACCATTATTTTCCAGCACTGCCTTAACCATCTTGGGCATGGTTCAGTAGAGCTTCACAGGTTGTCACTGGAGTCCTCTTCCACTTCTCCATGACAACATCACAGAGCTGGTGGATGTTAGAGACCTTACACTTATCCACCTTCCATTTGAGGATGCCCCACAGATGCTCAGTAGGGTTTGGGGTCGTTATTATGTGGGAATACTGCTGGTCTCCGAAGGGAGGGGGATCATGCTCGGCTTCAGTATGTCACAGTACATGTAGTCATTCATGGTTCCCTCAATGAACTGTAGCTCCCCAGTGCTGGCAGCACTCATGCAGCCCCAGACCATGACACTCCACCACCACCAAGCTTGACTGTAGGCAAGACACACTTGCCTTTGTACTCCACACCTGGTTGCCCCCACACAGGCTTGACACCATCTGAACCAAATACATTTATCTTGGTCTCATCAGACCACAGGACATGGTTCCAGTAATCCATTACCTTAAAGCCTCGTATAAACGATTTGGATTTTTGGCAGGGAATTGTGTGATGACAGACTGTTTGCCTAAAATCCCACCGTTAGTACGCTCCTTCAGACAATTGTTGTCCAACTTTCCGCCAACAAATGTTGGATGGCAGGCTAGTAAATTTTCGGCGGACAACGGTCTGTTGTCAGATTTTCGTATTGTTTGTACACAAGTCCATCACACAAAAGTACAAAGTACAAAGTACAAGCAAGGACAAGCCAGAAGCGGTCGGTCTTGTAAATTAGTGTTCGTAATGGAGATTTAACATTCGTGACGTGACAAATTATAAATTGTCGAAATGCAGTGCACAATTCTCTTCTTCTTTGATAGGATAATAATGAAACTGCTTTGCTGGTGATACTGATGGAGTTATGGCAAATGTATTTGAAATTCTTTTGTTTTCTAGTGATATCAAGAATAATATTACTATGCTTGTTTTTTTTTTGTTTGTTTTTTTTTGCCAAGTTACCACAGCACTATTATCCTGTAGTTTTTAACCTCAAAGATAAAAAGAGGGAAATTTGGGACTTTAAATGAAGTGGTTGATTTGTGTAGATGAGTATGGTCAAGTTTTATTATTGGAGTAAAAAGTATATAAATACATAACCGTAGTATAATTCATATAAAAGAGTCAATGGATAAATTTTACCATATTTGTACATATGCATAACAGTAGTACCATCATGTTCTTAAATGTATACATGGTCAGCACATAGCAATGGTATATATTATGGTCAATTCACATATCAACTGGCAGCATAATTGGTAATTCAATAGATTAAAAAATGAATGGTGTATCCAGATATATATCCTAATTAAGCTACATCCTCAGAGCCTGACGCGTTTCTGTGTAAAAACACTTCTTCAGGGACGGATGTTGTAGGGTATCTATAAAAACATATAACGTAGAATATAGTAAAAAATCATTCTAATATTAGGGTAAGTACAAAAGGAAAAGACAATGTCGTCAACCCTGAGTACTTACATGCCACAGGTAGCAACGGTGTGTAGTGTAAGCAGAAGCAGAGCCATAGGAGTGGTCCGTCCCGGGTGCTGAGGTGGTCATGTACCCCATAACCAAGGGGGTGCACATGCAGAACCCCCAGAAACGCAGACCTCTCATCTCCAAAGTATGTCCAGAACGGTGAAAAGGAATGGAGGTTTTGATGTGACCTATAATGGATGAGTAAAGTGACCATTAGTTGGTGAAAGTGATGTGGGAATAGCAACCCAGATACAGCGGTGAGATATAGTGTACGAGAAATGTGGTGGTATGAACCACCTCAAGTGTACTGTAGT
The DNA here is from genome assembly GCA_037952925.1 of Lithobates clamitans. Classification (NCBI taxonomy): domain Eukaryota; kingdom Metazoa; phylum Chordata; class Amphibia; order Anura; family Ranidae; genus Lithobates; species Lithobates clamitans. The sequence goes on along the minus strand of JBBGZY010000519.1, from coordinate 1,563,849 downwards.
GATTACCACGGAGAGTCCATTAACCAAAATGATGGGAGAAATAAAGGAGAAAGGGGAGACATGCTGGGATAGCACTACCATTAGGTCGGAGGCCATGACCTTGTTGTGCTCCATTTTAAAAGTACTCCTCAGGTTGGAAATTTTGTTATTGACATAGTTGATGTTTGCCCTGGGGTACAAAGGCTACACCAGCTTGAGAAGTTTCTCCAACACTGCCTTTCTCAAGATTTTATTGGAGTAATCTTGACTCTTGACCTTCCAAAGACAGGGCAGCTCCCGATACAGGTCAATGAATTGTGGTAAAAAATCAGGCACTGTAAATTTATCCACCATGATAAATGATATGATGCCTGCAAGACAGAACACAAGACAAACCATAATGTCTGACTTAACTCATAAGCTGGTCCCAATATAGGCCACAATCTAAGCAGTATAGGTCACCAACCACCTATGCCCCAAATTCAAATTGTTCCTTCGTTTTATGGCTCCTTTCTTGCGCTTGCGAGCGAATGTCCTTCCCTCCAAGATCGTTCCTATGGCCATTCCATAGACTGTGCGTTCTGGCTTTATATACACTGCGCATGCGTCAAACTCCGCTCTCAGTGCATCATGACGCTGGGGCGTGACCATCTCTCTTCTGCATGCAACACACACAGCAGAACATTTGGGAGGGACAACATGGCGGAATCGGTGGATTACGAGCATCCCCGCAGTGGTGGAGCTCAGAGGAGGCGCAAGGCAAAACCCATGAGTAAGGGTGAGATGTTGGAGATGGTGCGCATCCTAGAGAAGCACGACTACAACTGCAAGCTGCACAATTACGAAAGGCCCAACAGCTGAAAGGACAGCATTTTGGATAAGGTCATCGCTGTTTTGCAGGGCGAATTTTCGGTGCAACGAACAAAGGACCAAATCAGAAAACAATGGTCTAATCTCAAACACCGTGAGAAGGATCAGATGGAGTCCATACATAAGATCATCAAAAAAGTAAGCAATATTTGTATCTAACCAATATGTATATGTGTAAATTAGCTGTCTGTATATGTGCTTTCTCCAAGTAGCTTGAGAGATCTATATATAATGTTTGCTATAATCTTTGTATGAATTGTTATTTTAAAGATGAATTAAAGTAGAAAGCAGATATGAATATTCTTATTTGGCTCTGTTTTTTGACATTTCTTTACTTTTGTACCTATTTTTTTTCTCTTCTTTCAACAGGGAATCACCAAAAAATGAGGCAACAGCCAAGCCACCAGAAGGGATGAAGGGAGGCTACCCTCGCTCGGGCCCCAACAGGGGAGGCAACAAGGCTATCTTCCCACCAATAACGTAAATGACAACTTCAAACACACTCATTTAGCCACCGACAGGGGTGATTCTAGGTGGGCCAAAGGCCATGGGCTTAGGGCAAAACTTAAGGGGTAAAGAACACTTTATGGTTTCTGCCTGGCTCATCAGTGCCCATTAACCACTTGCCAACCGCCGCACATCGATGTACGTCCTTTTTTTGTGGACGGATATCCTTGTTATGGCAGCAGCTAGCTGCCATAACCCTGGTATCCCCATTTCCGGCCGGCAGTCGGCTACAAGATAAAAGTGGTCTCTGCTGCGGATTCGCAGCAAGATCACTTTTATCGGTGGCGGGAGAGGGCCCCCCTCTCCCGCCAAAACGTCACTTCCGCCCATACCTCTTAAAGGCACATTTTTTTCAATGTCATTTTTTTAAATGACTTTTTTTATTATTATTGCATTTTAGTGTAAATATGAGATCTGAGGTCTTTTTGACCCCAGATCTCATATTTAAGAGGACCTGTCATGCTTTTTTCTATTACAAGGGATGTTTACATTCCTTGTAATAGGAATAAAAGTGACACAATTTTTTTAAAAAAACAGTGTAAAAATAAATAAAAAAAATCATGTAAAATAAATAAGAAAAATAAAATAAAACAAATTTTAAATGCCCTGTCCTGACGAGCTCACGCACAGAAGTGAACGCATACGTGAGTAGCGCCCGCATATGAAAACGGTGGTCAAACCACACATGTGAGGTATTGCCACGATCGTTAGAGCGAGAGCAATAATTATAGCCCTAGACCTCCTCTGTAATGCAAAACATGCAACCTGTAGAATTTTTTAAACTTCGCCCATGGAGATTAAAAGTTTGACACCATTCCACGAGCGGGCGCAATTTTGAAGCGTGACATGTTGGGTATCAATTTACTCGGCGTAACATTATCTTTCACAATATAAAAAAAAATTGGTAGACATGTGCACACTGAAATATTTTGTTTCAGAATTTCGTCCGAAAAATAAATTTATTTAGTTACTCCCGAAATTCGCTTTTATTTATATAGTTTTTCATTAAACATTGCATTAGTCCAAAAATCCAAATTACCGGTAATTAAGGTCGAATCTGTCATTGAAGGCTTATGGTGTCTGTCAAATGTTCAAAGAAGATTCGACGGAGCAGCTAAACTGTACGTGTACATTTCCGGTGGAATTTTCCGCCTACAAGCTAGCTGTCATAGAATTCTAATGTTGTATGACTAGTAATAATTATATTTAATAATTATTTTACTAGTCAACCAACATTAGAATTTTTCTATAGTCTATGGGCGGATGCATTTGACCGGAAATGTACGATTGCAGCATCATACAGTTTAGCTGCTCCGTTGAATCTTCATAGAACTTTCGACAGACACCATAAGTCAAAGATTCGACGTTTGTATGTTTTTTGTTGCTTTGTCGAATCTTCGTCGTTCATGTTGAAAGGTCTACTCTACCCCAACAGTCAGCCAACTTTCACATTTGGGAGGGACAACATGGCGGAATCGGTGGATTACGGGCATCCCCGCAGTGGTGGAGCTCAGAGGAGGCGCAAGGCAAAACCCATGAGTAAGGGTGAGATGTTGGAGATGGTGCGCATCCTAGAGAAGCACGACTACAACTGCAAGCTGCACAATTACGAAAGGCCCAACAGCTGAAAGGACAGCATTTTGGATAAGGTCATCGCTGTTTTGCAGGGCGAATTTTCGGTGCAACGAACAAAGGACCAAATCAGAAAACAATGGTCTAATCTCAAACACCGTGAGAAGGATCAGATGGAGTCCATACATAAGATCATCAAAAAAGTAAGCAATATTTGTATCTAACCAATATGTATATGTGTAAATTAGCTGTCTGTATATGTGCTTTCTCCAAGTAGCTTGAGAGATCTATATATAATGTTTGCTATAATCTTTGTATGAATTGTTATTTTAAAGATGAATTAAAATAGAAAGCAGATATGAATATTCTTATTTGGCTCTGTTTTTTGACATTTCTTTACTTTTGTACCTATTTTTTTTCTCTTCTTTCAACAGGGAATCACCAAAAAATGAGGCAACAGCCAAGCCACCAGAAGGGATGAAGGGAGGCTACCCTCGCTCGGGCCCAAACAGGGGAGGCAACAAGGCTATCTTCCCACCAATAACGTAAATGACAACTTCAAACACACTCATTTAGCCACCGACAGGGGTGATTCTAGGTGGGCCAAAGGCCATGGGCTTAGGGCAAAACTTAAGGGGTAAAGAACACTTTATGGTTTCTGCCTGGCTCATCAGTGCCCATTAACCACTTGCCAACCGCCGCACATCGATGTACGTCCTTTTTTTGTGGACGGATATCCTTGTTATGGCAGCAGCTAGCTGCCATAACCCTGGTATCCCCATTTCCGGCCGGCAGTCGGCTACAAGATAAAAGTGGTCTCTGCTGCGGATTCGCAGCAAGATCACTTTTATCGGTGGCGGGAGAGGGCCCCCCTCTCCCGCCAAAACGTCACTTCCGCCCATACCTCTTAAAGGCACATTTTTTTCAATGTCATTTTTTTAAATGACTTTTTTTATTATTATTGCATTTTAGTGTAAATATGAGATCTGAGGTCTTTTTGACCCCAGATCTCATATTTAAGAGGACCTGTCATGCTTTTTTCTATTACAAGGGATGTTTACATTCCTTGTAATAGGAATAAAAGTGACACAATTTTTTAAAAAAAACAGTGTAAAAATAAATAAAAAAAATCATGTAAAATAAATAAGAAAAATAAAATAAAACAAATTTTAAATGCCCTGTCCTGACGAGCTCACGCACAGAAGTGAACGCATACGTGAGTAGCGCCCGCATATGAAAACGGTGGTCAAACCACACATGTGAGGTATTGCCACGATCGTTAGAGCGAGAGCAATAATTATAGCCCTAGACCTCCTCTGTAATGCAAAACATGCAACCTGTAGAATTTTTTAAACTTCGCCCATGGAGATTAAAAGTTTGACACCATTCCACGAGCGGGCGCAATTTTGAAGCGTGACATGTTGGGTATCAATTTACTCGGCGTAACATTATCTTTCACAATATAAAAAAAAATTGGGCTAACTTTACTGTTGTCTTTTTTTTTAATTCAAAAAATTTTATTTTTTAAAAAAAAAGCGCGCTTGTAGGACCGCTGCGCAAATACGGTGTGAAAAAAAGTATTGCAATGACTGCCATTTTATTCTCAAGGGTATTAGAAAAAAAATTTCTAGCAAAAAAAAACTGTTTTAAACATGTAAACACCTAAATTCCAAAACGAGGCTGGTCCTTAAGTGGTTAATGCAGCCTTGCCAGTGTAGACATGGGTAGAGGAGAGGCCCCGGGGATCACAGTCTCACAGAGTCATGCCTTTTTCAATGTTGGCACTTGTCCAGTGTTTGCCCTCTGTAAAATGACATCACCTTCCCTTTTCTATGCATTTCTCACTGTAAAAAAACCACAGTGCAGCATGGTGGAGTCCACTAGTCAGGAGCAAACATTGTCATCAGACCAAGTGCAAGGTTGGTCAACTAATGTAGCAAAATGGATGCTAGAAACGGATGGGACTAGGGGTGGCTTAATGAATGGTGTATTGTTTCTTTTTAGAGGAAAGTGAGCGTGGTCAGCTCACCCAGGATGTTGGTTTGGAGGCATGGGATCTGACTCCAGGACCTAGCACAGACCTGTCCATTGTGGATGTTAAATCCCCTGACGCAAGTCACACAGAGGGCCAAAGCAACCCCGAAGACGAAGAAAGTATTTGTTAGCCTCTTGTATGCGCAAGTAAGTATTCTTGGAATCTGGCTTCAAATGTGTATACTGTACATGATGAGTGTTTAGCTGAACAAACAAAACACCCACTCCACACATTAGCAAAGTATGTAGTGCCTTAACATTAGCATGGAGAAGGAAGAGGTAGAAGGAGCTGTCAGTTTTGCTAGGTACCCGAGTTTTGGAGACCCAGGTACCAGGGACAAGATTACCCGAGTTTTGGAGACCCAGGTACCAGGGACAAGATTATTAAGTAGTTGCAGTGTGTACATTCCTAGTAGTGTAGGTGTCTGAAGGGCAAGCAGGTTGCAAGCAACAATAGACTGGGTAGGTAAGTATTTCCTGAATGTGACTAGTAACTTGACCATAACTCACTATGTAGGGCCTCAGCCACTTGACCATTGTTCCCTTAATCCTTTTTTGTCTTCTTACTAGGTCATGATATTCCAAGATGCACAATTGTCCGAATGAGTGCAGATATGTTGCATTGTTTGAAGGATCTGGAGCAAATAAAGGAGGCTGCCACTGCTTTACAGCGAAGAATCCGTGATTTTGTAGACATGCTTGCTAAATTCTAATCTCCTCTTGCCTGGTCTGAAACTTTCTTGTTCCACTTGTTGGATCCTTTTTGCACTTTTAATATTTACCATGTTTTTCAGACTTTTAAATGAGAAAGTTTAGTGTCCGAACTCAGTGTTTCTCCACTCCACTTCTCTAGGTGCACCACCAGGTCCTGTTTTCTGTATTTTCCTCAGTCTAAAAATGACTGTTTGAATTACTAACATTAAAAATGACAACATCACCTATGCCAAATTTAACAAATATTGAAAACCTGACCTGGGTTTGCATCTTGAGAAGGAGAGTTGGGAAACACTGCCCTAAGTAATGTGAATTGTAATGTTTCTGTGTTTTTAAGAATAGCAAAGCCAAAATTTGAAGCTGCCCACAAATTATGCCTTAACATTCTTATTTCTCTCATGACCCAACACCTAAAATGTGTGTCTTTCCCTACATCTAGTTTGCTAAAGCCCCAAAACACCCCGTGTGTCAACATGTGCTAGCTCCCATCATGGGGTATCAATGGACATGTTTCAGGGGCGCAACCCCTTCCTCTGACCTACTTTAGTTATGAGGAAGGGGTTGCACCCCCAAAACGCGTTCATTGATACCCAGTGATGGGAGATAGCACATGTTGACACACTGTGTGTTTTGGGGGTTTCTAAAGTAACATGTCTGGAACCACACACATTTTTGGCAGGGGATCATAAGGGACATATAATAGTATATTGCCCTCTACATATAGGCTTCAAATTTTGGCTTTAAGAGGGGTGAGATCACCCCATCTGAGGAAGGCAACATCCACACAGTCTTGGGATACTAATGTCTCATTTGGCCTTCACTTTACCAAAATCGAACTTTGTAAGTTCCTGAGTTGGCTATGTGTATCTTATGTTTTCAAACATGCCTGTTTAGCCACAAAAAAGGCAAAATAATTGCAAACATACATGTTAGACACCAAGATGTTGGTTTGTTTTAAAACCTTAAAACAAACATGTGAATGTGCTTTGGGTGAAATCTTTTTTACTAAACAATGTGTGGCTTATTATTTCAATGCTCAATACCAGTGTATTTGTTAAGTTTTTGTAGTTGCAGTGACAATGTGCTCTTAAATGTGGCCAACTCCGGCAATTTTTTGGCCTCCAAAAAATTAAAGATCTTGAAAAGCCATAGCGTTTTTGAAATTCATGTATTAGATCCATTAAAGACAAAAACATTGTGTGTGTATAGCAGACCCACAGCACACCATAATAGTTAGCTGATGAAGAGATTGTAACCTCATGTAGCAAATAAGGTACGTTTGCACTATTGTAGCAAGTGGCCAAAATAAAGGCTATTTGAGAACATATTATACAGATAAGAAACACAAACAACAGTAGTTCAAATGAAATATGAGTTTATGATCAAATAAAATTATTATTCAGGATCAGCTCCAATTTGCTGCCAAGACACTGCCCCTCTACCCACAAAATAATCAAGGTATTTTTTATGTATATCTCTGGCATTTTGGGACAGCAATCCAGCACAGCATGTTTCTAGAGCCGTCATCATGCCCACAGATGGCCGAGCTGCAGCCTATTCAGCTGGGCCTGCCACTGCAGGGTCCGCATCACTTGGCACTGAGGCAAAGTAGCTGCTAGCATTCCTCCATAAAAAATTATGGAGTATACAGCAGCATGATACCACAGGGTTGATTTTGTATAGTGCCAGGTTAATTGGTGTTGAAAACAGCCTGAACTGACTGGAGAGGATGCCAAAGGTGCGAGAGAGCCTGTAATTAAATAATTTCTGCTCTGGGGTGAGGTTCCTCATAGAAAACGGCTTCATAAAATGTTCCCCCAGAGCAAAGGCCTCATCTGCAACAAAAACAAAATTGAGGCCCTCAACATTCTCCTCAGCAGGTGGCAAGTTTAAGGTGCCATTCTGGAGCCGCTTGTAGAACTCTGTCTGCATAATGACTCCTCCATCAGAATTGCGGCCATTCTTCCCAACATCAAGAAACAAGAACTCACGTGGCAGACACTACAGCTAGCAGGACTATGCTGCAAAAGCCCTTATAATTGAAAAAATATGAGCCAGAGTTGGGTGGTGGGACAATCAGGACATGTTTTCCATCAATAGCACCACCACAGTTGGGAAAATCCCACTGATGATGGAACTGGGCTGCAACGTCCTGCCATTGCTGTGGATTGGAAGGAAACTGTGGATTAAAAAAAAGGAAAAATAAATTACTACTTCTGCAAATAACATTGCAAGCAGATTTGACACAAACATGCTTGGCCAACATAAGTATAAAACTTAAATTGAGTATTTAAACACAAAAGTGTAAGGTCAACTTATCTAATTCCTCACCCCCTCTGGTGGCCCATTTTAAAAATGTTATGAATGGGGGGAGGTAAGGGGTAGATGTTTTGGACAGGTAACCCTCTCCACTTCCATGAGAGCTGTTTGCATAAATAATGTGTGATACTTTCGCCAGCCCCTCGTTACTTACACTATTGGCAGCCCAGTGGACAGGTAAGAAGTGTCATGATCTAAAAATATGGATACACACTGTTCAAATTGCAGCACATTTTGACATTCAGAAATAACCTATCAAGATAATAGAAGACAAAAACTTGTATCATGTGTTAAAATATTATCAACTGTATTTATATGTAGACAAGCCTCTTACTCCTCCCCCAATTTTAAGTGACACCCAGATAACTACACCAAAAAAAATTGTGTAATCCCTTATGGTGACATATACGATCTCTATCATTTTTCCGTTTTGAGTTTTAAATCCCTCTTCTCCTGTGGTCTACCCATGATCTCCTTACTCCTTATCCCCCACCCTTCCCACCCCTCCACTCACTACTTTGGCTTGACTCACTCTCTCTCTCTCTTCTCTCATTAGGGGAAGGCGTTTCACTCCACCCTGTCAGAGTACCGAAAAAACAAACAAACACATTGGTCAATCCTATTCAAGGTTCATAATTGACTCTTTATTCCTCTATGGCTAGAACCACAAGCAACTATACTAGGGTCCCCATGGGTCTACTACACCCCGTGTCCTCCCATTCCATGTCTCTTCTCTTTCAGCCCATCTCAGGTACACACTGGAATACAAAAATATATAATATTGAATGGAAATGTTGAAGTCTATAATAAAAATTAAAATGTGATTATAAAAAAGAAGACAAAACTTTCTACGTTACAATTTGAAGGTAATCAGGCAGGCCCTTGCACTACATGCTTTGGTAAAATCATCCAGAAATATGACCACAAAAGAGGGATAGTGTATATGGGTTTTGCAAAGTCAGTAGAGTATTTGTATCTGTTGACTTAGCATTTTGGGGGGAGGGAGGGTTACAAATGAGTTTGGGCCCCAGAAAATGGCCTCTTGCCCTCTGCCTGAATTTGAGGACAACAATAACATTTGGACACATTTCAGGAGGAGTTTAGGGTAAGCACAAAAATGTAGCTGACAAAAAACATTGTTAAGTTACTAGGCTAGGTGTGTATGGGCCTAGTATAGCATGCTGGGGAGGTTAATGAAGGAAAATATGCATGTAGGACAAAAAAGGAGCAGGAAAAGCTTACAGCATGCATGAGGACAAAGAGGACATACACAGCATATTACAATAATGTTAATTATGGAATCAAGAAATTAATACAATACATTAGCAAACATTAAATACATAGAATGTGACGTTAATGGAAAAAAACTTACCCAAATATAGTCCTTCTGCAGGACTTAAAAAATGGATGAGCAGGTCTCTGGAATAATGAGTCCCAGAGCCTAGGGGGAGATCCCAATGGTAAACTTGAGGTCCTGGAGACCTCCCCGTCGCCAAGTACCTCAAGGTGGCTATGAGCCTTTGCTCAGGAGTAATGGCAAGCCTCATGCATGTGTCCTGCTGCTTAATATAGGGGGTCAACAATGCCAAGAGTTGGTGAAAGCAGGGGTCCATCATCCTCATCCTGAGATAATTCTGAAAATCATCCAGATTATTCTCCTGGAGCTCCTGCAGCAAAGGCATATGACATAATTGGTCACGATTAAGCAACCAATTTTTGGTCCAAGAAATCCTCCTCCTCCTGTTCCTGGACAGGACTTGGGTCAAAGTAATAACTCCAAGGCCAATAATAGCTCGTTCTCGCCTCGGAGCAACATGGCTGGTTTACGAACGGCTGTTCAGAAACAAACTGAAAAGCACGAACTGAAAAACTTTAATAGGCTCATAGTACGTCTAGTATGTCACCACTTTCGTGTTTGTTGGCTAACATACCATACCTGTAAAGCAAATACAATAAAGCACAGTGGGGGTCATTTACTATAGCGCTATGGCGCTATACTACTTATATATTACTGCTAATTCACGGCAATTTGCGCGCATTAGCGCTAATAGCGCTAATTCGCGCTAAAACAGTATTCACTATAGCGCTGGTGAGAAAATACTCCCAAAATCGAATTTACTATAGCTCCCTGAAACTAAATAGCGCCCAAACCCTTACTCTGCTAAAACCTAGAGAATTGCACATGGAAAAAATGTTTAGAGCATGATATAATTGCCTAAATGGTACTGAAATATGCAGTATATTATTTAAAGATTATCTGCTTTTAAACTGTGTGAAAAAGTGATTTCTACACTGAAATATCTTTGAAAGTCTGAAAAGTGAAAAATTCCCCGTTTTGGACAACTAGGTGCCAACACAACTGAGCATGCTCAGACCTGAAAATAACTCTCATTTTAACTCAAGTGTCTTTTTTACCCCGAGCTATAGTAAATACCAAAATGAGAGCTAATTAGAGAGCATTTTTTGGGAGTTAAAATCTGCTCTAATTTAAAAAAAACATTTTAATGTTGAGATAAAATGTATCTTTCTGTGAAATAAATTTTCCTTTGCAACATTGTTGCTTCTACTTAAAATATTTTGATTTTAAGAATGCTACAATGTGGAATGTTTTGATGTTTTGGTAAAATATATTTTTCTCTGTCACTTTCACTTGTTACTCTTCATCTCACAACAATCTTTACCCCAAACTCACACAGGTGTCTTTACAATCCACAAACAATACCATTGCTGATGAAAATTTAAAATGAATCACAATTTTTTGTGCTTTTTATTAATTCCAAATATTCATAATTTGAGCACAAATTATCATCAGACCACAGGACATGGTTCCAGTAATCCATTACCTTAAAGCCTCGTATAAACGATTTGGATTTTTGGCAGGGAATTGTGTGATGACAGACTGTTTGCCTAAAATCCCACCGTTAGTACGCTCCTTCAGACAATTGTTGTCCAACTTTCCGCCAACAAATGTTGGATGGCAGGCTAGTAAATTTTCGGCGGACAACGGTCTGTTGTCAGATTTTCGTATTGTTTGTACACAAGTCCGTCACACAAAAGTACAAAGTACAAGCAAGGACAAGCCAGAAGCGGTCGGTCTTGTAAATTAGTGTTCGTAATGGAGATTTAACATTCGTGACGTGACAAATTATAAATTGTTGAAATGCAGTGCACAATTCTCTTCTTCTTTGATAGGATAATAATGAAACTGCTTTGCTGGTGATACTGATGGAGTTATGGCAAATGTATTTGAAATTCTTTTGTTTTCTAGTGATATCAAGAATAATATTACTATGCTTGTTTTTTTTTTGTTTGTTTTTTTTTGTCAAGTTACCACAGCACTATTATCCTGTAGTTTTTAACCTCAAAGATAAAAAGAGGGAAATTTGGGACTTTAAATGAAGTGGTTGATTTGTGTAGATGAGTATGGTCAAGTTTTATTATTGGAGTAAAAAGTATATAAATACATAACCGTAGTATAATTCATATAAAAGAGTCAATGGATAAATTTTACCATATTTGTACATATGCATAACAGTAGTACCATCATGTTCTTAAATGTATACATGGTCAGCACATAGCAATGGTATATATTATGGTCAATTCACATATCAACTGGCAGCATAATTGGTAATTCAATAGATTAAAAAATGAATGGTGTATCCAGATATATATCCTAATTAAGCTACATCCTCAGAGCCTGACGCGTTTCTGTGTAAAAACACTTCTTCAGGGACGGATGTTGTAGGGTATCTATAAAAACATATAACGTAGAATATAGTAAAAAATCATTCTAATATTAGGGTAAGTACAAAAGGAAAAGACAATGTCGTCAACCCTGAGTACTTACATGCCACAGGTAGCAACGGTGTGTAGTGTAAGCAGAAGCAGAGCCATAGGAGTGGTCCATCCCGGGTGCTGAGGTGGTCATGTACCCCATAACCAAGGGGGTGCACATGCAGAACCCCCAGAAACGCAGACCTCTCATCTCCAAAGTATGTCCAGAACGGTGAAAAGGAATGGAGGTTTTGATGTGACCTATAATGGATGAGTAAAGTGACCATTAGTTGGTGAAAGTGATGTGGGAATAGCAACCCAGATACAGCGGTGAGATATAGTGTACGAGAAATGTGGTGGTATGAACCACCTCAAGTGTACTGTAGTGATTACCACGGAGAGTCCATTAACCAAAATGATGGGAGAAATAAAGGAGAAAGGGGAGACATGCTGGGATAGCACTACCATTAGGTCGGAGGCCATGACCTTGTTGTGCTCCATTTTAAAAGTACTCCTCAGGTTGGAAATTTTGTTATTGACATAGTTGATGTTTGCCCTGGGGTACAAAGGCTACACCAGCTTGAGAAGTTTCTCCAACGCTGCCTTTCTCAAGATTTTATTGGAGTAATCTTGACTCTTGACCTTCCAAAGACAGGGCAGCTCCCGATACAGGTCAATGAATTGTGGTAAAAAATCAGGCACTGTAAATTTATCCACCATGATAAATGATATGATGCCTGCAAGACAGAACACAAGACAAACCATAATGTCTGACTTAACTCATAAGCTGGTCCCAATATAGGCCACAATCTAAGCAGTATAGGTCACCAACCACCTATGCCCCAAATTCAAATTGTTCCTTCGTTTTATGGCTCCTTTCTTGCGCTTGCGAGCGAATGTCCTTCCCTCCAAGATCGTTCCTATGGCCATTCCATAGACTGTGCGTTCTGGCTTTATATACACTGCGCATGCGTCAAACTCCGCTCTCAGTGCATCATGACGCTGGGGAGTGACCATCTCTCTTCTGCATGCAACACACACAGCAGAACATTTGGGAGGGACAACATGGCGGAATCGGTGGATTACGGGCATCCCCGCAGTGGTGGAGCTCAGAGGAGGCGCAAGGCAAAACCCATGAGTAAGGGTGAGATGTTGGAGATGGTGCGCATCCTAGAGAAGCACGACTACAACTGCAAGCTGCACAATTACGAAAGGCCCAACAGCTGAAAGGACAGCATTTTGGATAAGGTCATCGCTGTTTTGCAGGGCGAATTTTCGGTGCAACGAACAAAGGACCAAATCAGAAAACAATGGTCTAATCTCAAACACCGTGAGAAGGATCAGATGGAGTCCATACATAAGATCATCAAAAAAGTAAGCAATATTTGTATCTAACCAATATGTATATGTGTAAATTAGCTGTCTGTATATGTGCTTTCTCCAAGTAGCTTGAGAGATCTATATATAATGTTTGCTATAATCTTTGTATGAATTGTTATTTTAAAGATGAATTAAAATAGAAAGCAGATATGAATATTCTTATTTGGCTCTGTTTTTTGACATTTCTTTACTTTTGTACCTATTTTTTTTCTCTTCTTTCAACAGGGAATCACCAAAAAATGAGGCAACAGCCAAGCCACCAGAAGGGATGAAGGGAGGCTACCCTCGCTCGGGCCCAAACAGGGGAGGCAACAAGGCTATCTTCCCACCAATAACGTAAATGACAACTTCAAACACACTCATTTAGCCACCGACAGGGGTGATTCTAGGTGGGCCAAAGGCCATGGGCTTAGGGCAAAACTTAAGGGGTAAAGAACACTTTATGGTTTCTGCCTGGCTCATCAGTGCCCATTAACCACTTGCCAACCGCCGCACATCGATGTACGTCCTTTTTTTGTGGACGGATATCCTTGTTATGGCAGCAGCTAGCTGCCATAACCCTGGTATCCCCATTTCCGGCCGGCAGTCGGCTACAAGATAAAAGTGGTCTCTGCTGCGGATTCGCAGCAAGATCACTTTTATCGGTGGCGGGAGAGGGCCCCCCTCTCCCGCCAAAACGTCACTTCCGCCCATACCTCTTAAAGGCACATTTTTTTCAATGTCATTTTTTTAAATGACTTTTTTTATTATTATTGCATTTTAGTGTAAATATGAGATCTGAGGTCTTTTTGACCCCAGATCTCATATTTAAGAGGACCTGTCATGCTTTTTTCTATTACAAGGGATGTTTACATTCCTTGTAATAGGAATAAAAGTGACACAATTTTTTAAAAAAAACAGTGTAAAAATAAATAAAAAAAATCATGTAAAATAAATAAGAAAAATAAAATAAAACAAATTTTAAATGCCCTGTCCTGACGAGCTCACGCACAGAAGTGAACGCATACGTGAGTAGCGCCCGCATATGAAAACGGTGGTCAAACCACACATGTGAGGTATTGCCACGATCGTTAGAGCGAGAGCAATAATTATAGCCCTAGACCTCCTCTGTAATGCAAAACATGCAACCTGTAGAATTTTTTAAACTTCGCCCATGGAGATTAAAAGTTTGACACCATTCCACGAGCGGGCGCAATTTTGAAGCGTGACATGTTGGGTATCAATTTACTCGGCGTAACATTATCTTTCACAATATAAAAAAAAATTGGGCTAACTTTACTGTTGTCTTTTTTTTTAATTCAAAAAATTTTATTTTTTAAAAAAAAAGCGCGCTTGTAGGACCGCTGCGCAAATACGGTGTGAAAAAAAGTATTGCAATGACTGCCATTTTATTCTCAAGGGTATTAGAAAAAAAATTTCTAGCAAAAAAAAACTGTTTTAAACATGTAAACACCTAAATTCCAAAACGAGGCTGGTCCTTAAGTGGTTAATGCAGCCTTGCCAGTGTAGACATGGGTAGAGGAGAGGCCCCGGGGATCACAGTCTCACAGAGTCATGCCTTTTTCAATGTTGGCACTTGTCCAGTGTTTGCCCTCTGTAAAATGACATCACCTTCCCTTTTCTATGCATTTCTCACTGTAAAAAAACCACAGTGCAGCATGGTGGAGTCCACTAGTCAGGAGCAAACATTGTCATCAGACCAAGTGCAAGGTTGGTCAACTAATGTAGCAAAATGGATGCTAGAAACGGATGGGACTAGGGGTGGCTTAATGAATGGTGTATTGTTTCTTTTTAGAGGAAAGTGAGCGTGGTCAGCTCACCCAGGATGTTGGTTTGGAGGCATGGGATCTGACTCCAGGACCTAGCACAGACCTGTCCATTGTGGATGTTAAATCCCCTGACGCAAGTCACACAGAGGGCCAAAGCAACCCCGAAGACGAAGAAAGTATTTGTTAGCCTCTTGTATGCGCAAGTAAGTATTCTTGGAATCTGGCTTCAAATGTGTATACTGTACATGATGAGTGTTTAGCTGAACAAACAAAACACCCACTCCACACATTAGCAAAGTATGTAGTGCCTTAACATTAGCATGGAGAAGGAAGAGGTAGAAGGAGCTGTCAGTTTTGCTAGGTACCCGAGTTTTGGAGACCCAGGTACCAGGGACAAGATTACCCGAGTTTTGGAGACCCAGGTACCAGGGACAAGATTATTAAGTAGTTGCAGTGTGTACATTCCTAGTAGTGTAGGTGTCTGAAGGGCAAGCAGGTTGCAAGCAACAATAGACTGGGTAGGTAAGTATTTCCTGAATGTGACTAGTAACTTGACCATAACTCACTATGTAGGGCCTCAGCCACTTGACCATTGTTCCCTTAATCCTTTTTTGTCTTCTTACTAGGTCATGATATTCCAAGATGCACAATTGTCCGAATGAGTGCAGATATGTTGCATTGTTTGAAGGATCTGGAGCAAATAAAGGAGGCTGCCACTGCTTTACAGCGAAGAATCCGTGATTTTGTAGACATGCTTGCTAAATTCTAATCTCCTCTTGCCTGGTCTGAAACTTTCTTGTTCCACTTGTTGGATCCTTTTTGCACTTTTAATATTTACCATGTTTTTCAGACTTTTAAATGAGAAAGTTTAGTGTCCGAACTCAGTGTTTCTCCACTCCACTTCTCTAGGTGCACCACCAGGTCCTGTTTTCTGTATTTTCCTCAGTCTAAAAATGACTGTTTGAATTACTAACATTAAAAATGACAACATCACCTATGCCAAATTTAACAAATATTGAAAACCTGACCTGGGTTTGCATCTTGAGAAGGAGAGTTGGGAAACACTGCCCTAAGTAATGTGAATTGTAATGTTTCTGTGTTTTTAAGAATAGCAAAGCCAAAATTTGAAGCTGCCCACAAATTATGCCTTAACATTCTTATTTCTCTCATGACCCAACACCTAAAATGTGTGTCTTTCCCTACATCTAGTTTGCTAAAGCCCCAAAACACCCCGTGTGTCAACATGTGCTAGCTCCCATCATGGGGTATCAATGGACATGTTTCAGGGGCGCAACCCCTTCCTCTGACCTACTTTAGTTATGAGGAAGGGGTTGCACCCCCAAAACGCGTTCATTGATACCCAGTGATGGGAGATAGCACATGTTGACACACTGTGTGTTTTGGGGGTTTCTAAAGTAACATGTCTGGAACCACACACATTTTTGGCAGGGGATCATAAGGGACATATAATAGTATATTGGCCTCTACATATAGGCTTCAAATTTTGGCTTTAAGAGGGGTGAGATCACCCCATCTGAGGAAGGCAACATCCACACAGTCTTGGGATACTAATGTCTCATTTGGCCTTCACTTTACCAAAATCGAACTTTGTAAGTTCCTGAGTTGGCTATGTGTATCTTATGTTTTCAAACATGCCTGTTTAGCCACAAAAAAGGCAAAATAATTGCAAACATACATGTTAGACACCAAGATGTTGGTTTGTTTTAAAACCTTAAAACAAACATGTGAATGTGCTTTGGGTGAAATCTTTTTTACTAAACAATGTGTGGCTTATTATTTCAATGCTCAATACCAGTGTATTTGTTAAGTTTTTGTAGTTGCAGTGACAATGTGCTCTTAAATGTGGCCAACTCCGGCAATTTTTTGGCCTCCAAAAAATTAAAGATCTTGAAAAGCCATAGCGTTTTTGAAATTCATGTATTAGATCCATTAAAGACAAAAACATTGTGTGTGTATAGCAGACCCACAGCACACCATAATAGTTAGCTGATGAAGAGATTGTAACCTCATGTAGCAAATAAGGTACGTTTGCACTATTGTAGCAAGTGGCCAAAATAAAGGCTATTTGAGAACATATTATACAGATAAGAAACACAAACAACAGTAGTTCAAATGAAATATGAGTTTATGATCAAATAAAATTATTATTCAGGATCAGCTCCAATTTGCTGCCAAGACACTGCCCCTCTACCCACAAAATAATCAAGGTATTTTTTATGTATATCTCTGGCATTTTGGGACAGCAATCCAGCACAGCATGTTTCTAGAGCCGTCATCATGCCCACAGATGGCCGAGCTGCAGCCTATTCAGCTGGGCCTGCCACTGCAGGGTCCGCATCACTTGGCACTGAGGCAAAGTAGCTGCTAGCATTCCTCCATAAAAAATTATGGAGTATACAGCAGCATGATACCACAGGGTTGATTTTGTATAGTGCCAGGTTAATTGGTGTTGAAAACAGCCTGAACTGACTGGAGAGGATGCCAAAGGTGCGAGAGAGCCTGTAATTAAATAATTTCTGCTCTGGGGTGAGGTTCCTCATAGAAAACGGCTTCATAAAATGTTCCCCCAGAGCAAAGGCCTCATCTGCAACAAAAACAAAATTGAGGCCCTCAACATTCTCCTCAGCAGGTGGCAAGTTTAAGGTGCCATTCTGGAGCCGCTTGTAGAACTCTGTCTGCATAATGACTCCTCCATCAGAATTGCGGCCATTCTTCCCAACATCAAGAAACAAGAACTCACGTGGCAGACACTACAGCTAGCAGGACTATGCTGCAAAAGCCCTTATAATTGAAAAAATATGAGCCAGAGTTGGGTGGTGGGACAATCAGGACATGTTTTCCATCAATAGCACCACCACAGTTGGGAAAATCCCACTGATGATGGAACTGGGCTGCAACGTCCTGCCATTGCTGTGGATTGGAAGGAAACTGTGGATTAAAAAAAAGGAAAAATAAATTACTACTTCTGCAAATAACATTGCAAGCAGATTTGACACAAACATGCTTGGCCAACATAAGTATAAAACTTAAATTGAGTATTTAAACACAAAAGTGTAAGGTCAACTTATCTAATTCCTCACCCCCTCTGGTGGCCCATTTTAAAAATGTTATGAATGGGGGGAGGTAAGGGGTAGATGTTTTGGACAGGTAACCCTCTCCACTTCCATGAGAGCTGTTTGCATAAATAATGTGTGATACTTTCGCCAGCCCCTCGTTACTTACACTATTGGCAGCCCAGTGGACAGGTAAGAAGTGTCATGATCTAAAAATATGGATACACACTGTTCAAATTGCAGCACATTTTGACATTCAGAAATAACCTATCAAGATAATAGAAGACAAAAACTTGTATCATGTGTTAAAATATTATCAACTGTATTTATATGTAGACAAGCCTCTTACTCCTCCCCCAATTTTAAGTGACACCCAGATAACTACACCAAAAAAAATTGTGTAATCCCTTATGGTGACATATACGATCTCTATCATTTTTCCGTTTTGAGTTTTAAATCCCTCTTCTCCTGTGGTCTACCCATGATCTCCTTACTCCTTATCCCCCACCCTTCCCACCCCTCCACTCACTACTTTGGCTTGACTCACTCTCTCTCTCTCTTCTCTCATTAGGGGAAGGCGTTTCACTCCACCCTGTCAGAGTACCGAAAAAACAAACAAACACATTGGTCAATCCTATTCAAGGTTCATAATTGACTCTTTATTCCTCTATGGCTAGAACCACAAGCAACTATACTAGGGTCCCCATGGGTCTACTACACCCCGTGTCCTCCCATTCCATGTCTCTTCTCTTTCAGCCCATCTCAGGTACACACTGGAATACAAAAATATATAATATTGAATGGAAATGTTGAAGTCTATAATAAAAATTAAAATGTGATTATAAAAAAGAAGACAAAACTTTCTACGTTACAATTTGAAGGTAATCAGGCAGGCCCTTGCACTACATGCTTTGGTAAAATCATCCAGAAATATGACCACAAAAGAGGGATAGTGTATATGGGTTTTGCAAAGTCAGTAGAGTATTTGTATCTGTTGACTTAGCATTTTGGGGGGAGGGAGGGTTACAAATGAGTTTGGGCCCCAGAAAATGGCCTCTTGCCCTCTGCCTGAATTTGAGGACAACAATAACATTTGGACACATTTCAGGAGGAGTTTAGGGTAAGCACAAAAATGTAGCTGACAAAAAACATTGTTAAGTTACTAGGCTAGGTGTGTATGGGCCTAGTATAGCATGCTGGGGAGGTTAATGAAGGAAAATATGCATGTAGGACAAAAAAGGAGCAGGAAAAGCTTACAGCATGCATGAGGACAAAGAGGACATACACAGCATATTACAATAATGTTAATTATGGAATCAAGAAATTAATACAATACATTAGCAAACATTAAATACATAGAATGTGACGTTAATGGAAAAAAACTTACCCAAATATAGTCCTTCTGCAGGACTTAAAAAATGGATGAGCAGGTCTCTGGAATAATGAGTCCCAGAGCCTAGGGGGAGATCCCAATGGTAAACTTGAGGTCCTGGAGACCTCCCCGTCGCCAAGTACCTCAAGGTGGCTATGAGCCTTTGCTCAGGAGTAATGGCAAGCCTCATGCATGTGTCCTGCTGCTTAATATAGGGGGTCAACAATGCCAAGAGTTGGTGAAAGCAGGGGTCCATCATCCTCATCCTGAGATAATTCTGAAAATCATCCAGATTATTCTCCTGGAGCTCCTGCAGCAAAGGCATATGACATAATTGGTCACGATTAAGCAACCAATTTTTGGTCCAAGAAATCCTCCTCCTCCTGTTCCTGGACAGGACTTGGGTCAAAGTAATAACTCCAAGGCCAATAATAGCTCGTTCTCGCCTCGGAGCAACATGGCTGGTTACGAACGGCTGTTCAGAAACAAACTGAAAAGCACGAACTGAAAAACTTTAATAGGCTCATAGTACGTCTAGTATGTCACCACTTTCGTGTTTGTTGGCTAACATACCATACCTGTAAAGCAAATACAATAAAGCACAGTGGGGGTCATTTACTATAGCGCTATGGCGCTATACTACTTATATATTACTGCTAATTCACGGCAATTTGCGCGCATTAGCGCTAATAGCGCTAATTCGCGCTAAAACAGTATTCACTATAGCGCTGGTGAGAAAATACTCCCAAAATCGAATTTACTATAGCTCCCTGAAACTAAATAGCGCCCAAACCCTTACTCTGCTAAAACCTAGAGAATTGCACATGGAAAAAATGTTTAGAGCATGATATAATTGCCTAAATGGTACTGAAATATGCAGTATATTATTTAAAGATTATCTGCTTTTAAACTGTGTGAAAAAGTGATTTCTACACTGAAATATCTTTGAAAGTCTGAAAAGTGAAAAATTCCCCGTTTTGGACAACTAGGTGCCAACACAACTGAGCATGCTCAGACCTGAAAATAACTCTCATTTTAACTCAAGTGTCTTTTTTACCCCGAGCTATAGTAAATACCAAAATGAGAGCTAATTAGAGAGCATTTTTTGGGAGTTAAAATCTGCTCTAATTTAAAAAAAACATTTTAATGTTGAGATAAAATGTATCTTTCTGTGAAATAAATTTTCCTTTGCAACATTGTTGCTTCTACTTAAAATATTTTGATTTTAAGAATGCTACAATGTGGAATGTTTTGATGTTTTGGTAAAATATATTTTTCTCTGTCACTTTCACTTGTTACTCTTCATCTCACAACAATCTTTACCCCAAACTCACACAGGTGTCTTTACAATCCACAAACAATACCATTGCTGATGAAAATTTAAAATGAATCACAATTTTTTGTGCTTTTTATTAATTCCAAATATTCATAATTTGAGCACAAAAAATGTGATAGGTGTACCAGCATCAGAAAGCAAAATGTAATTCCCAAAAATTTGAGGGTAATATTCTACTCTCACCCACAAAAAACACCAAATATCACAGAATAAATCAAGAAGAATAACTCTTGAGTAATGTAATTCCATCACCTGTATGTCCATAGAAATGCAGTATTTATGTGTTTTATGTGTATTTGTGTGTAGTTATGTGTAGGAGGGCCTCACATGTGGCAGCTCTGTGGCTTAGAGGTTAGAACTTCTGCTTAGTATCTCTGAGGGTCTGGGTTCAAATCCCAACCATGTTACTTCATGTAGAGAAGTTGTCTCATCTCCCAGGTCCTTTAACTATGTCTAAATGTTGTAGTTATTTGTGGGAGGGTTCCACCACCATTGTAAGTCTTTTCCAGATAAACTATATAGCCAAAAGTATTGGGACACCTGCCTTTACACACACATGAACTTTAATGGCAGCCCAGTCTTAGTCCGTAGGGTTAAAATTTGATTTGGCCCACCCTTTGCAGCTAGAACAGCTTCTGGGAAGGCTGTCCACAAGGTTTAGCGTGCTTATGAGAATGTTTGATCATTCTTCCAGAAGTACATTTGTGAGGCCAGGCACTGATGTTGGATGAGAAGGCCTGGCTCGCAGTCTCTACTCTAATTCAGCCAAAGGGTGTTCTATCGGGTTGAGGCCAGGACTCTGTGCAGGCCAGTAAAGTTTCTCCACCCCAAACTTGCTCATCCATGTCTTTATGGACCTTACTTTGTGTACTGGTGTGCAGTCATGTTGGAACAGGAAGGGGCTTTCCCCAAACTGTTCCCAAAAGTTGGGAGCATGAAATTGTCCAAAATGTCTTGGTATGCTGACGCCTTAAGAGTTCCCTTATCTGAAACTAAGAGGCCAAGCCCAACCCCTGAAAAACAACCCCGCACCATAATCCCCCCATCCACCAAATCATTTGGACCAGTGCACAAAGCAAGGTCCATAACGACATGGATGAGTGATTTTGGGGTGGAGGAACTTGACTGGCCTGCACAGAGTCCTGACCTCAACACAACATAACACCTTGGGGATGAATTAGAGAGGAGACTGTAGGTCAGGCCTTCTTGTCCAACATCAGTGCCTGACCTCACAAATGCACTTGGAAGAATGGTCAAACATTCCCGTAGACACACTCCTAAACCTTGTGGACAAGAAGAGTTGAAGCTGTTATAGCTGCAAAGGGTGGGCCAAATTAGTTTTGAGCCCAATACTAATACTGGGATGCCATTACAGTTCATGTGTGTTTAAAGGCAGGCATCCCAATACCTAGGCCAATATACTGTATATTGCTTGTGACACTAAGCATGGCTATGGACTTAGAGCTGGTTCACACCACAGAGATGCAGAGAACATGTGTGGGGCTGCCTGGTGGCTAAGTGGGTAGCAGTTCTGTATAGCAGCACCTGGGATGTTGGTTCAATTCCCCAACATGCTAATGCTTGTGTTGAAGTTTATATGTTCTCCCGGTGTGGGTTTCTCACCACAATCCAAAGACATGCTGGCATTTTATTTGTCTCCTGTGGAAATAGGTTCTAAAGTAAGAAAGTTAATTTTGGACTTTATATTGGAAGCTCATTGCAGCCAGGGACTGATGTTAATGTTTATTAGCACTAATCATGCCCAGGGACTTGGACATTTAAAATTTTAGGGTTTACACTGCACAGGTACATATGCTTAGAAAACTGTTGCTTTGTTTATGTGGATGCAAATGGACTTTGATCTTTGGCCTGTAGTTGGAGATTTGATGCACATAGCCAAGGCTAACACAGTTGGAAATACTATTATGTGGGGGGAGATGGGCGGAGTCTAGAGGAGCAGACATGCATTGTTAGAGCTCCGCATCACTGAGGAGAGAAGAGAAGGACAAAGCGGAGCCTGCAGGCTCAAAAGGTATCCATTTAAACCTTTTTGCCCCAGGGAACAAACTGTGAAAGTTTGGGCAGGAAATATAGTACTGGGAGGAAGCCATGGCAGAAATAAAAATCACCTCACAAAGAGCTCACAGGCACTCACTGCAACTAAAACAGCTCCAGTCACCTCACAATATACAGCATCAGGGCGCTCTCACAGACAGAAAATGTCACAGCAAGACTCTCCATTTGAGTCAGATACAGAACAAATCCTCTCACAAACTTCTCCACAAGCCTCCTCAGCATCCCCAGTAATATTATTACAATTTGAAAAGATGCTTCATAAGGCTTTAAAACAAACCTCAGACCAAATAACAAAAAGCCTAACCAAAGAAATAAGAGAGCTGGGAAACCGCACCGCAGCCTTAGAAATAAAAATGGATGAAATTGAAATTACAACCCAAGAAAATATAACAGAATTGGAACAATTAAAAGAAGAGAATTTAATACTTCAAACTAAGCTTGAAGATTACGAAAATAGAGCCAGACGTTCAAACTTGCGCATAAGGGGAATACCTGAAACGGTGACAGACCTGCAATCTACTATTACTGCTCTATTACAAGAACTGAAGCCAGATATCCCTATTGAATGTTTAGAACTGGACAGAGTACACAGAGCCCTCACAGCCAAAAAGAAAGATGGAACCCCACGTGATATAATCACAAAATTTCATTATTACAGAACGAAAGAACAAATACTAATTGCTGCAAGAGAAAAAAAGGAACTTAATTTTCAAGGACACAATTATCAAATTTTTGCTGACCTATCCCAACTTACTATTACTAAAAGACGATCCATGAAACCCCAACTAATGGAACTGCAACGCCACAACATTATGTATCAATGGGGCTTCCCCTTTTCAGTCAGATTTAACTACCAAGGTACAATTTACAGAAGCAGATCAGCAGATGAACTACAACAAACCCTTTTAAAATTAAATCTCACAGAACCCACAAGCAGCAACTCTCCCACACGTAGAAGAATGGCATCATCTTCACCTTCAGGCAGCACCCAGAAAATTTCAGAACAAAATGGGAATCATCATTCTCACAAAAGAGGCCGTTATGCCACATCATCCATGGACCAAGAAGATTCAATGGACTGACATCCTAATTCCTGATATCTCTTCATTTATTATACTAAGAGATGGTTCTCTATAAAAAACCTGTATTTATAACTGAATGTAACTGCATTCTGATAGTCACACACTGTGTGGGATCATGTTACATTCCAGTTATATTTCTTATTACTTCTGATTCATATAGCCTTAGAATATATAAGTGAAATAAGGAAATTCTTGTTCAGTTATATATTTTCAGGTAATAACAATAGATTTATTACTTTTTAGGACAAATATGTTCGATAATCCAGAAGTAATGGAAGCTTTTTCTTTCTTTTCTTAAAACAAATATATTATTACCTAACTAGTTCCTAGAACTATGTTTTTGTTTATTCTAATCTGAAGCAATACAACCTCAATTTTATGAGTTAACATATCTAAACAGTTACATATGAATAAAATATGTAACTGTTTACTCTAAAAGGGTTAAAATCCCAAAATAATTCAAACTATCTTCATCAATACCAAAGTTATTAACAGTACCTTTCTAACTGAATTATTTAGCCTAGGGCAAGACTAACCATATACAACCACCCTGGAATAAATAATTTCAACAAAAACCATATTCTGCACTCCAATTAATGAATCATCATTTTGATGTCTTTTGACATAGCACTTCTCTCCTGTAAGCGGAAGATCCGTGTACCCCCATTAGCCCTCCTCATCCTCCCAACCATATTATGTGGGAGTGTGACGAAGGCACTTATTCCCCTGAGAGAGATATTTATTCTCTTTCATGGGTAAATTGTGATTACTTGCAAAAAATAATTTATACAATGTTTCATCTAATCTCATATGTTTTTTGTTTACTCTTTACTCCAGAATTCACTGGTTTCTTTTCTATCTTTTCATCTCTTCAGTCCACACAGGTTGATCTGCGCAGTCAGCTCTGCATAACAAAAAGTAAGTCAAAACTATTTGATCTGTTGCCATGGCATCACTGAATATACTTTCCCTGAATGTTCAGGGAATAAATGTCCCTCAAAAAAGGACCAAAGCCTTCCGTACTTTCCATAACAAGAAGGCTCACATAGTATGCCTCCAAGAAACACACTTCACCAAAGATTCTACTCCAAAATATATTTCTCCTTTTTATCAACAAATTTACACGGCTTCTGCCTGTACCAAACAAAGGGGAACTCTAATTGCATTTCACCGATCCACACCATTCACCTTATCATCAGAAATTAAAGACCCAGAAGGTAGATACCTGATACTCATGGGTTATATAATGGATACTGCAATCACGGTGATTTCCTACTACGCTCCTAACAAACAACCTACACCATTCCTCTCGCATATATTACAAGTGATTAATACACACAAAATAGGAACAGTGATAATGTGCGGGGATTCGAACCAGGTCCTCCTCCCATTTCTAGATAAATCACCTTTTACACCATCCAAAATAACCTCTAGATTACCTTTTTCTCAACTTCTTTCCAAATACAATCTGGTAGATTCGTGGAGAGAAAGTAACCCAATGAAAAAGAAATTCACTTATTTCTCGCACCCTCATCCAACCTTCACCAGAATAGATCATATTTTTCTAACAATAGGAATGATACCAGAAATTATTGCATCAGATATAATTCCGATTCCGTGATCTGACCATAATGCAGTATACACTACTATAGCCTCAGCCATACCAAAAGCGCATGACCCAACGTGGTACTTACCGGAAATAATGCTCAAACACCCACTACATCAGATGGCCATTGAACAAGCTTTAAAGGAATACATATCAATTAATAATACAACAGACATTTCCCCAATAACACTGTGGGAAGCTCATAAGCCTGTCTTGCGTAGTACAATACAAAGACAAATGGCACTATTTAAACGGGAACGCAAAAATCTAGCAAAAAAACTAGAACTCAATTTTAATGCAGCCTACATATCATTTCAAGATAATCCATCTCAGAGTACAAAATCTCATCTGGAAAAATCTAGATTGGAATACGGTCTATTTCTCACTGAGTCAGTTGATAAATCCCTCAAACGCTCCAAACACAATTTCTACATGAATACAAACAAACCAGGTACATATTTGACTCGGGCATTAAATTCAACTAACAAATCTTTCAAACCAATACATTTGAAATTATCAAAAAATGTTTATACTTGTAATCCAGTTAAAATAGTCCATAAATTTCACTCACATCTCGCAACTTTATACAGGACAAACAATGAATTTAATCCTACAGAGGCTGAATCCTTCTTCTCAAAAATAACCTTACCTGAGTTGTCTCAGAATCAAAAAAGCAGTTTGGATGAGCCTATAACTATAGATGAAGTTGCTAACGCCATAAAAGACCTAAAACTTAACAAAAGACCAGGCCCAGATGGCTACTCGGCTTTATACTATAAAACGTTCTCAGAAATTCTCTCTCCCATTCTCACTGAAACTTTTAACAAACTTCTAGAAGGACATTCTTTTCGGCAAGAAACACTAATGGCAATTGTTTGTATGATCCCAAAACCCCTTTCTGATGATACTTCCTGTGTGAATTATCGGCCTATCTCTCTGTTAAACCTTTATATTAAATTATTAGCAAAAATAATAGCAAAACGCCTCAATAGCATTATAGGAAAATTAATACATAGAGATCAAGTAGGCTTCATGCCAAATAGACAGGCAGGCGATAATATACGCAGGGCAGTGTTATTGGCACAAATTGCTAAAAAATGGAAAATCCCTTTATGTTTTCTATCTCTCGATATTAAGAGGGCATTTGACACAGTATCCTGGCAATATATGCAATATTCATTACAAAAATGGGGTTTTGGACCCCACTTTTTAACAGGGATCAAAGCATTATATAATAAACCCAAAGCCTATATAAAATATGCTGCAAACAAATCTGATGCCTTTAAAATCGAAAGAGGTACCCGACAGGGTTGCCCATTATCTCCCTTATTATTTGCCCTTATACTCGAACCCATGGCCCAATACATCAGAACAAACCGAACTATAACTGGCATTGAAGTAGGAGGTATTACACACAAATTATGTATATTTGCAGACGATATATTACTTTTTCTATCATCACCACAGGTCTCTGGTCCTAACTTAATACCAGCTCTTGATGGATTTGCAGCCCTATCCGGCCTTATGATTAATCCTAAGAAATGCCTAGTGCTTAATATTTTGCTCACAAACATGGAATTGATCCCGGCTAGGGCTGCACTCCCATTCACATGGGCAGAAAAATCAATCCCATATCTTGGAATTCATTTAACAGCATCTCATTCTGACTTATTCTCAACCAATTATCCTCCTGTATTAAGACAGATCACAAATCTAATAAAACAATGGTCGCAACTTCCTTTATCCTGGATAGGGAAGATTAATGCAATCAAAATGACTATTCTACCCAAATTGCTTTATCTATTCAGAGTCCTCCCTATTCCAATTCCTTCCTATTTTTTGAGAATAGTACAAAAAAGAGCAACTTCGTTTATATGGGGCTCTTCTAAACCACGTATACCTATACACACACTACATCTTCCCAAAAATAAAGGAGGCCTGGGATACCCTAATTTTACTAACTACTACAGAGCAGCACATTTGGCCAGTCTGTCCAAATACCATGCAAAACAGGAAATCCCATTATGGGTATTTATAGAGGCTTCAGAAAATTACCCTCTATTAATATCAAACTTGTTATGGCTTGATCCTAAAGACCACTTTAAAATTCATAATCCCATAACTAAACACTTCTTATCTCTCTGGGATAAACTAAAAACCAAATATCAGTTACAATCTCCACACAATCCTCTCCTTTCTTTAATCAGAAATCCGGCCTTTTATCCGGCATGGATCTACCCAAATTGTTTTAAAGCTTGGACAACATCAGGCATTCAGACACTAAATGACTTCATAGCATCTAAATCATTCCTTTCATTCCCATCGCTTAGAGAAAAATATGATCTACCAAACTCTGAGATATTTAGATATCTCCAAATCAAAAATTTCTATACACCATTCCTAAAGGGGGATACACCATTATCCCAATTATCCATTTTTGAATCAATCTGTACAAAAGATCCATTTGCTAAAGGTACAATTTCATCACTATATAATCAATTATATGGAGTAGCAAATCTTAATAGACCCTCTTACGTTCAGAGGTGGGAGGAGGACCTGGGACGAACTTTAGAAGACACGGACTGGTCTAACATATGGCTCACATCTAAGTCATCTTCACCCAACATCTTAGCACTGGAGACAAATTATAAAGTCCTAACTCGCTGGTACCTTGTACCCGCTAGAGTGGCAAAATATTCACCTAATACCTCAGCTCTTTGTTTTCGAGGATGCCCAGAAATAGGCACACATTTACACGTATGGTGGACATGCCCAGTAATCCAAACCTTCTGGAAGGAAGTCTTCGTGATTGCATCTAAAATATTTAAAAAAATAATACAACCAGATCCATATATAACTTTACTTAATCTAAAACCGGAATGGTTAACACTCTCTCAATTCAAACTTATGATCCAACTAATAACGGCTGCAAAACAAACAGTGGCCAAGGCATGGAAATCTCCTACATTGGTACTAGCAGAAACAATTCACAGAATGAATAATACAATGTCCCATGCTAAGATGGTAGCCATCGATCAAAATCAAATTCCAAAATTTGAAAAACTTTGGCATCCTTGGATAAAACAACAGTTCCTGTCAAATTTCAATGACTCTGTCCTGTTGCCATGGTAACAGATTAAATGACTTACAGAGACACCCATTCTAAGACTTCAAAGAGAACTAAAAAGAATAATAAACTGACGAGCGGGACAACCTTGTGGACCATACCTCTACCTTTCTACCCTTTTTCTTCTTTCTCTTTCCTTTTCTCCACCTTACGATTAAAGCTCATTATCAGAATTTATTTGACCTATATACACTCTACCTGTAAACAATATGTATAGTAGGTATAAATCATTTAAATACCTACAAAAGTAACTAAGGAAATGATATATATCTTTAATTTAGGTTTACGTGAACCCAATGTTTAATATTTGAAATTTCATGATATTTACCTATATAAACCCTACTGTAAAACAATGAGCTTACTTTATAGATCCTTGTAAACTTACTTTATGTATCTTTATAATATTGTATACTCAATAAACTTCTTTTGACAAGGAAATACTATTATGTGTTCCTGCTCATCAGGTGCAATCACTTTAGACATACATGAAGAGACAGATTGAAAGATACTGGTGGGCATGTACTTCTATTGGGTGTGTCAGTGTGTTAACAATACAACCTCTCTTATATAAAGGCCTGCAGTAGGGGGTTTGTTTGGCCTGAGAAGGTCAGGTTTTTTGCTGTGATTTGTGGTGGGAGAAGGAATGAAATTGGGAGATTTGATGAAATTCTTGTGCATTTTTTCAATCAAAAGTGGGTTTATGTGACCATGCTGTCATGTTGTGTGTGTATTGTTCCTGTCTGATCATGCAAACATTGTTTGGAAGCATCTGCTGACCTACTCTTTTTGATCTCGTTTAATCGTGTACACCGAAATGCAGCTTCCAGCAGAACATGGTCACCAATGTTTATATGTGTGGATTGTGGGCTGGTGGTGGGTGTTTTGAATAAGTCTTTTGTAATATTATGTTGGAATGCTTTGTAAGAATGACTGTTAAGTATGTTTCTATAATCTTGCAGATAATAATGTGATGTGTTGCCCGCTATACACTGAAATTAAAGCTGTGTCCACTCTAAGGTTTTGTCTAATTTTAGACTGTAAGCTCCTATGAGCAGGGCCCTTAAAATTCCATTGCTAAATGTAGCACCATATATCCTGTCCAAATTTTTTTGAAGCTAGTAAATGTAAATTTATTTTTTTTCTGCTGGTAAAATAAAAGTACATTATTGAGCTTTTGTTGTGTGTGTGTGTGTGTTTTTTTTTTTCCTTCTACTTTTCTTTCTCTTTAGTTTTTGTGGGTGGTGGTTTTGGGAAAGTGCAATATCTCTTATATTTTATTTCAATATGTATTTGTGCACCAAAAAACTAATCTCTTTGCCCTGGTTCACATGCTACTTTGAAATTGCGCTACTTCACTTGAAATAGCACGATTTCAAAGTAGCAAGGTCAGCTTGATTTCAGATGGCTTCATACACAAATGTCTATTGAAGTTGCACCTGAAATCAGCAAAAGTGGTGCAGGAACTACTTTAGTAAATTGATGCGGTGCCACAAAAAAAGTTGCATCGATTGGAACAGTGCCATTGCCAATAGTCATGCGATTTGATCTCTCAAATCGCATGACCAATCACTCCAATGTAAACCTAGGCTTCTGCACAACTGCAAGTTATATATAAAGATTCCACCTTCTTATTAACAGCTGTGGAGAATTGCAGGTAATGAATTCAGCTGGTGGATAGGCAATGTTTGAATGTGTCAGCTCTGGTTCACATTGGTGTGATTTGACATGTCAAATCTGTGGCAATTGCACTGTTCTAATTGGTGCGATTTGTATTGATATTGGTGCAGAAACCTGCACTGATGTCTCTGATGTTGCCCCCACAGTCGGGACTGACATGCAGGAATGAAATTGTGGGAGTTCAGCTGAACACTTTCCTCCTGCTGTCAGTGTGAATCAGGGCTCAAACTGGGCCTTTCGCCTTTGTAATTCACCTGCTGCTAACCCAGGGACACCATTTCTTATCAAACTCCCTTAAGTTTACCTTCAAATATATGTAGAAATACAGATTTGCATATCTGAAAATAAAAAATACTAATCATGGTTGAGATCAAATATTCGCAGCTGCAATCAAAAGCGTGCTTTCACCTTCTGACCTAGAAATTAGTCGTATGCACCCAGAAGTTCCTGTGCTGGTCAGGATCTCCATCTAGGTGGACATGGTGAGGTCTCTTTAGCAGAGAGGAGGTGCTGCTCATTGGCCGGGTAAGTGTAGGATATGTACTTGTACTTAATCAATGCGGGGGTGGATGTCATAGTTAGATTAGGTGTGGGTGGGGCTCATTGATTTGTTTGGCATCACCACACATTTGCTTCCGTCCCATGTGCACACATCACTTCCTGCATTTGTTCTGCTGATGTAAATCAGTAAGGACTATGCAAGTATAAATGAGAGCTCCTTTTATTAAAATATATATGACTTGTTTCACAGCTGGGCGAATTTTCCAGCAAATTTGGACCTCTGAGTTGCATGATAAGTTGTACCCCATGATTCTCAATGATAACCATTCATATCTGTGCTACTTTAAGTCGCACCAACTTCAAAGTAGTCCCTGTACTACTTTGGTGTGACTTGAGGTATATCGGGTACAATATTACACATGCATTCCCAGAAGTTGGGGCCAAGTTGCAGCAGCAAAGTGGCAGCAAAATAGTGTGACTTTCAGGTCGCAGCAGTGTGAATGAGATTCAAGGATAACACCTTTGAAATTGGCCCTGTTGTCACTTGTGCATCCTGAAAGTGTAGCAAATTCGTCCCTGCACTACCTTGGTTTGACTTTGATGCAATTTGAGGTCCATACACCACAAGATTACACAGACATTGCTTCAAGTCATGACAAAGCTGTGCAATTTTAAGGTCGCAAAAGTGCAAATGTGGCCTTATTCAAAGGTGTTATCAATTAATTGCATTAAGTTACTTTCACACTTGGGTGACTTTTCATGGAGCTTTGGACCTCAGAGTCACATGAAAAGTTGTCCCCCTTGATTTCCATGCATATTTATTAGAGCTGCACGATTAATCGTCATCGTGATTTTTTCCCCTTTACGATCTTGAAAAAAGCGTTTCACGATTCTTGCTATGCAAAGAACTCTCTCTGCTCTTCTGAAGCCACAGCCGAAAAACCAGGAAGTCTGCCAAGAATTAGAACATTCTTTATCAGTGAACTTAACTAGAAACCTTGTAACAATTTGTCAATTAAATAGAATTCTGTGTAAGGAGAAGTTTAACCACTTAAACACTAAAGGTTTTTCTGAAATTTGTTGGTTTCAGGTTAAAATCTTTTTTTTTTGCTAGAAAATTACTTAAACCCCCCCAACATTATATATATTTTTTCAGTAGAGACCCTAGAGAATAAAATGGTGGTTGTTACAATATTTTATGTCACACTGTATTTGCGCCTTTCAAATGCAATTTTTTTTTGGAAAAAATTACTGTAGCCTCCCTGGCGGTTTTCCCGAGTGTGGCTTGGGGTTAAAATTCAGGACCATTAGCGGTAACCCCGAGCCACACTCGGGATTGCATTGCAGGATCCTGGTGCCTCCTTACTTACCTTGTCCCCGGGATCCTGCGATGTCCCCCGCAGTGTCCGCGGGCTGTGTCATGTTCCGAAGCCTCTCCATGCCAGACTCCGTTCCCTGCGAGCGTCGCAACGCACGGGGGCGGAGCCTGGCGGCAAATTAAAAAAAATGTAAAAAGCATAACACATACAGTACTGTAATCTTACAGATTACAGTACTGTATGTGTTATGCTTTTTACATTTTTGAAATATGAAATCATTTCACATCCCATTTGTCCCCAGTGCTCTGGCCCATGCCCTGCATGCAGTTTTATATTGCATATACTGTTCTTTCTGCCTGGAAACTGGAGATTGTCCATAGCAACCAAAAAGTGTCCTTTTACGTCAAAAATGGCTTTAGACCAGCTAGAAAACAGCGATAGTAAATTAGAACACTTGCAGAATTGAGCGATAGTGAATCGTGTGGAAATTTATTTTATTACTATTTATTTTTATTTTTTTTAATTATTATTTTTTTTTTATTATATTATAATTTATGTTTTTGTGTTTCAAACTTTATCATACCCGGGATATCTACTAGACTCTTGTTTGGACAGATTTAAGTGTGTTATTGTTAAGAATTACAGGCCTACAATATAAAACGCCAAATTTCCATGCAAAATAATTGTACCGCTTTCAGCACCTAAAATCAGAAAGAATCATACTGCCAGGGAGGTTAATGAATTAAAAAAAAAAAAGAAAAGTTAGCCCAATTTCTTGTGGGATAATGTGAAAGATTTTACATTGCGAGAATCGTGACCTTTTTATTCTAAGCAAAAAAATTGTGATTCTCATTTTGGAGAGAACCGTGCAGCTCTAATATCTATGCAACTTCACCCATGTTCACATAGGTCTGAATTGACATGTCAAATTGTAGGCCAAATCGGCGCCTATTGATGGCAATGGAACTGTCCAAATTGGTGCGATGCCACGATTCCCAAAAGTAGTTCCTGCACTACTTTGGGCGACTTCAGGGGGCGATTTCTTACCTCCCAACTTTTTGAGATGGGTATAAGGGACACCTATTAGCAAAAGTAGGTAGGCATAGGACACCTTCTTAAAGGAGAACAGTTGGGACCTATGTGATTTCACTAGACATCTGTGCAGGAAAGTGCACTGATGTCTCTGAAATCGCTGACAAAGTCGGGCTGAGTCACACTTGTGCAACTTTGGACATCAGAGTCGTATGACAAGTCATACCCCATGATTTTCAATATGTACCATTCATATCTGTGCGACTTCAAGTAACACTGACTTCAACTTGATAGCTTCAAGAAACTATTAGATAATCACCTGAATGACCGCAACATACAGGGATATGTAATGTAATACTGACACATAATCACACACATAGGTTGGACTTGATGGACGTGTGTCTTTTTTCAACCTCACCTACTATATATGTAACGTAGTCCGTGTACTACTTTGGTCTGACTTTGATGCGAGTTAAGGTCCATAGACCTCAAGTTTACACAGGCATTCCCTGGAATTGCGGCAAAATTGCTGATGCAAAATCGTGGGAAAGTTGCGTGTCTTTCCCTGCGACTCCTGTGTCCATAGACCTCAAGATTACACAGGCATTGCTTAAAGTCGCATTAAAATCTCGCAACTTTCAGGTCACACAAGTGTGAAAGGTGCCTAAGTCACTGTGCTGAGTACTATTTTATAC
Source organism: Lithobates clamitans (assembly GCA_037952925.1). Lineage (NCBI taxonomy): Eukaryota > Metazoa > Chordata > Amphibia > Anura > Ranidae > Lithobates > Lithobates clamitans. The sequence goes on along the minus strand of JBBGZY010000519.1, from coordinate 1,530,034 downwards.
CTAGAATATAACGTAGTCCCACCATCAAACACTAGTAAACATATGTTCTCAATATAATTGTGCTCAAATGGCTGAAAATCACACAGATGGTATCACCTACTGAAAGCTTGCATTGTACTCAGCAACATATGCTGAAAAGAGGCGAATGCCTATTAGCCAATGCCACATCTGCACATCGGCATGAGCATGGTTGTTACTATAATATTAATGTCTGAAATGCAAAACATTATTGTATTGAATCAAACATTAGTAAATGTATTTTCTCTGTAGGTAAGTGCTCAGCTCTGTAGCATAGCGGTATACCCTGCTGCCCCCAAAAGTTTAAGCCATGAATTCAAATCCCACTGACAGCATCACCTCCTGGAAGTGTGCGTTGTACTCAGAAGCATAATTAGCCAAAGCACATCAGCTTGCTTTATTCCATCCTTCAAATGCATGCAATGGTATGTACTTATTCAATAATATTATGGTATGGAATTCCAAAATTCAAGGAAAAAAATGTCGTAGGGTCCCCCCCAGTACATACCAGGCCCTTCGGTATGGACTTTAAGGGGAACCCCACACCAAAATGTAAAATAAATTTGATGTGGGGCCCCCCAAAATCCATACCAGACCCTTATCCGAGCATGCAGCCTGGAGGTCAGGATAGGGGGGGACAAGTGAGCACCCTCCCCTTCTGAACCTTACCAGGCCACATGCCCCAAAGCACCTTTTCCCCATGTTGATGGGTACAAGGGCCTCTACCCATTCACCAAAAAAAGCAGTGAAATGTAAAAAAATCAATAGCCGGTTTTTGACAAGTCCTTTATTGTAAAATAGCTCCGAGCTGTCTTCTTCCCTGAGCCATCTTCTCCAGACGCTGTCTCTCCCTCCTCCATCTTCTCCCCGAGCTGTATTCTCCCAGAGCCGTCTCTCCTGCCGCCGCCATCTTCTCTATCTGCTGTGTTCTTCCGCACTGCTGGTTACCCACTAATTAAAAAAAAGCTGCTCTTCTTCCATGGTGGTCTTCCTCTGCTGTGTTGTCACCCACTGTGTGGCGTCTCTTACATAGCCATGGAGCGGACTCTCCGGGTGACATTAACGGATGGCCACAGAAGAAGGCCACAAGAAGAGGAGGCTTTTTTTTTTATTAGTGGGTAATCGGCTGCGCTGAAGAACACATCAGCGGGAGAAGATGGTGGCAGCAGGAGAGACAGCTCAGGGAGAAGAAACATCAAACACTAGTGAATGTATTTTCTATGTATTTTCTATGTATGACTGTGCTACACCCAATAGGCTAGCAGTCAGCACTTCTACCTTGAAGAACTCATGGGTTCAAATCCCACAGAGAAATACTAAAAGATTGAATTGGTGAAAAAAAAGCAAATGACTATTAGCCAATTTGCCAAAGCAGCATATGCTGAAAATAGGTGAATGCCAATTAGCCAATGCACTTTAAATTTGGCTGATTCTATTATATTAACTCTTCAAATGCATGCAATAATATGTAAGTATTCAATACTATTATGGTGTGAAATTCCATACACCACACATTAACTAATGGGCAGATTAAATTTTTTTGTTTGTTCATTTTAATTCGCTTGTGCACTGAAAAAATAAACACAGCTGGGGGATGGTAGGTTGGCTGGTATTTGAACTTGTACCGTGAGTGCTGTGGAGATATTTGAGCAGACTACTAAGCCATTGTGCTAAGTATGAGACCTACATAATAGTGTAGTATGATTAAAGAATGAATATAAATAATTACGGCTTTATAGTCACCTAAATTAAAAAATAAAAAACAACATACAACAAATAGGTAACCTAAATGTTTAATACATGTAAGTTTACAGAATAGCAGACATTACTATGTAATAATCATTCATAATTGTATTAGTTAGCAAAAGAAGGAAAAAACTAGGAATACTAATTGCAACATACATCAATAGATGCACACGAGGTAGAGCACATCTCACATAAAAATGTTTCTTTCACATACATGGATCATGGTTACAGTGCAGTACTATATAACAACTTGGTAGGAATTGGCATTTGCATATACGCGGAAGCGCTAATTAGGGCCAGCTTAGAATTTACTAATATGTGTTTCTCACTAATAGCGCTAATTTTTCATTCGCACATTCGCCTGTTGAAATTTTATTTGGCTAAAATGGGAGCTATTATTTGCCATAGTGCCCAGTACTTCCTGGCACTATAGTAAATGACCCCCATAGACTTTAACGGTGTTCGCATGCTCGAACAAACTTTTTTCCTGTTCACATGTTCTGGTACGGGGGGGGGGGGGTCGGCTCATCCCTACCTAACAGCAAAAAGGGTCGCTGGTTCGTATTCCCAACCACACCACAAGACTACCTGCCTGGAGTTTGCATGTTCTCCCTGTGCCTGCGTGGGTTTCCTCCGGGTACTCCGGTTTCCTCCCAAACTCCAAAGACATGCTGGTAGGTTAATTGGCTTCTGTCTAAATTGGCCCTAGTATATGAATGTGAGTTAGGGACCTTAGATTGTAAGCTCCTTGAGGGTAGGGGCCCATGTGAGTGTATAATGTATATGTAAAGCACTGCGTAAATTGACGGCACTTTAGAAGTACCTTAAATAAAAATAAATAAGTCTTCACTAATATTATGGTGTGAATCTCCAAAACACCATACACTAGCTAATAAGCAGTTTACATTTGATAAACTTTATTGTATGGTATGTAAACCATCAAACACTAGTAAAAGTATTTTGTATATATAATTGTGCTCAGCCCAATAGGCTAGCAGTTAGCACCTCTACCTTCAAAAATTCAGGTATTGAAAGACTCATGGGTTCAAATCCCACAGAAGAATCCTAAAAGATTACTATTGGTGGAGAAAAGGAGAATTACTGTTAGCCAATTAGCCAAAGCAGCATACAGGGAATGCCAATGGTATGTAAGTATTCACTAATATTATGGTGTGAATCTCCAAACACCACACACTAGCTAACAAGCAGTTTACATTTGATAAAGTTTATTGTATAGTATATAACACATCAAACACTAGTAAAAGTATTTTGTATGTATAATTGTGCTCAGCCCAATAGGCTAGCAGTTAGCACCTCTCCCTTCAAACATTAAGGTATTGAAAGACTCATGGGTTCAAATCCCACAGAAAAATCCTAAAAGATTGCATTGGTGGGAAAAGGAGAATGCCAATTAGCCAAAGCAACACATATATATATATATATATATATATATACACTGAAAATAGGTGATTGCCAAGTAGCCAATGCACTTTAATGCAAATCATTTTATTGTATTAACTCTTTAAATGCATGCAATGGTATGTAAGTATTCAATTATAATATGATGTGACATTCCAAACACCACACACTAGCTAAAGGGCAGTTTACATTTCTTTGTTTGTTTATTTTAATTCACTTGTGCACTGAAAAAATAAACACAGCTGGTGGATGGTAGGTTGGCTGTTGTTTGAACTCATACCATGAGTGGTGTGAAGATATCCAAGCAGACCACTAAGCCATTGTGCTAAGTACAAGACCTGCGTAATAGTGTAGTATTATTAAAGAATTAACATAAATAATTACTGCTTTATAGTCAACTAAATTAATGAATAATAAATCAAAAACATGAAAAAACAACATACAACAAATAGGTAACCTACATGATTAATACATGTAACTTTACAGAACAGCAGACATTACTATGTAATAATCATTCAGAACTGCATTTCTTAGCAAAAGAAGAAAAAAAAACTAGGAATACTAATTGCAATATAAATCAATAGATGCACGGGAACTAGAGCACATCTCTGATAAAAATGTTTCTTTCACATACATGGATCATGGCTACAGTACAGTGCTATATAACAACTTGATAAGAATTGGCATTTGTATATACGCGGAAGCGCTAATTAGCGGCAATTTAGAAGTTGCAAACGGTTGTTCCCCGTTTATATCGCAAATTTTCATGCGCAAATTCGCCGTTTTGTTTCCACTTGGCTAAAATGGGCGCTATTATTTGCCATAGTGCCCAGTACTTCCTGGAGTTATAGTAAATGACCCCCCAGTAACAATAAAACATTACAGTTAAGCATAAAATACAATTACAATAGAGAAATAAGAATAGATAAAGAACAATAGAGAGCAAGCAATAGAGAGAGAAGAATAATAAAACAACAACTATTTTTGGCTTTTTATTTCTTTTTTTTGCACTTTTATTTTAACTACCCTGTTTCCCCGAAAATAAGACCTAGCGTGATTGTCGGTGATGGCTGCAATATAAGCCCTACCCCCCAAATAAGCCCTACCCTGTTTCCCTGAAAATAAGCCCTACCCTGAAAATAAGACCTACAATGACTTTAACTAGTGCTTATTTGGGGGGTAGGGCTTATATTGCAGCCATCACCGACAATCACGCTAGGTCTTATTTTTGGGGAAACAGGGTATAAACGTTCCAGATTAGGGTCTCTCAAAATGTTATGGCCATCTCATCTTTTGAGACCCAGGGTGAAAAGTGTCAACTAGAACTTGTGCTTCAAGTGCTCTGCAAGTGTACAACTTGCCAGTGAAAATGTGCAGCAAGTTAGCAAGGCTTACAATTCAACACTGCCGCTAATTTTTGGCAAGTTATCCTTACTATCTGGGAAGGTAAACATCCCAGATAGCAAGCAATTGAACTGCAAGTTTGAAAATGACTTGCTAAGCTATTGCTAGATTTGCCAGGCTTCACAAGTTTGTTGCACAATTGCAGCAAGTCTGCATTGCATGACTCCAGATCAATTTTCTTTGCAAACATTCTGCAAGTCTGTTGGAAGGTCTGGTTCAGTTATGTTGTGCAATAGTCATCCCACCACAGGGGTCACTGTGACTTGCAGAGCTCTTGCTGTAGCCTCACCATTATTACTTTGCTCTTGCAAATTTGCTAAAAATTGGAAAAGTGTCAACTAGAACTTGTGCTTCAAGTGCTCTGCAAGTGTATAACTTGCCAGTGAAAATGTGCAGCATTTAACAAGACTTACAGATCAACACCACAACAAATTTGTGGCAAGTTATCCTTGCTATCTGGGATTGTCAAATAAACCACAAATTAAAATAAAAAATAAAAAACAATAAAAAGAACACACAAAAGACAGATAGTAGTTCTAATAAGAATTTTTGGAGTGAAAAACTGTGAACCCAAAGCAGGGGCCACAGATGAAAAACTGTTAACCTAAGTAGCAAGTACAACTCCCTTCCCCCCGCCCATACAGTTGACAGAAGAAAAACATAGTTTGCTAACTGATTGTCATCTTTCCCTATGCATATTTCCCCTTTCTGCAACAGCTTCAATTTACTAACATTATATAACAATATGGCTTTGAGCCACCCTTTCGTATTAAAGGGACTTCCCTCAGTCTATATTTGGAGACAAACGTTGAACGGTGCTAAAGCATTATGGTTAATCAAAACATTAAGATCCCCTAATAATTTGCCTATTAACCTGAACTTGCAACCTGAATTTGAAATTAGCAGCAAATTCATTATTTGGGTGAATTTGACATTCATCTTTAGCATGCATCCCTTTCATCTTGGAACATCCCAGGTGTACTAGTGGAAAATTTCATGATATACGGAAATGCTCCATTTTAGCAAGATGCCTGAGTAAAACATTTTTTTGTGTTACGTTGTGTTACTGAGTCCTGGTGTTTACTCTGTATTAGAGGTCGACCGATATGGGTTTTTCTCTGGCCGATGCTGATATTTAGAAATCGCGGTGGCCGATGGCCGATGGCCGATATATGATGCCGATTTTTTTGGGCCGATATATTAGGCCGATTTTTTTTTTTTTCCCTTCATCTCATAAAATCTAACAGTTAGACCCCTTTCACACTGGGGCGTTTTCCAGGCGCTTTTGGGCTAAAAATAGCGCCTGTAAAGTGCCTGTAAAACAGCTTTCCTGCAGTCTCAGTGTGAAAGCTCGAGTGCTTTCACACTGAGGCGATGCAATGGCAGGATGTTAAAAAAAAGTCCTGCAAGCAGCATCTTTGGAAGCTGCCGAAGCGCCTGCAAAGCGTTTCGGCAGCAGCACTTCATGGGCGCATTTAACCCCTTCCTCGGCCGCTAGCTGGGTTATAAGCGCCCCGCTAGCAGCCGAATAGCGCCGCTAAAATGACGGTAAAGCACCGCTAAAACTAACAGCGTTTTACCGTCAACGCATGCCCGCTCCAGTGTGAAAGCAACCTTAAGTAATAAGTGATACAGAAATTTTTTTACATTTAAACATTTATTAAACAAAACAAACCTCCAATCAGTTCACTTGTGTGTATAATTTAGATTTAAAAAAAATAACTATATCTTAAATATAAAATACACAAAAACAGGTAATCAAAACTTTTGGACGAAAGAAATGGGCTAACTTTACTGCTTTTTTTTTTATTTATTAATTTTTTTTTTAAAATTGCGTTTGAAAGACCGCTGCGCAAATACCGTGTGACATAAAATATTGCAACAACCGCTATTTTATTCCCTAGGGTCTCTGCTAAAAAAATATATATAATGTTTGGGGGTTCTAAGTGATTTTCTAGCAGAAAATACAGGATTTTTACTTGTAAGCAACAAATGTCAGAAAAGATTTAGTCTTTAAATGGTTAAACTGAGAACTTCTACACACAGAGTTCAGCTCATTGATAAAAGAACTTGAAGAGATACAATGTATCTTCTTATCAGACTTGGCAGGCTGCCCAGGGAGGAGAGAATCCTCTCCACAGACAACTCCAGGAAACTTGCATTGACTTCTATTACAGAAGTCATTTGCAAGTCCCGCTAAAGTTATTATCGGCTTTTTTTATCAGCACAATCAGCCGATGCCGATTAAGTAAAAAAAGCCAAATATCGGCCGATACATCGGCCGGCCGATATATCGGTCGACCTCTACTCTGTATACTATGGCATGTTTCTGCCTTCAGTACCTTGTTTCTGCATCTTACATCCAGTGTTTTGCCCCAGATTCCTGCTACCCTACAAACTAAATTCCTGGTTATGATCCTGCTTTTTTTTTTTTTTTGAAGGACTTTGTCTACCTGCCACCAGATGTGACCTCTGTCAATGATTCTTTCTGATGGTGTTGTGCTTTACCTTCAGTTTGGATCAGTGTTAGCTGTCTGATGGGATGAACCTTGGGTTTGCTCCCTTAGGAAGTCCACTACACAAGAAAAATGTGTCATGAGGTGCCCTAGTAATGACTGGATTTTGGTTCTCACATCCATAGATAAGCCTGCACAGAGGGCCCGCCTCTCATCCAGCCATGTGACAGCTGAAATGTGATTGTAGTCATATTTGTGCACTTGTACCAAGGAGATGGTTGTTGAGCTCAAAATCTTTTTCTTAAAATACTGAAGAAGCTGTTAGTGCAACTAAAATATCAGGTACAGTACTCAACTGTGTTGTTAGATGGGTGTACATTAGGGATGAGCCGAACACCCCCCCTGTTCGGTTCGCACCAGAACATGCGAACAGGCAAAAAATTTGTTCGAACACGCGAACACCGTTAAAGTCTATGGGACACAAACATGGATAATCAAAAGTGTTAATTTTAAAGGCTTATATGCAAGTTATTGTCATAAAAAGTGTTTGGGGACCTGGGCCCTGCCCCAGGGGACATGGATCAATGCAAAAAAAGTTTTAAAAACGGGCCTTTTTTTCGGGAGCAGTGATTTTAATAATGCTTAAAGTGAAACAATAAAACTGTAATATTCCTTTAAATTTCATGCCTGGGGGGTGTCTATAGTATGCCTGTAAAGGGGTGCATGTTTCCTGTGTGTCGAACAGTCTGACAGCAAAATGACATTTCAAAGGAAAAAAAGTCATTTAAAACTACTCGCGGCTATTAATGGATTACAGGTCTGACAATACACATAAAAGTTCATTGATAAAAACGGCATGGGAATTCCCCACAGGGGAACCCCGAACCAAAATGTAATTAAAAAAATGGCTTGGGGGGTCCCCCTAAATTCCATACCAGGCCCTTCAGGTATGGTATGGATATTAAGGGGAACCCCGGTCAAATTTTTTTTTAAAAATGGCGTGGGGTCCCCCTCAAAATCTTTACCAGACCCTTCAGGTCTGGTATGGATTTTAAGGGGAACCCCGTGCCAAAATTTTTTTAAAAATGGCGTGGGGTCCCCCCAAAAATCCATACCAGACCCTTATCCGAGCACGCAACCTGGCAGGCTGTAGGAAAAGAGGGGGGATGAGAGAGCGTCCCCCCTCCTGAACCGTACCAGGCCACATGCCCTCAACATTGGGAGGGTGCTTTGGGGTAGCCCCCCAAAACACCTTGTCCCCATGTTGATGGGGACAAGGGCCTCATCCCTGCGGGTCTGTGGGCGGAGGGCTTATTGGAATCTGGAAGCCCCCTTTAACCAGGGGACCTTTTTTTTTTCTTCCTTACACGCTGTCACAGCATCAGGAGAGGAAAGCTGGTAGCCAGAAATCCTGACAGGGGACATGTACACAGATAATCAGGGCACTAACCATCAGTGCTGCCTATCAGTGCTGTCCATCAGTGCCCATCAGTGCCTCCTCATCAGTGCCACCTATCAGTGCCTATCAGTGCCGCTCATCAGTGTCCATTAGTGCCGCCTATCAGTGCCCATTAGTACCATCTATCAGTGCATATCAGTGCAGCCTCATCAGTGCCTCCTCATCGGTGCCGCCTATCAGTGCCCTCTCATAAGTGCAGTCTCATCAGTGCCTATTAGTGCAGGCAATCAGTGTCTATCAGTGCAGCCTATCAGTGCCCATCAGTGCAGTCTCATTAGCACACATAAGTGAAGGAGAAAAATGACCTACAGGGGGTCCCCTAGTTACAAACATCTGACTTACAAACGACTCCTACTTACAAACGGAGGCAGACAACAGGAAGTGAGAGGAAATCTACCCCTAGAAAGGGAAATTCTCTCCTGTAAGAGCTATTTTGGGGAAAAGGTACCTCCACTGATGCTTTATCACCAAGGCTTGTTTCCACAACAACCCAAAATTTTCAAAATCCAATTGTCATTGGGACAGAAAGTGAGGTGAAATCTTCTTAACAGGGGCACACACAGCAAAACAAATGTTACAGCGGTGTTAACCCTTCCCTATGCTATCCAAAAAGCTTAAAAATAGTTTTTTTGGCTGGCGCTACACTTAAAAAATGTACCTGTTCCGACTTACAAACAGATTTGACTTAAGAACAAACCTATAGTCCCTAACTTGTTTGTAACCCGGGGACCCCCTGTATTCACAAAATTTTATAACAGGAACTAAAAAAAAAGTTGTTGTTTTTTTCAATATGTTCCTTCTTTTTGTTTATTTAGCAAAAAATAAAAAAACAAAGTGGTGATTAAATGCCACCAAAAGAAAACTCAATCTGTCTAAAAAAATAATAAAAATGTCATATGAGTACAGTGTTGCATGACCACACAATTGACATTCAAAGTGCAGTAGCACTGAAAGATGAAAAGTGGCCTGGTCAGGAACGGTGTATAAGTCCCCAGTAAGCAACTGGTCTAATATTTAACTTATCCACCAATGTAGCTTTGAAATCTGACAAATTGAAACAAAAACCTGTTTAGTCGGTTAAAAAAAGTGGTAAATTGCCCAGTGTCAGCTGTTTAACTTTACAATTAATACATTAGCATTTGATTGATTATAGTAGGATAATTATGAAACATGATTTTTTTTTTTTTTTTTTATAAAAGGTCAACTGCCAACAAGTTGTATTGCAATTACAATTACAGTTGCATCTTTCTTAGGACCAAGCTTTCTGTTATGCCTACTTTCTAAAGTGCAGTCCTGTATACCCTGAAAAGTCTGATTGAGCCTCTTATTTTCATTAATAAACAAAATCTACTAAAGTGTTATCTATTGGTACATTGCTCCAGGACAACAATAAAAAAAAAGAACTGAAAGAAAATAAAATTGCAGGAATATACAACAGATGCTTTGCTGACCTCTGGCTATTTAATTTTAAGAACTTTGACTAATTAAAAAAAACTGATTAATTGTAATCCACATTGATTTTGATAAATTTAAAACTAATTAAAATGCAGCAGCAAAAAGAAAATATAATACGATGATTGCAAAAATAAAAAAGAACTAAATGCACTAAAAAGATAAATAACCAGTAGAAAAGAACATTTTCTGATTATTTGCAGTAAATTAAGGGCAAAAGCTATACTATCAGATATCCAGCATGTGCTAATATATTCTAACTAAATTAAAATGTTCTCCAAAATTTCAATTTTAAATGTGCTTTATCCTGGATCCACAGTTAAATGCTGTAAATTTAACATTAGAGTGAACTTATCTTCTCAAAAGTGTAATAATACTTACCTTTAGCAAATTTACACATTATGGCACACTTACCTCCTCTAGTAATGCATCTAGTAATGCAATGCCAGAACTTCCCATTGTTGTTGTTTTTTGGTCTTCTAAATCCTAATGCCGCCTACACACAAGCAGACTTTACGGCAGACTTTGCTCGGCGGACTTTACGCCGGACTTTGTCAGCTCCTTGCGCCGGACTTAAAAAGGGACGGACTTGGACACACACGATCACTGCAAAAGTCTGCTGGTTTGGAACGCGGTGACGTACAGCACGTACGACGGGACTATAAAAAGGAAGTTCAAGCCCCACTACGGCACCCTTTGGACTCCTTCTGCTAATCTCGTGTTTATCTCGTGTTAGTAGAAGTTTGGTTAGAGACGATTCACGCTTTTCACACTTCAGCTTGTTTCGATCGTTTTCTGCGGTTCAGTTTGTGCTTGTGAGGTTTGTATCTGCTTTTCAGTGCGTGTTGGTCAGGTCGTAACCTGCCTTGCAGGCCATTCTGGTCCGCTCGTTCCTGATTTTCAGGTCCTTCTTCATAGGCCTTGCTGTTCTTCAGTGCATTTGTTATAAGTTTGTTTGTTTTAACCAGCCGACTGTTTTGAAGCCATGTCGCGTGGACATACTCGTTCTCGAGTTCGTGCTGCGTGGGGACTTGGTGTTGGGGTTAATACTTTGACCCGAGTCCAGTCCATGAACAGGGCGAGGAGGAGTTCATGGATGAAGAATTGGTTGCACCAGCGTGACCAATTCTCGCATATGCCTTTGCTCCGTGAGCTCCGTGAGAATAATCCTGAGGATTTCAGGAATTATCTCCGGATGATGGACCCCGTTTTTGAGCATCTGCTGGCTGTGCTGACCCCCTATATCAGCAGGCAGAATACCTGCATGAGGCAAGCCATCTGTGCGGAGCAGAGGCTAGTTGCCACGTTACATTACTTGGCGACTGGGAGAAGTCTTCAGGACTTGAAGTTCTCGACAGGCATCTCCCCCCAGGCTCTGGGGATCATAATCCAAGAGACCTGTTCTGCCATCATTCAGGTCCTGCAGAAGGACAATGTGAAGGTAAGTTTTATCCTTTAACATTACATGATATGTATTAAATGTTTGCTAATGTATAGTCTAAATGTCCTCCTTACCCAATTACCATGCTTTCAATATGCTGTGAATGTCCCCTTTATCTTCATGCATGCCTGTTTTTGGACATTAATCCATTTATTGCCCTACATGCATATTTATCTTCAATAACCTCCCCACCATGCAGTCCTGGATCCATTTATATCTCTAGCCTATAGTCCTGTCCTTTGAACAATGTATATTGTCTGCTCCATTGTCTTGTTTGACCCTCCCCCACCCCTCAAATGTTTAAAACTGTCAGGTGTCTTTCTTAACCTAATTAGAACCCCTCCCCACCCCTCAAATGTTTAAAACTGTCATGTGTGTTTTTGACCCTAATTAGAACCCCTCCCCCACCCCTCAAATATTTAAAACTGTCAGGTGTGTTTTTGACCCTAATTAGAACCCCTCCCCCACATTCAAATTGATCAATGGGCAATCAGAGGGGGTGATGAATCTTATAAGTGGGCCTTATGTTTTTTCTAATTTAAATTACAAACACACATATTAATAATGTTTGACTGCTGTTGTTCACTAATGTTTTTGTGTAATCTGATATCCAAGTTATGTTTAAAAGTCCTTATCCTAATTTTTGTTTTGTTTTCACTCCACAGTTTCCTTCCAGTACACAGGAATGGCAGACTGACTGACTTTCCCAACTGTGTCGGGGCGATTGACAGGAAGCATGTCCGCATTGTGCCACCACCGCATTCGGGGTCTTATTTCTATAACTACAAGGGGTTCCATAGTGTAGTTTTGATGGCGGTGGTCTCGGCACATTTGGACTTTCTGTTTGTGGATGTGGGGAAGAACGGCCGGATGTCTGACGGAGGAGTCTTTGCACAGACCGAGCTGTGCCAGCATCTCCAGACTGGTGGCCTGGGATTGCCACCTGATGACCAGAATGTTGAGGGACTCCCCTCAGTTTTTATCGCTGATGAAGCGTTTGCTCTCGGTGAGCACTTGATGAGGCCGTTCCTCCAAAGGACACTCACTCCTGAGAGGAGGGTGTTTAATTACCGGTTGGCCAGAGTAGGAAGAGTTGTGGAGAATGCCTTTGGGATTCTGGCCAGCCGGTTCCGTTTGTTCCTTTCAGCAATAAATCTGGCGGACTATAAAATTAATTACGTCATACTTGCTTGCTGCATACTACACTTTTTACGTAGACATTCTGCTACATATATTACCTCTGTTGGGCCTGAGGCCGTACAAGATTAAACAATGACAGGCCTAGAAATTGGCCGTATTGGCTTGGCCCCCCGAACCGCACGTCAAGTGCGTGAGCGATATGTGAATTATTTTAATGGTCGGGGGACCATTGCTATTCAACAAGAGCTTTAATTTAAAAAAATAAATAAATAAATAAAATTTTGAAAAAATATCTTGTTTTTATTCTTGTTTGCATTTAGTTTGGTCTGTCTCCTAGTGCACTTGTAGTAGTGGCAAGTGCATTTACCTTTAGTTAATAAGGCCCTTTGTCACTGTAACCACACAAACATTTCAAAAACATATTATTGAGAAATAATCAGCCACACACATTGTAGTAGTAAAAACATTTTACTGTGTGCACATTGAAAGGTGCATTTTTTAAAACTTTTTTTAAAATTTTTTTATAATATCTTTTTTTTTATTTTTTTTTATTTATTTTTTTGTTTAACGTTAATAAAAGGCATTTAAACAAAAATAGACCTTGTTTAAAATATTAAAATTCACAACAGTGTTTAGAAAAACATACAAAAAAATAAAAGAACTTACAAAGTTCAACATTTTAAGAACGGTGCTGGTGATGTCACCCTTGTAAATCGTTAATTTTTCAGATGCTCAAAATTGAGCATTACAAAAGGGTCAAGTCAACATGTGCTATCTCCCATCATGGGTGAGCAATGTACATGTTTTGTGCGTGCAAACCCTTTGTTCCTCTCACCACTAAATCATTTTGAGGATGTAGGGGTTGCAAACAAAAAACAAGTACATTGATATCCCATGATGGAAGCTAGCACATGATGACACACCGTGTGCATCATAAAAAAAAATTTCTTACCAAAAAACTTTAGAAAAAAATTACAAGAAGAAACAAACTTCACAAGGAAATGAAGAACATGATTGATGTTTTTAGACAAAACGTTATATTCTGCCCAAAACATCAATCATGTTCTTCATTTCCTGTTGTATGGAGTCCAGGCGAAGTTTCATGCTGTGAATTTGGTCACGCATTTTATCAATTTGGCCATTCCACAGCATTATCTGGCCAATCAGTCTTTGGGCACTGTCTGTGCTGAATGGCTCTGCCACTTGGCTTTCCACAACCAGAAGCTCACCTAAAATGTGTGAAAAAAACAAGGGTTAAAATATGCACGCCTAAATACATTAACTTAAGCTGGGGTGTCAGTCACTCACTTGGTGGGCTTGAAACCTCGCTCACTTCCTCCACCTCTCCTTCGTCCAGGTTGTCGGGTGGGCGTGGTCTTGGGCTGGGGCTTGGCGTATCTTCAGGCTCAGGCTGGTGACTTGGGGGGGTCCTGGGATCCTTGGACTGTTGTCTGAGTCTTTTCTCCCCTATGATAATTCAACAAAAGGTATAGTTAAAACACAGTGATATTTTAGATTTTGAACAATAATATGAAACGTTGGTTATGAGTTGTGGAAAATTGCCTTTTTTTGTCCTCAAAAATTTAGATGGTCACATAGTACACTAGTGCTCGTGAGTCCAGATGTGGAAACAGCTGCTGTGTCCTGTTCTTAAATTACACTTAATCATTTTTGAAGAAGCATTATATTTTTCAACACATCTACACCACATCAACAAATTTTTGGAATACGAAAAATTATCAAGACATAAATGTATGTCCAACCCTGTACCATCGTATTTGGTGAAAAAATAACGTCATTTTCTAAAGGATCATATGTATTTTACAAACAGCGGTGTTTACGAACGATGCTGTATAAACAAAAAAAATATGGATCAACATGCAAGTTAACCACTTGAGCCCCTGGACCATTATGCTGCCTAAGGACCAGAGGTCTTTTTCCAATTTGGCACTGCGTCGCTTTAACTGCTAATTGCGCGGTCATGCAATGCTGTACCCAAACGAAATTTGCGTCCTTTTCTTCCCACAAATAGAGCTTTCTTTTGATGGTATTTGATCACCTCTGCAGTTTTTATTTTTTGCGCTATAAATGGAAAAAGACCGAAAATTTTGAAAAAAAATGATATTTTCTACTTTTTGTTATAAAAAAAATCCAATAAACTCAATTTTAGTCATACATTTAGGCCAAAATGTATTCGGCCACATGTCTTTGGTAAAAAAAATGTCAATAAGTGTATATTTATTGGTTTGCGCAAAAGTTATAGCGTCTACAAACTAGGGTACATTTTCTGGAATTTACACAGCTTTTAGTTTATGACTACCTATGTCATTTCTTGAGGTGCTAAAATGGCAGGGCAGTACAAACCCCCCCCAAATGACCCCATTTTGGAAAGTAGACACCCCAAGGAAATTGCTGATAGGCATGTTGAACCCATTGAATATTTTTTTTTTTGTCCCAAGTGATTGAATAATGACAAAAAAAAAAATATTTACAAAAAGTTGTCACTAAATGATATATTGCTCACACAGGCCATGGGCCTATGTGGAATTGCACCCCAAAATACATTCAGCTACTTCTCCTGAGTACGGGGATACCACATGTGTGGGACTTTTTGGGAGCCTAGCTGCATACGGGACCCCGAAAACCAATCACCGCCTTCAGGATTTCTAAGGGTGTAAATTTTTGATTTCACTCTTCACTGCCTATCACAGTTTCGGAGGCCATGGAATGCCCGGGTGGCACAAACCGACCCCCAAATGACCCCATTTTGGAAAGTAGACACCCCAAGCTATTTGCCGAGAGGCATATTGAGTCCATGGAATATTTTATATTTTCACACAAGTTGCGGGAAAGTGACACTTTTTTTTTTTTGCACAAAGTTGTCACTAAATGATCTATTGCTCACACAGGCCATGGGCATATGTGGAATTGCACCCCAAAATACATTTAGCTGCTTCTCCCGAGTATGGGGATACCACATGTGTGGGACTTTTTGGGAGCCTAGCCGCGTACGGGGCCCCGAAAACCAATCACCGCCTTCAGCGTTTTTAAGGGCGTGAATTTTTGATTTTACTCTTCACTGCCTATCACCGTTTCGGAGGCCATGGAATGCCCAGGTGGCACAAAACCCCCCCAAATGACCCCATTTTGGAAAGTAGACACCCCAAGCTATTTGCTGAGAGGCATGGTGAGTATTTTGCAGCTCTCATTTGTTTTTGAAAATGAAGAAAGACAAGAAAAAACTTTTTTTTTTTCTTTTTTCAAATTTCAAAACTTTGTGACAAAAAGTGAGGTCTGCAAAATACTCACTATACCTCTCAGCAAATAGCTTGGGGTGTCTACTTTCCAAAATGGAGTCATTTGGGGGGGTTTTGTGCCACCTGGGCATTCCATGGCCTCTGAAACTGTGATAGGCAGTGAAGAGTGAAATCAAAAATTCACGCCCTTAGAAAGCCTGAAGGCGGTGCTTGGTTTTCGGGGTCCCGTACGCGGCTAGGCTCCCAAAAAGTCTCACACATGTGGTATCCCCGTACTCAGGAGAAGCAGCAGAATGTATTTTGGGGTGTAATTTCACATATTCCTATGGCATGTTTGAGCAATATATCATTTAGTGACAACTTTGTGCAAAAAAAAATAAAAAAAAATTTGTCTCTTTCCCGCAACTTGTGTCGCAATATAAAATATTCCATGGACTCGACATGCCTCTCAGCAAATAGCTTGGGGTGTCTACTTTCCAAAATGGGGTCATTTGGGGGGGTTTTGAACTGTCCTGGCATTTTATGCACAACATTTAGAAGCTTATGTCACACATTACCCACTCTTCTAACCACTTGAAGACAAAGCCCTTTCTGACACTTATTGTTTACATGAAAAAGTTATTTTTTTTTTTTGCAAGAAAATTACTTTGAACCCCCAAACATTATATATTTTTTTAAAGCAAATGCCCTACAGATTAAAATGGTGGGTGTTTCATTTTTTTTTTCACACAGTATTTGCGCAGCGATTTTTCAAACGCATTTTTTGGGGAAAAAACACACTTTTTTAAATTTTAATGCACTAAAACACACTATATTGCCCAAATGTTTGATGAAATAAAAAAGATGATCTTAGGCCGAGTACATGAATACCAAACATGACATGCTTTACAATTGCGCACAAACGTGCAGTGGCAACAAAATAAATACATTTTTAAAAGCCTTTAAAAGCCTTTACAGGTTACCACTTTAGATTTGCAGAGGAGGTCTACTGCTAAAATTACTGCCCTCGATCTGACCTTCGCGGTGATACCTCACATGCATGGTGCAATTGCTGTTTACGTTTGACGACAGACCGCCGCTTGCGTTCGCCTTAGCGCAAGAGCAGGGGGCGACAGGGGTGCTTTTTTTTTTTCTTTATTATTTTTTTGCTTTTTTATCTTACTTTTAAACTGTTCCTTTCATTTTTTTTTTTAAATCATTTTTATTGTTATCTCAGGGAATGTAAATATCCCCTATGATAGCAATAGGTAGTGACAGGTACTCTTTTTTGAAAAAATTGGGGTCTATTAGACCCTAGATCTCTCCTCTGCCCTCAAAGCATCTGACCACACCAAGATCGGTGTGATAAAATGCTTCCCCAATTTCCCAATGGTGCTATTTACATCCGGCAAAATCTAAGTCATAAAATACTCGTAGCTTCCGGTTTCTTAGGCCATAGAGATGTTTGGAGCCACTCTGGTCTCTGATCAGCTCTATGGTCAGCTGGCTGAATCACTGGCTGCATTCTCAGGTTCCCTGTTGAGACAGGAGAGCCAGAGAAAAACACGGAAGACGGTGGGGGGGGGCATTCCCTCCCACGGCTTGTAAAGGCAGTCTAGAGGCTAATTAGCCACTAGGATTGCTTTTACATGAAAGCTGACCGCTGGCTGAAAAGAATGATACCAAGATGATACCTAAACCTGCAGGCATCATTCTGGTATAACCACTCAAAGTCGTGAATGGCGTACCTGAAGACAAAAAAATGGTTAACAATGGTTAACAATAAAGCACAGTAAACAGTAAAGTATAAATAATTACATACCTGAAAAACAAACATGATAAAACATAATAACAATAACAATAACAATAAAACATTGCAGAATAGAATACAGTAAAAAAAGAGCAGAACAATAGAGAGAGAGAATAGAGAGAGAGAACAATAAAACGACAACTATTTTTATTTTATTTTGTATATATATATTTTTTTTTACACTTTTTTTGTAACTAACTTTTATAACTGTAAACGGTTCCAGGTTCGGGTCTCTCAAAATGCAATGGCATCTTGGGAGACCTCTGTGAAAGTGTGTCTAGTCTGTGCAATGCTGTACCCTACGCTAATACTCAACTAGTGCATGGTAGCGTTCAAAACATTCACCAATGCAAAGACCAGGATTGTCAGGACAGGAGGGACAATAATAGCGGGTGTCACGCCTATATCCGCGCTTGCTGCAGACACGACATCTTTTTGGGGGGGTTCGTTGGGTAGGGGTACTCGGAAGGACATAAAAATGCCTCTCATGCAGCCGACTGCATTTGGTTGGGGATGTGAATGGGGGAAGTACGGGCGATGCAGAAGCGGTGTGTTCCCAATTAGGATTAGCGAATGCAGCAGGAAGGGCACTATGGGCATGACGGGCCTGTGTTTGTCTTTTTTGGTGGCAGCAGGACACTACTTGTGCTTGCCACCTCACCAGCTTGAACTGCACTTATGGGACTCGCCACGTCACCAAGTGTTACTGCAGCACTGGTTTGACTACGACCGGGGTGTACTAGGCCGCTAGTGCTTGCCAGTTCAATAAAAAGCTTCCAAAAAAACTGTTAGCGATCGCAAGGATCAGGCCTGACTCTGCTAACGCTGCAGTTATGCGTTTAGTGTTTTGTAAGTGACAGTGATCGATCGATACTTCACTTGGGTGGGCTGGGCTGGGCCGGGTGGAGGGGCAAAACGCAGGTGCTAGCAGGTATCTGGGCTGATCCCGCTAACACTGCGTTTTTGGGAACCCTAAACTGCTGGGGACGCTAGTATAGATCTGATCGGATCAGATATTGATCCGTTCAGATACTATACCACTAAGGGAGGTGTATGCTGCGTGCGTGGGTGTTAGTGGTACTGGCGCTAACCTGACGCTGCCTGGGGCTGGTGCTTGCTAGTTCACCAAAATGCTACCAAAAAAACTGTTAGCGATCGCAAGGATCAGGCCTGACTCTGCGAACGCTGCAGTTATGCGTTTAGTGCCTTGTAAGTGACAGTGATCGATCGATACTGCACTTGGGCTGGGCCGGGCGGAGGGACAAAACGCAGGGCTAGCAGGTATCTGGGCTGATACCGCTAACACTGCATTTTTGGGAACCCTAAACTGCTGGGGACGCTAGTATAGATCTGATCGGATCAGATATTGATCCGTTCAGATACTATACCACTAAGGGAGGCGCATGCTGCGTGCGTGGGTGTTAGCGCCACTGGCGCTAATCTGACGCTGCCTGGGGCGACGCATATCACCGCCGGGCGATCAGGGGGCTAAACCTTTATTCGGTAATAAACGGCGGGTTCCCTGACACTATAAAAAATAAACGAACTAACCAGCGTCACCCGTAACGGTTATACAGTGATCAGTGGTGAAAGGGTTAACTAGGGGGCAATCAAGGGGTTAAAACATTTATTAGGTAGTATATGGGGGTCCCTGTCGCTATAAAACGCTGACGGCGAACCTAAATATTTACCTCACTAACTAGCGTCACCAGCGACACTAATACAGCGATCAGAAAAATGATCGCTTAGCGACACTGGTGACAGGGGGTGATCAAGGGGTTAAAACTTTATTAGGGGGGGTTAGGGGGGTATCCTAGACCTAAAAAGGAATAATACTCACTGTCCCAACACTGTAACTGTCACAAACTGACACCAATGCAGTAATCAGAAAAAAAAAAAAAACTGCTGGTGTCAGTTTGTGACAGGGAGGGGGGGGGGTGATTGGGGGGGATCGGGGGGCGATCGGGGGGGGATTGGGGTGTTTTGTGTGCCTGGCATGTTCTACTGTGTTGTGTAGTGTTGGTGCACTCACAGTGAAGTCTTCTCTCCTCGGCCTTGCAACCGAGCCGAGGAGAGATGACATCATTTCCTTTGCTGCTGTTTAGCATACAGCAGCAAAGGAAGTGATCTGATTGGCCGGCGGCGATCGCGAGGGGGGGGCCACGAACGGATGGCCTCCCCCTCACCTCCGATCGCCGGGGGACAAAACGGGACAGCCTCGGGCACCGGGGGGGGGGTCCGATCGGACCCCCCACCCGCGGGAGGCAAATCACGTACATGTACGTGATTTTGCCTGCCCGTGCCGCCTTGCCGACGTACATCGGCGTGAGGCGGTCCTTAAGTGGTTAAGTATCTCAATAGGAACACACAACAAGTACTTACTTTTTTTAAGCAACTTCTTTATTCGCCAATATTGTTCTGGCTCCCTACTTTGGATGTCAGACCACCGCTTCCTCAATTGTTCTTTAGAACGTTTAGTGCCAAATTTAGCTTCTAGAGCGGTGACAACTGAGGACATTATTTTGTCTTTCCGCATATTCGGGCGTGTGTACGGTCCTTTTTTGCCATCGTAGTCCTCCCTTCTCAATATGGACACCATCTCCACCATCTCTTCAAAAGCCATGTTGGTGGCCTTATATCTCCTCCGGGATGTGGATGGTTGTGGCTCCGGGCTTTCCTCCGCTACACTTCCAGTTAATCTCTCCGCCATCTTTCTCGATCTACTCCCACTGCGCAACGAAGAGTGAAGGGGCGGGGACAAATCGTACTAAAGAACGTCAGGGGTGGGCGACGCAGGAGGAGCATGACACATGTGCAGTGTATATAAAGCTATTACGATGGCCTACGTATGTCCGTGCGGAAGTAGCGAGCGTCAGAAACGAAGGTAAGATTAAACGTGGGGGTGTGTGTTTGGTGAATGTGTTTGGTGTGTGTGTGTGTGTTTGTGTGTGTATGTATATGTGTCCCCTAGATTCTTCACCAAATAATCCTGGGAGTTCTGACTGACATTACAGTTTTGATCTTGTGTTTTGTCTTTTAGCAACAATGAATCCCTTTAAAGAGGCAGATTTTTTGTCGCGATTTATTGACTTATATCAGATAAAGAAAAACCTGTGGGCGGTCAAACACCCACTATATTACAATAGAGATGTAAGGAAGGCAACACTGGGCACACTTTTAGAATTTGTGAAGACTCGAGTCCCCCAGGCAGACCTCAAGTTTGTGGACAAGAAAATTGGTATCTTGCGAAACATTTACAAGTGGGAACACAATAAAATCCAGGAGTCGCTCAGATCCGGTGCGGCAGCTGACCAAGTTTATGTACCCAAGTTGTGGTACTACCACAAAATGTGATTCCTGGATGACCAGACAGAAGCCAGGCAATCACTTTTGACCCTTCCCCCCACCCTTCCCCCCACCCTTCCCTCCAGCCTTCCCCCCACTCTTCCCTCCAGCCTTCCATCCACCTCCACCCCAGCTGAGGAGTCCCAGGAAGAACTAGGCCTTTTCATCCCTGATGAAGTGGATGCACCCAGCTTCAGCCAGGTATGCTTTTTTGTGGAATTTGTTATTGTGTAAATGTTATTAATGATGTTAATGTGTCAAATTTTTAAGTGCTTCATAAAAAATTACTTCATCACAAATATTATTATGTAGACATATCACTAGACAGTAGTGGCCAAAAATATACTTCTGCATAAGTGTGCGCAGCCTCTTGCATTAGGGTGTGCACCCCAAAGCTCAAATACATGTGTATATGTACTGATGGTATCAGTAGGGCAGTGGACAGTGTAATTTTGTTTATTTTCTTTTCCAAAAAATTATTTTCTTTTGTAACATTTTTTTGGGGGATGAAATATCAGTGGTCTAAACAGGGGGGAATATGCAGCACACAAGGCCATTATGGTATGCCGAGGCACACCGGGCACACCCTGTGGGCACGCCTATGTACTTCAGATATTGTTGATCACCTGAAATAATGGTGGTGTCAAATAGATAGCCTTTACTATTTGTTGAGAATTATATTTGCAAGTCATGAGCTGAAAATTGTGTGTGATTGCGTAACACAAAATTACAACTATGTCCCTTTTTTTGACACAGGATGACCTCAGCCAGGAGGAGGCCTTGACCAGTGGGAGAGAGGAGGAGGCCTTGCCCAGTGGGAGAGAGGAGGAGGCTGTGGCTGGGCCGAGTAGAAGCCGCACAGAGTGTCAGGTGCCTCCCCTCCGCATTCTCACCAAAAGGCCCAGGAGAATGACCCAAACTGAGGAGGAATCCCTAGCCCTCATACGTGAAGCAAGCCAAATCCTGAGTACACACCACCCAATGCAGAGGAGGCGTATGGCACCTATATAGCCAGCAGATTGCTGGAGTTGGAAAAGGGGCAACGCCTCCTCTGTGAGGGTTTTATTTTTCAGGCCTATCAGAAGGGCTTGAGAGGGGAGCTTATTGCTACCATGTATCTGGCAGATGAAGCCACTCCTCCTCCTCCTCCTCCTGCCCCAAGTACACCACCAGAGGCCCAGCCTCCGAGGAAGGCTGCAGAGAAGCGTGGAGGGAAGGCTGCAGAGAAGCGTGCAGGGAAGAGTCGAAAGTGATTGCCTGGTTTCTGTCTGGTCTGACTGTGCTCCCTGTGCTCCCTAGTCGCAAGATATCAATTTTCTTGTCCTAAAACTTGATGTGTGTCCTGGGGGATGAAAGGCTTCACAGATTCTAAAAGTGTCTCCAGTGTTGCCTTCCTAATTTTTTTTCACCAAAATAAATGGATTTTTTGGTTACCTTACATTATTGACTATGTGTTTTGATTCCAAAACTACATTTTGTTTGGGATTAGGCAGGTACGGGTCAAAAAGACTATGGGGTTGATTTACTAAAAGCATATAGACTGTGCACTTTGCAGAGGGCAGTTGCCCTCTGCAAGTGCAATTGCTCCAGAGCTTAGGAAATGAGGTAAGGCTTGACTTTGCAAAGAGTACCCAATCCTGTGCAAGGAAAATTCAAAAAACAGCATTTTTGCTTGCACATGATTGGAGAATGGATGTCAGCAGAGCTTCTACTCATTTACTAAGCTCTGGAGCAACTGCTCTTGCAGAGGGCAACCTCAGATCCACAGCGAAGGCACTTCAAAATGCTTTTCTGTGCAATTCCAAGTAGAATTTGCACTTGTAGTGAAAAATGAATTTGCCTTTGGAAAATAAACCTCCCTATGTCTAATTAACAAGGGACACCAACCTCATTAAGGTTCATTAAAACAACACAAAATAATAAGGTTATTGTGGTAACTTGAAACTACTAAAATAAAATTAAAAAAAAATGTTTGTATAATTGAGCACACATTGTAAAATAGATAGTGTTGAAATCAATAAAAAAAAAAAAGATGAGTCAAAAATCTAATTTAATACTTTATTTATGGAGATCTGGCTTTTTAAAAATATCATATTAGTCACGGCATGAGGATAAATCATGAAGAAAGTAGTTTGTGAGAACTCTGTGTGAATATAAAGCAGAAAAACAACTTCATTCCTCTCACATTATAAAGAAAAAAAAAAAAAAAAGCGCTGTATTAAAAGATCACAGAAGAGGAATGTGCTAGCTTCAATACAAAGGCTAGTTTTACCAGACCGAGCGCTTCCGTCTTGTAATTGCTTCAGAGCATGCGTCAGTTTGAGTTCATCAGACTAGCACACAGACGACCGGTTTGTCCGCTAGAAAGAAGAGTCCGTCGGATAGATTTAAAACATGTTTCAAATCTAAGTCCGTCCAACTTTGGAGCAAAGTCCGCTGGAGCCCACACACGATCGAATTGTCCGACGAAATCCAGTACGCCGGACCAAGTCTGCCGTAAAGTCTCGTGTGTACACGGCATTAACCTTTTACCATCTTGAGTAGGGATGAGCTTCGAGTTCGAGTCGAACTCAAGTTCGACTCGAACATTGGCTGTTCGCCAGTTCGCCGAACAGCGAACAATTTGGGGCGTTCGCAGCAAATTCGAAATCCGCAGAACACCCTTTAAAAGTCTATGGGAGAAATCACAAGTGCTAATTTTAAAGGCTTATATCCATGGTATTGTCATAAAAAGTGTTTGGGGACCTGGGTCCTGCCCCAGGGGACATGGATCAATGCAAAAAAAAGATTTAAAAACGGCCCTTTTTTTAGGAGCAGTGATTTTAATAATGCTTAAAGTGAAACAATAAAAGTGTAATATTCCTTTAAATTTCATACCTGGGGGGTGTCTATAGTATGCCTGTAAAGGGGCGCATGTTTGCCGTGTTTAGAACAGTCTGACAGCAAAATGACATTTCAAAGGAAAAAAAGTCATTTAAAACTACTCACGGCTGATAATGAATTGCCGGTCCGACAATACACATAAAAGTTCATTGATAAAAACGGCATGGGAATTCCCCACAGGGGAACCCCGAACCAAAATTTAAAAAAAAATGACGTGGGGGTCCACCTAAATTCCATACCAGGCCCTTCAGGTTTGGTATGGATTTTAAGGGGAACCCCATGCCAAAATTAATAAAAAAAATGGCGTGGGGTCCCCCCAAAAATCCATACCAGACCCTTATCTGAGCACACAACCTGGCAGGCCGCAGGAAAAGAGGGGGGACGAGAGAGCGCTCCCCCTCCCGGACCATACCAGGCCACATGCCCTCAACATTGGGAGGGTACTTTGGGGTAGCCCCCCAAAACACCTTGTCCCCATGTTGATGGGGACAAGGGCCTCATCCCCACAACCCTTGCCCGGTGGTTGTGGGGGTCTGCGGGCGGGGGGCTTATCGGAATCTGGAAGCCCCCTTTAACAAGGGGACCCCCAGATCCCAGCCCTCCCCCCTGTGTGAAATGGTAAGGGGGTACAAAAGTACCCCTACCATTTCACAAAAAAAACTGTCAAAAATGTTAAAAATGACAAGAGACAATTTTTGACAATTCCTTTATTTAAATGCTTCTTCGAAATTTAAAGGAATATTACACTTTTATTGTTTCACTTTAAACATTATTAAAATCACTGCTCCCGAAAAAACGGTCGTTTTTAAAACTTTTTTTTGCATTGATCTATGTCCCCTGGGGCAGGACCCAGGTCACCAAACACTTTTTATGACAATAACTTGCATATAAGCCTTTAAAATTAGCACTTTTGATTATTCATGTTCGCGTCCCATAGACTTTAACGGTGTTCACGCATTTGAGCGAATTTTTTGCCTGTTCGCAAGTTCTGGTGCGAACCGAACAGGGGGTGTTGACGTGTTTGAGCAAATTTTTTGCCTGTTCGCAAGTTCTGGTGCGAACCGAACAGGGGGGTGTTCACGTGTTTGAGCAAATTTTTTGCCTGTTCGCAAGTTCTGGTGCGAACCGAACAGGGGGGTGTTCGGCTCATCCCTAATCTTGAGCTTGAGAAATACTTCCTCCACAGAATGCCAAGATTGTACAATAAGCTTCATATGAGCATCTCAGTGTAGAATTAGAGAACAAATGCTAACAAGCAGAGGGAAAAAAATTACAGCAGAAAAGACAAACAGTCTTTTCTGTCAGAAAAAAAGCTACCTGTTAATATTTTAGCTAAAGGCAAAAATTTTTTTTAGATTTGGTTAGAGTAATGAAGTGTTAAAACCCATGTAATTTTTTAAACTCACTGTGCAGGTTTTTTTCTGCATCACTGTTAGAAAGATTCACTCATAAACCGTGTACACACGAGCAGAATGTCCGACAGAAAAAGTCTGACGGAAGCTTTTCATCGTCTATTCTGATCGTGTGTATGCCTCAACTGGACTTTTAATTTTGAAAATTCTGACGGACCTAGAAATGGAACATGTTCTAAATATTTCCGACGGAACCAATTCCTATTGGGAAAGCCGTTCGTCTGTATGCTGTTCTGACAGACCAAAAACGACGCATGCTCTGAAGCAAGTGCGAGACGGAAGCTATTGGCTACTGGCTATTGCACTTCATTTTTCTAGTACCATGTTCTGGATGGTTGGACTTTGGTCAGACTTTGGTTTGACTGTGTGTAGGCAAGACCGCTTGAATGGAATCCTGTCGGAGTTCCGTCGGAGAAACCTTCGGAGTTTATTCCGACGGCAAAACCGGTCGTATGTACGCGGCATTAGACTGGCCATACATGAGTCATTTTTTTTTCATTCAAACAGTGGGTTGAATGAAAGAAAATCACTAGATTCCACAGTCAATGTGGATAAGGGAATCCCTTCCTGTTATCAGAATACACTGATCAGCACTCCCAGCTATAGCCAGTGGCACTGATCGAGGGAAAAATTTCCAACAGGCTGGTTGTACCCAAGTTGATTGATAGATCAACTTGTATATAACCAGCCTGACTGTACATGGATCAAAGTTCAGCCGGTGCCTGCTGAAATGATCCATGGATGATGGGATTAACTCTCCCAATCACCGAAAATGAAGATATGTGTAAATCCAAAATGTTGAGCTGCCACCAAAACAGGAATAGAGGGGAAATCTTTCAGTAGGGATACTTGTTTCCATGACACCTGCCTTAACTATCCAAGTATACTTTTCATAGAGATTTTTTTTACAATAAGTTTATTGAGTTTTAAGGTTTGGAACAAGAGGGGGAGGGTCCAATACTGGCCAGCCCATTGCACAATGCAAAAATGGTCCATCCAGATGTTCAAATAGAGAGTAAAGAATGGTCCAGGTTTAAGTGGTCATTATAAGTTATCCATGGGTCCCAAATCTTCAAAAATTTGGCGTGGGTATCCTTAAGTATAGATGTGAGCTTCTCATGAGCCATGGTTCCCATGAGCTGCTGCTCAATGTCTACTAAATTAAGGAACGTTTGAGGCCAGGCCCTGGCCAATGTCTGCCAAGAAGCCCGGAACATAAACCCCACCAGCTTCCGCTGGGCCTTAGTTAAGGATAGGATCAACCTGTGCAATAAGGCTTCCCAGGGGTTGTGTGCGAGAGGAACATTTAAAACTGTGTGAATTTCATAGAGATTTAACCGCATGCCAACCAGCCGCCGCAGTTATACTGCGGCATCATGGCTCGGCTGCGCAAATCGCCATCATGGTACGTCAGTACCATAGACGGCCACTAGGGGGCCCCCTACTCGCCCCCGAGCCGATGCGAGTGCCCAGCGGTCTCGATCACCGATGGGCTCCCGCGATCATTTGGGGCACATGGAGAACCCGGAACTGTGTGTGTAAACACAGTTTCCAGTTCTCTGAGGGGAGAACTGACAGATCCTTTGTTCATACAGAGTATGAACAGAGGATCTGTTAGTTTCCCTGCACAGTCCACATCCCCCTTCAGTTAGAACACTTCCTAGGACACACATTAACCCCTTCACTGCCCCCTAGTGTTAACCCCTTCACTGCCAGTGACATTTTTACAGTAATCAGTGCATTTTTAATTGCACTGATCGCTGTATTAATGCCAATGGTCCCAAAAATGTGTCAAAATTGTCTGTATCCCCCATAATGTCGCAGTCACGATAAAAATCACTAATCACCATCATTTCTAGTAAAAAAAAAAAAAATTAATAAAAATGCCATAAAACTATCCCCTATTTTGTAGACATTATAACTTTTGCGTAAACCAATCAATATACGCTTATTGCGATTTTTTTTACCAAGAATATGTAGAAGAATACGTATCGGCCTAAACTGAGGAAAAAAAAGTTTTTTTTATATATTTTTGGAGGATATTTATTATAGCAAAAAAGTAAAAAATAATGCGTTTTTTTTCAAAATTGTCACTCTTTGTTTTGTTTATAGTGCAAAAAATAAAAACTGCAGATGTGATCAAATACCACGACCGCGCAATTGTCAGTTAAAGCGGCGCAGTGCCGAATCGCAAAAAGTGCTCTGGTCTTTGGCCAGCCAAATGGTCCGGGGCTGAAGTGGTTAAAAATGAAAGTCATTTTGTGTTTGGGCAGTATTACAAGCCAATCATGTCTGTACATATGCTAACAAGGGAAATGCTGACAGGAGACAGCAGAGAGATGCTTTTTCAGTCTGCTGCTGTTCTCTCACAGGCCGGGCACAGAGAGACTGACTTAATTGTACTACTTATGGTAGAGAAAAGACAACCACCAACCTAGTTCTGCTACCTGGCATGGGAATGTACTGTATATCTCATGAATGGATTGGCAGAAATACAAATACTTTGGCATGTAAAACATTGTCCATATAATTTTTCAACTATATCTTTAGTTGCTTGCCTAGAATTCAGTTTTAAACTTTGTCCTAACTTTTATCCTGACACAACTTGCTCTATTTGATTTATATCCTTGTATGCACTTTTTGCCATTATTACTTTGATACTGATATAGCAAGTTCAAGGAAACTGACTTTAGCTTTTCTACTTAGTCTTCAAATGGTTTTAATTTCCCCCTTTATATAAAAAGTTCTGTCTAGATTGATAGGTTCTTTCTTTATATACTGCTTGAAGATAACAGAGCCATGTTCATGTAACTGTTTTTAACATGTATGATTTTAACCACTTGACCACTGGGCACTTAAACCCCCTTAATAACCAGACCAATTTTCAGCTTTCTGTGCTCTCACATTTTGAATGACAATTACTCAGTCATGCAACACTGTACCCAAATGAATTTTTTGTCCTTTTTTTCACACAAATAGAGCTTTCTTTTGGTGATATTTAATCACCGCTGGGTTCTTTATTTTTTGCGCTATAAAAGAAAAAAGACAGAAAATTCTGTAAAAAAATGCATTTTTCTTCGTTTCTGTTATAAAATTTTGCAAATTATTAATTTTTTCTTCATATATTTTGGCCAAAATGTATACCACTACATATCTTTGGTAAAAATAACCCAAATCGGTGTAAATTATTTGGTCTTTGTGAAAGTTATAGAGTCCACAAGCTATGGTGCCAATCTCTGAAAATTGATCACACCTGAAGTACTGACGGCCTATCTCATTTCTTGAGACCCTAACATGCCAGAAAAGTACAAATACCCCCCAAATGACCCCTTTTTGGAAAGAAGACATTCCAAGGTATTTAGAAAGATGCATGATGAGTTTTTTGAAGTTGTTATTTTTTCCCACAATTCTTTGCAAAATCAAGATTTTTTTTTTCTTTTTTTTTTTCACAAAATTGTCATAATAGCAGGTTATTTCTCACACACAGCATATGCATACCACAAATTACACTCCAAAACACATTCTGCCATTACTCCCGAGTATGGCGATACCACATGTGTGAGACTTTTACACAGCGTGGCCACATACAGAGGCCCAACATGCAGGGAGCACCATCAGGCGTTCTGGGGCACCCAGGCCAATTCTGACATTTCTCTCCTACATGTAAAAATCATAATTTATTTGCTAGAAAATTACATAGAACCCCAAAACATTATATATATTTTTTTTAGCAAAGACCCTAGAGAATACAATGGCGGTCGTTGCAACTTTTTATCTCGCACGGTACTTACGCAGCAATTTTTCCAACACCTTTTTTTTAAAAAAAAAACAGTTTTGTGCTTTCAAAAAAAACAAAACAGTAAAGTTAGCCCAATGTTTTTACATAATGTGAATAATGAAGTTATGCCGAGTAAATAGATACCTAACATGTCACCCTTCAAAATTGCACACGCTTGTGGAATGGCGCCAAACTTCGCTACTTAAAAATCCCCATAGGAGACATTTTAAAAATTTTTACTGTTACATGTTGTGAGTTACAGAGGAGGTCTAGGGCCAAAATTATTGCTCTCACTCTACTGATCGCAGCGATACCTCACATGTGTGGTTTGAACACCATTTTCATATGTGGGCGCAACTTACGTATGCGTTCGCTTCTGACTGCGAGCACACGGGGACACTGGGAATTTTTTTCTTTTTATTGTTCATTTTACTTTATTTATTTTAGTTTGAGGCTTTTTTCCAAAAAATAAATTTTGTGATCACTTTTATTCCTATTACAAGGAATGTAAACATCCCCTGTAATAGGAATATGGCATGACAGGTCCTCTTTACAGTGAGATATGGGGTCAATAAGACCCCACATCTCACCTCTAGGCTGGGAAGCCTGAAATAAAAAAAAAAAAAGATCCTTGCTTCGATCGTAGCGGTGAGTCGGTAGAAGCACTTGAGGGCGGCGAGAGGGGGGGGCGTCCCCTCTCGCCTCCCGTAAGAATGATCAAGCAGTGGAACAGCCGCTATGATTATTCTTATGGTGTAGGGAATCGCCGGCTGAAAAAGATGATATCTGAATGATGCCTGTAGCTGCACCCATCATTCAGATATCACCGCACAAAGTCAAGGACGTCGTATGACGGCCGGCGGGCAGGAAGTGGTTAAAACATATTTTTTTTAACACAAAGTTGTCCATTCATACAATATTTCTAACACATAGCATGTACATATCAAAAATGACCCCCCAAAAAAGAATTCTCCTGCTCCTCCTGAGTACGGCGATACCACGTGTGTGAGACTTCCACAGCCTGGCCACATACAGGCCGAGTACAGCCGAGCATGACCGAGCATGGCAGAGTATAGCTGAGTATGGCTGAGCATGGCAAAGTATGGCTGGGTATTGCAGAGTATGGCGGGGTATGGTGGGGTATGGCGGAGTATGGCGGGGTATGGCGGGGTATGGCGGAGTATGGCGGGGTATGGCAGAGTATGGTGGAGTATGGCGGGGTATGGCGGAGTATGGCGGGGTATGGCGGGGTATGGCGGGGTATGGTGGAGTATGGCGGAGTATGGCGGGGCATGGCGGAGCATGGCGGGGTATTGCACAGGGTCATTGCAGATTATTGCGGGTCATTGCAGAGTATTGCACAGGGTCATTGCAGAGTATTGCACAGGGTTGCACAGGATCATTGCAGAGTATTGCACAGGGTCATTGCAGAGTATTGCACAGGGTCATTGCACAGTATTGCACAGGGTCATTGCACAGTATTGCACAGGGTCATTGCACAGTATTGCACAGGGTTGCACAGGATCATTGCAGAGTATTGCACAGGGTTGCACAGGATCATTGCAGAGTATTGCACAGGGTCATTGCAGAGCATGGGGGGGATGGCTGAGCATGGAGGGATGGATGTGACTGTACATGTCACTGAGCTGCGCTGTGGGCACTACACATCCAGCCCACAGCGTGGCTCCAATCCGATCTCTCCCCCTCTGTACCGATCGGTACAGAAAGGGGAGGGAGGAACCGGCGCCATGACATGACGCCGGTTTGTTTACATGTGATCGCTCCGTCATTTGACGGAGCGATCACATGGTAAACGGCCGCGATCAGCGGAGGACTCGGCGGTCACGGATGTTCCCGTGTGCGCACCCCAGGGGGCGCGCGGGAGCAGTTTTCTGGAATCACGTCATATGACGTGACCCCAGAGTTATCCAGCCACCCTGCAGCCATCATTTGGCTATGGGGCGGTTGGCAAGTGGTTAAAATGGATGCACAGCTACGGCATTACCTTTTGTCATTACCATTTGGCTCAATGCCCTCTGAAATCGTACGACTTTGTCTCTCTAATGCCGCATACACACGAGCGGACTTTACGGCATACTTTGCCTGGCGGACTTTTCGACGGACTTTACGACTGACTTTCTGAATGAACAGACTTGCCTACACACAATCCACCAAAGTCCGTAGAATTCATACGTGATGACGTATGACCGGACTAAAACAAGGAAGTTCATAGCCAGTAGCCAATAGCTGCCCTAGCGTGGCTTTTTGTCCGTCGAACTAGCATACAAACGAGCGGATTTTCGACCGGACTCGATTTCGACAGAGTCCGTCCAACTTTTGAGAAAACAAAGTCCGCTGGAGCCCACACACGATCGAATTGTCCGACCAAATCCCATCCGCCGGGTAAAGTCTGCCGTAAAGTCCGCTCGTGTGTACGCGGCATAAGGCATATGCTGAATTGATTGCACCCTTTAGTTGGAATCTTTTAGCTGTCCTATAGTACTGCATCAAAAAGAGATTTGAATACAACAATATCTACTGAGCAAAGAGATTTCATATTCCTTTTTTTACACAAATCATCCATATCTTCCAGATTGCAAGAATAAGGATATAAGTTGTTGACCAGGTGGTATATATCCCCAGACGTTGCACCATACGTTTCCGATTGCAGACTCCATTTTTGGTGTTGTGGAGAGGAAAGGGGAACACTTTTTCATATTGAAAAAAGGAGGGGTGTGGAGGCGCCAACTGTGGTAGCTTGTTTATGCAAAAATAAAAGTTAGTGTAACAATTACACTTACTGGTTCGCAGGGTGGAGGTGTTTCTTTGAGATGGAAAAGTGTCCTGGGATGTGCTGTTATCTTGTTTCTGGCTCAGATTTCATTCCTTCAGGCGTCTGGGTGTGAAGTCTGTACACAGGCTGAACTGCTGCATCCAGTGCATGGAAAGTTCCACGCTGACCACTCTGGAGTGCAGAAGAGGAAATGACCCCAAATATGTCCTTTTCGGCAAAATATCTGTGTCTTGATTAACCACTTGCTTACTGGGCACTTAACCCCCCCCCCTCCTGTCCAGACCAATTCTCAGCTTTCAGCGCTGATGCACTTTGAATGACAATTGCGCGGTCATACAACACTGTACCCAAATAAAATTTTTAGCATTTTTTCCAACAAATAGAGCTTTCTTTTGGTGCAAAAATAAAACAAAAAATTCCTTTAAATATAGTGTGTTGGGGGTCCCCTGTAAAGTGGCACATCTGTAGCATACATAGAACATGCTGCATCAAAAATGAAATTTCTAAAGAAAACAAACCGAATCAAATCACATTTAAATTGACTCACGGTTGCAATTTGCCAGCACCTAGCTATTGAAAAAAAAACAAACGGTGTGAGGTCCCCCCCAAATTCCATACCAGACCCTTATCCGAGCAAGTAGCCTGCAAGGCTACCCCCCCCCCCCCCCCCCCCGGACCACTGTTTTTTTATGTATACAATAAAGTAAATGTCAAAAATTGTCACTGTGTTTTTATTACTTGTTGACACTTTTTTGGTGAATAGGTAGGGGTACTACCCCATGCTCATTCACATGATGGACGCTATCACTGGAACTGAAAATTACATAAAATGTTAATGTTAACGTTGTCATGTCAATAGAACAATTGGTGAAGATAAATCTTCCAATGTACACACATGTTCCAGTGACAACTGTCTAAGCCAGGGGTGTCCAAACTTTTTTCAAAGAGGGCCAGATTTGATGAATAGAACATGCTTGAGGGCCAACCATTTTGCCTGACATTCTTTAAACCATTAAAATTTGGTCTAAGTGTGTCCGTCCGAGCGCTAATAAACGGCCCAACAAGAATTCTCTTGTCTTTGTGCTGTGTGTGGTGAATAGATGAGCTCGGGCGTGTTATTTGGATATACCGTATTTAATCGGCTTATAACAAGCACCTTCACTTTAAAAAGGAAGTTTCAGGAAAAAAATCTTAAATTTTAAATAAAGAACTGTGAAGCAAAATAAGGGTCTGTGCCCATCAATGCAGCCTAATCAGTGCCTATCTGCAGCCCCCACTCCATTGCCATGAATGTAGCCCCCACTGTATTGCCATGAATACAGCCCCCACCGTATTGCCATGAATACAGCCCCCACCGCATTGCCATGAATGCAGCCCCCGCCGTATTGTCATGAATGCAGTCACCACCGTATTGCCATGAATGCAGCCCCCACCATATTGCCATGAATGCAGCCCCCACCGTATTGCCATGAATGCAGCCCCCACCGTATTGCCATGAATGCAGCCCCCACCGTATTGCCATGAATGCAGCCCCCACCGTATTGCCATGAATACAGCCCCCACATTGACATGAATGCAGCCCCCACCGTATTGACATCAATGCAGCCCCCACATTGACATGAATGCATCCCCCACCGTATTGACATGAATGCAGCCCCCACCGTATTGACATGAATGCAGCCCTCTCCGTATTGACATGAATGCAGCCCCCACATTGACATGAATGCAGCCCCCACATTGACATCAATGCAGCCTCCACATTTGATGAATAGAACATGCTTGAGGGCCAACCATTTTGCCTGACATTCTTTAAACCATTAAAATTTGGTCTAAGTGTGTCCGTCCGAGCGCTAATACACGGCCCAACAAGAATTCTCTTGCCTTTGTGCTGTGTGTGGTGAATAGATGAGCTCGGGCGTGTTATTTGGATATACCGTATTTAATCGGCTTATAACAAGCACCTTCACTTTAAAAAGGAAGTTTCAGGAAAAAAATCTTACATTTTAAATAAAGAACTGTGAAGCAAAATAAGGGTCTGTGCCCATCAATGCAGCCTAATCAGTGCCTATCTGCAACCCCCACTCCATTGCCATGAATGCAGCCCCCACCGTATTGCCATGAATGCAGCCCCCACCATATTGCCATGAATGCAGCCCCCACCGTATTGCCATGAATGCAGCCCCCACCGTATTGCCATGAATGCAGCCCCCACCGTATTGCCATGAATGCAGCCCCCACCGTATTGCCATGATTGCAGCCCCCATAATGACATGAATGCAGCCCCCATCGTATTGACATGAATGCATCCCCCACCGTATTGACATAAATGCAGCCCCCACCGTATTGACATAAATGCAGCCCCCACCGTATTGACATAAATGCAGCCCCCACCGTATTGACATGAATGCAGCCCCCACCGTATTGCCATGAATGCAGCCCCCACCATATTGCCATGAATGCAGCCCCCACCGTATTGCCATGAATGCAGCCCCCACCGTATTGCCATGAATGCAGCCCCCACCGTATTGCCATGAATGCAGCCCCCACCGTATTGCCATGATTGCAGCCCCCATAATGACATGAATGCAGCCCCCATCGTATTGACATGAATGCATCCCCCACCGTATTGACATAAATGCAGCCCCCACTGTATTGACATGAATGCAGCCCCCACCGTATTGACATGAATGCAGCCCCCACCATATTGACATGAATGCAGCCCCCACTGTTTAGCCATGAATGCAGCCCCCCACCGTATTGCCATGAATGCAGCCCCCACCGTATTGCCATGAATGCAGCCCCCACCGTATTGCCATGAATGCAGCCCCCACCGTATTGCCATGAATGCAGCCCCCACCGTATTGCCATGAATGCAGCCCCCACCGTATTGCCATGAATGCAGCCCCCACAGTATTGCCATGAATGCAGCCCCCACAGTATTGCCATGAATGCAGCCCCCACCGTATTGCCATGAATGCAGCCCCCACCGTATTGCCATGAATGCAGCCCCCGCTGTATTTTCATGAATACAGCCCCCACATTGACATAAATGCAGCCCCCACCGTATTGGCAGGAATGCAGCCCCCACCATATTGACATGAATGCAGCCCCCATCATATTGACATGAATGCAGCCCCCACCATATTGACATGAATGCAGCCCCCACCGTATTGACATGAATGCAGCCCCCACCGTATTGACATGAATGCAGCCCCCTCCGTATTGACATGAATGCAGCCCCCACATTGACATGAATGCAGCCCCCACATTGACATGAATGCAGCTTCCACATTTGATGAATAGAACATGCTTGAGGGCCAACCATTTTGCCTGACATTCTTTAAACCATTATGGTTATTACCTTTTAGCATACACGTGAAGCTAGCTGATTGGGTAGGTTATAATCTTTTTAACCATTATATATCTGCACATCCCCATTCCTTACCATTCCTTCTCCCCCATTTCTCTCCCTTCCCTTCCGTGTCCCCCACCCTGGCCTCCCCCCCCAACCCCCACACCCCCATTTTCTTTTACCCCCTTTTCCCAGTCCTTCCCACTTTTTTACCCCTCCCTCCTTTTTTCCTTCATACTTTTTCCCACCTTCCCCCATCTTCGCCGCCCTCTCCCCCTTTCTCCTTCCTTCCCCCTCTCCATTTTCCCCCTCTCCCTTCCCTCCCCTTTTCCTGTTTTTCTTCCCCCCCTTTTCTTCCCTTTCCCTCACCCCTTCTCCCCCCCCACCCCTCCCCTCTTTTTTCCTTGGTCTTCTTTCCCCTCCCCCCTCCCCTACCCCAATTCCCCCCACATTATCCCTTCCTTTCCTGATGCACTATACAATTTTTATGGTTATCATTCCACCAGCCATTATGTATATATATATTCCTATTCCTATCTATATTTATTATCCGCACAATCTCCTGTGTTCGCCGCAGGGGAAAACCTTTGAGTAACTGGGTCTTGTACCTAGTGCTAGACCTGTTAGGTAAGCAACTTCACAGTGATACTGCTGAGTTTTATGTACCAATATGCTTTTGTATGTTTTGTTTTGCTTTGTACCTCATTACATTATTTGTTCAAAAAACTCCATCATCAGATACTTCTTGGGGAAACCTTTGAGTATTTGTATACTGCTTTTGAAATTTTATTGAGATCTATGTATGTTTTTTTTTATATGTAATAAATATATAAATGTAATATATGTAATAAATAAATACTAATATGCTTTTGTATGTTTTGTTTTGCTTTTTACCTAATTACATTATTTGTTCTATAAATTATTCCTCCTGACGAAGCGGTCTGTGTACCGTGAAACTAGTAGAGAACTGGTTAATCTATGAAAAACTCCATCATCAGATACTTCTTGGGGAAATGATTTACTTTTTACCAAAATGTATTGTGTATCAGTACCGAGATAGTCCACCAAAAAACTTTTGTTGGGTTAGAGTGTATGTTTGGACAACCTTAGCAACAGTCCTCAAGCTCCCACCCTCCCCCTCTTTTCCTATATAAATTCTGGATGATGGTACTTTTTTACGCCTAAATTTAGGCTGTGTTATTTGAGGCTATACTCAAAAATTTCTCTCTCTCTTTGTCTAGTATCAGCACTTCCTACACAGTAAAAAAGCACACATAGGGAACACATTTAACCCTTTGATTGGCCCTGATTTTAACCCCTTCCCTGCCAGTGTCATTTATACAGTGTCAATGCATTTTTTTTAGCACTTATCACTGTATTGGTGTCACTGGTCCCCAAAAAGTGTCACTTAGGATCCAATTTGTCCGCCGCAATATTACAGTCCCGCTAAAAGTGGCTAATCACCGCCATTACTAGTGAAAAAAAAAAAGTTCCTAAATCTATTCCATAGTTTGTAGATGTAATAACTTTTGCACAAACCAATCAATCAAACAAAAAACATATATATTATACATATTTTTATTAGATATGTTTTAAAGCAGAAAATAAAAAATATTGTTTCTTTTTTTCAAAATTGTTGCTCTTTTTTGTTTATAGCGCAAAAAATAAAAACCACAGAGGTGATCAAATACCACCAAAAGAAAGCTCTATTTGCGGAAAAAAAAGGACATCAATTTTGATAGGGTACAGCGTCGCATGACCATGCAATTGTCAGTTAAAGTAACGCAGTGCCGTATTGCAAAAAATGGCCTGGTCATTAAGGGGTAAATCCTTCCGGGGCTGAGGTGGTTAAACTAATCTCTTCTCTTTTTAAAGCTAAAAAAAAAAATACATTTGGCTATATATACGTTTTAAATAAATTCAGGAACAAAAAAGGAAGCAAACCCCCGCATTTTATAAGCCATTTCCTTCTGTTTAATGGCATATACATAGGGAAAATTTGCATTAGTAAAAAGAAAGTAGCTAGGGAGAAAATAAACATTTTGGCCTGATCTCTGCTAACATTTGCCTCTACTAGCTCCTAAAAATCAAAACAAGAATAAACAATATCTCACTCCTGTTCTGTAAATATGTTTGACTCCTGTAACTCTTTTTCAGTTATACTATATGATGTAGTCTATATTACTGCAATTCGACACAGAATAAGTTAAATATGATATTTTTTTGAAAAGTGTTCTATTTTCTTCACCCTATAAATGAAATAATGATGTTTCTTGCAGTCAGCAGCACCGGAGCAAGCTTCTCTGAAATAGATGCTGCTTAGCCTGAAAGAAAAGTTCAGCAAAAAATTGACTTATATTGGTATGTAAAAGAAATTATCTAGGGAAATATATTACTTGTATAGAAAAAGTAAATTTACCAGTTATGTGAAGAAATGCCTTTGCTTCCTTGCCAGAAAAGAACATGCAGACAATTGAAGATGAGAAAAGAAATGGCCACCAGCTGTTTTTCTTTCCAATCTAAGCAGTTGTCTTTACAACTTAATTGGTAGCCAAACTGCCATTTTCTTTGCTTTGAGATGTAGGGATGTTGAGATGTAGAAATATTGTCTAACAGTGGGCACTGTGTCGGACTATTAAAAAAAAAATCTCACACAAACTGTATCTCAGAGACAGAGCAAAACAGGCCATTATTGTCATTTGTTTTTTACTATTGTATATATTTTTGTTTCCTTCCAAGCAATTCTCAAAATTATGTTTTTGTGTTACAGATTTATATCAAGAATCTAATATTATATTGAAATTTTTCTGTTCTTGACATCTGGAGACAATCAGAACATAAAAATAGCATATACAACATCAGACAGGATAACATAGTGTAATCAGTTCCCACCCAAGCCAATTCTGACATTTCTCTCCTACAGGTAAAAATCTGTATTTTTTGGCTAGAAAACGGAAAATTGTATCATACTTACCGTAATTTTCCTTTCCTTACGCCAATCCATGGCAGCATACTAGTGATAGGCTCCGCCTTTCTCCCCTCCCTCAGGACAAATGAAATAGCATAAATTAAAGGCCAGTTAGGCCCCGCCCCATTCTTCGTAATTAGCTAGATACCGAAACGCACAAGGGTGGGTCCGTATGCTGCCATGGATTGGCGTCAGGAAAGGAAAATTAATAATAAGTATGATACAATTTTCCGTTTTCCTGACGCCACCATGGCAGCATACTAGTGATACATATCCTAGCTGACAGGGTGGGTTCTACTTAACAAACCAAAATAATAATTTTATATATATTATATATATATATATATATATATATATTTAAATGGGACAGAAGACTGAACAGTCATTCCTCCGAAGCCCACTGATGACAAGGCACCCAGATCTATTCTGTAAAGGTTGAAAAGGTATGTTGGGAAAAGCATGCCACTATCCTGTAGAATGAATCCATGGATGCTTTCAACTGGGCCACCTATGAGGCCTCAACCCCTCTGGAAGAGGATGCATCCTTCCACTGAAGGAGGCTCACAACCCATTTCCCATCTGCACAACCAATCTTACTAAAGTCCAGGAGGCAACCTCTCTTGCCTGATGAATTCCATCTGGAGCAGTGAAAGACTTATCATATGAACTGAAAAGAGCAATTGTGGACAGAAACTTCTTTCAAGCTCTGGGAATGACTAATTTGTGTGGTTTTCTTGCTTGAACGTCTGGAAAGTTAGGCAATTGACAGATGATTGATAGAGGGAGGGCTGTCTCTACCTCTGATATAAGCTGAACTACAGGATGCAGCTCTACTCCTGTAACAAAAGCAATATGCTTTTCTGAGGCTCTAAGGGCTTGAAACTCAAGCCGACTTCTGTTTGACGATTTGCGCTAAATACTGGTTAGAAAGCGATGTCTTAAACTGAACACTGCCCTGTTGGAGTAAACAGTTGAAATAAACCCCAACAGCATCAAAAGATTTTAATTGTGAAAGATTCTCTCTCGCCAGCACTTCATTCTCCTGACTGTCTTCAAAATTTTGCAAACTAAAGGGCCGTTGGCTAAATTAAACCTTGTTCTTGCTGACACCTGCAACCTCAAAAGAGTATAGGGTAAGGTTCATGTTCCATCTGACCTACAAGAAGACCAGAACAGCTGCCACCAGAGGTGCAGTAAGAATAATATCTTGCCATGCAAAATAGAAAAAAAAGACAAGTTTGTTCCAGATCTTGGCATAGAAGTTAGTAGAGTGCCTTTCGCACCCCCCAAAGTAGAGCTCACTCTTGGAGCAACACTGGAGCAATCTAGGTTCTGCGGCTTCCCTTTCCCGCCATTATGCTTGCATCTCTGGTGTGTGCGTGCGTGAGGGGGAATCGACTTCTGTATTCTGAAGTAGATAGCCAGGAAGCACCAAGACTTTTATGGTCAGAATGGAGGGGTGGTCGTGACTAACATGCTCATTCTTGACAGCTTCTAGAGGAATTTCATTACAAGAGAAGTTGGGAAAAACATATACAATAGGCTTGATTGCAGTTTCATGGAGAAACTCTGCTTCTGTTCTCTGCTTTGGGGAGCGGAAACCGTGTCAGACCTCTTCTTAAATTGGCATTTGCAGTGAGAAGCAAAGAAGCCTGTCTGTGGTAGGCCACCTGTGGACAAGCCTCCCCCTCATGCTCTGGCAAGCTGGCATGATGGACAGTATGTCTGTGTATTCCAGTCCCCTAGGAGATAAATTGCTTCCGGAATTTGCTGGTGATCTTCCTACCCAGACATTCTGGGTTCTATATCTCTCAATACCATATTGCCGTGAGATCCTCCCTGGAGCTAAAAATATGCAATTGTTGTCCTGTTGCTCAACGGCAAGGTGACTGATCACCCTTGATTCTGTGTAGCAAGGTCAAAGTGATAAAAAAAGGCTGCCTGACCTTCCAGCGCTTTCGAGACTACCTTCCTTGGCTAGCAATCTCCGCTTGCCTTGACCGACAGACCCTCGCAGTGCCCCTTCCAGGCTGTCTTGCTGATATGATTCATCACATTGATCCAGTCAGATGGTTTGTGACATCCTCAAGGTCTTTCCATCACAGCGGACCGCTATACATACTGCGTGACACTGACCATAGCTGCGCCGGATCCTGTTTCCTCCATTGTAGTTGAAACTAGCACCGGTTCCCATGCACTCAGGGAATCATCGGTATGAATGACAACATTACGGTCAGGAGGCTGAGACACCTAGAAGTCTTCCAGGAAGTAGAGGCATCTGATCTCAGAATTCTCCTTATGACCGTCACTGTCCTTTTCTGATAGAAGCAAAACAGAGGAACCAGTAGAGCCCCCACAGGCACATTAACTGTTGGAAAACAAAAGTTGGCCTTTTTTTTTTTCTCTTTATGTAGAAAGGAATGACGCCCAGGTAGTGACAAATCTGGAGACTCCG
Source organism: Lithobates clamitans (assembly GCA_037952925.1). Lineage (NCBI taxonomy): Eukaryota > Metazoa > Chordata > Amphibia > Anura > Ranidae > Lithobates > Lithobates clamitans. Next base: position 1,489,466 of record JBBGZY010000519.1, on the reverse strand, counting down.
TTCTCCAAGAGGAACTGACACGGCACTGAAACCTCTGTGAATATTCTTAGAGATATTCATAGACTAAAAGGTAGGCTGATAAAGCGGAGATGTGTCCAACCAATCGCCAAATTTACTTACTTTCGGAATAAAAAAGAAAAGAAAAAAGTTTGGGGATGTAAGGCTAAGAATCCTGACAATCTAGCGAAAGCCTCCAGCCATCTGCTGCAAGCGAATGCTTCTCTCCAACCCCTGCTACCTACAAACAGGGGTGGGTAGAAAACCTACAATCTCTCCTGTGAGATGGGACCAGGACAGCTCCCCTCTTAGTCTGAAGTGTCTATAAGTATTGTAACCGCCATGGTTGCAGTGGATCTGGCAGCTCTGAGGGGGAGAAAAAGGTCCGGAGAAGGAACAGTGAGGAATCCACCGAAGTGACCATGAGGGCCTGTCCTTCAAGGATCTTCACAATCCACTGTCCAGTAACCCCTGATGCGTGCCCACTGGGACTTACCTTAAAAGTCTGGGCATGCGCCCGGAAAAAGGGTTTTGTGGGTACCTGTGGTACACCCAAAGATTTTCATTTATGGACCTTATGAAAGGTTGCCCCTAGAGGAGCGGAACCTAGCGGGAGAAACATATTTCTCCCTTTATTTATTATTATTTATTTTTAGTTATATATTTTTTTTTACTTTCCTGCTTTCTGTTATGGGAGAAGAACAGACCCACTTCCTGTTACTTCCAACATGGCTATTTCTGGTTTCGTTTCAAACAGAGATCTTGCACTATAAGGGACTATTCCAATTTTGTTTCTAGGAAGCCAAACACAGCCATGGGTCTGAACCATAGGGTACCCCTTGCCGTAACTGAGTATAGCATTGCCTTGGCCAGGCACCAGGTTGAGATTATTGCTGCTTCTGCAGTGAAATTTGCCGATACATCTTGGCCGGGTCACAAGATTTTTATCAGCCCTAAGGATTTCCCCCCCAACCATATCCTGGGAGCAGAAACCCAAAGTAACCGTCACCAAGGTAAGGGCCTCTGTTGAGTGGTAGGCCCTTCCCAGCCGCCACCCTATTGGACAACAGCCGGTCCCACTGTAGGCATGGATTTCAGCGATGCTATATCCGCCTTGAATTAAACCAGTTTCCTAATGGAAAAGTGATTGCTCATTGAAAGGGTAAATAAGATTTTGTCCTTTAACCCATGTAATGGTCTGCATGACTGCCTGGATACACAGTTCTCCAAAGAAAAACTGACACCAAGTAGCTCCAGATCTTCCTCTTGTGCAAGGGAGCTAAAATCATTTGCAGGCTGCGCCCCCTCATCAGGAGTACTGAGAGGATGAGTGATCCATGAGGCAGGCTGTTCTGCTAGTGGCTAGACCCGCAACAAGGGGGCTGACTAGCTAGAGTAATTACAGTGAGTTTAAAACAGAAGTTTTGTGCCACCTTATAAGTAATAAAGACATTCGGTATTACCTGTCAGCTGCAAACTTCAACCAGGCCGACTTCACTCACCAGCCTCCTGGGCATAGGCACTGTGCCACAGGTCCTGCAGGACTCTTGTTGGGGTGCTGGGTCTGGGAAAGAAGAGCTAAGACGTTTTCCTTGGAACCTCTCTCCTGAGTGGGAGCTGCAGCTGAGCTATGCTTCTCTGAAGAAGTCCGCCTTTCTATGGCCTCTGGCTCTGGCCTTTGAGAGCGTGGGCATGCGGAGCTGAAGCAAATCAAAGCAATCCGCATGAGAGGGCACTCTTTTCCTGAAAACTTACTGACACGGTGGTCCCCACCCTAAGTGTTGAGGGTCTTTTTTATGGGTGGTGACTGATACTCGAACCGTGGAGAAATGGGACGACCAGCTGAGAAATGGACAGCCGCAGAAAGATCGAGGAGAGGAAAAATAAATAAGGCAACAGCGATTTTGCTTCTCCCTCTATTAATGTATATCTAAATATATACATACACATATATATACATCTACACACTCTCTACTTTCTCTCTTCTTTTTTAAATAATATGCATGTATATATAAATATATGCACATATCGCTCCATATAACACCCCCCCCCCACATACATACATACCAACCAACAAAAGAACACACACATGTATAAACAAACATATATATGAACATATATACATACTGCAGAGGGTCAGCCGGGGGCAGGGTCAAGAAAGGGTTAATCGCAGAGGGCAGATATTTCCCCTTCAGACCTGCTAATTGTCAGCTGGGCTGAAAGACTCAGAGAGGAGCTGTTTGAGTAGGAGAGAGAGACACAGCCGCATGCTGTGAAAATGTCCATTGCTGGATGGTGTGCTGGGTGAGCTTAACCACAAAGACTGTAGCTCTGATTGGAGCCATGAACTATTATCTATAAAAGCCTGTGTGCTGTTGAACTGTGAGCTGTACCTGTGTGCACAACCTTGAGACAAGACAAGTCTGTCTTATCTTATGTTTATTTTGCCATTTTGCTGAATAAAGCCACTTTTGTTTTAACCACTTCAGCCCCGGAACATTATGCTGCATAAGGACCAGAGGACTTTTTCCAATGTGGCACTGCGTTGCTTTAACTGCTAATTGCGCGGTCATGCAATGCTCTACCCAAACGAAATTTGTGTCCTTTTTTTCCCACAAATAGAGCTTTCTTTTGATGGTATTTGATCACCTCTGCCGTTTTTATTTTTTGCGCTATAAACTGAAAAAGACCGAAAGTTTTGAAAAAAAAATGATATTTTCTACTTTTTGTTATAAAAAAAATCCAATAAACTCAATTTTAGTCATACATTTAGGCCAAAATGTATTCGGCCACATGTCTTTGGTAAAAAAAAAGTCAATAAGCGTATATTTATTGGTTTGCACAAAAGTTATAGCGTCTTCAAACTAGGGTACATTTTCTGGAATTTACACAGCTTTTAGTTTATGACTGCCTATGTCATTTCTTGAGGTGCTAAAATGGCAGGGCAGTGCAAACCCCCCCCCCCAAATGACCCCATTTTGGAAAGTAGACACCCCAAGGAAATTGCTGAGAGACATGTTGAACCCATTGAATATTTATTTTTTTTGTCCCAAGTGATTGAATAATGACAAAAAAAAAATATTTACAAAAAGTGGTCACTAAATGATATATTGCTCACACAGGCCATGGGCCTATATGGAATTGCACCCCAAAATACATTCAGCTGCTTCTCCTGAGTACGGGGATACCACATGTGTGGGACTTTTTGGGAGCCTAGCCGCGTACGGGGCCCCGAAAACCAATCACTGCCTTCAGGATTTCTAAGGCCATACATTTTTGATTTCACTCCTCACTACCTATCACAGTTTTGAAGGCCATAAAATGCCCAGATGGCACAACCCCCCCCCCCCAATGACCCCATTTTGGAAAGTAGACACCCTAAGCTATTTGCTGAGAGACATGTTGAGTCCATGGAATATTTAATATTTTGACACAAGTTGCGGGAAAGTAACACATTTTTTTTTTTTTTGCACAAAGTTGTCACTAAATGATATATTGCTCAAACATGCCATGGGCATATGTGGAATTACACCCCAAAATACATTCTGCTGCTTCTCCTGAGTATGGGGATACCACATGTGTGGGACTTTTTGGGAGCCTAGCCACATACAGGGCCCCGAAAACCAAGCACCGCCATCAGGATTTCTAAGGGCGTAAAGTTGTGATTTCATTCCTTACTACCTATCACAGTTTTGAAGGCCATAAAATGCCAAGATAGCACAAAACCCCCCAAAATGACCCCATTTTGGAAAGTAGACACCCCAAGCTATTTGCTGAGAGGCATGGTGAGTATTTTGCAGCTCTCATTTGTTTTTGAAAATGAAGAAAGACAAGAAAAATGTATTTTTTTTTCTTATTTCAATTTTCAAAAGTTTGTGACAAAAAGGTCTGCAAAATACTCACTATACCTCTCAGTAAATAGCTCGGGGTGTCTATTTTCCAAAATGGGGTCATTTGGGGGGGGTTGTGCCATCTGGGCATTCCATGGCCTCCGAAACTGTGATAGGCAGTGAAGAGTGAAATCAAAAATTTACGCCCTTAGAAAGCCTGATGGCGGTGCTTGGTTTTCGGGGTCCCGTACGCGGCTAGGCTCCCAAAAAGTCTCACACATGTGGTATCCCCATACTCAGGAGAAGCAACAAAATTTATTTTGGGGTGTAATTTCACATATCCCCATGGCATGTTTGAGCAATATATCATTTAGTGACAACTTTGTGCAAAAAAAAAAAAAATTTGTCTTTTTCCCGCAACTTGTGTCACAATATAAAATATTCCATGGACTCGACATGCCTCTCAGCAAATAGCTTGGGGTGTCTACTTTCCAAAATGGGGTCATTTGGGGGGGGTTGAACTGTCCTGGCATTTTATGCACAACATTTAGAAGCTTATGTCACACATCACCCACTCTTCTAACCACTTGAAGACAAAGCCCTTTCTGACACTTTTTGTTTACATGAAAAAATTATTTTTTTGCAAGAAAACTACTTTGAACCCCCAAACATTATATATTTTTTTAAAGCAAATGCCCTACATATTAAAATGGTGGGTGTTTCATTTCAATTTTTTTTTTTTCACACAGTAATTGCGCAGTGATTTTTTAAATGCATTTTTTGGGAAAAAAAACACACTTTTTAAAATTTTTATGCCCTAAAACACACTATATTGCCCAAATGTTTGATGAAATAAAAAGATGATCTTAGGCCGAGTACATGGATACCAAACATGACATGCTTTAAAATTGCGCACAAACGTGCAGTGGCGACAAACTAAATACATTTTTAAAAGCCTTTAAAAGCCTTTACAGGTTACCACTTTAGATTTACAGAGGAGGTCTACTGCTAAAATTACTGCCCTCGATCTGACCTTCGCGGTGACACCTCACATGCATGGTGCAATTGCTGTTTACATTTGACGCCAGACCGACGCTTGCGTTCGCCTTTGCGCGAGAGCAGGGGGGGACAGGGGTGCCTTTTTTTTTTTTTTTTTTTCTTTATTATTTTTTGGATTTTTTTATCTTATTTTTAAATTGTTCCTTTCATTTTTATGTTTTTTAATCATTTTTATTGTTATCTCAGGGAATGTAAATATCCCCTATGATAGCAATAGGTAGTGACAGGTACTCTTTTTTAAAAAAAAATTGGGGTCTATTAGACGCTATATCTCTCCTCTGCCCTCAAAGCATCTGACCACACCAAGATCGGTGTGATAAAATGCTTTCCCAATTTCCCAATGGCGCTGTTTACATCCTGCGAAATCTAAGTCATGAAATGCTTGTAGCTTCCGGTTTCTTAGACCATAGAGATGTTTGGAGCCATTCTGGTCTCTGATCAGCTTTATGGTCAGCTGGCTCAATCACCAGCTGCATTTTCAGGTTCCCTGTTGGGACAGGAGAGCCAGAAAAAAACATGGAAGACGGTGGGGGGGGCATTCCCTCCCACTGCTTGTAAAAGCAGTCTAGAGGCTAATTAGCCACTAGGATTGCTTTTACTTCAAAGCCGACCGCTGGCTGAAAAGAATGATACCAAGATGATACCTAAACCTGCAGGCATCATTCTGGTATAACCACTCAAAGTCCAGCAACATACCAGTACGTTGCTGGTCCTTGTTGGGCATATATTGTAAACTTTTTTTTCATGCAGCCTGTGGGCTGAACGAAAAAAAGATATTGATCGGTGGGTATGCCCACCATTAGAATACCTCCCTTCATCCACCCACTTCTAATGATGGGCATACATGCACCATTTATATATGCCAAAGCATGGGGGCATCCTCCCACAAAAGGCAGGAGCAAATCGCTCCTCCACCCACTGCTGCCCCCACGCTTCGGCATATATGCTGAAGTATGTAACTGTGGTGGTGAAATCACCTCCGACAGCGCTGGAGTCACGGCTTTATATATCGTGGGAGCAAAGCTGTTGCTGTCAAGATAAATAAATCCGTGCTGCAACTGAATGGAGTACCTGCTAAGCAAATGATGGTTAACAATAAAACAAAGTAACATTACAGTATAACAGTAATACTTACCATACCTGCAAAGCAAATACAAAACAAAAAATAGTAAAAAATAAAAAGTTTAACGCAACCTGTGCCTAAAATATATATATGCCGAAGCATGGGGGCATCCTCCCACAAAAGGCAGGAGCAAATCGCTCCTCCATCCACTGCTGCCCCCACGCTTCGGCATATATGCTGAAGTATGTAACTGTGGTGGTGAAATCACCTCCGACAGCGCTGGAGTCACGGCTTTATATATCGTGGGAGCAAACGCTGTTGCTGTCAAGATAAATAAACCCACACTGCAACTGAATGGCGTACCTGCTAAGCAAATGATGGTTAACAATAAAACAAAGTAACATTACAGTATAACAGTAATACTTACCATACCTGCAAAGCAAATACAAAAAAAAACATAGTACAAAATAAAACATTTAAAGCAACCTGTGCCTAAAATATATATATGCTGAAGCATGGGGGCATCCTCCCACAAAAGGCAGGAGCAAATCGCTCCTCCACCCACTGCTGCCCCCACGCTTCGGCATATATGCTGAAGTATGTAACTGTGGTGGTGAAATCACCTCCGACAGCGCTGGAGTCACGGCTTTATGTATCGTGGGAGCAAACGCTGTTGCTGTCAAGATAAATAAATCCGCTCTGCAGCTGAATGGCGTACCTGAAAACAAAAAAGTGGTTAACAATAAAAAAACAAAGTATAAAAAAAATTGCATACCTATAAAGCAAACATGATAAAAACATAACAATAAAACATTGCAGTATAGAATACAATAAAAAAGAGCAGAACAATAGAGAGAGAATATAGAGAGAACAATAAAACAACAACTATTTTTGTTTTTTTTATTTTATTTTTTTTGGGTTTTTTTTTTTTTTTTTACTTTTTTTTGTTTTGTTTTTTTACACTTTTTTTGTAACTTTAACTTTTTTAACTGGTACCAGGTTTTGGTCTCTCAAAATGCGATGGCATCTTGGGAGACCCTGTGAAAGTGTGTCCTAGTCTGTGCAGTGCTGTACCCTACGCTAATACTCCACTAGTGTATGGTAGCGTTCAAAACATTCACCCATGCAAGGATTGTCAGGACAGGAGTAACAATAATACCGGGTGTCACGCCTAAATCCGCGCTTGCTGCAGACATGACATCTTTTTTGGGGGGCTCGTTGGGTAGGGGTACTCGGGAGGACATTGAAAATGCCTCTCATGCAGCCAGCTTACTGCATTTGGTTGGGGATGGTGAGGTGGAGCACCGTCTGGATACAGAAGGGCTCTGACGATCTCTTCCTGGGATTTAAGGAAGGATCCAGTCCGTCCTGAAGCTCTGTATAGCACATGAGCGTTCAGCAAAGCCAATTGAAATAAGTGTACAGACACTTTTTGTACCAGCGTCTGGCCTTACGGGCAGAATGGCGTACCTGCTAAGCAAATGATGGTTAACAATAAAACAAAGTAATATTACAGTATAACAGTACTGGTCGATGAGGTCCACCCCTCCAATATTTTGGTTATATTCGTGGACACAGAAAGGGGTTTCTCCACAACACCAGTCGCCGTAGGAATTTGGATCGTCGTGTCTGCATGAAGGGAGGTAAGAACGAAAACATTCTTATTGTCCCTCCACTTCATAGCGAGCAAGTTATTACACTTCAAGCAGGCTCTCTCCCCCAGCCTAAGACGGGAATCTACAAGCCGCTGGGGAAAGCCCCGGCGATTAGATTGCACGGTACCACATGCTCCAATCTGTTGATCAAAAAGGTGACTAAAAAGTGGCACGCTCGTGTAATAATTGTCCACATACAAGTGGTACCCCTTTTCGAATAAGGGTGACACCAAGTCCCACACTAACTTGCCAGCACTTCCTATGTAGTCAGGGTAGTTTGTCGGCTCTACGTGACTATCTTTGCCCTCGTAAACCATAAATCTACATGTATAGCCTGTGGCCCTGTCACAGAGCTTATACATCTTGACCCCATATCTGGCACACTTGCTGGGAAGGTACTGTTTGAATGACAAGCGGCCAGAAAATGTAATCAGGGGCTCATTAATGCAGACAACTTGATGGGGAGTAAACAAGTCTGCAAAACGTTGGTTGAAGTGGTTTACGAGGGGCCGAATTTTGTAGAGCCGATCGTATTCAGGGTCTCCATGAGGACGACAGAGTTCATTGTCGTTGAAGTGCATGAACCGCAAAATCTGCTTGTATCGTGCCCTGGCCATGGAGGCAGAAAACACGGGCGCATGGTAAATTGGGTCAGTGGACCAATATGACCGCAACTTACTCTTTTTATTCAAGCCCATGTTGAGGGAAAGGCCCAGAAAGATCTTAAATTCGGAGACCGTAATTGGTCTCCAATCTCTGGCAAGGGAGGACTGGGGATTAGCGGCGATGTGTTGACCAGCGTATAAATTGCTTTGGTCCACAATAGATCTATAGAGATCTTCGGTGAAAAACAGCGAAAAAAAATCCAGTGGCGTAAAGTCAACTGTTTCCACCTGAATTCCGGGTTGGCCAGTGAATGGGGGAATTACGGATGCTGCAGAAGTGGTGGGTTCCCAATTCGGATTGGCGAATGCAGCAGGAAGGGCACTATGGGCACGACGAGCCTGTCTTTGTCTTCTTGGTGGCAGCGGGACACTACTAGTGCTTACCACCTCACCAGCTTGAACTGCACTTATGGGACTTGCCACGTCACCACGTGATACTGCAGTGCTGGATATACGACCAGGGTGTACTAGGCTGCTGGTGCTTGCCGGTTCACCAGAAGGAATAGCGGCGCTAGTACTTCTCTGCTCCATACGAGGGACCTACTGTTCTTGCACTTCAAGGACAGAAGAAGAAGATTGGGGTCTGGTACGCCTGACCTTAGCAGGGACTACAACTCCGTCGTCAGAGCTATCTGTCATGGAGCCGCTGTCCTCTACAGGATTGTATTCTGAGCCTGAATCTGACAGATGAGTGACTTCCTCTTCACTATCTGTCATGCTCAGAAACGTGTAGGCCTCTTCACTAGTGTACCTTCGATTTGCCATTTTGGGCTCTAAATTTAGGGGTACACTAGTGAGACTCACAGGCAAAAAAGCTCCTGACTGTTGCCGACTGTATCAAAACGCTACCAAAAAACTGTTAGCGATCGCAGGGATAAGGCCTGACTCTGCGAACGCTGCAGTTGTGTGCTTAGTGTTTTGTAAGTGTCAGTGATCGATCAATACTGCACTTGGGTGGGCTGGGCTGGGCTGGGCCTAGGGGCAAAACGCACATTCTAGCAGGTATCTGGGCTGATCTCACTAACACTGCAATTTTGGGAACCCTAAACTGCTGGGGAGTATAGATCTGATCGGATCAGATATCGATCCGTTCAGATACTATAGCACTAAGGGAGGTGTATGCTGCGTGCGTGGTTTTTAGCGGTACTGGCGCTAACCTGACGCTGCCTGGGGCGATGCAGACCTTATCTGATCCTAAAAACGTAACTTATATCACCGCTGGGCAATTAGGGGGTTAAACCTAAAAGGTAAAAAACGGCGGATGCCCTAAAACTATAATAAACTATAATAAACTACAAAAAACAAACTAACTAACCAGCGTCACCCGTAACACTTATACGGTGATCGCTGGTGAAAGGGTTAACTAGGGGGCAAGCAGGGGGTTAAAACCTTTAGTTGGTAGTATATGGGGGTCCCTGTCGCTATAAAACACTGACAGCGAACCTATATACTTACCTCCCTAACTAGCGTCACCTGTGTCACTAATACAGCGATCAGAAAAATGATCGCTTAGCGACACTGGCGATGGAGGGTGATCATGGGGTTAACCTTTTATTAGGGGGGGTTAGGGGGGTACCCTGGACCTAAAGGGGGGTACCCTAGAGCTAACCTAACTGCCCTAACACTTATAACTGTCACAAACTGACACCAATAAAAAAAAAAAACTGCTATTGGTGTCAGTGTGACAGGGGGGTGATCGGGGGTGAAGGGGGGTGACAAGTGTGCCTGGTGTGTTCTACTGTTAGTGTAGTGTTGTGCAGACTTACTTGATGTCTTCTCTCCTCGGCGCTGGATTGAAAAGACCGGCTCGAGGAGGGATGACATCACTTCCTGTGCCTCTGTTTACATTACAGAGGCACAGGAAGGATTTTCATTCGCCGGGAGCGATCGGGAGGGGGTGGCCACGAATGGATGGCCTCCCCCTTACCTCTCATCGCCCGGGAAGAAATGACGACCGCCTCTGGCACCAGGGGGGGTCCGATGTGACCCCCCGCCCGCGGGAAGGCAATCACGTACCAGGTACGTGATTTTGCCTGCCCGTGCCATTCTGCTGATGTACATCAGCGTGAGGCGGTCGTCAAGTGGTTAATGGACTGTCTATGAGGCAGTCGTCCACCCCTCTGATCCCCTACAATACACATATATATATACATACACACACACACATACATATACAAATATATATACATACATACAAATATACACACACATATACATATATATACATACACACACACACACCCCAAACCTATACATACACAACCTACAAACATAAGCTATACCTACAGCCAGCCCTGGACAGCAAAGGACAGAGAACCTGTGTAGGGTAATTTACTCAGACCAGTGCCACTGCAGGAGGAAAAGAACAGGAGGTGCAGAAAATGACAGGAGACAAACAAAGGCAAAGGTAAGAAGGATGCAAAGCTGGCCTCCCCAAACCCAACAAGCGTTGCAGACACCAACCTTAAAGGCAGATTTCATTCCTAAATAGGAAAAACTGCTCAGCTCCATCGAGACCCACAGAAGGTGCTCCCAAGCTACTCTGGCGCTTTTAACAGCCTGATACTGGGACTTCGCACTGGGAGAGGCTTAACCCAGCCGGCAGCTGCCTGGAGGCAGAGGGGGAACATAGTACTGCTTACTCTTCATTGGTGCGTGGAGGTATGAGGACAAAAAGAAGAATGGGGCGGGGCCTAACTGGCCTTTAATTTATGCTATTTCATTGGTCCTGAGGTAGGGGAGAAAGGCGGAGCCTATCACTAGTATGCTGCCATGGTGGCGTCAGGAAAATTACTTAGAACCTCTAAACATTATATCATTTTTTAGCAGAGATCCTAGAGAATAAAATGGTGGGTGTTGCAATATTTTATGTCATACAGTATTTGCACAGCAGTTTTTCAAATCAATTTTTTCGGGAAAAAATACATTACAATGACTTTCCTGCACACAAGCATTATTTACAACATAATTGTAATTTGTTAAAATATAAAAGATGATGTTACGCCGAGTTAATAGAAATCTAAAATGTCATGCATTAAAATTGTGTATGACAGTGAAGTGGCGCCAAAATATGGTACCTAAAAAATCTCCATTAGCGATGCTTTAAAAGCCTATACAGGTTACCAGAAGGTCTGGAGCTAAAATAATTGCTCTCACTCTAATGCCCGGTACACACGATCTGACTTTCCGACAACAAAACCGTGGATTTTTGTTCGAAGGATGTTGGCTCCAACTTGTCTTGCATACACATGGTCACACAAATGTTGGCCAACAATTACAAACGTAGTGACGTACAAGAGGTATGTGATATCTCCATTATGAATGCTAGTTTTACAAGACCGAACGCTTCTGGCTCGTACTTGATTCTGAGCGTGCGTGGACTTTTGTGCAACAGACTTGTGTACACACGATCGGAAAGTCCGACACCAAACATTTGTTGGCGTAAAATTTGAGAACCTGATAGCCAACATTTGTTGGCGGAAAGTCTGACAACAAATGTATGATGGAGCACACACAGGGTCGGACTTTCCGCCAACAAGCTCACATCCAACATTTGTTGTGGGAAAATCCGATCGTGTGTACATGGCACAAGGTTCGCGACGACACCTCACATGTGTGGTGCAATCACAGCTTACATATGAGAACGGGACTTATTTAGGCTTTCATGTTTATGCGTAAGCATGGAGGGAGGGGTGCTTTAAATTTTTTATTATTATTATTTGAATTTTTTTTCAGTGTCTCTTTATTTTTTATTTATTTTTATCAACTTTATTGCTTTCACAAGGGATGAGCAACAATCCTTTTGAAAGCATAGGCTGTGAAAAGTCCACTTTATGGGGAGATCTGGAGTCTATTAGACCAATTCAACACAAGTCTGCAAATCCAAATTAAAAATATATTAAGCAATGTGAGAAAAATAGGAAGGCCAGTATGGTGGCCTGAATTTATGGGAGGAGTCTGGGGGGTATTTAAACAGACCACTCACCTGTGGTCTTTGTTGGATCGGTTCCAGTGCGCGGTATTACGTCACAAGGCTGACTCTGCCAGCTCACTGTATGTTCTTGAGTCTGTGTATTTGAATTCCAGGGTGTTGCGGTTCCCCGTTCGTAGGTTTTAGTCGATCGTTTCATGCTCACTGTCACAGGAAGGATTCGTAATCCTTTCTTGTATCAAGCGTGCTGTTTTAGTTCACAATGTTCCCCATTTGTAATTATCATCACCGTATGTTCGTATGTTCCTCTGCCTTGTTTCACACTGGATTGTAGACTTACCCATTGTTTGCATGTTTTCATACTTAGCTGGATACTTAAAACCACGCATTTGTATACCCACCACCCCGATTTGAGTCCAGTCGCATCGGTAGCATAACGATTCGTATCAGGCCCATTTGTACAATCCGCAGACCGGTGGCACAACAATTTGAATCGACTCTAGTCACACACTCTACAGCCTGAGTCGAATCTAGTGGCAAGAGTCGAATCCTCGGCTTGACACTACATGATTTCAATCACACAGTAGTGCAAGCATGTGTCCAGTGGCACTCAATCTGGCCACTCATCATCTCCAGTGGCACATCGGGCATTACCATTTCTGTCTGTCATTTCTCCTTTAGGTCAGTCAAGTTCAGGTTGGTCCATCCTGCACCAGGTTGGATGTTATTTCCTCAAAAAAAAAAAAAAAAACACTGACATAGGGCTCACATCTTCACCAGGGGGCCAGTCACGCTTCAAGGGGTGGGTTAGGCAGTTTGCAGGTTTAAAACTGGACTTCTATGTCACCTTACTACAGGTTCCCGGTTGACTGAGTTTTCAACCCCAACCAAGACGCTATAACAATGCAATCTAGGGTGTCGAGTCAGGTGTGCAGTACACAGGTTTCTCCCTCACATTATCTTTCCGCACCCTTTTACTAAACATTCACTTCACATACACAATTTTGAGTTTTCTAAATTTCCATTCAACAGTGTTCGAATGCAAACTGGCTTCTTCACTACGCCTGTCATTCCTTTTTCATTTCCTTCTCGTTTCTTTCTTCTCCCTTTTTTCTGTATGCAACTCCGCTGTCCCTTCCTGCCTTTTTGACTTATCTTAACAACATGTTTTCTCCCGCTCCTTGTCATTTAGCCGAAGCCATGTCACAGGCCGGCAGCGAAGACTTTGTCTCTGCCCCTCTGTCATCCTCCGTGGGTTCAGAGAGCAGCAGCACACGGTCCCTCAGAGCTTGGACTATCCCCAAGCTCACAGTGAAGCTGTGGCTTAGGGGTATTTCCTACCCCACCACAGCCAGGAAAGCCAAGCTCTTTAGGCTGCTTTTCTCACCACCAGTGGCAGCTCAGCCTGGCAAACAAGCATCTCTGCAGTCGATCTCCTCAGCTTTTGCCCAGCTCCACTCCGTAGTGACCACGCTGTCCATAGCAGTCACCAATGTCCATGCTAGAGTGAGAGTCCTGGAAGTGCTCCCAGCCACCGTTGTCATTCTGATGCCTCCACCTGCAGGTATGTCAGAGATCTGCACTACAATCTTCCCTGTGCATCTTGTCCCAGCCAGAATCAGGAAGGATAGCTTGAATGGCAAGAATGTTAACTAAGGATGAGCTCAGGTGTGTTCGCAAACAGCACGTGCACAGCCCACCAGGAAGTCGGCACTGCGGATCGCTAATCACAAGCAGTGAGACATTGTCCCGATGCGCGGCTGCAGAGATGGGGACATGTCTAACTGCTTGTGATTAGCGCTCCCCAGTGCCGACTTCCTGGTGGGCTCTGCACGTGCTGTGCTAATCCTTAATGTTAACCTGGCTTCCCTCCTTTTTACCAGTCCATAATGTGGCTGAGAATAAATCATACACCTGGGGGGATGTCTCAGTGTTCCTTAAAGCTAAAGACCCCAGGCTTAACCGCAAGCTTACCATCACTGAGTTTGTGCTGACCTTCGGGATGGTTAGGGATGTCTTTTGCGCAGCCAACCCAAGCAATGAGGTAATGAGGATGGAGGAGATGATGTTGATAATGATGAGGTCACTGACGCGACTTGGGTGCCAGATAGAGCAGAGGAGGAAAGTGAGGGTAAGGCACAACCCCAATGAGGTAGCCATCATGGAAGAGTAGAGAGAAGCCACCCTATTCTATCACATTGTGGAGCTGTTATCTACCACTTCCCACAACTCAGCTGTCTGGGCCTTTTTTAGCACATGTGCAGCCAATCGCACTGTTGCAATTTGCAAACTTTGTCTTAAGCACATCGAGCGTGGCAAAAACAATAGGGCCATTTGGGTACCACACGCTTGTCAAGGCATTTAACCTCCCACCACTCAGCCCGTTGGCGAAAGCACCTGAAAGTCACACGAAAGGGGTGCAAATCTGCTCCTCCTCCTTACTCAACTCAGTCTGCCCTCTATACCTCATAGCATCTCAGCAGCCTTCACTGACAGGGATGATGGTATAGTGCAGGGTGTTCTAGGTCTTTGCTGCACCTCTCCTAGCAGCATACCACCGGTTGTAGATTATATAGAGGTGATAATAACTGTAAGCGCTTATACAGAAGATGCATACAATCCTGGGGGTGTATAAAAATTAGCCAGGAATACAGTCCATGGCCATAGTAGTGGCAGTCCAGGGGTTAATAAAGTCTCTAATCATTCAGGATGTGAAAGGCTGGCTAGTGGGATGGTTGGTCCTAAGGGCGGCTGCTGTCCTCAGAGAGCTGGCTCTGTAGTATTGCAATAGGGGGTGGAGTGCAGTATTAATGTAAGAATTTAATGAAATAAAAAATAAACACTTACAGATGAGCCTTTTTAACTTCTTTTTCCTGTAAGTGTTTATTTTTTATGTAATTAAATTCTTACATAATACTGCACTCAGGTGGTGCTTCCTTTTCTCCACCCCCGGTTGTAGATTATAGCCAGCAAATTTTCCTGCCCCTTCTGCTGCAGAGAAAAAAAAATACAGTCACTGCCACCCACATACCCAGTGTCTAAATGCAAGCTTTTCAAAGCTGCTGGCTCTACAACTTCTGCCTTTCCATCTGGTGGATTCTGCCCCCTTCCCTGAATTTGCAGAATGTGCTGTACCACAATGCCAGGTTCCCAGTTGCTATTTCTTTTCATGTAAGGCAATTCCAGCTCTGTACCGTGGAAGGGAATGTTGTGGCATCGTTGGGCAAGGCAGTCAGCCACAAAATCCACGACACTGCTGACACATGGTCCAGCAAGCATGGTCAGGGAAGATATATTTTATTCACAGAACACTGGGTAACACTGCTTGCAACTCGGACGGATGCAGGACAGGGCTCAGTGCTGCAGCTTGTTGTGCCCTCACATCTCCATACAGCTAGTGGTGATGATGTGATATTTGTCAGCTCTACCCCCTCCGCCTCCTCCTCCATGCCCTCCTCTGCTGATTTGTCCTATGAACAGAATACAGAATACTTTATTAATCCCAAAGGGAACTGGGGAATTATTTAGACACAGACACAAAGACAGCACAAGATCACAACCATAATTGAACAAGCTACAACAACAAAACAAAATTACCAACATCAGCCATTAGCACCAAATAAACAAAATTAATACTACACTCCAAATAAAACATCCATAGAATTAAAATACAACATAGAATAAATAACACAGATTAACCCCTTCCCGACCAGCCCCGCAGTTGTACTGTGGCAGGTTGGCTCCCCTGGGCGAACTGACATAACTGTATGTTGGTTTGCCTTTTGACCACTAGGGGGCGCGTGAACAATGATCGATCTCCTCCCCCAGTCAGCCCCCACCGGTTAGAATCACTCCCTAATGAACACAGTTAACCCCTTGATCGCTCCATAGTGTTAACCCCTTCCCTGCCAGTGACATTCACACAGTAATGAGTTCATTTTTATAGCACTGATCGCTGTATACATGACAATGGTCCCAAAAATGTGTCAAAAGTGTCTGATCTGTCCGCCATAATGTCGCAGTCCCAATAAAAATTGCTGATCACCGCCTTTACTAGTAAAAAAAAAATAATAATAATAAAAATGCCATAAATCTTTCCCCTATTTTGTAGATGCTATAACTTTTGCGCAAACCAATCAATATACGCTTATTGTGATTTTTATATTTAAAAATATGTAGAAGAATACATATCGGCCTAAACTAAGGAAAAAATTAGCTTTTTTTTTTTAAAAAAAAAGGGGATATTTATTATAGAAAAAAGTACAAAATATTGTGGTTTTTTCAAAATTGTCACTCTTTTTTTGTTTATAGCGCAAAAAATAAAAACCGCAGAGATGATCAAATACCACCAAAAGAAAGCTCTGTTTGTAGGAAAAAAGGACATCAATTGTCAGTTAAAGCTACGTAGTGCCGTATCGCAAATAATGGCCTGGTCATTGAGCAGCCAAATCTTCCGGGGCTGAAGTGGTTAAAAAACAGACAAAATACCAAATACAAATAATACACCAGTTTCTCTAACTCCCCACGAATAATAGCCAACACAATACCAACATACTGTAAAAACAACACAAAATCCTGATCATAAACCAGAATTAGATCTTCACCTCCAGCCCTCCCAGAGAAGAATTATATAGCTTGATCGCCACAGGCAAAAATAATTTTCTGTGGTGCATCGTGGGTGCAACAATCTTTCACTGATGGTACTTCACAGACTGACCAGCGTATTGTGGAGTGGGTGGGAGGAGTTGTCCAAAATTGAAAATAACTTGAACAACATTCTCCTGTCCAACACTGTTGTAAAGGACTCCAATTTCAATCCAACAACATCACTGGCCTTGCGAATCAGTTTATTGAGTCTGTTGGTGTCAGACACTCTAATGCCCCCCTACACACGGTCGGACTTTGTTCGGACATTCCGACAACAAAATCCTAGGATTTTTTCAGACGGATGTTGGCTCAAACTTGTCTTGCATACACACGGTCACACAAAGTTGTCGGAAAATCCGTTAAACGCGGTGACGTAAAACACGTACGTCGGGACTATAAACAGGGCAGTGGCCAATAGCTTTCATCTCTTTATTTATTCTGAACATGCGTGGCACTTTGTCCATCGGATTTGTGTACACACGATCGGAATTTCCGACAACGGATTTTGTTGTCGGAAAATTTTATATCCTGCTCTCAAACTTTGTGTGTCGGAAAATCCGATGGAAAATGTGTGATGGAGCCTACACACGGTCGGAATTTATGACAACAAAGTCCAATCACACATTTTCCATCGGAAAATCCGACCGTGTGTACGGGGCATAAGCCTGCTTCCCCAGCATGCCACTGCATACAGGAGAGTGGCCACCACAGACTCATAAAACATCTTCAGCATCGTCCGGCAAATGTTAAAGGACCTCAGTCTCCTCAAAAAGTAAAGGCGGCGGGGGCGTGGCTTGACCTCGTAGAGAATGGCTGCTTAACTTCAGAGCTCCGCTGACAGGGATAGAAATCTGAATTTTAAAGACGGTCAACGGCCTCCCAAACACCCGAAAAGCGATGGGTACATCCTCTAGAACTTCGTCGACCTCCCGGTCCCGTTCTCCCCGTGAAATACCGGCAAGATCCAGTCAGAACATCCCGGAGATGTTCCGGGCACAGATGGGAACTTCAGCGCCGGCTCCCACCTCACGGAGCCAGCATCAGCATCCTCCTCACTCTAATGCTGCTGCCTCTCCATCTCACGCTGAACTCAATGACAGGGGAATTCTCCTCACTCCTCATCAGCATCCGAGCCTGAGCGATCTCAGATCCGTAGCTGAGGACATTAAGGACACCCTGACAGCAGCAATCTCAGATTTAAAAATTGAAATCCAAGCTATTACAGGCAGAGTTCAGGCGGTGGAACAAACGACTGCCCTTCATTCATCCAAGATCCGTCACCAGCATCTGGCGATTGACACACATACACGGCAATTAAGAGATGTCAATCGCCACTTGGAAGATTTAGACAATCGCGGCAGACGCCATAACCTCAGGCTGAGAGGTTTGCCTGAAACCGTGGATGCGGATCATCTTCAAAGTGAAGTTATCCATATCTTTAATAACATACTCGGCAGACCCAGAGAGGTTCCTATTGCGATGGAAAGAATCCACCGTGCCCTGCGACCGAAGGGAAAAGACTCTGACCCACCTAGGGATGTGGTATGCTGCATTATTGACTACCGTTTGAAGGAAGACATTCTGAGGGCTGCACGTTCCCTGACCCCTTTACTACATAACGGCACAGAACTTCGTCTATTCCAGGATTTATCAAACATAACCTTGCAGCGCAGAAGGGAACTGCAACCCCTTCTGACAGTACTCCGGGCTAAAGGTATAATTTACCGCTGGAAGTTCCCTTTTGGTTTGGCGGCAACAGTACAAGGACGCTCAGCTCTCCTCAGAGTCCCTGAGGATCTACATTCCTTCTGTGATACGCTCGGAATCCCTCTCATGGAGGTCCCAGATTGGTACGCGGAATTTCGTACCCCTACAGCATCTAAAGCACCTTCCAGGAGTGAAGCAATGGAGACCCAACATACAAGCTACAGAAGACACCGTTCGCCATCGGAACCGAGAATTCATCAACCCGACCCGCAGTCTCCTTCCATCTACAGACCGACGAAACCTCCACGCTCCAGAAGAGCTAGAAGAGATCGGTGAATACAGATGGCATCTGCAACATAGACTGAAAGATTTCCTCTGACTGTTCATGTGCCATTTTTAGAATATTGAAAGTTCATACCCCGGCTGGTAATATGCTCCTAAAGTATTTCAAACTGATAAGTTTAGTTTATGTAGATCATAGTTCATACACACAGGCATATCTATATCCCCCTTAACGCTGACTACCAAAGCAGCGCTGTGTCTGCATGGCTTGTTCTGTCACACCTTACTCTCCAATACAGCCCTACACTAGCAGTTCCACCCTTCATTAGAGCTTTATTATAATTAAATTCTTATGTGACTGTACTTTCCAATCTAGTGAGGTATAGGGTCATCAGAGATCTCCAATCTACTTTATCTCTCCCTCCTCTAGCTGATCGGTACACTGACAGTTTGACAGGGTTTCATCCCGCTCCGATTACACGGATTGATAATTATAAATGCAAATATGCCCTTCTCTTACACACTACAGGCTGCTAGTAATACTCATTGACACCCCTATTTTGATCCTGTATTAACTCTCTGTTCCTCTTAGATAGCAACTACATTAGTAGGTAACTACTAGAACTACCACACAATCTTATTGCCATGACAACCAGCTGTTCATCGCTCTATTGGTTGCTGTCTTTTGGCGCGAATTCATGAGAGGAGCCAAGGTCTGAGGTAAAAAGTTCTCCCCCAACATGACTCATGCAGTCGCTCATTGGCTCTCACAAGGCTAGAGACCTGACTTGTTACCATGGTGACACTCTGCAGACCTCTCTCCCCTGCCTCCACACACGCACCTCCCATAGGAGGATGCCTGTATCATCCCAGCCCGAGATAGTTGTGACACATGACTCATCTCCTTAGTAGTCCTAACATCACCTTATCTGTCATGAATTACGCAAAGATTAGGGCACTCACTACCCTGTATGATTATATAGAACTTATCCTTACGAGTGCCTTTCCCTGACTAGACAGCTGTCTACATGCCAAACGCGGAACTGACAGGCTTCTCAGATAAAGGCACTCTAAGGGACTTTCACAGACACTGATCTTTCTCATATATTCATCCCCTCCTATCCACTGAGATATGCTCCTAAATAGCATAACGATCTACATGGATACTTCGTTTTATTAATTATTTTGACAAGCTTCTTCATAGCCTTCAGGGGTAGTTCATTATAAATTAGTTCAGGCATGGTTTATCTATCTTAAGAGATAATACTTTCTACCTATGTTGAATACTCTGATCTGCAAACTGTTCAAGTTTTCTGGCTGACTGTTTAACTGAATTATTACATAGACTTTTGCGCTATGAATATCTGCGCCTCACCAGATGTTTATTTTATGTGCTACTCATGGGGATTTTTATTTCTTTTATTTCTTTTATTTTTCTGTTTATTTTTGGGTTTTTTTCTCATTCTTTCCTCTCACTTAACGATCACCAGGGGAACGATCTCACAAAATGTGTCATTAACTTAATGTTTCATCTGACCATACACCTAATTCTTTATATGCTTTTCGCAAATCTGACCCATGCTGTTTCTCCAAATCCACTGAGAAAGTTAATAGGCGGCATTCACAGCAATCTAAATGCAACTATTTCACACATGGACCGTCTTCAGTCCATGCCTTCTTCCTACATCTATCCCATATGTCAGCGGCTCTTGTCCCTTACTGACAGGTTTTACTTTTCTCTACGTTACCGTTTGGTCACCTTCCCAAACAGTGGTTTCAATTGATTACCTGATTTCTTCACTCAACCCTCCTTTAAACCACCACTGACCCATTCCGGTACCTTATATCACGAGTGCATACTCGTACATAGCCTAGCGAGCAGGCATCGCTAGTCCCCGGATTACTTTTCACTACCTATAACCCCTAACAACACTACACAGTGGTCTTCACAGTTTCCTCTCCCCCGCATACCCAGTCCCCCTCACATCACTCTCTACTCCTGAACAATCTACTCTCATCCTGAATAGAATCTCATCACTTTCCTAGAACGCGCCTTCCACACATAAGAACATAAGGCACAAGTCCAACTACTGTTCTTTTTCTGCCACACATACACCTGCACCGCGGACTATCTTCAGTAAACACCACTCCAGTCTAACTCACAACACCTCCCAAATTACAGAATGACACCGGTATCACACAATTCTACATCAATATCTCACCACAACGCCACTACTAAACTAGTCTCGCTCAACGCACGGGGACTAAATGTCCCTGAGAAACGTACACAAGTTCTCCTTTCTATGCATAAACTCAAGGCAGACATTATATACATCCAAGAAACGCATTTCAAAACGGACTCTATCCCCAAATTCTCTGACTTACGTTATCCAACAGCTTTTCATGCTACCAACAAACAATCAAAAACAAAAGGAGTCTCTATCCTTATCTCAAAACAGTGTCCACTCATAATCAAAGACACTCTAGCGGATGAAGATGGAAGATTTCTTTTTGTCAAAGGTTCACTTTTCGGTAAACCTTTAACCTTAGCAAACATATACGCCCCCAACATTAAACAAGTCCCGTTCTTCCAACACACACTGCAATTGCTCGCATCGTTTCAAGAGGGTATACTATTAACTGGAGGAGATTTTAATGTTCCCTTAAACCCAATACAGGATACATCTTCGGGTGCATCCAAATTACCCTTCTCAGCGTTACGAGCAATTAAACAATGTTTTCAAGAATTGACATTACATGACGCATGGCGTACTTTAAACCCCTCAACTAAAGATTACACTTTTTTCTCCAACCCACATGGCAGCTACTCCAGACTTGACTATTTCTTTATTTCACAAAACGATCTCCCCATGCTCAAGCACACCTCCATCGAACCAATGTACATATCAGATCACCACCCGATAACCATGTCCTTGGAATTTCCATCCAAACATACTCGCTCACAAATATGGCGTCTTGATCCCTCACTGCTGACAGACATTTCAATTGTGTCTACTATACACGACAATCTAAAACTTTATTTCCAGGATAACGACTCCTTGGACATATCCCCAATGATAAAATGGGAAGCCCACAAATGCACCATACGGGGAAAATTAATAGCTATCGCTTCCAAGAGAAGACGAGAAAGACAAGCGCATATTTCTATCCTTTCCAAACGCATACAGAATTTAGAAAAAATACATAAGAAAACTCGAGCGCTCTCCACGCTTGAGGAACTTACTCAGGTGAGGACAGAGTTGAAAGAAGTGTTACATAAACAAATAAAACGCAAATACATATTATCACAAAAAATATTCTACGAACATGGCAACAAATCCGGTAAAATTCTAGCCAGAGCCCTCCGTGCAAAACGATCATCTACAACACTTCATTCCATTAATGACCCTTCGGGTTCTAAAGTAACGTCTAATACACTGATAGCAGACCAATTTGTGAATTATTTCTCGCAGCTCTATAATATCAATCCTCATCAACCCACGATAAACAATGATCGTAGAACACACTTGATTAAAGAGTTCCTAGCCCAACATGGTCCCAAACCCATTTCTGATGCAGAAGCTTCGCATCTAGAACGTCCCATCTCTAAGGACGAACTAGAGACTGTGCTCAAACAACTCAAAACAGGCAAAAGTCCAGGTCCAGATGGCCTAACAGCAGGATACTATAAGGAATTCATAGCTACGCTTTATCCTCACTTCTTAAATGCTTTCAACTCCCTTTCATCCGAGAACCCCCCTCCCAGAGATCTTCTCACAGCTCACATAGTGGTTATTCCAAAACCTGATAAAGATCCAAATTTAGTTCACAACTACAGACCAATATCTCTACTAAATGTTGACCTGAAAATATATGCAAAAATTTTGGCTAATAGACTTTTACCCCTACTCCCTGGCCTCATCTCCTTGGACCAAGTTGGTTTTGTCCCAGGTAGAGAGGCAAGGGACAACACCCTAAAGGCAATTAGTATTCACAATTGGCTGACTTCAAAGAAACAACCGGGATTCCTTCTCTCCCTTGATGCGGAGAAGGCATTCGACAGGGTAGCCTGGGACTACCTAAAAGAGGTCCTAACACACATTGGCATACGAGATCGCATGCTACAATTTATTCTTGCTCTATACTCCACCCCAACTGCCAAAGTCCGGATAAATGGACACCTGTCGAATGCCTTCTCCATATCTAACGGTACAAGACAAGGATGCCCACTCTCTCCGCTTATTTTTGTCTTGGCACTGGAACCATGTCTAACGCATCTAAAAAACAATCCAAATGTTAAAGGAATAACCATCGCAAAATCTACCTATAAATTAGCGGCATTTGCGGATGACATCCTACTATTCCTGAAAGAGCCACACATTACGCTACCCAATCTCCTCAAAGATCTTACTCTCTTTGAAAATCTCACATATCTTAAAATTAACTTCCCTAAATCAGAGGCCCTAAATATCACTCTACCACCAGATATAGTGAAACAATGTCAAACTAATTTCCCTTTCATATGGAAACAGAGCGCCATTAAATACCTTGGGGTCTACATTCCAACCTCGCTATCGGACTTATACAGCAAAAACTATACTCCCATTATCCAAAATATTCAAAAAGACCTCAACACTTGGTCAACGGGTTTGTTCTCATGGTTTGGCAGAGTCTCCATTAGGGATGAGCCGAACACCCCCCGGTTCGGTTCGCACCAGAACCCGCGAACGGACCGCAAGTTCGCACGAACGTTAGAACCCCATTGACGTCTATGGGACTCGAACGTTCGAAATCAAAAGTGCTCATTTTAAAGGCTAATTTGCATGGTATTGTCCTAAAAAGGGTTTGGGGACCCGGGTCCTACCCCAGGGGACATGTATCAATGCAAAAAAAACTTTTAAAAACGGCCGTTTTTTCGGGAGCAGTGATTTTAATGATGCTTAAAGTAAAAAAAAAAAAGTGAAATATTCCTTTAAATATCGTACCTGGGGGGTGTCTATAGTATACCTGTAAAGTGACGCGTGTTTCCCATGTTTAGAACAGTCCCTGCACCAAATGTCATTTTTAAAGGAAAAAATCTCATTTAAAACTGCTTGCGGGTTTAATGTCATGTCGGGTCATGGCAATATGGATGAAAATCAGTGAGACAAACGGCATGGGTACCCCCCAGTCCATTACCAGGCCCTTTGGGTCTTGTATGGATATTAAGGGGAACCCCGCACCCAAATTAAAATAAGGAAAGGTCCCTATATACTCTGAACAGCAGTATTCAGGCGGTGCAAACAAGACAGGGACTGTAGGTTTGTTGTTAAGTAGAATCTGTTTGTAATTTTGAACATTTTTAATGTGTTTAGCTCAGGCCAAAAAATCTTTTCTAAGCTTTTTGGAAAACATAGGGAAGGGTTATCACCCCTGTGACATTTGTTTTGCGTCTTTCCTCCTCTTCAGAAGATTTCACCTCACTTTTTTGTCCCAATGAAAAATGTTTTTGGAAAATTTGGGTTTTTTTGTGGAACAAGGATTGGAAAGCATCAGTGGAAAGGAGAAATTGTTTTCCCATATTAACTCTTACAGGAGAGAATTTCCCTTCCTTAGGGGTAGATTTCATCTCACTTCCTGTTGTCTCCTTCCGTTTGCAAGTAGGAGTCGTTTGTAAGTTAGATGTTTGAAAGTAGGGTCCTGCCCTATATACTCAGCAGAAATTTGGGCCTTAGGTGTTGCTGTGGCCAAAGCACTGTAAGCCCTCACAGGGCCCTGCTGTGAAATATTAGATCAAGAATTGTAATTACATGCCCCTGTTGAACAGGAGCTGAAAAATTAGGCCTTAGGCACTGGTGCTGGTGCCACAACACTGCAACCCCTCACAGACACTCTAGTTGGAACGCAGGAACGAGCCCTGCTGCAAAGTATTGCATCAAAAATTGTAATTACACGCCCCTGTTAGACAGGGGCAGAAAAATTGGGTCTTAGGCACTGGTGCTGGTGCCACAACACTGCAACCCCTCACAGACACTCTAGTTGAAACGCAGGAACAAGCCCTGCTGCAAAGTATTGCATCAAAAATTGTAATTACACGCCCCTGTTAGACAGGGGCAGAAAAATTGGGTCTTAGGCACTGGTGCTGGTGCCACAACACTGCAACCCCTCACAGACACTCTAGTTGAAACGCAGGAACAAGCCCTGCTGCAAAGTATTGCATCAAAAATTGTAATTACACGCCCCTGTTAGACAGGGGCTGAAAAATTGGGTCTTAGGCACTGGTGCTGGTGCCACAACACTGCAACCCCTCACAGACACTCTAGTTGGAATGCAGGAACGAGCCCTGCTGCAAAGTATTACATCAAAAATTGTAATTACACGCCCCTGTTAAACAGGGGCTGAAAAATTGTGCCTTAGGCACTGGTGGTGGCGCCCAGAACCAAAAATGTTCTTACAAGCTATCAGCGTGATGATTGAGGAGGAAGAGGATAATTACTCAGGGATAGTCACTCAGCATCAGCATAGGCAGTCTTTGAAGGGATCTGAGATTTCAAAAAAAATTATTCGGTTACATCTGCATCAGGTGCTTGGTAGCTGGTGGTGATCCAAGACTGATTCATTTTTATGAAGGTCAGCCGATCGACCGAGTCGGTGGACAGACGCACCCTGTGATCTGTTACCACGCCTCCAGCAGCACTGAATGTGCGTTCCGAAAGAACGCTGGATGCAGGACAGGCCAGTAGCTCAATTGCATACTGTGCAAGCTCTGGCCAGTGATCCATCCTCAAGACCCAGTAACCCAGAGGATTTTCGGTGGGAAAGGTGTCCAAGTCTGATCTTGCCCCTAGGTATTCCTGCACCATGTAAAACAGACGCTGGCGATGGTTGCTGGAACCGATCATACCTTGGGGCTGCGGACCAAAAAATTGTCTGAACGCATCGGTCAGACGGCCACCTTCTCCACCGCTCCTTCTTTGACTGACCGAAGCCTCAGCAACACGTTGTCCAGAAACAGGAGTTTGTAACCTCCCAGTCTCTGGGAACGCGTTGCACAGACCTTTCTGCAAGGCCTCCCGAAGATGTTTCATCCTCTGCTCCCTCTGCGATGGCAAGATAAGGTCCGCAACCTTACCCTTGTAACGTGGATCAAGGAGGGTTGCCAGCCAGTATTGGTCCTTCTCCTTGATACCACGAATACGAGGATCCTTACGCAGGCTTTGCAGGATCAGGGAGGCCATGCAGCGTAGGTTTGCTGAGGCATTCGGTCTGGAGTCCTCTGGGTCACTAAGGACAACAACGTCCGCAGCCACCTCCTCCCAGCCACGTACAAGTCCATGTGTTCCTTGGGACTGATCCCTTAAAGACTGCTGATGCTGAGTGCCAGGCTCCACCTCCATACTGACACAATCTTCCTCCTCCTCCTCCTCCTCCTCCTCCTCATCCTCTTCCTGTGTGATCGGCGGGCACGCAGGAACACTGTCTGGATAAAGGGGGCCTTGAGAGCTAAGGAAGTCCTCCTCTTCCTGCCTCTGTTCTGCCTCAAGTGCCCTGTCCATTATTCCACGCAGCGTGTGCTCCAACAGGTGGACAAGGGGGACAGTGTCACTGATGCATGCACTGTCAGTGCTCACCATCCTCGTGGCCTCCTCGAATGGTGACAGGACAGTGCATGCATCCCTGATCATGGCCCACTGGCGTGGGGAAAAAAAACCAAGGTCCCCTGACCCTGTCCTGGTGCCATAGTCGCACAGGTACTCATTGATGGCCCTCTGCTGCGTGTGCAGCCGCTGCAGCATGGCCAACGTCGAGTTCCACCTGGTGGGCATGTCACAGATTAGGCGGTTCTTGGGCAGGTTAAACTCCTTTTGGAGGTCCGTCAGCCGAGCACTGGCATTATATGACCGGCGGAAATGCACAGAGACTTTCCTGGCCTGCCTCAGGACAT
Source organism: Lithobates clamitans (assembly GCA_037952925.1). Classification (NCBI taxonomy): domain Eukaryota; kingdom Metazoa; phylum Chordata; class Amphibia; order Anura; family Ranidae; genus Lithobates; species Lithobates clamitans. The sequence goes on along the minus strand of JBBGZY010000519.1, from coordinate 1,462,706 downwards.
CCTGTAAGCCCGGGTACCTGCCCAAGAACCGCTGCACCACCAAGTTAAGGACGTGAGCCAAACAGGGCACATGGGTCAGTTGTCCCTGTCGGAGGGCAGAGAGGAGGTTGGTGCCATTGTCGCAAACCACCATTCCTGCCTTAAGTTGGCGTGGCGTCAACCACCTCTGAACCTGCCCCTGCAGAGCTGACAGAACCTCTGCCCCAGTGTGGCTCCTGTCCCCCAAGCACACCAGCTCAAGCACCGCATGGCATCTTTTGGCCTGCGTACTTGCGTAGCCCCTTGAACGCCTACGGAGCACCGCTGGTTCCGAGGAAGAGGCCATGGAGGAAGAAGAAGAGGAGGGGGTGGAGGAGAGAGGTGTGTCACAATCAGCATTTTGGAGGCGTGGTGGCGGAACAACCTCCAACACTACTGCACCTTGTCCTGCATCCTTCCCAGCTGCCAGCAGAGTCACCCAATGCGCCGTGAAACTTAAGTAACGTCCCTGTCCATGCCTGCTGGACCATGAGTCAGCGGTAATATGCACCTTACCGCTGACCGCCCTGTCCAGCGAGGCATGGACATTGCCTTCCACATGCCGGTAGAGAGCCGGAATCGCCTTCCGTGAGAAAAAGTGGCGTTTGGGTACCTGCCACTGAGGAACCGCACATTCCACAAACTCACGGAAGGGGGCAGAGTCTACCAACTGAAAAGGCAGCAGTTGAAGTGCTAGCAATTTTGCCAAGCTAGCATTCAACCGCTGGGCATGTGGATGGCTGGGAGCAAACTTCTTTCGGCGGTGCAGCAGCTGGGGCAGGGAAATTTGCCTGGTACAATCTGACGTCGGTGTACCAAAAGCAGATTGCCCACAAGTACTTGGCTGTGACACACCTAATTCTACACCTTCATTCCTCTCACTGCAGGTCGCAGAGAGGACTGAAGGTCTAGTGGGGTTGGAAATCTCAGCTGATGAGGAGCAAGGAGAGATCGTCTTTGTTCTTTGGTGTGGGTCTTTTAGATACGCTTGCCAACGAACTGCATGGCAGGTCAACATATGTCTGGTCAAGCATGTGGTACCCAAGCGGGAGATGTTTTGGCCACGCGAGATACGCTTGAGACATATGTTGCAAATAGCAGCGGTGCGATCTGATGCACTCGTCTCAAAAAAGGCCCACACCAAAGAACTTTTTGAATAACGCGCAGAGACTGCAGCGCCCTGCACATGTGGAGCTTTGGGGTGTGATGCAGTCAATGTGCTGCCCTTAGGCTGGCCCCTGGAGGGCATCCTGCCTAGTTGGTGATGTGCCACCTCCTCCTCCTCCTCCTCTCTCCTATCAGGCACCCACGTTGAGTCAGTGACCTCATCATCCCCTCCCTCCTCATCACTGGAGCAAACCTGGCAGTATGCTGCAGCAGGGGGAGCATGACTGCCAGATTGCTGTCCTTCTTGGGCACCCCCTCTGTCCGTGCTCATGTTACTGCCTTCATTGAGCTCAGTATCATCATCAGAGCCTTCCAAACGCTGGGCATCCTCCTGGAGCATGTACCCAACACTGTGGTCAAACAGTTCGAGGGAATCCTCATGAGGACATGGTGGAGCTAGGGAAGGAGTCACTGATGACATTGAGCTGAGGGAAGAGGCCGCTGCTTTGCCAGACAAAGCACCCTGGGCATGGGTGAGAGAGGATGAGGAGGATGAGGACGGCTTGGTCATCCACTCGACCAAGTCTTCCGCATGTTGCGGCTCAACACGGCCAGCTGCCGAAAAAAAGGCCAAGCGTGTCCCATGGCCACGTGCTGATGAGGATGCACCGTCTCCACGACCAGCACTAGACACAGAGCCTGCTTGCCCTCTCTTATTGGCTTGTGACTGTCTGCCTCTCCTTCTTGGCCTTCCAGACATACTAATGGCCTGTAGCTGCACTAAGCTGGGATAGAACACCTGTAATTTTCTTCAGGTAGCTTTATATACTGTAACCAGACAAGCCTGCCTGTCAGTAGGAAGATAACAGGAACGGATCTAGCTGAACACTGTGAGCAGGACGTACTGCACTAAATGTATATAGCAGGAACGGATCTAGCTGAACACTGTGAGCAGGACGCACTGCACTGAATGTAAATACCAGGAACGGATCTAGCTGAACACTGTGAGCAGGACGCACTGCACTGAATGTAAATACCAGGAACGGATCTAGCTGAACACTGTGAGCAGGACGCACTGCACTGAATGTAAATAGTCTAGCTGCCTGACCGTGGTACTAATAGGATCAAAAAGAACACCTGTAATTTTCTTAAGGTAGCTTTATATACTGTAACCAGACAAGCCTGCCTGTCAGTAGGAAGATAACAGGAACGGATCTAGCTGAACACTGTGAGCAGGACACACTGTACTAAATGTAAATAGTCTAGCTGCCTGACCGTGTTACTAATAGGATCAAAAAGAACACCTGTAATTTTCTTAAGGTAGCTTTATATACTGTAACCAGACAAGCCTGCCTGTCAGTAGGAAGATAACAGGAACGGATCTAGCTGAACACTGTGAGCAGGACGTACTGCACTAAATGTATATAGCAGGAACGGATCTAGCTGAACACTGTGAGCAGGACGCACTGCACTGAATGTAAATACCAGGAACGGATCTAGCTGAACACTGTGAGCAGGACGCACTGCACTGAATGTAAATACCAGGAACGGATCTAGCTGAACACTGTGAGCAGGACGCACTGCACTGAATGTAAATAGTCTAGCTGCCTGACCGTGGTACTAATAGGATCAAAAAGAACACCTGTAATTTTCTTAAGGTAGCTTTATATACTGTAACCAGACAAGCCTGCCTGTCAGTAGGAAGATAACAGGAACGGATCTAGCTGAACACTGTGAGCAGGACACACTGTACTAAATGTAAATAGTCTAGCTGCCTGACCGTGTTACTAATAGGATCAAAAAGAACACCTGTAATTTTCTTAAGGTAGCTTTATATACTGTAACCAGACAAGCCTGCCTGTCAGTAGGAAGATAACAGGAACGGATCTAGCTGAACACTGTGAGCAGGACACACTGTACTAAATGTAAATAGTCTAGCTGCCTGACCGTGGTACTAATAGGATCAAAAAGAACACCTGTAATTTTCTTAAGGTAGCTTTATATACTGTAACCAGACAAGCCTGCCTGTCAGTAGGAAGATAACAGGAACGGATCTAGCTGAACACTGTGAGCAGGACACACTGTACTAAATGTAAATAGTCTAGCTGCCTGACCGTGGTACTAATAGGATCAAAAAGAACACCTGTAATTTTCTTAAGGTAGCTTTATATACTGTAACCAGACAAGCCTGCCTGTCAGTAGGAAGATAACAGGAACGGATCTAGCTGAACACTGTGAGCAGGACACACTGTACTAAATGTAAATAGTCTAGCTGCCTGACCGTGGTACTAATAGGATCAAAAAGAACACCTGTAATTTTCTTCAGGTAGCTTTATATACTGTAACCAGACAAGCCTGCCTGTCAGTAGGAAGATAACAGGAACGGATCTAGCTGAACACTGTGAGCAGGACGTACTGCACTAAATGTATATAGCAGGAACGGATCTAGCTGAACACTGTGAGCAGGACGCACTGCACTGAATGTAAATAGCAGGAACGGATCTAGCTGAACACTGTGAGCAGGACGCACCGCACTGAATGTAAATAGCAGGAACGGATCTAGCTGAACACTGTGAGCAGGACGCACTGCACTGAATGTAAATAGCAGGAATGGATCTAGCTGAACACTGTGAGCAGGACGCACTGCACTGAATGTAAACAGCAGGAACGGATGTAGCTGAACACTGTGAGCAGGACGCACTGCACTGAATGTAAATAGCAGGAACGGATCTAGCTGAACACTGTGAGCAGGACGCACTGCACTGAATGTAAATAGCAGGAACGGATCTAGCTGAACACTGTGAGCAGGACGCACTGCACTAAATGTAAATAGCAGGAACGGATCTAGCTGAACACTGTGAGCAGGACGCACTGCACTGAATGTAAATAGCAGGAACGGATCTAGCTGAACACTGTGAGCAGGACGCACTGCACTAAATGTAAATACCAGGAACGGATCTAGCTGAACACTGTGAGCAGGACGCACTGCACTGAATGTAAATAGCAGGAACGGATCTAGCTGAACACTGTGAGCAGGACGCACTGCACTGAATGTAAATAGCAGGAACGGATCTAGCTGAACACTGTGAGCAGGACGCACTGCACTGAATGTAAATAGCAGGAACGGATCTAGCTGAACACTGTGAGCAGGACGCACCTCACTGAATGTAAATAGCAGGAACGGATCTAGCTGAACACTGTGAGCAGGACGCACTGCACTGAATGTAAATACCAGGAACGGATCTAGCTGAACACTGTGAGCAGGACGCACTGCACTGAATGTAAATAGCAGGAACGGATCTAGCTGAACACTGTGAGCAGGACGCACTGCACTGAATGTAAATAGCAGGAACGGATCTAGCTGAACACTGTGAGCAGGACGCACTGCACTGAATGTAAATAGCAGGAACGGATCTAGCTGAACACTGTGAGCAGGACGCACTGCACTGAATGTAAATAGCAGGAACGGATCTAGCTGAACACTGTGAGCAGGACGCACTGCACTGAATGTAAATAGCAGGAACGGATCTAGCTGAACACTGTGAGCAGGACACACTGCACTGAATGTAAATAGCAGGAACGGATCTAGCTGAACACTGTGAGCAGGACGCACTGCACTGAATGTAAATAGCAGGAACGGATCTAGCTGAACACTGTGAGCAGGACGCACTGCACTGAATGTAAATAGCAGGAACGGATCTAGCTGAACACTGTGAGCAGGACACACTGCACTAAATGTAAATAGTCTAGATAGAAGATAACAGGAACGGATCTAGCTAAACTGAATACAGTGTATATATATATATGCAACACCTGGGATGCATATATATACACAATACACTGTAAGTGCAGCTAACTGACTGACTGTTCTGCCTAATCTATCTAACTCAAATCAAATGACACTGTCTCTCTCTCTCTCTATCTCTCAGCACACCGGAACACACACTACACAGGGCCGCCGTGCAGGCGGCCTTATATAGTGTGGGGTGTGTACTAAATCCCCTGAGCCATAATTGGCCAAAGCCACCCTGGCTTTGGCCAATTACAGCTCTCTCTACTGACGGCGCTGTGATTGGCCAAGCATGCGGGTCATAGTGCATGCTTGGCCAATCATCAGCCAGCAATGCACTGCGATGCCGCAGTGAATTATGGGCCGTGACGCGCCACACGAATTTGGCGCGAACGGCCCATATCGTTCGCAATTCGGCGAACGACCGAACAGCCGATGTTCGAGTCGAACGTGGGTTCGACTCGAACACGAAGCTCATCCCTAGTCTCCATTATAAAAATGACTATAATGCCAAAATTACTATACCTGCTCCAAACAATCCCAGTGTCTCTACCACAAACTTTTTTTAATGCGTACCGCAAATCCTGTATGAAATTCATCTGGAACGATAAGCGACCTAGAATGAGTTTCAACAGAATGACCGTACCCAAAATGAAAGGTGGATTAGGCCTACCGGATCTTCGAAAATACTATTGGGCCTGTCAACTCTCTCGAATAGTGGACTGGAATGTTCACCCTAAAACTAAAGCGTGGATCGCAATTGAACAAGCCTTCTCACAAATCCCGCTCCATAATCTACCCTGGATTCACCCTCGCCACATCTCTCCACATTGCAAACAACATCCCCTTATCGGTACAACACTGAATTCCTTTAAAAAGACATGTAAACATTTGCACATTTCCTCCTCTCCAGGCCCTCTCACGCCAATCAAACATAACCCAGACTTTCCACCAGGCAATGATGATTCGTTCCTTCATCACATAGGATCCCAGACAAGGATGACAGCGGGAGATTTCTTCGCTAAGGGGAATATTAAACCGCTGTCCTCATTGAACTCCCAAGAAACGAATCACCAGATCCCTTTCTGGTCTTATATGCAACTCAGACATTTTCTTCTTGATCCCCAAACTAGGGCTGCATACTCAAGAAACCAATCACACTTTGAATCCCTTTGCTCTGCCACTGAACCCCAAAGACACCTGATATCCACCATATACTTGAACCTCTTTCTCGAGCATACTCCTAAAACAAATATAGCTAGTGCAAAATGGGAAAAAGATCTTTCCATCCACCTCTCTGATAAGGAATGGGAAAAGATATACTCTAACATACACAAAGGCTCCATTAATGTAACAACTCAAGAAAACGGATACAAGCTTTTCTCCAGATGGTACAAAACGCCTCTCCAGTTACACACCATTAATCCAGAGATCCCATCTAATTGTTGGAGATGTAATGACAAAAACGGATCACTCCTTCACATATGGTGGGACTGCCCTGCGATTTCTGCCTTCTGGACTAAAGTTTTTCACCTCTCCTCCCAAATCACTACACTTCAGCTAGAATTCTCTCCAGCACAAGCCCTCTTACACCACTCCTCCCTACCGATGAAAACTTATCACAAATCCCTAGCACTACATCTAATCAATGCTGCCAAACTCTGTATCCCAGTTCTCTGGAGATCTCCCAACCCACCCACAATCGCAGACTGGTTCAAAAGAGTAAACAAAATAGCTGAAATGGAGGAACTTGTACATCAAGCACAGGATTCCTATACTAAATACAGGAACACTTGGGCCTGTTGGCTACATTTCCGCACAACATCTGAATATACCCAATTAATCAATTAGGAACCCTCCTCCAGCACACCATAAGACACATCATACATCCCATCCCAACTGTCTATAGTCCTCCCTATAGTCGTGCATGAAACAAAATTCAGGAGGTAACTATATCATTACGCATACAGAATTCACTTCAAAAGCTCTATTATGCTTTTCTTCCTGGGACTTGGTCCTTCTGTAAAGATATTTCCCGTTAGACCCATGGCTGAGCCAGGGACGGGAAATAACTTTCCCCTACCTTCCCTTTGTATTTCTCACTATATTTTGACCACCATTTAATTGAAACTTTGCTATGTTAGATATCCATGGTTGTATGCTATGATTATATCTCTATCTACAGACATTACCCGACTTATGGACACCACGCACCAGGATCAATTTCACACTCTCACACAGACATAGTAATTAACGATTATTCCAAACACAATCCAACAAAAATCTCAGACTCATATACTAAGGCTATCATAGGCAATCTATTATAATACGGTTTTTACTCCTCTCTCCCTTTTTAATGTTTTTCGCCCTCAAAAATCAACATGTTTAAAAAATGTTTTACCTGCTTTACTATATGTTCTTTATATTTTCTGCCCACACTACTCTGTAATCCCATTTATCCACACACCAGATGTAATGTGTTTTTCAACAAATCCACAGTCGTAGATTTGAATACTTGTTAAAATACAACGTTGTACTCTCTGGACTGTTCCCTCTGTATAACACTATTGTCATTTTATCTCAAACCTTGCTTTTATGTACTACTTTTCTGTATGGATTTAACTTAATAAAGCTTTATTTGGAAAAAAAAAAAAAAAAAAAAGTAAAGGCGGCTCTGGCCCTTCCTATAAAGCACCTCAGTGTTCTTGCTCCAGTCCAGCTTATTATCTATGTGCACTCCCAGATACATGTAACTCTCTACTACTGCCATATCAACTTCTCGGATGGAGATTGGGGTCACTGGTTGCTTCCTTTTTCTGAAATTCACAACCAGCTCCTTTGTCACATTTAGATACAGATGATTAACCTCACACCATGTGACAAAGTTCTCCACCACAGTCCTATACTCAGTCTCTTCCCCATCCCTGATACATCCCACTACCGCAGAATCATCAGAAAACTTCTGGAGATGGTAAGACTTGGTCTGGTAGTTGAAATCAGTGGTGTAGACAGTAAAAAGAAAGGGAGAGGGAACCGCCCCCTGTGGAACCCCAATATTGCTGATCACCCTATCTGACACACAGTCTTGCAACTGCACATACTGCGGCCTTCCTGTCAGGTAGTCTACAATCCATGACACAAGGGAAACATCAACCTGTATTGCTGCTAGCTTTTCCACAAGTACCCACTAAGCGTTCAAGGACCTATTCAATAAGTCAGGCTAAAAGGTGCCATGCAGTGCTTCAGCTGGTGTGTCTAGGGGACAGGAACCACACCGGAGCAGAGATTCCTTCACCTCTGCAGGGGCAGGCCCAGAGGTGGTTCATGCCATGCCAGCTGGAGCCAGGAATGGTGGTGTGCGATAATGGCACAAACCTCCTGTCTGCCCTTAGACCCATGCCTGGCACATGTCCTCATTTTGGTGGTGCAGCATTTCCTAAATAGGTACCCAGGGCTGGAAGATCTGCTAAAGCAGGCCAGAAGAGTCTGTAGCCATTTCAGGTAGTCATACACAGCTAGTGCTCGGTTGGCTGAAATTCAGCGGGAATTCCACCTGCCCGTAAATTGCCTGATTTGTGACATGCCCACCAGGTGGAACTTGACTTTGGCAATGCTGCAGCAGCTGCACATGCAGCAGAGGGCCGTCAACGAGTGCCTGTGTGAGTATGGCACAATGACAGGCTCAGGCCGGCTCAGTTTTTTTCCCCACGCCAATGGCTGCTCATAAAGGATGCTGCACTGTACTGTCACCATTTGAGGAGGCCACAAGGATGGTAAGCCGTGAAAATGCATGCATCAGTGATACAATCCCTGTTGTGTTCCTGCTGGAGCAGACTCTGCGTGGCATTGTGGACAGGGCACTTGAGGCAGAGCGGCAGAAGAAAGAGGAGGACCTTCTTTCCTCTTCTTAAGGCCTCCTTTTTGCAGACACCATTGTTCCTATGCAACATAACACACAAGAGGAGAGGGAGGAGGAGAATTCTAACAGTTTTGGAGGCATTGAAGCCGAGGAACACATACGTCAAACAGTAAGAGATGGTTTTCCATCACCAGAACCCTTGGGAGTAGTATGTGGCTGGGAGGAGGCAGTTCCAGATACTATAATCCTCAGTGACCCCGAGGAGTCTGCTTTTTATGCCTCCGCAAATTTGTGTGCATGGGCTCCCTCGTGCTTCACAGCCTGCGAAAGGCTAATATAATAATATAAAGCCTAAAAATTAAATTTTCCCTGCTTTCTTTATTTTGTAAGCAATGGCTTGGAGAGCCAGTCTGTATGATGATGAGGCCACAATGTAGTGCACTGGGAACAAGAGTAGAGATTTTTTGGATACATTCTGGTGTCTCTTCCACAGACTTTGGGTATCAGTGGCACCTACACACCGTAACCCTATAGAGGTACTCTTGATGAAAGCAAGAATTGGCCTTGTTGTAAAAATTGCAATGATATGCACCTGTCAAATAGGGGCAGAAAAACATTTTTTTGGGTGTTAATTGTGCCCACGAAATCTACACCAAAAACATTCTTCCATGTGAAAGCAACACCCACAACGCTAGGCAGCCTAGAAGTCCTGCAGAGATTTCACATTCCAAAAACACATAATCAGCGGCATCATACAGTCAGGTCCATAAATATTGGGACATTGACACAATTCTAATCTTTTTGGCTCTATACACCACCACAATGGATTTGAAATAAAACAAACAAGATGTGCTTTAACTGCAGACTTTCAGATTTAATTTGAGGGTATTTACATGCAAATAAGGTGAACGGTGTAGAAATTACAACAGTTTGTATATATGCCTTCCACTTTTTAAGGGACCAAAAATAATGGGACAGATTAACAATCATCCATCAAACTTTCACTTTTTAATACTTGGTTGCAAATCCTTTGCAGTCAATTACAGCCTGAAGTCTGGAACGCATAGACATCACCAGTTGCTGGGTTTCATTCTTGGTGATGCTCTGCCAGGCTTTTACTGCAACTGTCCTCAGTTCATGCTTGTTCTTGGGGCATTTTCCCTTCAGTTTTGTCTTCAGCAAGTGAAATGCATGCTCAATCGGATTCAGGTCAGGTGATTGACTTGGCCGTTGCATAACATTCCACTTCTTTGCCTTAAAAAACTCTTTGGTTGCTTTCGCAGTATGCTTCGGGTCATTGTCCATCTGCACTGTGAAGCACTGTCCAATGAGTTCTGAAGCATTTTGCTGAATATGAGCAGATAATATTGCCCGAAGCACTTCAGAATTCATCCTACTGCTTTTGTCAGCAGTCACATCATCAATAAATACAAGAGAACCAGTTCCATTGGGAGCCATACATGCCCACGCCATGACACTACTACCACCACCATGCTTCACTGATGAGGTGGTATGCTTTGGATCATGAGCAGTTCCTTTCCTTCTCCATACCCTTCTCTTCCCACCACTCTAGTGCAAGTTGATCTTGGTCTCATCTGTCCATAGGATGTTGTTCCAGAACTGTGAAGGGTTTTTTAGATGTTGTTTGGCAAACTCTAATCTGGCCTTCCTGTTTTTGAGGCTCACCAATGGTTTACATATTGTGGTGATCCCTCTGTATTCACTCTGGTGAAGACTTCTCTTGATTGTTGACTTTGACACACATACTCCTACCTTCTGGTGAGTGTTCTTGATCTGGCCAACTGTTTAGCGCCTTGAGGTGATTCAGTTCGCATTTGAAGCGCTTTACAAATCATTCATTCATTCGTTCATTCAACTGTTGTGAAGGGTGTTTTCTTCACCAGGGAAAGAATGCTTTGGTCATCCACCACAGTTGTTTTCCATGGTCTTCCAGGTCTTTTGTTGTTGCTGAGCTCACCGGTGCGTTCTTTCTTTTTAAGGATGTTCCAAACAGTTGATTTGGCCACACCTAATGTTTTTGCTATCTCTCTGATGGGTTTGTTTTGTTTTTTCAGTCTAATGATGGCTTGCTTCACTGATAGTGACAGCTCTTTCAATCTCAAATTGAGATTTGACAGTAACAGATTCCAAATGCAAATAGCACATTGAAATGAACTCTGGATCTTTTATCTGCTCCTTGTAAATGAGATAATGAGGGAATAACACACACCTGGCCATGGAACAGCTGAGCAGCCAATTGTCCCATTACTTTTGGCCCCTTAAAAAGTGGGAGGCACATATACAAACTGTTGTAATTCCTACACCGTTCACCTGATTTGGATGTAAATACCCTCAAATTAAAGCTGAAAGTCTGCAGTTAAAGCACATCTTGTTCGTTTCATTTCGAATCCATTGTGGTAGTGTATAGAGCCAAAAAGATTAGAATTGTGTCGATGTCCCAATATTTATGGACCTGACTGTAGATACCAATCATAAAGTGCAATGAGGAATGAGATAAACTCATACAAGATAAGTGCAATTACACAGAAGTAAAATATCAATGTGCAAAAATAAAGAACCGTGACACACAGATGTGTGTATTAAATGTCCAAAAAGAAAAATGGTATTAATGAGTGATAGGTGTAGTCCAAAAAAACATGCAATGTGGCTCCCAATCTCAACAGGGTGCGGTCTTCTGATAATACAGGAAAGTGCAAGTGCAGTAAACAATCACTGTTGCGACAAGCGTCTAATTTAGATGTGTTCATCCAATCAAGCTCCGGAGTGCGACACCTATTTCCCCCAGCCTCTCACCTGTAGCAACGGCCCCCGATGGGCCAAGTCGAGCGTGAACCAACAAGTGGTGTAGCTATCCACAGGGAATCAACTTCTGGTCGTGGTCACAGCACTTGGGGACATTCGGTATCCAGCTAGCGATTGCACTCTCCCACACTCAAATAGAATAGTAAGCGGATGGATGGTAAAAGAGAAGAAATGGCTCCATAGGATGCTTTTCTCCTGTCACACTGGCATAGATAGAGAATGCCTGTATTATTAAATGTGCGGGGAACAGATTTACATTTATCATCATCAATTTTATCCACATCCTTCCTGTCAAATCTATTATCTTTAAGGCAATCAAGACAGAATGATGATATATCCCCCTTTCCATATTTTGTTTTTAACTGAACCACTCAGATGAAATCCTGACAGGGAGAACTCACAGAATAACGCTTATTTGAAACAACTCTCGGGAAATGCAGAAGAAAGAATAGGGGAGGATAAAGACACTAAAGGGGTAGAAGCAGAAACATTTGACACTGTAGGCTGCATGTGGGACAAACTGGAGGCAGAATCCAACCACACATTCACAATTCCTGTATGATTTTGCAAAATTGAGGAAGATGGATCCTGGATTTTTTCCTTTAAAACAGATAACAAATGAGCCAAAGTAAGAGAAGCTGTATATTATTAGGCTCACCTATCACCCTTGGCAAGTCATCAGGGGTAGAAACTAAAGGAGAAACATCAGCAGTATCATCAATGATAGCAGAGTCTACAACACCAAAAACAGTAGTAGGCAGAGATTTTTTCAGCTGGAATTTAAGGGGAACGCAGTTCCCCCACCGCTGGCTCAGGCCCTCTGAGCCAAGTCTGGCTTCTGTGTTTGCAAGTGACAGCTTGTCTCCCAATGGTTCTCAAAGATTTCATCTCCTGAGTGGCTCCCACTGAGTCCAGGATAAGGACACGGGAAATGCAGGTGTCTGGGGTGCAGTGCAGATGCTGACACCCGCACTGGATGATCTCCCCACAAGTGAAAGAAGCAGAGCCAACTAAAGTGTGCAAGGAGGTACTAGAGCCAACTAGATGATTTAGCTTAATACAGCAACAAAAGTAAGATGTGGAAGATGGTGGAGCTTTTAAGGTGGGGGGGTGAGGGCAGTGGAGGGGGGTTGCATGCAGAGGTCAGAGCTGAAAAGGGGTGAAAGTGAGATGTGGATGGGGGATGCAGAGATAAGCAGCTGTGGAATATTAGTGCACTCTGTATGCAGCGTACCCCTGAACTCTGCACTATGTGCCTAGAACACTCTCGAACTCTACACTCTGTGTGCAACCCCCCCAAACTCTGCACTCTGTACATAATGCACTCATGGTATTTAATGCCCTTTAAGACCCTCCCACTGTTAGTGAAATTTGACCACACGCATTATTTAATGCAGTTTGGCGGGTGTGTGTGTGGGGGGGAGGGGTTTTAAAGGGGTTGTGGTTGATTTCTTGTACCTATTTTCTGAGAAAGAAAGCCCTGGTAGTAGGTAAAGCACCCTGATAATTATCAGTAGCAGGATCCCCAGTTTTAGGTGCAGGTAACACATAAGACAATTAATTAGAAACAGATGGCACTGGCAGTGTCTTTAAAGGAACAAATATGTTTTGCTTTGCAGGATGATGTCTCATTTATAGTAGCTGGAGGATGGTGCTTACCAGCAGAAGTTAATGAGAAGGTGGTGAGGACTGGAACTGGCAAGGTCTCTTTGCACTCCTCTTGGTAGACAATGAAGCAAGAATCGTGCAACCACCTGAGTAGATGGATAGCTCCAGGCTCTAAACTATAAGTGGGTGGATGGCAGAGAGGGCAGTAGGTGGAGTCACCATTGGGAGCTCGGTCCCAGAGAAGGAAGCCAGCAATGGGGCCGATGCATTACTGGAAAGGTTAGGATGGTTAGGAAAAAGAGGGGGAGAGTAAGATATTGAGAGCACACTATCAAAAAGAAGGCACCATAAACCAAGCAGTTTGATTTAATTCAATTTATTGAAATTTGTATAGATGACAAATTTCCTATATGGAACACCTTATTACTTTAGAGAACATAAAACATATAACATGTACAAAACATTGTTAAAAAGACAATCCGGATTGTCAACCCACATGCTGGAAATGTTTTGATGTAGATAAATATCTGAAACATCCCCAAGAATTCCAGCTAATATATAAAGTGCACACTGACAGCATTAAATAGCAAAATACCAGTTGGTAAATATTATAAGTGATCATAAATTTAAATTGAAATAGAAAATTATTGTCAAACAAACACGGATTATAAAATAGATATCAATACAGAGATTAAATTAGCATTATCTAGAGACCCTGAACAAGAACCTGATGATCTTGGAGATGCAATCAAAAACAAATTTAAAAATCATAAAAAAATTAACTCTAAAACACCTTAATAGGAAATGGACATTACATCCCTTGAATCCTATATTGAAAATAACATCATCCCTAGGGGCCTTATGCCTCGTTTCCACTGAGCGGATCGGTTCGGTTCGGTACAGTTTGAATGGCCTCGAATGGTCCGGTCTATTATGGTGAGCGTTTCCACTGCAAGTGGGACCACAAGGGGGCCATACAGGGTTTAGAAAAAATGCTAGTGTGATGTCATATTTGTGCGACAGGAAACCTGAGAATCAACAGCAATGGAGATCATCCAGCAGCTCATCTTTTCTAGTTGCCTTTTGGTTCTTCATATTTAAAAAAACATACCGCACTGTATGAGAGAAGGTTGCGAGCGGCAATGAGAAACACAGCAGAAAAGAAAAGAAAACTTCTAGCTTGGATATGTAGCCGAGAGGAGAAGTACACCTTTATGCGGCAAAGACAAAGACGGCAGTGCTATAGGGTAAGCAAACTACCTACCTGACACACACACACACTGACTTACCTACCTGACACACACACACACACACTGACTTACCTACCTGACACACACACTGACCTACCTACCTGACACACACACACACACACACACACTGACTTACCTACCTGACACACACACACTGACCTACCTACCTGACACACACACACATACTGACTTACCTACCTGACACACACACACACACGCTGACCTACCTACCTGACACACACACACACACACACACACACACACACACACACACACACACACACACACAGACTTTCCTACCTGACACACACACACACACACACACACACACACTGACTTACCTACCTGACACACACACACACACACACACACACTGACTTACCTACCTGACACACACACACACACACACACACACACACCACACACACACACACACACACACACTGACCCACCTACCTGACCCATTGACCCACCTACCTGCCACACTTACCAAGAATAATGAAAAATGTATATGTTGTATGAATATTTTTTTTATTTTATGATCTGTTACCATCTGTGTTTTTAATTTTTTTAGATGCTTCTCCTCTTGGCAAAACAGCGCCGCCGACCAGTCATTTGGGCTCTTCCCCACGCAAATGAGTGGTGGGATGTGACCGTCCCGGGATTCACACACACACAGTGGGTGCACAACTTCCGAATGTCTGAGGAAACCTTCTCTTACCTTTGTACAAAGCTACGTCCAGCGATGGAGAGACAAAACACCAACTTCGGAGCCTGTTTGCCTGTGAGGAAAAGAGTTGCCATTGCACTGTGGAAGCTGGCTACCAACAGTGAATACAGAAGTATAGGTCATGTTTTTGGTGTCAGTAAATCCTCTGTGTGCCGGTGTGTGCAGGACTTCTGTAAGGCTGTCTGCACATTGCTAGCTCCTGAATTAGTACATTTTCCGGACAGGGAAAAACTTAAAGACATGGCTGAATACTTCGAGAACAGATGGGGCCTTCCACAGTGTGTTGGTGCTATTGATGGCTCATACATACCAATAATAGCACCACAGGAATACCACACTGACTACTTTAATAGAAAAGGCTGGCATTCCATCATCCTCCAGGGAGTAGTGGATGGAAAAGGACTGTTCTGGAATGTGAATGTAGGAAAGCCTGGGAGTTTGCATGATGCCCGGGTTCTAAGATTGTCCACATTTTGGGATTGGGTTGGCCAGGGAGGCCTGTACCCTGTGTGCACTAAGAACATTTGTGGGGTGAATGTTGGCTATTATGTGCTCGGGGACTCTGCCTACCCTTTACAAAATTGGCTCCTGAAACCATTTCCTGACAATGGCCGCCTGACACCAGAACAACAAACCTACAACAAGAAAACATCCAGGGCACGGGTTGTAGTGGAAAATGCTTTTGGAAGACTTAAGGGTAGATGGCGGTGTCTTATGAAGAGGAATGACAGTGACATTAAACTTGCCAAATCCATGGTGCTAACTTGCTGTGCTCTTCACAATCTTTGTGAAAGTCATGGAGAAGACTTCCACCAGGATTGGAATACAGTTCAGAAGAGCCAGTAGTGATAGCAGCACAGGATATGGAAGAAGAGTGCAGTGAAATACGTCAGGCTCTGATGCGGCACCTCAATGTTTAATTTCCTTAAATTGTTTTTTACAAGTTTTAATAAAGTATTACTGTATTGTTAATAAAGTGTTACATTAAATCAGACATACTCAAAAAATTCTCTCTTGATTTTTATTTCACAAAAAAAAAATTCTATATATTCTAGAAAGTCAAGCTTTTTTCTATAAAAACTTAACTTAAATGTTTTTTTTAATGAAACATGTACAAGTGTACAATTCTGTGCTGCATGAAAGGCCCTACTATCTGGGTGGTAACCTGGGATCACGACTGGCTCCAAGCACTTGAACAAGCTGACCAAGGAAGGCCTGGTTGAAGGTAGCCAACTGCTCCATCTGCTGCCGGGCGATTTCTGCCTCCTGGCGCATAGCTTCCTGTGCATCCTGACGCAGTGCCTGAAATCGCCTCTCAGAAAGGTTCTCAATTCTTTCCAGCTGCCTTTCCTCTGATGCCCGCATATCTTCCATGACTGTGCGCAGATCCATCCGCAACCGTCTCCTTTCACCTGCAATATACAAAAGACCAGAATAGTTTTTGGAAGCATGAGTATGACCACTGTAACCCCCTTTCTCATCTACCCCACCAGACTGTACCCCCTGCTCTCCTGTCTCACCTCTGTTACCCCTGATATTCTGTCCCACCTCTGTTACCCCTGATATTCTGCCCCAACTCTGTTACCCCTGCTCAGCTGCCCCGGCAATACACCTCCTTTCACATCTGCCCTACTGCTCTTATGTCCACTGCTAAAGCCCCTTCTCATCTGTTCCACCACTGTACCCCCTGCACATCTGCCACACTGCTGAAGCCCCTTCTCATCTGTTCCACCACTGTACCCCCTGCACATCTGCCACACTGCTGAAGCCCCTTCTCATCTGTTCCACCACTGTACACCCTGCACATCTGCCACACTGCTGAAGCCCCTTCTCATCTGTTCCACCACTGTACCCCCTGCACATCTGCCACACTGCTGAAGACCCTTCTCATCTGTTCCACCACTGTACCCCCTGCACATCTGCCACACTGCTGAAGCCCCTTCTCATCTGTTCCACCACTGTACCCCCTGCACATCTGCCACAATTCTGATTTATTTTAATAAAATGCACAATTGAAACTATCATCATGTCTTACCAGTGTGCCGGGGTGCATTGGGCGTACTCTGTGGTTGGCTACTCTGTGATTGGCTACTCTGTGGTTGGCTTGAGGAAATAGTACTGGTGCTGCTGAAAGAGGTTGAAGGTCCATCTTCGTTTGATGCATCATTGGAGACTCCATCACTTGTTTCTGAAAATGCACATATGGTTAAATATATATTTTTAAATGGTTAGCAGAGCAAAATCCTATGTATAATAAAAAAAAAACTCACCAAAGGGGTCTATCATGGATTCGAGCATTGAAGTTGCAGAGTCCAGACCTCCCTCCCTGCCTTGGTTTGCTGGCCTATGACCGTAAATGGCGTCCATGGTGTCATACCACTTCAAAGTTCTCCAACTGTTTCCACTACGGCTGTTGTCGTCCTTAAATTTTTTATATTGGCCATTAAGCTTCTTAAGCTTTGCCCTACACTGACCCGACGTGCGTTCAAATCCCTCGGCTGCCATCCGCTGAGAAATATCTTTGTACACCTTTTCATTCCTTACTGATCCATCAAGCTCACTCTGAATAACGCTGTCACCAATTATGCTAAGGAAAGTAGATCGTTCCTGTGATGACCAAACACGGCTGTTGTTAGCAGGCATCCTTTTCCTTTAATTCTCCTTTTATGCATGTGTTTGAGGCGCTTTCCTCTGACATCATCAGAGCACAGCAGAGGGTTTTGTGACAGCCAATCAGTGGAAAAGATCGTATGACGCCGGTAACTCCACCCTAAGCGAACCGTTCCGTTTTCTATGGCCCCACATCTGAAGCAGGACCCTGAATGGAGCGGTACGGTTCGTTTGTATGGCACGCTTTCGTAATGGAAACACCTAAAATAGCGTACCGTTCCGAACCGAACCGAACCGATCCGCTCGGTGGAAACGAGGCATTAGAGAGAATGTAATACCTGTTGAACATTTACACAAGCCCAGATTTTTAGAAAAATGGAAATTACAAAGTATTAACCATGGTATTGAAATTATGTGACTCATTGTTGAGGAAGAAAAACTACAATTAATAGAATTAACAGATCAGATAGATGAGAGTTCAAAGGCACTGGATCCCTTTAAAAGATGAACCAGAATTTACTAAATACAATGATATTCTGAGAAAAGAAATAAAGAAAATTCAAAAAGATCTGCGCGTAATTAAGCAACAAAAATTTAAATGCGATTTAGATGATTGGAGTAAGGATGACATTTTTGATTTAACAAGTGTTATGCCCCGTACACACGGTCGGACTTTGTTCGGACATTCCGACAACAAAATCCTCTGATTTTTTCCGACGGATGTTGGCTCAAACTTGTTTTGCATACACACGGTCGCACAAAGTTGTCGGAATTTCCGATCGCCAAGAACGCGGTGACGTACACCACGTACGACGAGACTAGAAAAGGCCGGTTCAGAACCAAGCACGGCACCCTTTGGACTCCTTTTGCTAATCTCGTGTTAGTAAAAGTTTGGTGAGAGACGATTCGCGCTTTTTCAGACTCGTGGCTTTCAGATCGTTTTCTGACGTTCAGTTTGTGCTTGTGGGTTTGTATCTGCTCTACAGTGCGTGCAGTCAGTTCGTATCGGAGTTTTCTGTGTGATCTTGCCTGCTCGTTGCTGTTTTTCAGGTCACTCTTCACAGACCTTGCTGTTCTTCAGTGCGTTCTGTTACTTCGTTCTGAGCAGCCGACCGTTTTCTAGCCATGTTTCGTATGCGTACTCCTCGTAGAGTTCGTGCTGTGCGGGGGCTTGGTGTTGGGGTCCTGACCTTGACACAAGTCCAGTCCATGAACAGGGTGGGGAGGAGTTCATGTACCAAGAATTGGTTGCTCCAGCATGACCAGTTCTGTCACATGCCTTTGCTCCGTGAGAATAATCCTGATGATTTCCGGAACTTTCTCAGGATGACGGACTCCGTGTTTCACCGTTTGTTGGCTTCGCTGACCCCCTATATTAGCAGGCAGGATATCTGCATGAGGCAAGCCATCACTCAGGAGCAGAGGTTGGTCGCTACCCTGCGGTATTTGGCCACAGGGAGAAGCCTGCAGGACCTCAAGTTCTCGACAGGCATCTCCCCCCAGGCTCTGGGGATCATTATCCCAGAGACCTGTTCTGCCATCGTACAGGTCCTGCAGAAGGAGTATATGAAGGTAAGATTTTTATCCTTTTATATCACATTTTATTGTATTGAATGTTTGATAATATATTGTATTTCTTCCCTCATTCCCTAATTACCATGACCATTGTAATATGCTGTGAATGTCCCCTTTGTTCTCATGCATGCTGAATTTTTATATAATTATTATTTTAGGTCCTTCATACATATTTGCCCATCAATAACCTCTCCTGCATGGTGTCTCCTGGCCTATATTCACCTCATGTAGTCACTTAACAATGTATTTTATCAGCTCCATAGTAGTGCTTTACCCCAAACACCCTTACAATGTTTGGAAATGTTATTTTTGATTTAAATTCAGGCAGAGTGCCAGAGGCTTTTTTTTGTGGTGTCCCCAAATTTTTTTTAACCCTCCTCCGCCAACTGCTAAGTCAGCTGATCCCAATTCTCTATCCTCAATCATCTATCTGCTGACTTTGCCAAACCCATACACACTATACCCACCTCTTTACTGGTCAGATTTATGGATGAATTTCCCAAAGCATGTAGTGCAAGGGCCTGCCTGTATACTTTCCAATGGTACTGTTTAAAGTTTTTGTATCCTATTATTATCTTGATAGGTAATAGCAGAATGTTCAAATGTCCTCAAATATGTACAGTGTGTATTTATATCTTTGTATTATGACACTTCTTACCTGTCCAGTGGTCTGCCAATAGTGTAACTAAGGAGGGGCTGTTCCAAGTAATACCCTGTATTTAGGCATTCATCTCTCAATGAAGTGAAGAGGGTTACCTGTCCAAGAGTCCCCCCCCTATAATGTTAGAAATGGCCCATGAGAGGGGGGGAGGGGGAATATGATAGGTGTACCTTATACTTTGGCCTTGGTAAATTCCCCTTAGTAAATGCTATCTGGAGGTTGCCCCATAATGTTTGTGTCTAATCTGCTTGCCATGTTTCAGGGAAAAAATAGTAAGGTTTATTTTTTTTTCCTCAACAGTTTCCTTCAACGCCACAGGAATGGCAGACTGTGGCCTCCCACTTTGCCCAGCGGTGGGACTTTACTAACTGCGGAGGGGCAATTGATGGGAAACACGTCCACATCGTCCCACCACCCAACTCGGGGTCGTACTATTATAATTACAAGGGGTTTAATAGTATAGTGATGTTGGCGGTGGTGTCGGCTAATTACGAGTTCTTGTATGTGGACGTGGGGAAGAATGGCCGGATGTCCGATGGTGGAGTGATTGCCCAGACGGAGTTCTACAGGCGTCTCCAGAATGGCAGCTTGGACTTGCCACCTCCAGAGGACAATGTTGAAGGTCTCCCATTTGTGTTTGTTGCTGATGAAGCATTTGCGCTGGGGGACCACCTGATGCGGCCATTCCCGATGAGGACCCTCACCCCGGAACAGAGGGTTTTTAATTACCGGCTGGCCAGAGCCCGAAGAGTGGTGGAGAACACATTTGGAATCCTGGCCAGCCGGTTCCGATTATTTCTGACACCCATCCATATGGCGGAGTATAAACTGAACCATATAATACTTGCCTGCTGTGTTCTCCATAATTTTTTAAGAAAACATTCAGCCAACTATGCTGGCTCAGTTGGGCCTGAGGCCGGAATCCCAAATCCATCAACACTGACGGCGCTTGAAAGTGGCCGTCCTGGCTTGCCCTCCCTGAATGCCCGTGATGTCCAGTTACGCTACCTGGAGTTCTTTGCGGGTAGGGGGGCTATCAATATGCCAGACAATCTGTGACACCTTTTTCAAATAAAAAACAACCAAAAGAAATTCTTTGTGGACATTTACTGCTTGTGTTTGTTTTAGCTGACCCTGACAGAAATGTGTTGAGTGCAGAAAATGTCGTGATTGGGTAACCTTATAAAAAACAGTGTTGGCTGGTACTTCCTAAATGCAAAAACACATTTCACTACAAGTGCACTTGCAACTGCACTGAACCTGCACTTGTAGTGCAAAGAGGATTTGCTCTTAGGAAATAACCCCCATTTTTGCATAAAACAGCAATTACATCACCCCAAAAGTGTTGTAGTGTTGAGACAATAATCCACACATTCTTGAGTAAGGCACTTTTTTATACCTGCACAATCACATGTGCATTTACCAAAGGTTTTTAAAACAAACCAATATGTTTGTTGTATAACAATGTTTGCAGTAGCATTATGAAAAATCAAAATATCCATTTCAGATAAAACAGGCCTGTGTAAAACCAACAAGAAAGCCAAAAAACTTGAACTTACAAAGTTCACATATGGTAAAACCTGAAGGCTATATCAGACATCAGTATTTAGGAACTGGGTTTGATATAGCGTTCAGATGGGGGGAAATCACCCCTGGAAAAGCCAAATTTGGAAGATGCACACCAATTTACGAATGTCAACATGTGCTATCTGACATCAGGGGGGATCAAGGGACGTGTTTTGGGGGAGCAAGCCCTTCCTCACCACTACTTTATAATTGAGGAAGGGGTTGCACCCCCAAAACACGTCCATTGATATCCCGTGATGGCAGATAGCACATGTTGGCACACTGTGTGCATCCTCCAAATTTGGCTTTTCTAAACATTTTAAAAATTTTGGTACGATAAAACAGGTGATTTTGTGGAGTTTAAATTTGCCCCAAAACATCAATGATGTTATTATTTTTTTTTAATAACATCACTGATTTGTTGCTGGATGTTTTGCAATTGGAGATTACACCCCATGATCTCCCCGATCAGTATCTGGGCACTTTCAGATGTAAAGCGTTCTGGATCACGATCACCTAAAAAGAGATAAAGAACAAAAAAAAGGTCTCAAAAATCTGCCACCAGCCATCTCTTTTACCTGAGCCTGTGGTTGCAGACACTCACCTGTTGTGGTGCCAATCTCCACCACATCTTCTTCTTCCTCCTGCCCAGCTTCTTGGGTTGGTATTTCCCCTTCTTCCAGAGGGGGGTCTCTGGTCTCCTGGGATGGGGGGTGTCCGAGTCTTTTCTTCCTTATGTAAAACAAAAATGGTATACTTAGCACACAGATATTTGATGGCAGAACTAGAAATAGGAAACATTGCTCGGAAGTGGGGTACAATTGTCTATTTTAGCCGAGTTCCAAGATGTATATTTTTTATTGGCCTTTGTCAAGCTGCAATACTTTACCTGTTTGGTACAAGCTTCACAGATGTAGCCCCCCTTATAGTATACACTGGAGCACCTGTGTGGCCCCCCCTAATAAAAATGGTGTTCTTGTGTCCCACACTAGTGCTCCAGTGTCCAGATGTGAAAACAGCTGCTCAGTGTCCTCTCCTTACACACAATCTAGTTTGCATTTCATTCTAGTAACAAACCCATCTACACAAACAAATATTTGGCATCCAAGTAGGCCCCCAAAAATGTGTGAAAATGCATATGGCCTAAACAATGGTGTTCTAGAGCAGTGTTTCTCAACTCCAGTCCTCAAGGCGCCCCAACAGGTCGTGTTTTCATGATTTCCCTCAGATGAAACGGCTGTGGTAATTACTAAGGAAGTGAACCTGATCAAATCACCTGTGCAAAATAATGGAAATCCTGAAAACATGACCCGTTGGGGCGCCTTGAGGACTGGAGTTGAGAAACACTGTTCTAGAGGCCGAAAGAAAAATGTTTGATACGAACGAATAATGTGCCCATGAACATTAAAGTTAACCTTTTGAAACGTTACAACTAATAAAAGCATATGGAGCAGAACGAACATAATAAAGACAGAAAGAATAGGAACACAGCACAACTACTTACTTTTTTGCAGCACTCTCCGGATCTTTCGGTACTGCTCTGGCTCTCTCAACTTTAGGTCCGACCACCGCTTCCTGAGCTGATCTTTAGACCTTCGTACCCCGAAATTCCGCTCTAGACTCCTGACCACTTTCGCCATGATTTTGGCCTTTCTGATGTTGGGGTTGGGGTAAGGCCCATATTTTCCGTCATAGTCGGACTTCCTCATGATGTCGACCATCTCCAACATCTCCCCAAACGACATATTTGTGGCCTTAAAATGTCTCCTTCTGGATCGGGACGTGCCTGGATCCGGGCTTTCCTCCTCCTCCTCCTCGTTGCTACAATTAGCCCGCACCTGCTGTATGTCCGCCATCATGCTCTTCCCCCACTGCGCCGAACGAAAAGTGGCGGGGAATACACTAGAAAGAACGTCAGGGGCGGGCAGAGTTACACGCATGCGCAGTGTATATAAAGCGTAACACGCGTGCGTATTACGTTTGATCTGTGAGCTGAGGAAGGAGCATTGGACGCAGCGATCGTAAGAACGAAGGTAAGAGACAAACTTGTGCCTATACTGCTTCTAGATTGAGGCCTATATTGTAACAAGATTAGGAGAGTTTTGTGTGACATTAGGCTTTGTCTTGTGTTGTGTCTTGCAGTGAACATGGATATGGTACTGAAAGATAAGGACTTCATTTTAGTCTTCATAGAGA
The DNA here is from genome assembly GCA_037952925.1 of Lithobates clamitans. Taxonomy (NCBI): domain Eukaryota; kingdom Metazoa; phylum Chordata; class Amphibia; order Anura; family Ranidae; genus Lithobates; species Lithobates clamitans. Next base: position 1,438,913 of record JBBGZY010000519.1, on the reverse strand, counting down.
TGCTAAGGGAGCTGCCCTGTCTGTGGGAGATTAAACACCCCCATTACAAGAACCAAGCAAAGAGGAAGGCAGCACTGGAGCAATTGTGTGAAATTGTGACGCAGGTGATCCCCACGGCAGACATCACTTTTTTAAAGATTTTCATTGGTGGCCTGAGGAGCACATATCTGAGGGAGCGCAATAAAGTCCTTGATTCGCAGAGATCTGGAGCAGCAGGTGACATCTATGTCCCCAGGATGTTGTACTACGACAGGCTGCACTTTCTGGCAGGCCAGACTGAACCCAGGCCATCCCTCTCCAGTCTTCCTTCCACGCTTCCTTCCCCCCGGCTGAGGCTTCTGACGCCCAACCTGGGCCTTCCAGGCCACATGTGGAGGAGCCCAGATTGAGCCAGGTATAGCATTCCTCTAAATATTTCTGCTTGTCCAATCAATGATGTGAACTATATGTTAGTTTGGAGTACTAATTTAGGATTGTGATTGATGAAGCAACAACTAAAACCATGTCCCTTTTTCATACACAGGGAAGTCTCAGCCAGGAGGTGGCCGGGCCGAGCCGGCTGGCTGATCTGCAGGTCCCTCCACCCCCCTGGAAACAGAAAGTGGCAGTAGGAGGAGTGCTTTAGAGGAGGCGGCTATCAGATTATTTTGGAGGGCTACAGAGGTCCTGGGAGCACCACACACCAGGCAGGAGAACATTGCTGCATTCATTGCCTATAAAATGCAGAGGATGGAGGAGGGCCAAAAAGTAATGTGTGAGGCCCTCATATCTGAGGCTCTGGCGAAAGGTGTGAGGGGCCAAATTACACCTCACACACAGCTTTGGGATGGTCCTCTTCCTCCTCCTGCAGGTCCTACTCCTCATCCAGGTCCTACTCCTCCTCCTGCCACATCTCCAACTGCACAGCCACAGCCCAGAAGGAAGTGTGAAAGGAAGACCAGACAGTGAGGACCCTGGATCCAGTCTGGTGGGCCAAAAAATGCAGCCTCTTGTGGTACCACAGCCTGCGGACACAGATGTCATCTGCTGCTATCCAAGTCTCTGTGAATCCCGGACCAGACTGCCCTCCCTTAGATATGGACTCCTCAGGCCACCAATTTTGATGTTGAAGAATTAATGTCTGCCGTGGGGGTCCCAGGCTTCGCTAATTTCTCCTGTTGATCCAGTGTTGCCTTCCTCTTTGTTTGGTTCTGATCCCTTAATAAAGGATTTTTGTTTTGAATTCCACCCTCCTATGTGTTTTACTTCAAAACGGACAGTTGGTTTGTGAGGACTCAGGTACATTTCAAATATACAATGTGAAATGAACAAGGGACACCAACAACAAACAATCTCCTGGAGATTAAATAAAAGATATCAATGGTGTTGGGGTAACTTGACACACAAAACACACACAAAAATATTCTGGAGTAAAAATAAAAATAACATTGAACAAAGATCAGCCTTGGAAAAAATCCAAACATTAAAGAAAAAAAAAGGCTTAAAATCAAAAAAAAAAAACCATAAAAAATATAAAACTGTCAGATGTGACAACTAATAACAATATATTGAGGGAATCCCACTAAAAAAACACAAATAAAACTTTGTGGGAAGTGTGTGTGAATATGAGCAGCAAAACTACTTCATTCTTGTCACATTATAAAGAAGAAGAGAGTGCGCTGTATTAAACCATTTTTTACATTGCAGCGTGACGAAAGTGCTGTATCCATTGCGAACGCTACGTTTACCAGAACGAGCTGTCCCGTGTCGGAATTTCTTCTGAGCATGCGTGGCACTTTGTGCGTCGGAACAGACCACACACGGTCGGAATTGACGCGATCGGATTTTGTTGTCGGAAAATTTTATCTTCTGCTGTCCAACTTTGTTTGTCGGAAAATCCGATGGAAAATGTCCGATGGCGCCCACACACGGTCGGAATTTCCAACAACACGCTCCGATCGGACATTGTCCATCGGAAAATCCAACCGTGTGTACGGGGCATATGAGGAAAAAGTAGATCAAGACGAAATAGGCTTAATCAACATCGGGGGGGGGGGGGGGGGGTCACTTTCATCAGATAGTGACGAAAATAGTGCTAAAAAAAAGTACGTTTTTTAGACAAACAAACCCCTCAGGAAGAAGGGAAAAAACAAAATCAAAAACAAAATGCAAACAAAGTGAAACAATCAAACAAGGAAACCCCCAGAAATTACTCCAAGACCCAGGGAAAGACCCACAGATGCACACACAGGCAAAAGGAATAAAACAAGGAAATGACTTTAGACACTAACCAAAAACAAGATCTAAAAGTAATTAACTTCTCAAAATTTAATTTAGAGCAAAACCATATCAAATTACTCCAGAGAGATCTTTCGTTTTCACCATCCACTAACATGGATGAATTTAAAGTTTTTAAGGATATCAGCCTCTTCCTGAGAAAAAATTTACTTAGGATGATGCTTGAACAGAGATATAGGGACTCAAACTCCTTTGAGAATGAAAGGGAAAAACGATCCCTCCAGGAACTTATTGAACTTCTGGATGAAAATTATGATGATAATGCCACTGAAAATGATGCAGAAAGAATAACCAACCCTTGGAAAAGGAAAATGGAACTGATAATTAGATCTAAAAAGATGCCAAATATTAATGAAAACAAATAGATTAGTGTATTCTTAGTAGTACAAATGGATCTAAAATAAATCGATTGGCAACTAGACGGCTGTAACAATCTAAATGAAGATAAATTAAATGCCCTAAAAGAATTATGTAATGCTAAAGACATTGCCATTAAACAAAGTGACGAGTGGCAACGTTGTCCTGCTTGATAATCAGGATTATGAAAAAGAAATATTCAAACAACTTTGTAATAAAGATACATACCAGAAACTACCAACCAATCCTTTTAACGTTCTAGTGGGCACGTTGAATGGCCAACTACTACGGGCTTATGAAGCAAACCTACTATGCAAGAATGAATATGAATTTTTGAAAGTGGATATTTTTAATATTCCTACTCTTTATACTATACCTAAAGTACACAAAAATCCTAGCAATCCATTGGGAAGACCCATTGTGTCGGCCGTCAACGGCCCACTAGAACGATCAGGTAGAGTAGGTAGATACTTAGATTATATGATCAAAGCAATGGTTACAACGTTGCCATCCTTTGTGCAAGATACACGAGATGTGTTAATCAAAATTAAAAAGATTGAAATTCCAAGAGGAGCCATCTTGATTGGGGTGGATGTGGAGTCACTATACACATCCATCCCGAACAACTGGGGGATTGAAGCGGTGGCACATTTTCTGGAAAAACACTATCCAGAAATGGAAAACCAGAATGAGTTCATTCTGGAACTCCTAGACTTCCTATTGAACAATAATTACTTCCAATTCCTTGGGGTCAATTACCAACAGATCTGTGGGACTTCCATGGGAGCCCACTGGGCCTCGGCTTATGCTCGTTTGCAATTGGGATTATGGGAGGAGATGGATGTCTATCACATGTCGATGTACCTTGGCCATGTTTTACAGTGGCTAAGGTAAATCGACGATATTTTGATTGGCTGGGGTGGAACTGAAATCCAATTATTGGAATTAATCAAAAAATTGAAGAACAACAACAAAAATATTAAACTGACATTCACTTTTGATATCAAAAATCTCCTTCTTGGACTTAAATATTGCGATAAATGGATATCATTTAGTCACATGAATTTTCAGGAAGGAAACAGCAGCAAATACACTTTTCCATACAGAAAGCCACCATCCAGTTTCTTTGAAAAATGGTATTCCCGTCAGTCAGTTTCTTCTAATTAGAAGAAACTGCTCTGACGTGAATCAATTTCATAAAGAAGCATACCAGATGTATAAATGCTTCAGAGAGAGGCTATTCACATAGAGTTTTGCGTAAGGCAAAGAAACGAGCAATAGAAGTAGATAGATAATCTCTACTGGGTCCCAGGGTAGCAAAAAAGATAAAGGGATCCCCACCAATATAAGGTTAATAACCAAATTTGGAAAACAATGGGACAAGTTGAGATTTACCTTAGAAAAGCATTGGCATATTCTTACAGCATCCTTTTATCTCACAGATAATAGGACCAAGGCCCCAAATGACAGCATGCAGAGCATCTAACCTAAAGGATATTCTGGTTCATTCAGAACACAAAAAAAGAAAATCCAAATAATTGGTTAACAGACATGCCTAAAATTACAGTCATGCACTCCTGCGGACACTGCCAAATTTGCCCTTTCGTTGACAGGACTCGGATGTTCACCAATGAGGATCAACAAAAAACTTTTAAAATAAAAAAATGTATTAATTGTTCTACAACCAAGCTGATCTGCATGATAGAATGTCCATGTAAAAAGATTTACATAGGGAAAACGTCAACTGAGAATCCGCATCACTGAACATCTGAGAGATATCAAAAAATCCCTGAATAAGGAACTAAAGGATGGTGATAAAGGAAGAGAGAATACATTAGCTCAACACTTTAAAGATCATCACGCAGGAAAAACTGATGGCCTTAAAGTAAAGGGAATCCTTGTATTAGACCTTCCCCCAGACAAGGTGATTTTGACAAAATTTTATTACGGAAGGAAAAATTCTGGATATACAATTTAAATAGTCTGATATTGAAAGGTTTGAACACTGAATGCAATCTTAAAGTATTCCTTGATAACTAAATCTTAATTTTAGTACTAAAGTCATTTTAATATCCAACAACTATGCATCTTGCTCTTTAAATTAGACTCAATAACATTTCTCTTTTTCTGTCTAAATGTCATTCTGTTAGCTCTTTACCATTATTCTAGTTTTTCTTTTTTTCTGTTTTATTATTAACATTTGTGAAAATGATAATTCATACTCCCCATCATGCAGTATATGAAAAACTGAGTAAATAAGAGTAATATGTGAGTCGGCCACAAGATGGCACCACTATCCATCCACAAGCATGCCTAACCCTTCACCATTGCAAATGCCTAGTCTGTGTCTGATTTGGGTGAAAAAAACATGATGGCAACTTTATTGGGAGCTCACTGAAATCCAAGCCAGGAAGATAAAAGGAGCATTTGCATAACCCCTCCCTATTCTAAAGAAGTCCTCGAATTGGAGGACGAAACGCGTCAATAAAGTGACGTCATCACGTCATTCAATCCGGGAATGGAACCCACACACAAGCCGCAATACCGTCAAAGAGACTTTTGAATTTAAACCAGAGACAGCCCCATCTCTGGCTTAAAGAACAAACTTGGCACTGCAAAGAGAACTGTAATAGTTCAAATCCTATCTATAACAGCGTTCAAAGTTGCAAGACTGAAACAACATAACAGTGAGCGTTTTTTTTCTCTGGCCATCATCCAACAGAATTAATCCATGGTTCATTGAACCTCAGCTTGTTTGAAACAACATAACAGTGAGTACTTTCTTTTTGCAACAAGCCATATACACTGTTTCAAAGTATACTGGTTTTCTGTGATCTGACGGTTAAATGATGACATTGCATTTTTAGTTACCGTAAAGTTGCTACATTCACAGATACCCTGACATTTATCAACTATCACAGAGTTATAGTGATTGATGTGTTAACAAAAGAAGATTTTTCAACAACTGTGTATGCCCCTTACAATTGGGGATCCACCTTCCAGCTTTGTTTTCTCTGCGATTTCAAAGTATACTGGTTTCTGTGACCTGACAGTAGGGATGGGCTATCTGTTCGAGTCAAACATGAGTTTGACTCGAACATTGGCTGTTCACCCGTTCACCGAACAGCGAACAATTTGGGGTTTTCGCGGCAAATTCGAAAAGCCGCGGAACACCCTTTAATAGTCTATGGAGAAATCTAAAGTGCTAATTTTAAAGGTTAATATGCAAGTTATTGTCATAAAAAGTGTTTGGGGACCTGGGTCCTGCCCCAGGGGACATGCATCAATGGCCGTTTTTTCTGGAGCAGTGATTTTAATAATGCTTAAAGTTAAACAATAAAAGTGAAATATTCCTTTAAATTTCAGACCGGGGGGGTGTCCATAGTATGCCTGTAAAGTAGCGCATGTTTCCCGTGTTTATAACAGTCCGAGAGCAAATTTATCTAAAGGAAAAAAAAAACATTTAAAAGTGCTAGCGCTAGTGTCGGCTATTAATGAATTGTCAGTCACATAAAAGTCATTAAAAGTCATTGAAAAAAAAAAAATGCGTGGGGGTCCCCCAAAATTCCATTACCAGGCCGTTCAGGTCTGGTATGGATATTAAGGGGAACTCCATGCCAAAATTTAAAAAAAAATGCCGTGGGGTTCCCCCAAAAATCTACACCAGACCCTTATCCGATCACGCAACCTGGCACCCAACCAATGACGTGGCACCAGCTTGACAGCTCTTATTTAGCTGAGGGCGGGGCCACCCGTCACGTGACCCTGTCCCCCTCTGACAAGGGGAAACACCGGGGTTTCCCAGTGACGTGTATGGGTGACCCCGCCCCACTCTGATGAGCTGTCAAGCTGGTGCCGCGTCATTGGCTGGGTGCCTCCGGTGGAGGCAGGATCCTGTGCGTGTTCCTCACTGGAGTCGCTGGAGATCATCCATCGCTGGAGATCGAGAATTGGATTACATCACTGGAGTAGGAGCATGGATTTATTGGATTACATCGCTGGAATCTCTTTTTTATTTTATGTTTTTATTTTTAATAAAGGACTTGCCGTCTCCTGTGGTTTTTTAACATTTTGACACTTTCTTTTTGTGACATGGTAGGGGTACAATGTACCCCTTACCAATTCACATAGGCGTGGGGCCGGGATCTGGGTGTCCCCTTTGTTAAAGGGGGCTTCCAAATTCCGTTAAGCCCCCCCGCCCGCAGACCCCCACAACCACCCGGCAAGGGTTGTGGGGATGAGGCCCTTGTCCTCATCAACATGGGGACATCCTTCCCATGTTGAGGGCATGTGGCCTGGTATGGTTCAGGAGGGGGGGTCGTTCTCTCGCCCCCCCCTCTTTTCCTGCAGCCTGCCAGGTTGCGTGCTTGGATAAGGGTCTGGTGTGGAATTTTGGCACAGAGTTCCCCCTTAATATCCATACCAGACGTGAAGGGCCTGGTATTGGAATTTTGGGGGACCCCCACGCATTTTTTAAAAAATTTTTCAATGACTTTTATGTGTATTGTCGGGACCGACAATTCATTAATAGCCGCAAGTTGCGCTATCACTTTTAAATGACTTTTTTTTCTTTAGAAATGTCATTTTGCTCTCAGACTGTTATAAACATGGGAAACATGTGCTACTTTACAGGCATGCTATAGACACCCCCCAGGTATGAAATTTAAAGGAATATTTCACTTTTATTGTTTCACTTTAAGGATTATTAAAATCACTGCTCCTGAAAAAACTGCCGATTTTAAAACTTTTTTTGCATTGATACATGTCCCCTGGGGCAGTACCCAGGTCCCCAAACACTTTTTATGACAACTTCCATATTAACCTTTAAAATTAGCACTTTTGATTTTTCATGTTCGTGTCCCATAGACTTTAATGGTGTTCGTGTGTTCGAACAAATTTTTTGTCTGTTCGCATGTTCTGAATGTTCGCATGTTCGCATGTTCTGGATGCGAACCTGATGGTCAAACAATAATATTGCATTCTCAGCTGTTATGAAGTTGCTACATTCATAGATACCCTGACATTTACAGTATCAACCAACACAGAGAGAAACTGACTGCTGTGAAAATAAATTAGTTTCTCCAACAGCCACGTATGTCCTTTCTAACCAAGGACCCACCCTCTACCTCCGTTTTCTCTGTGTTTTCAAGATATAAGCTATGTTTGGCACCACTTGTTTGCAACACATTGGACCAATACTATTTGCAGTTTGATACAATTATTCAAACATTGCTTTGAAGAAATCCTTGTTGTTGCAAATACATAATTGATTACAATACACATGATTATATGGAGATATAACATTGCTATACATGGAAAGTTACCTCCATTGAACTTATTATAATCAGTGTTTGTTTGACAATAATTTTCTATTCCAATTTAAATTTATGATCACTTTAGTCCTCCATATAATGTTTACCAACCAGTATTTTGCTATTTAATGCTGTCAATGTGCACTTTATATATTAGCTGGAATTCTAGGAGATTTTTCAGGTATTTAGCTACATCATAGAATTTCCAGCATGTGGGTTGACAATCCGGATTGTCTTTTTAACAATGTTTTGTACATGTTATATGTTTTATGTTCTCTAAAGTAATAAGGTGTTCTATATAGGAAATGTGTCATCTATACAATTTTCACTAAAATAAATTGATTGAATCAAACTGCTTGGTTTATGGTGCCTTCTTTTTGATAGTGTGCTCTCACTATCTTACACTCCCCCTCTTTTTGCTCATGGTTAAAGCACAACCACACTGTACAGGTGAGTCAGTGGATTCTTTATCCCTCTATTAAACGTTTTACCGTTTTTTCTTCTTGCTTAGGATGGTTAGGAGCAGTGATGGCTTGGTTTTATTTTTTTGGGGGGGGTGGCAAACAACACCCCCCGGGCAGCTGACAGAGCGGCACTAGCACAACCCCCCCACCCAGGTGGCTAGAGGCGTGGCACTAATACCCCCAGCAACCCCCCCACCTGCTGTCCACCGGTCGATCCTTACCCCATCACGGTGGTGGGCTCCAGTGTCCTCCAGCGTGAGGTGGGCAAGTGTCTCCATGCCGCCGGGACATGTGGCGAGGTCTGGGGGTGTTGTGAGAGCCGTAATCAGGTCCTTATGGAGTGCGCTGGGCAGCCAAGGAGCGGAGCTGATTCAGAGTGTGGCCATCTTCCAGCATGGTCGCCCCGGTATGGTCCTTAATCATGGCAGGCTTGGGGAAAGTGGCTCCGGTGTCCTCTCCTGGAGCAGCTTCCGCCGTGTGTCTCCTCTCTCCTCATCCTGGTGCTAGGCGTCCAATAGGATCACCTGACGTTTTGGGAAAAGGGCTTCAGACCCACTTCCTGATTGGCAGGGAGGAAATTTAGTGTGAATGTAGTGAATATTTGTTCATTTAGTGTCACACAACATTTAGTGTCACACAACTGGGTGGGCTCAGAGCGCAGTGCTCTGCACCCCGAGCCCACCCTTTTTTGAAGCCTATAAGAGCCTCTGGCTCTAATCAGGTGCTTAAATAAACACCCCCCATTGGAATCCATAGTCCAGCGCCCTGATATGTAGATCAGGGGTCTGGATGCATGGATGGGGGGGCGACGCCCATGAGCCCTCTATGGACGGGAAGCCACTGGTGAGGAGGCTCACTCCATCAGCCTATGCAACAATGTCTTCATGGTAAGCAGAGCCGCAGCAGATGTTCTTTCTTATGATGTGCGCCACCGTTTGAGAGCTAACTACGCAGTCCTTATTGTTTATATAGGTACCTGCAGCTCATGCTGAGGACTTTTGGACTCATATGACCCATCTACAACCAGTTACAGGTAGGCATTTAAAACAGTTCTGTTGCTATGCATTTTATTTATGGATGTCATGGTTGCTTAGGTGGGTGAGGCAAATTGTATTGCTCCCCCACTTTCTATTCCCCTTCAGGGCTCATCCATTCAGAGTGCCTCCCATTTCTTCCTTCTCTCCTTACTGCTTATATTGTCTCAAAATAAACATTGTTGGTCCACCCAGAGGAGGGAAGGTCTATATGTTTATTTAAACCTAATATAAGAAGTGGAGAGAGAAGGAAGTACTGGGAGGCACTCTGAATATAGAAGCCCTGAAAATGAATAGGGGGAAGAGTTCTGAGGCATTCCTTTTTCAAAATAACTTTTTGTTGTTTGATTAAATTTTAAGGTGGGAATAAGGGTCACACACATGAGTGGCAATTGTGGGTAGGGATGAGTCGAACACCCCCCCCCCCCCCGGTTTGGTTCGCACCAGAACATGCTAACAGACAAAACATTTTTGCGAACAATTTAGTCTATGGGACACGAGCGTGAAAAATCAAAAGTGTTAACTTTAAAGGCTTGGGAACATGTATCAATGCAAAAAACATTTTTAAAACAGAAGTTTTTTCAGGAGCAGTGATTTTAATAATGCTTAAAGTGAAACAATATTAATAAAATATTCCATTAAATATCGTGTCGGGGGGGGTCCTCTTAGTCTGACTCTAAAGTAGCACATCTGTCCCATGTTTATAACAGTACAGCAGCAAATTTACATTTCTAAAGGAAAACATTTCAATGAAAATTGTTCGTGGCTGTAACGTATTGCCGAATCCCGGCAAAATACATAAAAAATAATTGAAAAAAACAGCGTGGGTTACTCCCCAGTCCATTACCAGGCCCTTCAGGTCTGGTATGGATTTTAAGGGGAACCCCATGCCAATTTTTTTTCTTAAATGGCGTGGGGGTCCCCCGAAAAAATCCATACTAGACCCTTATCTGAGCATGCAACCTGGCAGGCCTCAGGAAAAAGGGAGGGATGAGAGAGCGGCCCTCCTCCTGAAACACTATTAAAGGGGGCTTCCAGATTCCAATAAGCCCCCTGCCCTCAGACCCCCACAACCACTGGGCAAGGGTTGTGGGGATGAGGCCCTTGTCCCCATCAACATAGGGACAAGGTGCTTTGGGGGGACCCCAAAGCACCCTCCCCATATTGAGGGCATGTGGCCTGGTATGGTTCAAGGGGGGGTGGCACTCTCTCACCCCACCTTTTCCTGTGGCCTGCCAGGTTGCATGCTTAGATAAGAGTCTGGTACGGATTTTGGGGGGACCCCCACGCCATTTTTTTTACATTTTGGCACGAGGTCCCTGTCAGGGATGGGCTCAGCCCTTCCTTCTTTGAGCTGGCTGCTTAGCTGTCTGTTAATTGCCAGCTCCTATCTCTCCACAGTGACTCACTTGTTGATGATATCCTGCTTGTCAGTCCTGCTTACTTAAGTCGTCCAGCCCAGATGATCTCTGCCTTTGCCTGGTCAACATCACAGAGTGAGTGGCGAAGGCCATGAATTCATAAGATGCAGTCAATCCACTTGTTGGTAATATTTTTTTCCAGATTGGATGAGCAGGATCAGTTTGCCATGGCATTACAGACGCTCCTGAGTCGCACGGCTCACCTGGAATTTCCCACTGTGGCTGCACCGGTTCAACCTGTGTTGCAGGCCGTCACTGCTGCAGCTCCATTCTTTGTGCAGGCACCCGCCTCGAATATTACATCTATAAAAGTTATGTCTGGTTCCGCTCAGCTTCCCCAGTGATTTGAGGGCGATCCACTCCAATGCAGAGGGTTTCTCAACCAGGTTGAGATATACTTTGAGATGCTGCCCCAGGCATTTTCCCACGGACAGAAGCAAAGTAGGTTTCGTGATATCTTTGCTTTCTGAGAGAGACTTGGCCTGGGCAAACCCTCTGTGGGAGACGCAAAAACCCATTGTCCTGAGTTACCGAGTGTTTGCGGTTTCTTTTAAAAGGATATTTTACGTTCCCGCATACTCAGCTTCTGCTGCCAACTGCCTCATGTCCATCAAACAGAGTACGAGAACTGTTGCTGATTACGCATTTGAATTCCATACTCTGGCAGCAGAGGTTGCTTGGAACAATGAGGCCCTCATGGCTGCATTTTCTCATGGTTTCTCTTATACCATCAAAGATGAGATAGCAGCCCAAGATAAACCTACTGAGCTGGAGAAGTTGATCACATTTGCCATCCTCATTGACTCCAGAGTCAGAGAAAGGCTCTCTTTTAAGGAGAGCTTGTGGAAGCCTCCTGTACATTTGTCTCCAAGCTTTGCAGTCCCACCCTTGCCTCCCTCACCTCCTATGCCTCCTGGTATCGAGTCGATCAGTGAAGGTGAACCCATGCACTTGGGCTTCTCGTGTCTCCCTCCTCCTAAGGGCTCTCTTTTCCGCAGAGAGAGATTGTGCCTTTATTGTGGCCAAGCAGGTCACTTTTTGAAGTCTTTTCCTACCCATCCAGGGAACGCCTGTACCTTGAGGTCCTGTCACAGACAGACCATAGGTGACCTCAGTTGTTTCAATGGGTTACAGAAAAGAACAGAGAAGGTTGAACACTGAGATATCAATTTCACGATTTTTTTTTTTTTTTTACCAAGACATTGGATTTCTGGCAGAATCAACGGTTATTTTCTGTCCTTGCATGTACTTAGCCTGAAAAAAAAAAACTGAAACAGCCACCACATCTAAGATGGAGTGAGCTGAGATGTATTACATTTCTGCTCCTGGGTTAAGGTATTCTTTTAGTGTTAGAGTTAAGTTTGAGAGTTAGGTTTGTGTTCAGGTCAGCTTTAGGCTAGGTTCACAGTATTGGGTATTGTTTCTGGGGTGGGAATCGCACTTGTTCCTGCACCTGCAACCACCTACAGCCATAATGCGCTGTTCATTAAAAAGGTACGGGGCTGTCATTCATACCTAATGGTATCCCCATGCTTCTAGAAACATTGCGTTTTCGGATGCAAAAGCAACATGCGATTTTACTGCCACTGCGTATCAAAAATGGTGCAGGAACCATTCTCCTGCATGAAATGCAGGTACAGAAGGCCTTTTAAATGAATGAGCTGCCATGCCTGCATAAACGCGGCTTGTAGAGCCCCAATAATGTGAACCAGGTCTTAGTGTTTAGAGTTAAGATTTAGTGGAATGTAAAGAGTTAAGCATTAATTTACAAGAGTTAGGTTAAGGGCCGGTTTACAGTTTATATAAATATATATATATATATATATATATATATATATATTAGGGGTTTAACTCAATGGGGATCACCTTTCCTGTGCAAAGGGTAGTCCAAACAGCAAGTTTTCTTAAAATCTGACTTGTAGCCAGTTTAATTTAAAAGGTTGGATAAAAATCAAATAAAAAAACAGAAAATAAATCCTTGCCATCTAGGCACTAACTAACATTTTAGTTTCCTAACTCAGAGGTGAAGGGCTTCTCCCAGTCACCCACAAAACAAAGATAATGCAAACCTTTTTCTTTCTGGAAAAGCACTGTTAAACATTAGACATTCTATTTCGAAAACCTCTTTTTTTAATTTGGAACCACTTTCCATTCCTAAACAACATCAAGGACAGATAAGTGACATTTGGAAATGAGTGTCAGTAACAAGAAGTTATGCCTTTGATTTATGAATACTGAAGCGGAGAATGGATAAGGCTAATGTCCATTGCAAAATTTCCTTTTTAGCTATAATTTTCTGACATGCACTTGAGCAATGTAATGCATATTTTAAATGGTTGCCAGCATCTTTAATTTTGCTTGCCCAACCTGCAATAAGTCAATAACAGTCTTTTCCAAAAACACCTCTTCCTATCTGACAAAATCTCTCCAATAAACTGATTGGTATTACCTCTGTATTTGCACTTGCTAAATGCTAAGTATTGCTTGATATTACCATACTGAAAGAAATACTTCATGCCTTTCTGATAATATAAGTGGTACCCATACTCAATTCAATCTTAAATTAGAAATGAATTTGAATGTGAATGTTAAGCTGCAGTACTAAATGAGCTTTTAATTTTACTCTTTCACCTTAAAACATTTTAAACCTTCCCCAAACACATACACAACAGCTAGGCTGGCATTTCCATACCTAGAGAGCTTTCTTCTATGTTAATGCAAACTATGATGGCCATCAGCATCAGATTATTATTCTAATGCCGCGTACACACGGCCGGACTTCCCAACAGAAAAAGTCCAATGGGAGCTTTCGGTCGGACATTCCGACCGTGTGTATGCCACATCTGACTTTCTGTCGGCATTTCCGATGGACTCAGATATAGAACATGTTCTAAATCATTCAGTCGGAAAGGTTTTTGAGTGCAATTTACCAACTCCCTGTTGCAAAAGAAAACAGACTTTTGTTTTTAATGTTGTATATATTAGGGAATGATTTTATCCCCTCCATTTTTATTACCACATCTCATTGCAGAGTTTTCCATTCATTTCCTGTCCTGGAGCAAATATTTTCATAGTAAAGAGAATTTCCTTCTTAGAAAATTGCCACCCATTGATGGAATTCCTGCTCTAGTAACAACCATATCATTTAAATTTCACATGGAAACAAGTAAAATGGACGAACGAAATACAGATGATCAAACTCCGACTAAAATAGAAATGATCGAGATGTTTTCAAGACTGGAAAATGCTATAAAATTAGAAATCTCCACATTACGGATTTGAGACAATTGCGGAAACGTGTAGAGGAGACAAAAGGGAGGACGATTAAACAAGCTCGGGAATTAAGAAAATTAAATGAACAAGTTAAAATAATGCAACTAGATCAGAAGAAAATTTTTGAATAAATTAGAAGACGAAGAGAATCAAAATCGCAGACAAAATTTGAGAATCCGTGCGCTATCTGAAGAGAGAGGGGAGGATCTGAGAAAAACTATGAACATAATATTTAATTCTCTGCTGAACAAAGGGGTGGAAGACCGTTTCAAGACTGAGAGAGTCCATCTGCTTAGAAAACCCAAAAATAAGATCGGCCGAGAGACATTATTGTCAGATTTCAACTGTATGAAGACAAAGCGTAAATATGGAGGAAAATGCGGGGAGGACCACCCATAAAATACACAGGGACCGAGCTCCAAATCTTTACAGACCTGGCTCCAGAAACACTCGAGACATCTCCTAAAATCCCTATTGGAGCAAATGCGCATACAGAACATCAAATACAATGGGGAGAAGTACCTCGAAAGGAAGAATAGTAACTAGGAGAAGTACTTTGCAAGGACGAACAGTAACTATCCACAGTAGACAGAATTTATATGAAAGGGTTCAATATCCTCAGACACGTAATAGTTTCGGGACCCCCCATGAAAGTGAGAGAAATGTTGGGCTGGGGAAATCCGGAACAACTAGTGACCCACAGATGAGTAATAGGGAAGGGATCCCTCTGGAGACCCCTGAAAGTAGTTTAAATCTAGATGGGCAGAGAGAAATAAGAAGGGGCTGGGGAAAAAAAACACAGAAGAAGACTGAAACAAACTTTCTGACATACAATATTCGAGGTCTAAACTCACCAGCCAAGAGACATAAAATTTGAAAAGAATTTAAATTAAGCAGTATAGAGCAGAAGTGGTGTTTCTACAGGAGACTCACCTTTCTCGGGAAACAGATGTTATATTATTATAAAAAATTCAACAACTAAGAGGTCCAAGGGGGTGGCAATTGGGTTTGCAAAAGCGATGAGATTCACATTGAAAGATAGGATGACAGACCCCTAAGGTCGATACCTCTTCTTGAAGGGTAGTCTGGGGGAAATGACATGTACATTGGCAAACATATATTGCCCCAATAGGAACCCCATAACGTTTTTGAAACAGGTCATGGGAAAGTTAATGGACATTAAGAAGGGGGATGTAATATTGACTGGAAATCTGAATTTCTGTATGAACCTTGGATATTGGATAGTACGTCCCGTGTGCAGGGGACAAAAAATGCCCAGCTAAAAATGATAAAGCATAAAATGCATCAATATCAAATGATGGATGTGTGGAGGGTTCAGCACCCGAAGACACGGGATTACACATTTTACTCCCCTGTACATGGGATGTACTTGAGGCTGGATTATATAGTGGTGGACCATAGGTTATTGGAGCGGGTAACCAAAACAAATATAGAAATATCTACGCTATCTGACCACTCCCCTGTGTCAATGAGGATGAGGACACCAGGAACCCAAAGACATCCGTATTCATGGTGATTGAATGAAGCCCTTTTACAAGATGAGAAAGTAGTAGAAGTGGTCAAAAAAGAAATAGAACAATACTTTTTAATCAATGACACAGGGGAAACTTCAGAAGCTACCCTGTGGGAAGCCCATAAAGCCTACACCTGGGGAATCCTTAACTCTATAGGCGCGGGGAAGAAAAAAGAGAGGATTAAAAAAATGAACACCCTAATAGAAGAGATACACCAATTAAAACAAGGACATAAAAAATATAAAGGACAACATCAGGAGTTATTTCACCAACTAGTTAATAAGAGAGACAAACTTAAGGATATCATGGAACAGGAGTCAAAAAGGACATTTAACAGAATAGAAAAAGAAAGATACCAATGGGGAAATAAAGTGAGTAAACATCTAGCAAGAATGTTAAAAAAGGAAAGAGCAATACAATATATAGAAAAAAATTCAGAATAAGAATGGGGAAATGGTATATACAACCAATGAGATAGCGAAAGTGTTTAGGAGCTACTATGGGGCTCTTTATTCCCTAAACCAGAAGGGACAACAGGAAACAGAGAAAATAGAGAAGATCAAAGAAGGAGCAAAGAGAAGGAGCAAAATATCAGATGGGTGGTGAGGCTTTGTCGGCGCCAATAATGGTTATCTTAAAAGAGGGGAAGAATGATACACTTTGTTCAAGTTATAGGCCAATAACCTTATTGAACGCAGATACTAAACTATATGCTAAGGTATTAGCGACCAGGTTGAAAGAGTGGATGACCGATCTGGTTCACCCTGACCAGGTCAGGTTTATCCCAGGGAGAGAAGGGAGGGACAACGGTGTGAGAACATTGCTCCTCTTCCAGGCCATAAAAATAAGTAAGTCCCCAGGTCTATTCCTGTCAATTTATGCTGAAAAAGCATTCAACTGGGTAGATGGGGGACTTATGATAAAAACATTGGAAGTTTTTGGCTTGGGTCCAAGAATGATCAAATGGATCAAAGTATTGTATAACCATCTGACTGCCTCCATAAAAGTGAACAGCATGTCATCCTCTCCCCTCGTAATGGAAAATGGAACCAGACAGGGGTGTCCTTTATCACCACTTTTGTTTGTGTTGACACGCGAACCCCTCCTTACTTCAATCCACAATAAGCCAGATATTAAGGGGATCAAGATTGGGGAGGAAGAGCATAAGCTGGCAGCTTTTTCTGACGACGTGTTGTTTTATATCTCAATCCCTAGGATCACAATGCCAAATTTATTGAAGATACTAAAGCAGTATGAAGAAATATCAAACTTTAAAATTAATCTTAGTAAATCTGAGATCCTAAATATAAATGTAAGTAGACAGGAAGAAGTGAATCTGCAAAAAGAATACAATTTCCCATGGAGGAAGGACTTAAAACATCTAGGAATCAGATTAACCACCTCACTACGGAAAATATATTTAATAAACTTCATCCCTTTGTTAGATGAAATTAAGAATCAAATAAAAAAAATATCAACATGACCCCATCATGGATAGGGCATATCAACATGGTAAAGATGGTATTGTCCCGAAAATCTTGTACAAGTTCCAAATGCTGCCATTATCGCTTCCGCAACCATATTTTAAAGCTTTAAAAACTATGATAATGAAATTCATATGGCAAAATAAATAACCGAGAATAGCATCCTCTGTATTATTAAAGGGGAAAAAACAAGGTGGCTTAGCCGTTCCAGATTTTAAAAAGTACTACAAAGCAGTGGCACTTACACGAGTGATTGAATGGGCGAAGGGGGAAAATGAAAAAAGGTGGGTTAAATTAGAAAATGAAATGAGTAGTACACAGTTAAGAAGTACAATATGGATTCCCCCACAATATAGGGCACTGGGAGTGAACATGCACGATAGACATGTGCAGGATGAAAAAATTTGTTTAGTTTCGATTCATTATTTAACTAAATTCATTTAGTTAAATTTGTTGCATTCGCTACATTCGTTTTCGGGATTCGTTTAGTTTCGTATTTGAAAAAATTTGCCTGTATTCGAAAAAATTCAACCGCATTCGAAAAAAAACTATCGAATTTGAAAAAATTCTGCTGCATTCGAAAAAATTTGACCGAATTTGAAAAGTAAACTATATATAACCATTTTGCGAAATTCGAAATTCGTATATAATGAATTCACATTCAAATAGAAAAGATTAGAATATAATAGAAAATAATGGAAAAGAATAGCATAGAAAAACAATAGACCAGCATAGAATAAATATAAAATATATATATATAACATCTTCCAAAATTCGAATTTCATATAGGATGAATTTGAATTCAAGTAGAATTAAAAGATTAGAACAGAAAATAGTAGAAAAACAATGGAACAGAATAGAATAAAATATAATCTATATATTATATTTTATTCTATTCTGTTCTATTGTTTTTCTATTCTAATCTTTTCTATTCAAATTCATTATATACGAAATTCGAATTTCAGAAGCCATCTTCCGAAATTCGAATTTCGTATAGCATGAATTCAAATTCGAGTGGAAAAGTTTAGAATAGAAAAGAATAGCATAGAAAAACAATGGAACAGAATAGAAAAAAATATAATATATATATTATATTTTATTCTGTTCTATTGTTTTTCTAGTCTGTTATTTTCTATTCTAATCTTTTCTATTCAAATTCGAATCCATTCTATACGAAATTTGAACTTCAGAAGCCATGTTCTGAAATTTTGTATAGAATTAATTTGAATAGAAAAGACTAGAATAGAAAATAATAGAAAACAAAAGCATAGAAAAACAATAGAACAGAATAATAAAAAATATTATATATATTCTATTGCTTTATTGTTTTATATTCTATTCTATTGTATTTTTTAGAAAATCGATTTCTATTTTTTTCTAATTCGATTCGAATTTGTTTTCGAATTCAATCTTTTTTCGGATTTGTTTAAATTCGTTACTTTTGTAATTCGGAAATTTGGATGCATACAAATTTCCGAATAATGAAAAATTTGTCCGAATTTCGATTCTGAACGAAATGGAGTGCACATGTCTAGTGCACGAAATGACACGGAATGTACTAAAAATACAGGACATGACTCATAAACAAAATAAATGGCTATATAACTCACATTTGATTTTTTTAAAGGAAAATGATTATTTTGCACCTGGGAAAAGGTCAATAGGGGGAATTGGATAAAAAGATAATGCACAGCTGAAAGATATAACAAAGATGGGAAAAATAAGCACTTTCCAAGAATTAAGACATGACACTGACTTAATGGTGATTAATAGATGGCGGTACCTCCAGTTAAGGCACTTTGTTGAGAAATTACCTCAACCAATAAGATCTGGGGAAGATCTTAGGCCTCTGGAGCGGCTTTGCATAATGGGAAAATCAAGAAATAATATATCCAGGATATATAAAATATTATCAGCAGGGGAGGATCTGGAGTTCCCGCCATATATTGAAAAATGGGAAAAAGAATTGGAGTCACAATGTAATAAGCACACTATTGAAAAGATTTTGAAACTAACACATAGCTCTGCTGTAGATATAAAGACAGCTGAGATGAACTATAAATGCCTGGCAAGGTGGTATGCAACCCCAGATAAAACAAGTAAATACCAACCGGGGAAATCCCCATAGTGTTGGAGAGGATGTAAGGTAGTAGGAACAATGGCCCACTTGTGGTGGGACTGCCCCATAGTTAAAAAGTATTGGAAGGAGGTCTTACAACTAATAAAGGAAATCGCCAACAAAACAATACCTGAAGATCCCTGGGCATGCTTGTTCCATGGCGTGGATGGTTCAGTTAAACAATATAAAACATCAGTAATCCCCCTCTTGATCAATGTAGCGAATAGTCTTTTACCCAAAAAAAGGCAGGAAGTAGAAAGCCCAAAAATTCGGGAACGGATACTCGGTATTGACAAAACATATAATCTGGTGAGTTTAAACCACAGTGGGGAAGAATAAGAAAGCGAGGACCGAAAGGATAAATAGGAGAGCTGTAAAGCATTCAAAAAGACGTGGAGATATGTTGAAGTAGAAAGCTGATAGGAAAAGGGGTCAGTGGTCGAAAATGGGTGAAAACAAAAGTTTACTTGACTGTTCGTTTAGTATGAGGTAGGGTGGGGTAGGTAGGGGGGAGGGAGGGGCGGGGGAGGGGTAGGCTATATAGAAAAATGTCATGTAAAACCATAGATGTTAGTAAATACGTGTTTTCTATTATTGTACTATGGCATTTTGTATAAAATAAAATAAAGAATAATAATTAAAAAAAAATTCACATCATTTTCCACTGGTCATGTTTCCCAGCAGGGGCTCCACAGTGCCATGGTAGTTCATTGAGAACTACAAGCCAACAGCCAGTAAGGCTGTCTGGACTTGTAGTTCATTCCTACACTGAGCTCTGTGTTTGAATGGCACGGCCATGTGGACGGAGCCCCGTGCAGCCGCACTGCTTTCAAAAACTGGCAGCTAGTATGGGGAACTTATCCCTGTACTGCTGCCACAGGGAGGGGGAGGCAGCGGGCATCGACTGCAGCACAGGGAACATGTTACAAGTACCACCCTAAAATCAAGTGGAACATATAACATGTTCCCAAAGGTGAACTTATCCTTTAAATTTTAGGACCCCCCCCCTTTTCTCCGTTCCAACATTTTGAATGTCTCAATATTTTTATAATTGTTCCTTGATTGTTTGTATTTGTTTTTAATATTTTCCTCTGTATTTTTATTTTTATTATATTTTGCATGTTTTTATTTATTGTTCATTTTACATTATATGGAAAATAAGTATTAGGGAAAGTTACACTCTGTAAAAGGCAACAAATATATATTGCCTTTTCAAACACATTACAAACATTAAAGTGTAACTCCAGTTTAAAATCTCAATTTTTTCCCCCCTATAAAACTTGTCTTCTTTTTTTCGCAGCTGTTTTAGTTTAGTTGGAAAGGTTTGTTTTAGTGAGTAAATATGGAGTACCTGAAAGTGGGCGGTCTTATGATTGTTCCCACCTGCAGTAACAATGGGGGTGTTCACTTCTTCTCTCCTACAAGTACCATGATGCAATGGAAGGCTGTTCTCTGCATTTCTGTTGTGACTTCCTGGTTGGGCGGGGTCAGTCCTGAGTGCACACTCTGGACTGTCTTTAAAGTTCATGAACGCTTGCTGCATTCCCATTTGATGCGATTTTACAGCGCATTCATTTGTTGATGCTGCAAATCACACTGGAATGCAGAAAAAGTAGTGCACACACGCCTCAGCAATTAGCATGTTACTGCCATACCATACTGCGCTTAGAGTGCCATTAACATCACATTGGCATATAAAATGCAGATCGCAAGGGCAGTGCTTTAAACATAGTGCGACTTTTCTGCACTACGTTCTGATGTGAACCAGCCCTAAGACCTATATTTTCAATCAACCCAAACATTGAGGTAAAGATACCCAAAAGAAAAATTCATACATTTTGTACTTTAGATGAAAAGCAAATTAGCCAAGCTAATGATGATGACTTGCAAAAGCTGACAATCCTGATAATTCAAATAAATACCTAAAAAAAATATATATATATATACATACACACACACACACACATATATATATTCACACACACAAATATATATTTGTATTTTGGACACAAAGTACAAAATATTGAAAAAATAAAGGCTTAAAAACTGAAAATAAAAAAAAACAAAGTTATAAAAATTAAAAAAGAAAAGAGACAAAACATAATCAACACAAAAAAATTATAACAACTGGGTCACATATAAAACACAATTGCTATAAAATAAAGAAAGTGACACAGACATCAAATATAGGTTTGAGCCCTTTCACACTTGTGTGACTTGTCCTGCGACTTGGGACTGCAAAGTCACATGACAAGTTGTACCCCATGATTTCCAATGAGTACCGTTTATATCTGTATGACTTCAAGTCGCAGCGACTTCAAAGTAATCCCTGCACTACTTTGATGCGAATTAAGGTCCATAGGCCTCAATATTACACAGACATTGCTTCAAGCCACGTCAAAAATCACAGCAAAGTCGTGTGACTTTCAGGTCGCACAAATGTGAAAGGGGCCTTATAGTGTATATAATGAAGCCAGATGAACACACACACACCTCCTAAATCTATGTTTTGTCCCATGACATTTGCAGCATGAGGCTGATTGACAGCTCTGTTTGTTTTGGTCAGCCACGTGGGGACGTCAGTGTGCTGCATTTTAGTACATCTGACTTTTTTTGAGCATTTCATAGATGCTTTTTTATATTATATCATTGTCATATGATAATTTTTTGTCCCAACGCAAGTTTTAAAATGGCGCCAGGACACTGGCAGGTCGTGGGCTTTAGCGCCAGTTTTGATGCAACTCTGTCCTACTTCATCCCGCAACCATGGATTACTATTAAGCCTAGTACACACGATTGGATTTTCCGAGGGGAATTGTGTGATGACAGACCGTTTGTGGAAAATCTGACCGTTTGTACGCTCTATCAGACAATTGTTGGCCAACTTTCCGTGGACAAATGTTGGATGGCAGGTTTATAAATTTTACGCGGACAAATGTCTGTTGACGGAGTTTCTGATCTTGTGTACACAAGTTCGTCGGACAAAAGTCCAAAGTACAAACACGCATGCTCGGAAGCAATGACGAGCCGTAAGCGGTCGGTCTTGTAAACTATGCAATGAAATACAAATAAACTTATAAATGCAGCGCTAATAAGTTATATATAAAACAAAAAGACAATATAACACCCAAACTTAGTTTGAAACTAGTAATAGCTTGGTGGTAGGACACAAGCAGATGTGTGTCAGAAATTACCTATTTGAATATAAGTGAAAAATCAATCTACAATAATATAAAAAAAGTGTCCATAGCGGAAAAATATTCCTCACTGGATACAAAAAATTCCATGGGGAAAAACAAATGGTGTGTAAACTATGCCTTTTCAGCCAATGGGTGCAGCGAAACAATATTCTTCATGTGGTCTAGGCCAACATACAGCTGTAATAGTAGAAGGAGTGGGTACACTTACCACAAAAGTTGGACACACTCACCGTACGGCGGTGTGTCAATCAGGCATTGGGATTGATCGATCCTGTAAGTGCTTGATAGAAGATAATGATGGTGAAGAGATGCACTTCAATGGCTTCATCCGAAGTAGCAGTGGAAGGATGATGATGTTCAAATCCCCAACAGGTGAATGTGCTTGCATTCACATGAAGAAGTCAGCTGGATAGAGTATGCAAACTCCTCGGTGTAGCATATCTCCACTACAGTGATGCAGTGTACAGGAGCTCTCTGCAGGCCGCTGACATCTTATTCCTGGGCATCTTCCGGGTTCTGATCTTCAGCTGTCCTGGTTGGCCAGGCTGAGATGATGTCACTCGCCTGCATGTGCAGAATTTGAGTTCTTTCTCCAGATACTGAAATTGTACGATGAGCAGATGGGTTGGACTCCTATGCTGTATGGCAAAAAGAGTCAACTGTGCTTTAGGTCTCTTAATGGGGGACCTATCCCTCTGCGGTTATCACCAGACACTTCCGTTGTATGGGTTGGCCTCCTATGGTGGCGCTCAATATCCAGGTTGTGCAGGCATGATATCCAAAGGATTGGCACTCAAAAAACGTAACCCAGCAGCAACTGCGATCAACAGGTGGCCTGGAGCAGACCAAAAAAGAAGAACTTGTAAACTAGCATTTGTAATGGAGAATTAACATGAAGCTGCTTTGCTGGTGATACTGATGGAGTTCTGCCAAACATATTTTCAAAGGCTTTTTTTTTTCTAGTGATATCAAGAATAATATTATTTTGCTTGTTTTTTTTTTTTTGTTTTTTTTTTTTGGGCATGTTACCACAACACCATTATCCCGTAGTTTTTAAGATCAAAGATACAACTATGTTGGTGTTCCTTGTTATTTTACATTGTATTTTTTAAAATGTAACTACCTACTCCCAAACTGTCATTTGAAGTAAAACACATAGCCAAGTATTATTCTACACATTTTTTTATTGTGCATTAAAAAAAAGAAAACAAATAAAATTAGACGTGCTATCTGCCAATAGAACTTAAACCAAAAAGTGCATTCTATGCATCCAAAAATATAGAAAATATACCAAATCAAATCATTATTCAACCAAAAAATAAAATAAAAGCCTCATGCATGTGTCCTGCTTCTTAATATAGGGGGTCAACAATGCCAAGAGTTGGTGAAAGCAGGAATCCATCATCAGGAGATAATTCCAAAAATCATCTGGATTATTCTCCTGGAGCTCCTGCAGCAAAGGCATATGGCATAATTGGTCACGATTAATAAAGCAACCAATTTTTGGTTCAAGAAATCCTCCTCCTCCTGTTCCTATATGTATGTGGTTTCCCCTTACAGGCAGGACTTTAAAGGCATGGACTCGTAGAACAAACAATTGTATTAAATACTATACAACATATAAAATTGATACATACATACATATGAAGAAATCTCTAAACAAAATGGCTTATAAATGCACAGTGTTCCAGAAAAGTCATAGAGAACTCTTCATGCAGAATATAAATATATAATGAATTACAACAATGCATAAATGTTTCCTACGCGTTACGGCGACACACCTCCTTCTAAGCATGCTTTACCAGAAAATAAATTATTTAGGCTACAAAGGCTCAAAAGGCTACACTCGGGAAGGAGGTGGAGCGGGAGGAGGAGAGCGGCCAGACAAAGCGGCTTTATTTGAGGTATTAAGAGACTTCAATTTACATTGAGAGTGACACACGAGAAGCTGTGCATGAGAAAGGGCTGGCAGTAATGTTTTCTCAACTTTAAAGTAGCGCTGTTCCAGGGCCAGGAGAGGTGGTACAGCTGGCCTGACACCCCCCAATGGGTGGCACCCGGGGTGGACCACCCGATCCCCGCCCCCTGTTGGTAAAAAAACATTTATCGGCGTAATCGTATAACACGCAGGCATGGTTTTTATTCTACATATACATAAATATATATATATATTAATAAAAATATAATGGCCAATCGGGGGCCCTTGCACCCGTGGGGCCCTATGCTGCAGCCTAGACCAGCCTGTGCATTAATTCGTCCCTTCCTCCATCCACCCACCCAGTAGCGAAAAACAAATCAAGACAAGGCAGGCATATATATGTTGTTCTATACTCACATGCTCAAAGGTAGCAGCCAAGAGCAATGGTTCACTGGAAAGTGGCCAGATGGCCAAATGGATCAGGTGGATGAAAAACAACAAAAGGTTGAAAAGAAGGGGGAGAGCTTCCTGATTGCTGAGGGGGGAATTGCGGATGCAGCGATCCCCTGAATGCAGCCCGGGACCGCGGCAACAGGAGGCTGGGAAATAGAGTGGATAAAGTAAAAAAGCTGACCATAATAATCAACATATATATTGTAAATATATATATATATATATATATATATATATATATATATATATATATATATATATATATATATATATATATATATATTCATAAAGTCATTCTAGGTAAATCCGCTATAGCCAACTTTCCTCATATATAGAGGTAGAAAGCATATAAATGGCTAAAAATAGGAATCATATCCTGTATAAAGTATCACAGTAAAATGTGTACATATATATATACACACGAGCGGGCTTTCCGTCGGACCAGCACACAGACGAGCGGACTTTCCGCCCAAAACTGAGTCTGACGGAAAGGTTTAAAACATGTTTCAAATCTAGGTCCGGCGGGCTTTTGGGAAAAAGTCCACCGGAAAAGTCCGCCGGAGCCCACACACGGGCGGATTGTCCGGCAGACTCTGGTCCGCCAGACCAAGTATGCCGGAAAGTCCGACCGTGTGTACGCGGCATAAGAAACCGCCTAAAGGAAATGGGATTTACATACAGAAAAGCTAAAAGAAAGCCATCTCTAACACCTAAAGACAAAAAAACAAGGTTACAATGGGCTAAGGAAAGGCAATCGCGGACTGTGGATGATTGGATTTCTGTCTTGACGCTTTGATGTCTTCCTTGGTCTACCAGTATGCTTGCCTTTAACCACCTTCCCATGTTGTTTGTATTTGGTCCATGTTTTAGACACAGCCGACTGTGAACAACCAACATCTTGTGCAACACTGCGTGATGATTTACCCTCTTTAAGGAGTTTCATAATCCTCTCCTTTTTTTCATTTGACATCTCTGGTGTTGGAGCCATGTTTCATGTCAGTCCACTTGTTGCAACAGCTCTCCAAGGTGTCATCACACCTTTTTACCTACATACTAACAAGCAGATTTAATCTGATGCAGGTGTTATGCCCCGTACACACGGTCGGATTTTCCCATGGACAACGTCCGATCGGAGCGTGTTGTCGGAAATTCCGACCGTGTGTGGGCTCCATCGGACATTTTCCATCGGATTTTCCGACACACAAAGTTGGAGAGCAGGAGATAAAATTTTCCGACAACAAAATCCGATCGCGTCAATTCCAACCGTGTGTGGCCTGTTCCGACGCACAAAGTGCCACGCATGCTCAGAAGAAATTCCGACACGGGACAGCTCGTTCTGGTAAACATAGCGTTCGCAATGGATACAGCACTTTCGTCACGCTGCAATGTTAAAAATGGTTTAATACAGCGCACTCTCTTCTTCTTTATAATGTGACAAGAATTAAGTAGTTTTGCTGCTCATATTTACACACACTTCTCACAAAGTTTTATTTGTGTTTTTTTTAGTGGGATTCCCTGAATATATTGTTATTAGTTGTCACATCTGACAGTTTTATATTTTTTTTATTTGTTTTTTTTTTGATTTTCAGCCTTTTTTTTCTTTAATGTTTGTATTTTTTCCAAGGCTGATCCTTGTTCAATGTTATTTTTATTTTTACTCCAGAATATTTTTGGGTGTGTTTTGTGTGTCAAGTTACCCCAACACCATTGATATCTTGTATTATTTAATCTCAAGGAGATTGTTTGGTGTTGGTGTCCCTTGTTCATTTCACATTGTATATTTGAAATGTACCTGAATCCTCACAAACCAACTGTCATTTTTGAAGTAAAACACATAGGAGAGTATAATTCAAAACAAAAATCCTTTATTAAGGGATCAGAACCAAACAAAGAGGAAGGCAACACTGGATCAACAGGAGAAATTAGCGAAGCCTGGGACCCCCACGGCAGACATCAATTCTTCAACATCAAAATTGGTGGCCTGAGGAGTCCATATGTAAGGGAGGGCAGTCTGGTCCGGGATTCGCAGAGACTCGGATAGCAGCAGATGACATCTGTGTCCCCAGGCTGTGGTACCACAAGAGGCTGCATCTTTTGGCTGACCAGACTGGATCCAGGGCAATCACTGTCTGGTCTTCCTTCCACACTTCCTTCCGGGCTGTTGCTGTGCAGTTGGAGATGTGGCAGGAGGAGGAGTAGGACTTGGAGGAGGAGGAGGACTGGGGGGACCTGGAGGAGGACTGGGGGGACCTGGAGGAGGACTGGGAGGACCTGGAGGAGAGGGAGGAGGAGGATGAGGACCTGCAGGAGGAGGACCATCCCAAAGATGTGTGTGAGGTGTAATTTGGCCCCTCATACCTTTCTCCAGAGCCTCCGATATGAGGGCCTCACACATGGCTTTTTGGCCTTCCTCCATCCTCTGCATTTTATAGGCTATGAAGGCAGCAATGTTCTCCTGCATGGTGTGGGGTGCTCCCAGAACCTCTGTAGCCCTCCAAAAGAATGCTATAGCAGCCTCCTCTAGGGTACTCCTCCTACTGCCACTTTCTGTTTTCAGGGGGGGTGGAGGGACCTTGATATCAGCCAGCCGGCTCGGCCCGGCCACCTCCTGGCTGAGACTTCCCTGTGTATGAAAAAGGGACATGGTTTTAGTTTTTGCATCATCAATCACAATCCTAAATTAGTACTCCCAACTAACATCTAGGTAACATCATTGATTGGACAAGCAGAAATATTTAGAGGAATGCTATACCTGGCTCAATCTGGGCTCCTCCACATATCGCCTGGAAGGCCCAGGTTGGGCGTCAGAAGCCTCAGCCGGGGGGGAAGGAAGCATGGAAGGAAGACTGGAGAGGGATGGCCTGGGTTCAGTCTGGCCTGCCAGAAAGTGCAGCCTGTCGTAGTACAACATCCCGGGGACATAGATGTCATCTGCTGCTCCGGATCTCTGTAAATCCAGGACTTTCTTGCGCTCCCTCAGATATGTGCTCCTCAGGCCACCAATGAAGATCTTTAAATAGGTGATGTCTGCCGTGGGGATCACCTGCTTCACAATTTCACACAATTGCTCCAGTGCTGCCTTCCTCTTTGCTTGGTTCTTGAAATGTGGGTGGGTAATCTCCCACAGACAGGGCAGCTTACTTAGCATCTCTACGAATACTGACATGAAGTCATTATCTTTCATTAAGATATCCATGTTCACTGCAAGACACAACACAAGACAAAGCCTAATGTCAGACAAAACTCTCCTAATCTTGTTACAATATAGGCCTCAATCTAGAAGCAGTATAGGCACAAGTTTGTCTCTTACCTTCGTTCTTATGATCGGCGCATCCAATGCTCCTTCCTCCGCTCACAGATCGTACGTAATACGCACGCGTGTTATGCTTTATACACACTGCGCATGCGTGTAACTCCGCCCGCCCCTGACGTTCTTTCTAGTCTATTCCCCGCCCCTTTTCGTTCAGCGCAGTGGGTGAAGAGCATGATGGCGGAGTTACAGCAGGTGCATGCTAATTCTAGCAACGAGGAGGAGGAGGAGGAAAGCCCGGATCCAGGCACGTCCCGATCCAGAAGGAGACGTTTTAAGGCCACAAATATGTCGTTTGGGGAGATGTTGGAGATGGTCGACATCATGAGGAAGTCCGACTATGACGGAAAATATGGGCCTTACCCCCACCCCAACATCCGAAAGGCCAAGATCATGGCGAAAGTGGTCAGGAGTCTTGAGAGGAATTTCGGGGTACGAAGATCTAAAGATCAGCTCAGGAAGCGGTGGTCGGACCTGAAGTTGAGAGAGCCAGAGCAGTACCGAAAGATCCGGAGAGTGCTGCAAAAAAGTAAGTAGTTGTGCTGTGTTCCTATTCTTTCTGTCTTTATTCCGTTCGTTCTGCTCCATATGCTTTTATTAATTGTAACGTTTAAAAGGGCAACTTTAATGTTCATGGGCCCATTATTCGTTTGTATCAAACATTTTTCTTTCGGCCTCTAGAACACCATTGTTTAGGCCATATGCATTTTCACACATTTTTTGGGGCCTACTTGGATGCCAAATATTTGTTTGTGTAGATGGGTTTGTTACTAGAATGAAATGCAAACTAGATTGTGTGTAAGGAGAGGACACTGAGCAGCTGTTTTCACATCTGGACACTGGAGCACTAGTGTGGGACACAAGAACACCATTTTTGTTAGGGGGGCACACAGGTGCTCCAGTGTATACTATAGGGGGGGCTACATCTGTGAAGCTTGTACTAAACATGTAAAGTATTGCAGCTTGACAAAGGCCACTAAAAAATATACATCTTGGAACTCGGCTAAAATAGATAATTGTACCCCACTTCCAAGCAATGTTTCCTATTTCTAGTTCTGCCATCAAATATCTGTGTGCTAAGTATACCATTTTTGTTTTACATAGGGGAGAAAAGACTCGGAGGACACCCCTCATCCGAGGAGACCAGAGACCCCCCACCTCTGGAAGAAGGGGAAATACCAACACAAGAAGCTGAGCAGGAGGAAGAAGAAGATGTGGTGGAGATTGGCACCACAACAGGTGAGTGTATGCGACCACAGGCTCAGGTAAAAGAGATGGATGGTGGCAGATTTTCGAGACCTTTTTTTTTGTTCTTTATCTCTTTTTAGGTGATCGTGATGTGAGGGAGAGAGAACGTTTCACATCTGAAAGTGCCCAGATACTGATCGGGGAGATCATGGGGTGTAATCTCCAATTGCAAAACATCCAGCAACAAATCAGTGATGTTATTAAAAAAAATAATAACATCATTGATGTTTTGGGGTGAATTTAAACCCCACAAAATCACCTGTTTTATCGTGGTCCAATCTTACAAAACTTTTTTAAATGTTTTGAAAAGCCAAATTTGGAGGATGCACACAGTGTGCCAACATGTGCTATCTGCCATCACGGGAGATCAATGGACGCGTTTTGGGGGTGCAACCCCTTCCTCAATTAAAAAGTCGCGTTGAGGAAGGGCTTGCTCCCCCAAAACACGTCCCTTGATCTCCCCTGATGGCAGATAGCACATGTTGACATTCGTAAATTGGTGTGCATCTTCCAAATTTGGCTTTTCCAGGGGTGATTTCCCCCCATCTGAACGCTATATCAAACCCAGTTCCTAAATACTGATGTCTGATATAGCCTTCAGGTTTTACCATATGTGAACTTTGTAAGTTCAAGTTTTTTGGCTTTCTTGTTGGTTTTACACAGGTCTGTTTGATCTGAAATGGATATTTCGATTTTTGATAATGCTACTGCAAACATTGTTATACAACAAACATGTTGGTTTGTTTTAAAAACCTTTGGTAAATGCACATGTGATTGTGCAGGTATAAAAAAGTGCCTTACTCAAGAATGTGTGGATTATTGTCTCAACACTACAACACTTTTGGGGTGATGTAATTGCTGTTTTATGCAAAAATGGGGGTTATTTCCTAAGGGCAAATCCACTTTGCACTACAAGTGCAGGTTCAGTGCAGTTGCAAGTGCACTTGTAGTGAAATGTGTTTTTGCATTTAGGAAGTACCAGCCAACACTGTTTTTTATAAGGTTACCCAATCACGACATTTTCTGCACTCAACACATTTCTGTCAGGGTCAGCTAAAACAAACACAAGCAGTAAATGTCCACAAAGAATTTCTTTTGGTTGTTTCTTATTTGAAAAAGGTGTCACAGATTGTCTGGCATATTGATAGCCCCCCTACCCGCAAAGAACTCCAGGTAGCGTAACCGGACATCACGGGCATTCAGGGAGGGCAAGCCAGGACGGCCACTTTCAAGCGCCGTCAGTGTTGATGGATTTGGGATTCCGGCCTCAGGCCCAACTGAGCCAGCATAGTTGGCTGAATGTTTTCTTAAAAAATTATGGAGAACACAGCAGGCAAGTATTATATGGTTCAGTTTATACTCCGCCATATGGATGGGTGTCAGAAATAATCGGAACCGGCTGGCCAGGATTCCAAATGTGTTCTCCACCACTCTTCGGGCTCTGGCCAGCTGGTAATTAAAAACCCTCTGTTCCGGGGTAAGGGTCCTCATCGGGAATGGCCGCATCAGGTGGTCCCCCAGCGCAAATGCTTCATCAGCAACAAACACAAATGGGAGACCTTCAACATTGTCCTCTGGAGGTGGCAAGTCCAAGCTGCCATTCTGGAGACGCCTGTAGAACTCCGTCTGGGCGATCACTCCACCATCGGACATCCGGCCATTCTTCCCCACGTCCACATACCAGAACTCTTAATTAGCCGACACCACCGCCAACATCACTATACTATTAAACCCCTTGTAATTATAATAGTACGACACCGAGTTGGGTGGTGGGACGATGTGGACGTGTTTCCCATCAATTGCCCCTCCGCAGTTAGGAAAGTGCCACCGCTGGGCAAAGTGGGAGGCCACAGTCTGCCATTCCTGTGGCGTGGAAGGAAACTGTTGAGGAAAAAACAATAAACATTACTATTTTTTCACAGAAACATGGCAAGCAGATTATACACAAACATTATGGGGCAACCTCCAGATAGCATTTATTAAGGGGAATTTAACAACAACAAAGTATAAGGTACACCTATCATATTCCCCCTCCCCCCCTCATGGGCCATATCTAACATTATAGGGGGGGAACTCTTGGACAGGTAACCCTCTTCACCTCATTGAGAGATGAATGCCTAAATAATGGGTATTACTTGGAACAGCCCCTCCTTAGTTACACTATTGGCAGACCACTGGACAGGTAAGAAGTGTCATAATACAAAGATATAAATACACACTGTACACATTTGAGCACAATTGAACATTCTGCTATTACCTATCAAGATAATAATAGGATACAAAAACTTTAAACAGTACCATTTGAAAGTATACAGGCAGGCCCTTGCACTACATGCTTTGGGGAATTCATCCATAAATCTGACCAGTAAAGAGATGGGTATAGTGTGTATGGGTTTGGCAAAGTCAGCAGATAGATGATTGAGGATAGAGAATTGGGATCAGCTGACTTAGCAGTTGGGGGGAGGGAGGTTTACAAAAAATTTGGGGACACCACAAAAAAAGCCTCTGGCACTCTGCCTGAATTTAAATAAAAAATAACATTTCCAAACATTTTAGGGGGTGTTTGGGGTAAAGCACTACTATGGAGCTGATAAAATACATTGTTAAGTGACTACATGAGGTGAATATAGGGGCAGGAGACACCATGCTGGAGAGGTTATTGAAGGGCAAATATGTATGTATCTATGAAGGACATAAAATAATAATTACATAAAAATCCAGCATGCATGAGGACAAAGGGGACATTCACAGCATATTACAATCATGGTAATTAGGGAATGGGGAAAGAAATACAATATATTAGCAAACATTCAATACAATAAAATGGGATATAAAAGGATAAAAATCTTACCTTCATATATTCCTTCTGCAGGACCTGGATGATGGCAGAACAGGTCTCTGGGATAATGATCCCCAGAGCCTGGGGGGAGATGCCTGTCGAGAACTTGAAGTCCTGCAGGCTTCTCCCTGTGGCCAAATACCGCAAGGTAGCGACCAGCCTCTGCTCCGCAGTGATGGCTTGCCTCATGCAGGTATCCTGCCTGCTAATATAGGGGGTCAGCGAAGCCAACAAACAGTGAAACACGGGGTCCGTCATCCTGAGAAAGTTCCTGAAATCATCAGGATTATTCTCACGGATCTCACGGAGCAAAGGCATATGACCGAACTGGTCACGCTGAAGCAACCAATTCTTGGTCCATGAACTCCTCCCCACCCTGTTCATGGACCGGACTTGTGTCAAGGTCAGGACCCCAACACCAAGCCCCCGCAGAGCACGAACCCTACGAGGAGTACGCATACGAAACATGGCTAGAAAACGGTCGGCTGCTCAGAATGAAGTAACAGAACGCACTGAAGAACAGCAAGGCCTGTGAAGAGCGACCTGAAAACCAGTAACGAACGAACAAGAATACAATGACTACTTAAAGTCACGCGGAACTTGCTTGCACGCACTGAAGAGCAGATACAAACCCACTAGCACAAACTGAACGTCAGAAAACGATCTGAAAGCCACGAGTCTGAAAAAGCGCGAATCGTCTCTATCACCAAACTTTTACTAATATGAGATTAGCAAAAGGAGCCCAAAGGGTGCCGCGCTTGGTTCTGAACCGGCCTTTTCTAGTTTCGTCGTACGTGGTGTACGTGACCGCGTGGTTGTCGATCGGAAATTCCGACAACTTTGTGCGACCGTGTGTAGGCAAAACAAGTTTAAGCCAACATCCTTCGGAAAAAATCCTAGGATTTTGTTGTCGGAATGTCCGAACAAAGTCCGACCGTGTGTACGCCCTATTAGTGTTTGTAATGAAAATTTACAGGGTGATTCCATAATTTTTTCCTCAGAATTGAGTGATTCCATAATTTATTCCCTGTGCTTGTTCTACAAATCTTACTGTTACTGGCCACCACAATTATTTTTCTTGATTTCTTGAAGTGTTTCTTAAAGCCAGAAAGTTGCCATTTGAAATGCCTTTAGTTTTTGGCCATGTCTGTGATCTGCTTTTTTTCTACAACAATAAACAACTGAAGGAACATCCTCAGGGACTGGTGATTCCATAATTTTTGCCAGGGATTGTATATATATATATATATATATATATATATATATATATATATATATATATATATTAATATATACATTTTACTGTGATACTTTATACAGGATATGAGTCCTATTTTTAGCCATTTATATGCTTTCTACCTCTATATATGAGGAAAGTTGGCTATAGTGGATTTACCTAGAATGACTTTACAATATATAATGTTGATTATTATGGTCAGCTTTTTTACTTTATCCACTCTATTTCCCAGCCTCCTGCTGCCACAGTCCCGGGCTGCATTCAGGGGATCGCTGCGTCCGCAATTCCCCCCTCAGCAATCAGGAAGCTCTCCCCCTTCTTTCCAACCTTTTGTTGTTTTTCATCCACCTGCTCCCTTTGGCCATCTGGCCACTTTCCAGTGATGCATTGCTCTCCGCTGCTACCTTTGAGCATGTGAGTATAGAACAACATATATATGCCTGCCTTTTCTTGATTTGTTTTTCGCTACTGGGTGGGTGGATGGTGGAACACTATGAGGGTGTGACTTTCCATTGAAGATATGTCTGTTTTATTTTAGATCATCATAATATAATTAAATGCATATCTGAATATCCCTGAAGAAGGAGGTGTGTCTCTGTAATGCATAGGAAACATTTATGCATTGTTGTAATGCATGAAGAGTCCTCTATGACTTTTTTGGAACACTGTGCATTTGAGAGCCATTTTGTACAGAGATTTCTTCATATGTATGTATCAATGTTATATGTTGTATAGTATTTCATAAAATTTATATTTTTTATAATATTGTTTGTTCTACAAGTCCATGCCTTTAAAGTCCCGCCCGTAAGGGAAAACCACATACATATTCTAGTTTGGGATGTTGGCTGGCCTTTACAGCAGATATTTGTGAGTAACCCCCATTCCTTTGATATTCCTCCTCCGGTTCCTGGACTGACTTGGTGTCAAAGCAATAACTCCAAGGCCAATAATAAATAACACATTATCTCCTCCGATTCTTCAACCTGGCTGGTTGACGAACGGCCATTCAGAAACAAACTGAAAAGTGTGAAATGAAAAGCATGAAATGAAAAGCGCGAATCAACACTCACCAAACTTCTACTAACACAAACTTAGCAGAAGGAGCCCAAAGGGTGGCGCATGACAATTGAACTTCCTCTTTGTAGTCTCGTAGTATGTCAAATACGTCACTACGTTCATGTTTGTTGGCCGACAATTCCTTGCCGTTTGTATGCAAGTTCCTGGCCAACATCCTTCGGACAAAAGTCTGATGTTTTGTCTGAGGAAAATCCGATCATGTGTATGAGGCTTTAGAAGCAATGTGTTGGTGCTGTCTCTACATAGTACCCTGTACAGGAAAACTGTACCCCAAGTAATGATCATATATAAAGTTAAACAAAATATGAAACAAGATAAAAAAACATTCCTTCCTGAAAGATGCATTGAATGATTTAAATTACTTTTTCATTTACTTTGTAAACAAAAGTAACATGGGTGAGTCCAATGTCATTTGGAGTTTAGTAATAGCAAACTTCTGCACTTGTCAGCGTCATGCTTGTATCTGTGCAAGCCCAGCATGATCTCCTCATATCTGTATAAATAATTAGCATAACAGTACACAAACTCACCAGCAGAGGGCCACTCTCCTACACACTAGGGATGAGCCGAACACCCCCCTGTTCGGTTCGCACCAGAACATGCGAACAGGAAAAAAGTTTGTTCGAACACGCGAACACCGTTAAAGTCTATGGGACACGAACATGAATAATCAAAAGTGCTAATTTTAAAGGCTAATATGCAAGTTATTGTCATAAAAAGTGTTTGGGGACCTGGGTCCTGCCCCAGGGGACATGGATCAATGCAAAAAAAATTTTTTAAAACGGACGTTTTTTCAGGAGCAGTGATTTTAATAATGCTTAAAGTCAAACAATAAAAGTGTAATATCCCTTTAAATTTCGTACCTGGGGGGTGTCTATAGTATGCCTGTAAAGGGGCGCATGTTTCCTGTGTTTAGAACCGTCTGACAGCAAAATGACATTTTGAAGGAAAAAACTCATTTAAAACTACCGCGGCTATTGCATTGCCGACAATACACATAGAAGTTCATTGATAAAAACGGCATGGGAATTCCCCAAAGGGAAACCCTGAACCAAAATTAAAATAATAAAAAGACGTAGGAGTCCCCCTAAATTCCATACCAGGCCCTTCAGGTCTGATATGGATATTAAGGGGAACCCCGGCCAAAATTTAAAAAAAAAAATGACGTGGGGTTCCCCCTAAATTCCATACCAGACCCTTCAGGTCTGGTATGGATTTTAAGGGGAACCCCGCGCCAAAAAAAAAAAAAAAACGGCATGGGGTCCCCCCAAAAATCCATACCAGACCCTTATCCGAGCACGCAACCTGGCAGGCCGCAGGAAAAGAGGGGTTACAGGCATACTATAGACACCCCCCAGGTACGAAATTTAAAGGGATATTACACTTTTATTGTTTGACTTTAAGCATTATTAAAATCACTGCTCCTGAAAAAACGGCCGTTTTTAAAAAAAATTTTTGCATTGATCCATGTCCCCTGGGGCAGGACCCAGGTCCCCAAACACTTTTTATGACAATAACTTGCATATTAGCCTTTAAAATTAGCACTTTTGATTTCTCCCATAGACTTTTAAAGGGTGTTCCGCGGCATTCGAATTTGCCGCGAACACCCCAAATTGTTCGCTGTTCGGCGAACTTGCGAACAGCCAATGTTCGAGTCGAACATGAGTTCGACTCGAACTTGAAGCTCATCCCTACTACACACACTCCTTTCATACAGGCAGATGCTTGTCCTGGAGGCCGCTCCCACATGGCACGTCATAGCCATGTGGACAGGGCTAGTCGGGAGTCCTGAACTGAACTGGCACTGGACTGCACAGGGATACCATACACAAGCCACAGAGCGTGGTGTATGGTATCTAAGGAAGAAAAGTGCTTTATCACAGGGATGGAAACATGGGGACAGCGCTGCACCTGTAGGACCATGCAGACTGCAAACGATATAGGTAGTTTACCTACAGAGAAACATTAAAATGCCATATACATCAAGAGGTATTTTTTTAAAATTTAGAACTGGAATTACCCCTTATGTGTTTTATTTTTTTCAAAGTCGAATTTTATACATAGACCCCTTATGCCACGTACACACGGTCGGACTTTTCAGCTACAAAAGTCCAACGGACGCTGACGGACTAAAGCTGGCTGGTAATCCGATCGTGTGTGGGCTTCTCCGGACTTTCAACGTACTTTTTTAGCCTCAAATCCGACGTACTTTAGATTTAAAACATGCTTCAAATCTTTACGTCGTAACTACGACGGACTTCGAAGTCCGCTCGTCTGTATGCTAGTCCTACGGACAAAAAAACGACGCATGCTCATAAGCAAAACCTAAACGGAAGCACTCGGTCTAGTAAAACTAGTGTTCGTATTGTAGGTAGCACATTCATCACGCTGTAAAATCTGTGATCGTTGAATGCAGCGCATTTTATTTCTTCTTTACGAATGTTCTAAAGAACGAAGGTGTTTTGCTGTTCATAATCAGAGTTCTCCCAAACTGATTTCTGGATTATTTTTCTCTTTGATCTCATGAATGATATAGTATGCTTTTTAAAAACAATGTTTCCATACTAATAATACTTTTTCCCTTATATTTTTTTTTTTTTAGGTTTGTAAAGTTACCACAAAGAACCCATTATTCTATTTTTTTTTTCGAGTGATTATTTTTTAGTTAACCCAAAGCACCGTTTTTGGTTATGTAGATTTTTTTATTTTCAAGACTTACCACTTGAACATTATTAACATTAGTAATGTATTTTTGGTGTGTTTTTTTCAAACTCAATGAGATTGTTGTCCCTTGTTAATTTAACATTGTGTGTAAAATCAATGATTTAAAAGAAAACACATAAAGTCTTTTGCTAAACTCAAAAAAGATCCATTTATTCATGGTCAAAATAAAATAAAGAGGAAGTCAACGCTGGAAAAAGTCGTTGTACAAGAAAATTGGGATCTTGCGGAGTCCATATAAGAGGGAGCACAATCTGGTCCAAGAATCCCAGAGATCAACAGCACCAGCAGATGATCTAGATGTCCCCAGACTGTGGTCCTACAACAGCCTGCGTCTTCTGTCAGACCAGACTGAACCCAGGTCATCACTTTCTTCTCTTCCCTGCAGCCTTTCCTCCACGCTGCCCTGCAGCCTTCCCTGCAGCCTTCCCTGTAGCCTTCTTTTGAGGCTGTGGCTCTGGTGTTTCAGTTGTGGCAGGAGGAGGAGGAGGAGGAGGAGGAGGGGGGGCTGCCTCATGTAGTTGGGTGTTTTGTGTTAGCGCGCCCTGCAGCCCCTTATGGATTGTTTCCCCAAATAGTCGCTCACAAATGAGGCGCTGCTCCCAATCCATCTGAAGAAGCCTGCTGGCTAAGTAGCA
Organism: Lithobates clamitans; assembly: GCA_037952925.1. NCBI lineage: Eukaryota > Metazoa > Chordata > Amphibia > Anura > Ranidae > Lithobates > Lithobates clamitans. The sequence goes on along the minus strand of JBBGZY010000519.1, from coordinate 1,400,996 downwards.
GCCATAGGATTCTTCCGCTTCGGGGGGGCTCGTTAAAAAACGGGTGGCCTCTTGCATGAGGCGCAGGGATGCGTCCTGTGTGACCATCCCCTTCCTGGCCCTTTTTTTGGGAAGGTGGAGGGGAGGCACTTGGGATTGGGTCAGGCTCCTACTGGGCCCAGCCACCTCACTTGGCCCAGCCACCTCACTTGGCCCAGCCACCTCACTGGGAGCAGCCACCTCCTGCCTGACACTGGGCCCAGCCTCCTCCAGGATGATGGTGAATCCGGCCTCCTCCAGGCTGTCCATGGGCCCGGTCTCCTCCTGCCTGCCACTTTCCCCACATTCCTCCTGGATGGACTCATCCTGTGTATAAAAAAAGGACAATAGTTTTAGTATATTTTTTTGGGTTCATCAATGACACACAGTTTGCTTCTCATGACTAGCAAATTCAATGTGAATACATCTCTTTAATAAAAGAGTCTAATCAGACACCCTAATTATTTCAAGCAGGTGCCAAACATATTTAGCCACTACTGTCATTTGATATGTATACACAATTTTGAGTGCAAAATTATTTTAGACAATTATAACATCCAGTTAACATCATTAATATTAGTACAGTAAATATTTGTTAAAATAATTTACCTGACTCCAGATGGTCATATCCGGTTCATCCAGGATGGAAGACCCAGCTTGCTCCTCATCAGCCTCTGCTGGGGTGGAAGGAAGGGTGGAGGGAAGGGTGGAGGGAAGGGTTGAAAGTGGTGCCCTGGCTTCATTCTGGTCATCAAGAAAACGGAGTTGATTGTAGTACCACAGCCTGGGTACATAAACATCATCTGCTGATGCTCCTGATCTCCTTGATTCCTGGATCTTCCTATGCTCCCTCTTATACATGTTCCTCAAGACCCCAATTTTCTTGAGCACTGTCTCCATTGTTGCTCCCGGGATGGTCGCCTGGACAAAGGACAGAAGTCTCTCCAGCGTTGACTTCCTCACATGCTTTGCATAATACTGAGGGTGTTTCACCTCCCACAAATTCCTCATCTCTCGATATTTCGAAATAAAAGCTGTAAGGAACTCTGGATCCTTAAATAGGGGATTCATTATATCTGGAAAAGAGAAAGTCACAAGACCAAAAACACTTATTATAGGTTTCTGCTAACCCCTCATCATCTTCTCCCTATGTAGGCCTCATCAATCTATCAAGCCATATAGGCCGCTTGCTACAAAGTCATGACTATAAAACCCCCCCAAAAAAAAAAGAAAAAAAAAAGAAAATTACCTTCGTTTTGTAACGTCCTGGTCCACTATCACCTACGCACAGAACGTACGTACGACACGTGTGCAAGGCCCCTCTTTATACACTACGCATGTGTGAAACTCCGCCTGCGTCGCCCGCCCCTGACGTTCGAAATTAACTCATGTTCTCCGCCCCCTAATTCGACGCACAGAACGTACGTACGACACGTGCGCAAGGCCCCTCTTTATACACTACGCATGTGTGAAACTCCGCCTGCGTCGCCCGCCCCTGACGTTCGAAATTAACTCATGTTCTCCGCCCCCTAATTCGACGCACAGAACGTACGTACGACACGTGCGCAAGGCCCCTCTTTATACACTACGCATGTGTGAAACTCCGCCTGCGTCGACCGCCCCTGACGTTCGATTTTAACTCATGTTCTCCGCCCATTTTTAGTTACAGCGCGTAGTGGGGTAAATAATGGCGGAGACACCTGACATGTCCTCAGGTAGTGGAAAAAGCCCGGAGGCTGGAACGTCCACAAAATCTTTGAGGCCTAGATTTAAGGCCTCCAATATGAGTTTTAAAGAAATGGTGGAGATGGTGGCCATTCTTCACAAAGACGACTATGATGGGAAGTATGGGCCGTACGCACGGCCAAATTTGCGCAAGGCCAAAATAATGGCGAAGGTCGTGGACACTTTGCAGGCTTCTTTTGGGGTACAGCGCTCCCGAGATCAACTTCGCAAAAGATGGTCTGACCTGAAACTCAGGGAGCCGGATCAATATAGACGGATCCGGAAAGTGCTTAAAAAAAGTAAGTACTTGTCGTGTTTTTCTCTTGTGTTTATTACCTTGTATACTGCTCCATGTGCTTTTCCTTCCTATACGATTTTTTTTTGTTCATCGTTTCAAACGATCTTTTACAAAACCTCGTTACATATCTATAGATAGATCTATCTAAATATATAACTAAAAAAAAAATATATATATATATAATATATATATATATATATATATATATATATATATATATATATATATATAAAAATATATATATAGAAAAATATATATATAAAAATATATATATATATATATAAAAATATATATATATATATATAAAAATATATATATATATAGATATATATATATTTTTATATATATATATATATATATATTTTTATATATATATATATATATATATATATTTTTTTTTATATATATATATAGATATATTTTTATATATATATATATATATATATATATATATATATATATATATATATATATATATATATATATATATATTATATATATATATATATATAAAAAAAAATATTTAGATATAGATATAGATATAGATATAGATATAGATATATAGATAGATAGATATAGAAATGTAAAACATTCTTTTGGAATATTTTAAGTTATCTTTTTTTATTTACATTTAGTTAGATATTTATAGATTTTGTTCCAGATATAGAGAGAGAGAGAGAGAGATCAAAAGATTATTAACTATATTTTGAGATATTGATATCTAGATATCTATCTATCCGATATGTCTTTATAATTTTAAATATTGAGGTAAAATAGGAACTCTACACAAACCACTTCACTACAAATGTTAGAAAATGACTATGTACTAAAATATCTGTGTGCTAAGTAGATTAATAATTTTTTTTTTCACATAGGGGAAAAATCACTCAGCCAACAAGAAGACATTCCACCCCAAGCCAAACATGATTAAGAAATCAGCCCAAGCCCCACTGAGGATGTGGAGGAAGGAGAGGTGGGCGACATGGGCACCCCACCAGGTGAGTGTCTGACACACCAGCTTACGGTAATCTATGCATGGCTGCCTTTTGTTTAATGTAATTTTTCTACTCTATTTTAGGGGATCTGGTTGTGCTTGATTCAAGCAACAGTGCCACCCCCGAGGATGTGGAGGAATTAGGCTACATGGGCACCCCACCAGGTCAGTGTCTGAGACAACAGCTTTATTATGGTAAGGTAAACTATGTATGTGTGCATATTTCTAAATACATTTTTTGGTTTCATTCCACTTTAGGTACACAAAGTGACTATTTCACTTCAGAAAGTGCCCAACGGCTAATTGGTCAAATAATGGCCTGGAATAAGGACATGGATGAAATGCGGAATCGGCTGGATCGTATGCAGCAGGAAATGAAGGACATGATTGATGTTTTGGGTCGAATCTAAATGCCCTTTTTGAAACCCCAAAACATCGATCATGTCCTTCATTTCCTGTTTTGCTGACCCCATTCTGGGCCTTCTCTTTATTTTTTTGGCTGAACATAAATGGCTGTTTAACCTAATTTAAAAAAGGAGGGCTGTTTCTCGAAAATACATAAAAAATCCACAAAAAAATAAAACTTGATTTTCAAAAAAACAACAAAAAAAAAAAATTGATTTTAAAACCCAAAAAAAAAAAAAAAATTGATTTTAAAACCAAAAAAAAAAAAAAAATCAATTTTAAAACCCAAAAAAAAAAAAAATTGATTTTAAAACCAAAAAAAAAAAAATATTGATTTTCTCAAAAACAAAAACAAAAAAACTTGATTTAAAAAAAAAAAAAAAAATTGATTTTAAAACCCCCAAAAAAAAAAATATTGATTTTAAAACCCCCCCAAAAAAATTGATTTTAAAACCAAAAAAAACAAAATATTGATTTTCTAAAAAACAAAAAAAAAAAAAAAACTTGATTTAAAAAAAAAAAAAAAAATTGATTTTAAAACCCCAAAAAAAAAAAAAAATTGATTTTAAAACCAAAAAAAAAAAAAAAATTGATTTTAAAACCAAAAAAAACAAAATAATGATTTTCTCAAAAACAAAAAAAAAAAAAAACTTGATTTAAAAAAAAAAAAAAAAAAAAAAGCCTGTTTGCGAAAATCAAAAAGCCAAAAATATTTTTTTGTGGATTATGTATAAATATTTAAATATAATTATATTTTTCGAAATTATTAAGATATCATTATATTTTTGTCTATGAACATTTTATACTAAATGTAGAACTGAATGCATAACAACCATTAATAAAAACATCTCCTTATAGGAATTAAATAAATGTGTGGTTTGTTATTTCAATGCTCAGTATCAGTTTGGTTATAATTGTCAAAAAGTTGTTTACAGTGGCAATGGAGCTTTTATTTAGACATTTAAAATGAAAATACAGTTGGCACTACAACTGCTCGACCATAACCTAGGAGAAAGCCCAAAAGAAAGGCAAGCAATAAATATAATTCAAGATTTCATCCATATTTTTTTTATTGTAAAAAATTAAATATCATGGCCCATTGCAATGGCCCCCCTACCCATAAAATAATTAACATATTGCTGTCTAACTTGACGGGCACTTTGGGGGGCCAAGCCAGTACGGACATTATCCAGGCCCGTAAGGTTGTCATCTATAAGTCCGGCCTCAGGCCCAACTGTGCCTATATAATTCTGAGAATGTTTGTTTAAAAAGTTGTGCAGAATGCAGCACGATAAAATGATAAAATTAAGTTTGTATTCCGCCAAATTAATGGCTGTTTGAAACAGGCGGAACCCGCTGGCCAGAATTCCAAACGCATTCTCAACCACTCTTCTAGCTCTGGCCAGCCGGAAATTAAAAACCCTCCTCTCCGGGGTGAGGGTTCTTTGGGGGAATGGCCTCATGAGGTGCTTGCTCAGAGCGAAGGCTTCATTGGCAATGAAGACAAAGGGGAGTCCTTCCACATTATCCGCATCAGGTGGCAATCCCAGGCCACCACTCTGGAGACGCTGGCAGAACTCCGTCTGGGCAAATACTCCTCCATCCGACATCCGGCCATTCTTCCCCACGTCCACATATAAAAATTCATAGTGTGCCGACACCACCGCCATTAAAACAATACTGTGGAACCCTTTATAATTGAAATAGTATGACCCCGAATGGGGTGGTGGCACAATGTGGACATGTTTCCCATCTATAGCCCCTCCACAATTGGGAAAGTCCCAACGGCTGGCAAAATGGGATGCCACAGTCTGCCATTCCTGTGGCGTTGAAGGAAACTGGGGAATCAAACAAGAAAACCAAAATCAATTAATTTGGAAGCTAACATTGCAATAAAATTAGACAATTAAAAACATTATTCCCCAGCATCAGTATAACATTAAATAATTTAATTCTTCAGGAAAAACTAATATGGAAAGGCACACTTATCAGATTGCTCACCCCCTCTGATGGAACATTGATTACATTTTAGGGGGTTGTGAAATCCGTAAAATAGATTACTTTTAGGACACGCAGGAATTTAGGGACTAAAAAGGCTACAAGACTGCAGTTGTCGCACTCTGCAGTTGCAGTTGCTAACCAGCTTACAGTAAATGAGGTAATGTAAAAAGGCATTCATGTTGCAAGGAGTACACAATCACATGCAAGGGCAATTAATGAAAACACTTTGAGGCTTGCATATGATTTGATGATGGAAATCAGCAGAGCTTCTGCTCATTTACTAAAGCACTGGAACAAATGCACTTGTAGAGTGCACATGCATTTTGCAAAGTGCAACATATATTTGCTTTAGACAAATCAACACCACAGAACATTCAAGCAAATTTTTACGAGGGTGGGGGGGGGGGGTTGTGAAATCTAGCTAATTGCTAATTAGCAGCACACTATTTGGAGTGAGTTTAGGTGGGGGGGGGGGGGTTGGGAAATCTAGCTAATTGCTAATTAGCAGCACACTATTTGGAGTGAGTTTAGGTGGGGGGGGTTGGGAAATCTAGCTAATTGCTAATTAGCAGCACACTATTTGGAGTGAGTTTAGGTGGGGGGGGGTTGGGAAATCTAGCTAATTGCTAATTAGCAGCACACTAAATACACTCAAACAAAATACATTCAAAATGAGTAGACTAGGTGGATATGTTGCCATCACTGCATGCTGGGGAGGTTATTGAAGGAAAATATACATGCATGACAAAAAATAACAGGAAAAAAATCCAGCATGTGTGAGGATAAAAAGGGGACATTCACACTATATTGCAATGATGGTAAGTAGTGTTTGAAGCAAGAAATACATTACATTATCAAAGATTACATAAAAGAACATGTGATGCTAATAAAAGCAAAATATCTTACCTTAATATAGTCCTTCTGCAGGACCTGGATGATGGCAGAACAGGTCTCTGGGATAATGATCCCCAGAGCCTGGGGGGAGATGCCTGTCGAGAACTTAAGGTCCTGCAGGCTTCTCCCTGTGGCCAAATACCGCAAGGTAGCGACCAGCCTCTGCTCCGGAGTGATGGCTTGCCTCATGCAGGTATCCTGCCTGCTGATATAGGGGGTCAGCAAAGCCACCAAACGGTCAAAAACGGGGTCCGTCATCCGGAGAAAGTTCCTGAAATCCTCAGGATTATTCTCACGGATCTCACGGAGCAATGGCATGTGACAGAACTGGTCACGCTGGAGCAACCAATTCTTGGTCCATGAACTCCTCCTCGCCCTGTTCATGGACTGGTCTTGGGCTGAAGAATAAACTACAGCACCAAACACATACAATGCACGAGCTCGACGACGGGTACGTACAGGTAACATGGTTTCAAAACGGTCGGCTGGTCAGAACGCACTAAACAGAACGCACTGAAGAACAGCAAGGCCTGTGAAGAACGACCTGAAAATCAGGAACGAGCGGCCAATAAAACAAAGATTTCTCAATGCCAACTGACCAAATGCACTGAAAAGCAGATACAAACCTCACAAGCACAGACTGAACAACAGTTAAAACGAACTGAAAAATACGAGTCTCACAAGCGCGAATCGTCTCTCACCAAACTTCTACTAACACGAGATAAACACGAGATTAGCAGAAGGAGCCCAAAGGGTGTCGTACGGGCTATTGAACTTCCGTTTTATAGTCTCGTCGGACTTGGTGTACGTCACCGCGTACTAAGCTGTCGTACTTTTGTGTGGTCGTGTGTAGGCAAGTCTGTTCGTAAGAAAGTCTGCCGCAAGTCCGCCGAAGGTACGCCGGAAGTATGTCGGACAGGCTGTCCGACTTTTGTAGCTGAAAAGTTCGACCGTGTGTACGCGTCATTAGTGTCTATTAAGCAGCTTCAGTAGGGCACAGTTTAAAAGAGATAGACTGCAAGCCACTGAGAGCCTGAGCCAGGTGCTCCTGGTCCCCTTCACAGCCCAGCGCTCCAGTGAGCACGGGGGAGGGCAGAGCAGACAGTGGTAGTAAGCAGCTTTCTGCTCAGGGAGCAATGAGTATAGATCGATAGGCGGTGTTTGATCAATTGGTTCTCATGTCTTAGAGCCGGCGGGGGACAAATGCAGTATAGAACCGATGCTGCATCCACCTATGTAAGTATGAAAAAAAAAAAAAAAATTCCCACACTTCTCTTTTAAGACTACATTTTTTATCAGGAGAGACGCCAGTCATATTTTAATTCAGAAATCAGTAGAGTGTATTTATTTAAATAAATAAAAAACCCAACAACAAGGGGCGTGGCTTGGACGGGACCAGAGATGGCCGCATGAGAAGAGAGCTCTGGCATACTGAGGACAAATTAAGCTTCTTCTAGGCCACTGCCAACCAGCTTCAGCCATGGGTAAGCCGAATAGAAGCACCTCGGCACCCCGCTCCATCAAAGAGACAGACACGCAATCTGCTACACAGTTAAGCAACAATATCCCGGACATATTCTGCTCCTGGACCGCAACCCTCCATGAGGAGACACAGGCCTCACAGGCATCCAAGGCCTCATCCCCAGCCTTGCCTAGCTGCACCGTGATCTCGCCGGCGGACGCACATGGTGCAGCTTCCTCAAATCCGTCCCTGCTGGATTTGCAAAGAGACCTCCAAAAGGTCGCTCTGGACATTAAGCATACACTAACAACCGCCATATCAGACCTAAAAACGGACATTCAATCGATGCACAATCGCCTAACTGAAGTGGAGGAATCCTCTCAAATACAGGCAGCTGCTATCAGGCAAGTACAAAAAGCACACGATCTCCCCCACATATTTGAACTCCACAGACAAGCGGAAGACGTTGACAATAGAGGACGCAGACATAACATACGAGTAAGGGGTGTCCCTGAAGGCATAGATCCATCAGCACTGACTCAAACAGTGTGCACAATATTCAATTACCTCCTTGACCGGCCTGCAGACTCCCCTATTGACATAGAAAGACTCCATCGTGCACTAAGACCCCCTCCCTGGGACTCTGAACCCCCTCGGGACATAGTGTGTTGTCTGGTAAACTTTCCGCTCAAAGAGGAGATTCTCAGAAAAGCGAGAGACAGAGGCCTTATTCTATACAACGGCGCAGGCATTAAACTGTTCCAAGACCTGTCTCAGATAACACTGCAGAACAGACACACACTACGCCCCCTGCTGGAATCGTTACGGGCACGCAATATACAATACAGATGGAAGTTCCCATTTTGCCTCTTAGCCACCACCAGAGGTCGCACCGCACTCCTACGAGCACCGGAAGATCTTCCCACATTCTGCGAGCAGCTCGATATCCCAGCAATTGAATTGCCCGACTGGTATTCCTTCTATTTTCCAACAGAACCATGGAAGGCTGTCTCCTACAATGCTTCACCAAAAGCACAACGCCACAGATCCAGACGCTGAAGACTAGACCCTACATCCCCTGGAAACCGTATCTCACGCCGAGATGTACCACCGCATGCTTTGAATCGCACTCATACCCCACACAGGAATCATCGAGACGACTAACTCAGTGTTCAACGTATCCCAGATACACGTAACATATATACATGACTTCTCCTCTTCAAGATGAATAACATCCTTCAAGATTACACTTTCAACTAATGTATTGTGTTTTACCCAGAAAAGAACATTGTCCTGATGAGATCACAACACCCCTCTTATACTTCCTCAAACTAACCTTCCACAGACATGAAGAGACTAAATACTGCATACTTTTTCCAGAATCTCTTTACCGCAGTTAACGGGACAGGTAACGTTTATGTATCTGAGTGCCTTAACAGATAGCCAACCCACTAAAGCGGTACTGATATTTGAGATGAACAAGATAGTTACCACCGCTCTAGGTGTCCGGGTTCAAGCTTCCCGTCCTCCGCTGTGTGGATGATTGTGAGAGCCCCAGGTGCCAGCAATTTCTATTCCAATGGTATGTGTGTGATGGAAAAATCTGGACAGCCGCACTCCGGATTGGAAAAGTGAAAAATAAAATCCTCTTTATTGAAAAAGTAATAACATGATTAAAATCCGTACATGGCTTTGTTGGGATAATGCAGCATAACCGCTAACGCGTTTCACGCTCCCATAGAGCGCTTACTCATAGCTGGTTTGTACAAAAGTGATCACAACTTATATACACATAATTTGTCTACCACATGACTACATATTGATTATCTGATTCTAAACAGCTGGTCGTTAGTCTGTGTGGGATTTTTTTGGCATAGATGTAATTGGATGTGCATCCTATAGTGGAATCACTAATGAAGACATGAATATATAAATGAAATGTGTTCATGTTGAGAAATGTCAACATATATGAATGATAAAAAATTTTTTTCAAGGTTTTCGAAAAAACATATTTGTTGTTTTCCAAAATCACAAGAATGAGATGAGTGCTGGAATTTGACATTCAAACGTATAAATTATCATACGGATAGGCGCAAGTATGGGCAAACTATGTGAACTGGTGGTTGCGGTATAATGTAAATGGTGTATAGAGTGAAAATTGGGTCTATATGCATATGGTAACGTTTGAACGTCAAATTCCAGCACTCATCTCATTCTTGTGATTTTGGAAAACAACAAATATGTTTTTTCGAAAACCTTGAAAAAATTTTTTTATCATTCATATATGTTGACATTTCTCAACATGAACACATTTCATTTATATATTCATGTCTTCATTAGTGATTCCACTATAGGATGCACATCCAATTACATCTATGCCAAAAAAATCCCACACAGACTAACGACCAGCTGTTTAGAATCAGATAATCAATATGTAGTCATGTGGTAGACAAATTATGTGTATATAAGTTGTGATCACTTTTGTACAAACCAGCTATGAGTAAGCGCTCTATGGGAGCGTGAAACGCGTTAGCGGTTATGCTGCATTATCCCAACAAAGCCATGTACGGATTTTAATCATGTTATTACTTTTTCAATAAAGAGGATTTTATTTTTCACTTTTCCAATCCGGAGTGCGGCTGTCCAGATTTTTCCATCACACACATACCATTGGAATAGCAATTGCTGGCACCTGGGGCTCTCACAATCATCCACACAGTGGAGGACGGGAAGCTTGAACCCGGTCACCTAGAGCGGTGGTAACTATCTTGTTCATCTCAAATATCTGGACTTTTGCTACATATTTCTCTCCACCAGCTCGGTCATCTCCCCGCACTACCAAGGTATATATATTTTATTATAACCTTATGATTTTTGGAAGACCACTTTTGGTCTCAGAGTGAGAGAGCAACATTGGAAATAAACTATGGATTATCCCAGTACACAAGTGCCTGTTGTGGAAGCAGCTTTTAGCAGAACTCTTACAGCACCATCCAATAATCCTCTAAGACAGCCATTGCAAGCATACACCTTACAACCGTCGGAAGACGATGAGATACAATTGCTAAGGCTCTTCAGGAAATTAGAACAATTAATGTCTAAAGAGATTAGAGCTTATTGGGACATTATTTTTCTCACAGAATATGTATCAATACTGCATATTCCTCGAGGACTAAGAATCAAAAAATTTCCTACCTCAGATTTATTTGATGAAGATTTCAAAAAACAGTGGACAGACACTCTAGACATCTGTTCCTTTAAACTCATGGAGATTTTGATCGCCTCAAAGAAAAAGGAAACAGAGAAGCTACAACTGGATATTTCCACAATACAAAAAGATCTCACCACTTTTCAAGCAATTAAAGGTTTTTCTGAACTCGATGAAAGGTTAAACAAAAAACTAGATCGAATGGAAAGAGCAGTGATTGATACCAAGAAAGGTAAAATGGCCCGGGATAAGGATGATTATCAGGGAAACAAGGTTTACACCTGGCACAAGCCACTTTACAAGTCCAACAGATCCCGTAAAAACCGAGGTAAACGAGTAAGCTTCTCTGACCATGAAGGGGAGTCGGCCGACAACACCCTAGCACGCACCATGTCAAATTATTCATTTGACAGATCTTCAACCCCACCAGAATCTATCAGATCCACCAATAGCTGCTCCCCTGGAAACCCTCACAGGTCCAGACAAACCAAGAAAAAGAAACCCTCCACAAAAAGACAAGAAGAGGTGGTAGGAAACACAAACGCCACAAACAACACAAGCTACATGCTGCGGGAGAAGACGCCGAAGTCGCCGAGGAAGTAAAACACAGTGTGATTAATTTGTCCAAAAAATAACTGAGTACAGAAGAGATCAGCCTGTTGGCCAAAGGTTTGAACTTTTGTCCTAGCAGACATTTCAACCTTTTTGAAACAATTTTGGACATTAATAAATTTTCAAGGACTTTAACTCTTAGGAAACATTTTTTTGATTGTGCAGTGGAAGAGCCCAATGAGTCTGTAGACAGCTGTGACACAGGTGAGTCCCCTTCTTCACCCATACTATTTGTTGACAACCGTGCTTTACAGGATCTAACAGATTTGGCACATGAGTCAGATCCTTGTCCTCTAAATCCCACGGATGTTCACATTGAGATCTCCAGGGGTAGATCAGATTTTTATCCGGTGGCAGCTAGAGGTAAGAATCTTGACACATTCCAAAAACTAGTAGAGGGGGACTTGGTACACCTGGCTCACAGCTGCAGCAGAAAGTAATCGATCTATTTAATTGGGCCACACATCCTCCCACTCATACGAGCAAATGACTAGTGATATGCATATATGCTTTCAGCAAAAAAGAAATAATTCATTATATCTTTTACATTCACTGTCACTTGAATATCGTTTCTAATTAGACATTATTGTTTGATGGCAACTGTAGGTAGACCATAACACTAACTCTGCACAAATGTTTTTCACCACAAGTATACATGGTTCATTACTTTCTTTGCAAAGTTCTCATGTGTTTTGAGTTGATTGAAGAGCTGTGGTCTTTAAAGGGGTAGATCAGTTGCTTATTTTCACATAACAATTGGTTGAGTGAGATTGTAACTTATCCATTAATATAAACACATATATTGGATGAACCTGTCATATAGTCACTGCCAATACTATACTATACATAAAAGAATAGTGACAGGTGCGCAAACATTGTATTTTTTTGTCCCATTTTTATCCATCTCATATAGTTTTGCCCATACACTTGAAGACATTTCATCGAGAGATGTGATTGCTTCAAAGAAAGACGTTCAGCAACGTTAATGTTGTGGTTTGATTGAACTCTCATGTGTTTTGAGTTTACACATATCCCCAGTAATCGATCCATTTTATTGGGCCACACATCCCCCCACTTATACAAGCAAATGACTAGCGATAGTCTCACATAGTTTTGACCATACACTTGAAGACAATTCATCGAGAGATGTGATTGCTTCAAAGAGACGTTCAGCAACGTTAATGTTGTGGTTTGATTGAACTCTCATGTGTTTTGAGTTTACACATATCCCCAGCAATCGATCCATCTTATTGGGCCACACATCCCCCCACTCATACGAGCAAATGACTAGTGATATGCATATATGCTTTCATTAAAAAAGAAACGATTTATTATATCTTTCGCATTTTACTGTCACTTGAATCTCGTCTCTAATTAGACATTATTGTTTGATGGCAGCTGTCAGTAGACCACAACACCAACTTTGCACAAATGTTTGTACAAATGTTTTTTACCATATGTGTATATAGTTTATTACTTTCTCTGCAAAGTTCTCATGTGTTTTGAGTTGATTTAAGAGCTGTGGTCTTCAAAAGGGTAGATCAGTTGTTCATTTCACATAATAATTGGTTGAGTGAGATTGTAACTTATCCATTGATATAAACACATATTGGATTAACCTGTCATATAGTCACTGCTAATACTATACTATGCATAAAAGAATAGTGACAGGTGCGCAAACACTGTATTTTTCCCCATTTTTATCCACCTCATATAGTTCTGCCCATACACTTGAAGACAATTCATCAAGAGATGGGATTGCTTCAAAGAAAGACGTTCAGCAATGTTAATGTTGTTGCTTGATTGGGATGAATGCATCCCATACGGAATGATGCAAGGTTTTAAATGAGCACTTTTGTGAAACTGGAGTGGCGGGGTTATCAGTGAGTGATAAGTTTCATAATCTTTTATATGCTGTAAAGATTAAAATTTACACATGTAGGAATTGAAGTAAAAGCACTTATTCACACATAGACTCCTGTAAATCAGGAGATTATTGGACACATCATTGTGACAGAACGCTAGTTTTCTGTCCAACTTCCAATTCACACACGTTATCACGTTTTTTGAAAGCTGAAATTGTCGTACACATACACATATATAAAGAATTGCGTTTTACTATTATTTTTTATTATTATTCATATTTTCACCTTTATGTGGTTTAAAAGGGAAGAGAAAGAAAAAGGAAAAAAGAAAGAAAAAATTTTTATATATATGCACCATACACACATTCAGCTTTTTTTTTTTTACACCGCTAGTGGTGTTGGATGCACACTTTTTTTTTTTTACCATATGCATATAGACCCAATTTTCACTCTATACACCATTTACATTATACCGCAACCACCAGTTCACATAGTTTGCCCATACTTGCGCCTATCCGTATAATAATTTATACGTTTGAACGTCAAATTCCAGCACTCATCTCATTCTTGTGATTTTGGAAAACAACAAATATGTTTTTTCGAAAACCTTGAAAAAAATTTTTTATCATTCATATATGTTGACATTTCTCAACATGAACACATTTCATTTATATATTCATGTCTTCATTAGTGACTCCACTATAGGATGCACATCCAATTACATCTATGCCAAAAAAATCCCACACAGACTAACGACCAGCTGTTTAGAATCAGATAATCAATATGTAGTCATGTGGTAGACAAATTATGTGTATATAAGTTGTGATCACTTTTGTACAAACCAGCTATGAGTAAGCGCTCTATGGGAGCGTGAAACGCGTTAGCGGTTATGCTGCATTATCCCAACAAAGCCATGTACGGATTTTAATCATGTTATTACTTTTTCAATAAAGAGGATTTTATTTTTCACTTTTCCAATCCGGAGTGCGGCTGTCCAGATTTTTCCATCACACACTAAAGCGGTACTAGCTATATGCTTCAATAATAGCAAGGTTTAAATTGTCTCCCTCGTTGACATGATTTTTCCTTTTTTATTGTTTTTTCTCCCCTTTTTCTCGCTTTAACAAAAAATGTTTGGTTCTAAGTTGCACAATAGTGGTGGAGGGACCAGTTCCTTTACACCAGGCTGATCTCTCTCCACTATGAAATAACAACCCCTCGTGGGTTTGTGGGACCTGCCTCTCTATTGGGGAGGGGCAGAGCCCGGGAACCGAGTAGGGGAGTAAGCAGGCACTGGAAACTCCTAACATACAAGAGTAATCCTCAAATCTCAAAATCAAGTGCTGCTTGCTACCCTAGTTGAATTTAGCTGGGTAGATATACATAAATACGTATTGATTACATGTTCAGAATCTTAGAACTCACTTATGAAGCACTATATATGGACAATCTAATTAATAATCACATCACTCACATAACCAAAAGGGTGTTTATGCAAATATCCCCCTTGAAGTCAATGGCTTACACCACATAGGTAACTATAACTCATAATATACTTTAAGACACATAACTTTACCTTTCTAGTCCTTAATTGTGCCGACATTTCTGATCACTTCCCAAGTTTATAGTCCCACCACAGTGGTCCTATTGGACTTTAACTGAGACCCCGGACCCTTTGTTAATTAGGTGGTTAGGTATTCCGATAACCACCTCAGGTGACTTGTCATACACAGAACGTGGATATTCCACGACTGAGTAAGCCAATGCAACCTCATACCACAATCCGTGGGCAAGCACCTGTTTATTGTACAATCTAAACCCCCCTCTTTCTTTTTCTCTTTCTTCTCTCTAACCTCACTTCCTGCCTATATTACCCTATATCCCAGTGGGGGCTGCTCTTCCTGTTCACACCTTCACCCCTATCTTATTCCTCATAGGCTTTAAGAATGCACTCGAAGCTGATAAACAACAAGACACAAGTTTCACTAAAATGCATATCACTTAACGTTAAAGGCCTAAACCTTCCACAAAAGAGGTCACAAGTCCTTTCAGCTCTGAAAACACAAAGCACACTTTCTCCTACTTCAAGAAACGCATTTCAGAACCAACTCCATTCCCAAGCTGACAAACCACATCTATAAACAAGTTATACACTCCACAAACCAGGAATCCAAAACAAAAGGGGTCTCGATTCTCATATCCAAGCAAGCTGACTTTCAAATGACAGACACACTCGTTGACCCGGAAGGCAGATATATATTTATAAAGGGAACATATGCCTCTAAACCCATCACTCTAGCCAATATATACTGTCCAAATGAACACCAGGTGTCCTTTGTTAAAAAAGTCTGTGACCTTCTACACAATTTTCAAAACGGAATATTACTAATTGGAGGTGACTTCAATGTACCATTAAATCCCAATCTTGACACATCCACAGGCACTTCCACTCTTTCATATAGGGCTTTACGCCAGATCAAACTTCAACTACAAAACCTTACACTCCATGATACTTGGCACACCATGTACCCATCTGATAAAGACTACACCTTTTATTCAGCCCCGCACCAAAAACACTCTAGAATAGATTACCTATTTCTATCACAGAATGACCTACCCCTACTCACACGGGCGACTATAGAACCAATGTTTCTATCTGATTACCACCCTATTTTAGTAACACTCACATTCCCTGAAATAAGAGAAATGACCAAAACATGGCGACTAAACCCCGCTCTTCTTAAGGACCCAGACACTTTGAACCAGATACATTCCCGCATACAAAGATACTTCTTAGAAAACAACACCCCAGACATCGCACCAATCACTATCTGGGAGGCACATAAATATGTACTAAGGGGAGAACTCATTACACTCGCAACCACAATTAAAAGGAGACATTAGGAACAAATTAAATCTCTGATCCAGACCATAAACCGGCTAGAGACTACACATAAACAAACAACGTCACAAAATACACTACAGGAACTACTTCAAGCCCGATCTACCATATTAGATGAATTAGGAAAGCGTACCAGAAGGTGATATGTACTTCAACAGAAAGTGTTCTATGAGCACAGCAATAAGAGCGGGTGACTGCTAGCTCGCACAGTCCAGGCAACCAAAGCACCCTCCAGAATTCACCAGATCTGAAATAAACATGGTACTCTCCTCTCCAAAAACGTAGACATCGCCAATCACTTTGAAAAATATTACTCTAAATTATACAACATAAAGCAAAATAGTGAATCCAAACCAAAAATGGGTGACCGCACTTCCCAATTAAAGGAATTTTTAGCTCAGTACTGCCCCAAACCTATTACCTCCCAACAAGCAGAAATCATGGAAAGCCCTCTCTCAACAGAGGAACTTCAACTAGCAATAAAACAGATGAACGTAGGAAAGAGCCCTGGCCCGGACATTTTTCCATTAATATATTATAAAATCTTTCAGGACACTCTAATACCAGAAATGCTTAAGTCCTTCAACTCCCTTTCGGACCCGAACACATCAGCAAGTAGACTGATAGTAGCACACATAACCCTCATCCTGAAGGAAGGCAAAGAGCATTCATAAGCCTCGAACTACAGACCGATTTCCCTACTTAATGTAGATATCAAATTATACACCAAAATATTGGCTAACAGGCTACTACCACTTATCCCTGGCCTCATATCTTCCGACCAAGTTGGGTTTATTCCAGGTAGAGAGGCCAGCGATAACACCATATGCACCTTAAATATACAACATTGGCTAGCCACATCTGGAAATAAAGGCTTCCTCCTATCCCTGGATGCTGAGAAGGCGTTTGACAGGGTGGCCTGGGACTACATGCAGGAGGTCCTGAAGGGCATAGGCCTAATGAGTGATTTGAAACATTTTGGAGAATTGTCAAACCATAAAATTAATTATTCCAAGTCCCATGCCCTGAATATATCTCTTACCCCGCAAGAAGTAGCCCATGCCCAATCATCATTCCCATATCAATGGGAAAAAAGAGGCCATTACGTATCTAGGAATCCGGATTACTAAACGAACAGTAGACCTCTATAACCATAATCACGTAAAGGCCCTATCTAAACTTCATACAAACATTAAAGAATGGACCAATTTAAATAAATCTTGGTTTGGCCACGCAGCCCTAATAAAAATGATTGTTCTCCCCCGCCTTCTATACCCCATGCAGGCAATCCCAATACATTTACCCCCCTCCTTTTTTGCCACATACAAAAAAATGTGTACAGCCTTTATATGGAACAGCAAACCTCCACGCATAAAATATGCCCGACTAACACTTCCAAAAACCAGAGGGGGAATTGGCCTCCCTGACAAATATCATCTAGCATGCTATTTGACCAGAATTGTGGATTGGAAGATACATCATAGAGAAAAAGCATGGGTGGCAATAGAACAATGTTATACCCACACCCCCACACCCCCTGGCTACCAACACAATTGTGGCCTCAGACCCTCAAGACACATCCTTTTAAATCTCCTACTCTACTGGCCTTTAATAAAGCCATAACACTACATAACTTGTCTACTCACCTGGGACCTCTTACTTTCCTACGCGGAAATCCAGAGTTCCCACCTGGTGATATTACGACGTTCCTGCAAAATGAATGGCCACATAAGGAGATAAGGGCCCAGCAAT
The DNA here is from genome assembly GCA_037952925.1 of Lithobates clamitans. Taxonomy (NCBI): domain Eukaryota; kingdom Metazoa; phylum Chordata; class Amphibia; order Anura; family Ranidae; genus Lithobates; species Lithobates clamitans. Next base: position 1,382,860 of record JBBGZY010000519.1, on the reverse strand, counting down.
TTTTTTAACAAGGGCATCATACGATCATACCAAGACTTGGAATCAGAATCTCATACAAACACATTCCCTTTTTGGTCATATAGACAAATAAGACACTATCTAACGTCTAGAACACCAACCACAATATGGACTAGGAAATTAACTCCATTCGAAGCCCTCTGCTCGAGTGAGTCCCCTCAGAGACACATCATCTCTCAAATGTATTCCCTCCTCCTTGACAACAATCTAGCAGCACCTACTGAAATCCCATGTTATTCATGGGAAGCAGACTTACATTTAACATTGACGGAGGGAAACTATATACTCTTACGCACACAAAGGATCAATGAATGTAGCAATACAAGAAAATGGTTACAAAATTATAACTAAATGGTACAGGACCCCATCACGATTACACAAATTCTCACCTTCAAAACCTGATGTATGCTGCAGATGTAAAAAAGCAGTAGGATCCATGATCCATATTTGGTGGGGGTGTGAATCCATCCAGATTTTCTGGAAGGAGGTACACTCCATCAAGTCTCCAGATACACCCTGAACTATAGTCCCGTTCAATACCTCTTACATCATACTACACTAACCAAACACAAATACTTTAAATCCTTGGCTATGCATATGGTCAATGCAGTGAGACTCTGCATTCCAACTCACTGGAGATCAACAGACATACCTACAATTAGAGAATGGATACAGAAAATATCCAAAATAGCAGAAATGGAAGAACTGATTATTATCGCTCAGGAGCGCATACAAAAATTCACAACTACATGGGCCTGTTGGAACCACTTCAAAACAACAGATTACTATAAATCTCTTTTCCCAGTATAACATTCGACAATCCAGACTCGTCTACAAAAACTTGATCCCACATTTTCTCCATCCTCCTATCTGCGAGACGGAAGGGGAAACACACATTTGAAGAGCAGCCCCCAGCCCCTACCATGCCTCCCCCCCTAGTCACCCCTTTATCCTCTTTCCAGATCTGTCTCCCACCTTATCTTCCCTTTTCTCAATGCTCAAGTTCCTTATCTAAACATCCCACACTGAAAATGTTCCTATGATCCCCATTTCATGAGCGGATTAAAGAAAAAATCACACAAACATTATAACTAACTGTTCAGTTTAAAATGACCCTTCATAGACACCCAATCATACCCTGAACTAAACAAGGCCTAGTCAAATGTTCTATGTGATAATCCTACCACATGAGATGAGACTTGACATAAAAAGGGTTTCCATGTTTTAGAATCCTGTTATACCGACTGTAATTACAAGATTTCTTCAATATTCAAGTACACTTGGTTATAAAAAATCACACAAACATTATAACTAACTGTTCAGTTTAAAATGACCCTTCATAGACACCCAATCATACCCTGAACTAAACAAGGCCTAGTCAAATGTTCTATGTGATAATCCTACCACATGAGATGAGACTTGACATAAAAAGGGTTTCCATGTTTTAGAATCCTGTTATACCGACTGTAATTACAAGATTTCTTCAATATTCAAGTATACTTGGTTATAAATGAAACATAATGTTCGATTTTCCATGACTTAGGATATAAGACTTTGCATTTTTGTATACAACATGGAAGCTTCTTTTGTTATATATGTTAAACGAGATGTAAACAGTGTATGTACAATCATTCCAATAAAATCTTTTATGGAAAAAACAAAACAAAAACCCAACAAACTATTGTTGTGACACTTTCACTGGGCTGCATTTGAGGACACACAATAACCAGCTTTTAATCACAAACGGTTATATTGTCTATATGCACACCATTGAATTGCTTGTACTAGGCCCCATCAGTCATTTTCTGATAAAGAAATGAACATCACAGTGTAATATATTCCCCCACAAAATCCAGAAATATTTTTTGTACCCATTTGCTCAATATTTAATCATTTGTACCTATTTAGCTCAGAACCCAGACCAATCATTGCAAACTCTAGAAATCAACATTAAATGCAATATATTGACAGAAGAATTCCTCCAAATATTTTTATGACCAGTATTTAATCATTTTGTACTAGGCCCCATTTTGAACAGCAGCCCTTCCAACAATTTTAAAATCAAGAAATAAAATTGATGCATATTTTTTGTTTTTCAAAAAAAATCAACCAAAAGACTAATGTCTATATACAAAGTGTTTAATCATTTCTAGCAGGCTTCAATTTTAACAGAATCCCCACCAGCCATTTTAAAATCAAGAAATCAGCATTACATTGCATGCTACATAATCTGCTTTTCTAGGTCACCTTTTCAGTTAGAGACCAGGCAGATTAATAGTTGAAAAAATTTACAACGTACTGCACTAGCTATGGCTGGTATTAGTCCAGACTGGATGTCCAGTATTTTGAAGATTCTGATATTCACTTCAATGAGTAAATCATATGGTTTACGGACTTTTTCAATTTTGCTAGTGTAAACCATTTTGCTTCTTGACCCCTGCTAGCTGTGTGTGCATAACATCTGCTTTATACGCAGAATTTAATCACTTTCTGATGTACTGGAGCTGGACAGAGAGATGGAAGTAGAATATCCTGATTGAGGTGAAAAATGTAAACCACCTTAGAGAAGAAAACATGTTCTACACCTCAACACTACCTTGTCTCCAATTTAAGACAAGAAAAGGTTCTTTACAGACACCAATTCTGACATGCCCCACAGAGAAACAAGGCAAACCTGTGGGTAATAATATCCTTGATCAGTTCAAAAGGTGTTGTTTGAAGTGCCAAGAAAAACAAATTCAAATCCCACAGAGACATACAGTAGGTGAAAGCACAAGGGGAGTCACATACAAGGGACTCTGTAAAAAAAAGTCCTAATCAAAGAATCATCCAAAAGCCATTGTAAAGGTTAGAAATCAATATCAGAGTGTCATTTAATTCCCAGACAAAAAAAAAAAACAACACACAAATAAAATTGCCTATATCCACAGTATAAATATTTATTAACACTCCACCCCAAGTAGAACAGGATATTGTAAAATCTATAACTTAACATTACATACTGTATGCATTTATTCCCAAAAAAGAATAATAAAGCCCATAAAAAGATTGTTGTGTATACATTAGAAGTATTAGTTTATTTGCACGCAAACCCCATTTGATCAGGACAAATAATCTAAAAATCAACATTACGGTGACATTTATTCCCAGAAAAAAACACTACAAACATTGTAGTGATTATGATTTTAGTATTAAATAATTTTTGCTTAAGTCTCAATTTGAACAGGATGACCAGCATCCATTTGTAACTGTTGAAATCAATATTGAACTCAACATTGCAGTATTTTTTAAACCTAGAAAAACATCCTCAAAATCATAGTATGTTCCCAGTATTAATTAAATTAAGTTCAAGCTACAATTTGAACAGGACCACTGACAACCATTTAAAATCTAGAAATCAACATTACAGTGTCATTTATTCCCAGAATATTGTGGTGAGTACGATCCCAGATTTTATTTATTTGTGATCAAGCCCCAGTTTAAACAGGAACCCTAAACAACCATTTTAAATGTATGAATGAACATTACCATATCATTTATTCCTGGAAAAAAACACCCAAAATATTCATGTACTGTAAGTATGCTCCCAGTATTAAGTAAATTGTGCTCAAGCTCCAGTCTAAACAGGATCAAAAAAGCAATTTTTAGACCAAGAAATCAACAACACAGTATAATTTATTTCCAGAAAGAAACAACCCTAATATTCTACTGAGTACACGTACTGTCTTTAAACAATTTTACTAGGTTGCTTAGTCAACAGGATACAAAACAGACAGTTTTTAATTGAAAAAAAAAAAAAAAAGAAACACAGCATAATGCCCTGTATACATGATAGGATTTTACGACAACAAAATCCATGGGATTTTTTCAGACGGATGTTGGCTCAAACTTGTCTTGCATACATACGGTCACACAAAGTTGGTCGGAAATTCCGAACATCAAGAACGCAGTTACGTACAACATGTATGATGAGCCGAGAAAAATGACGTTCAATAGCCAGTGCTGTTCTTCTGCTTGATTATTATTATTATTATTATACAGGATTTATATAGCGCCGACAGTTTACACAGCGCTTTACAACATTAGGGCAGACAGTACAAGTACAATACAATTCAATACAGGAGGAATCAGAGGGCCCTGCTCGTTAGAGCTTACAATCTAAGAGGGAGGGTCAAGTTATACAAAAGGGTAATAGCTGTGGGGGATGAGCTAATGGAGAAAATAGGACAGTTGTTAGATGGAGGCAGGATAGGCTTCTCTGAAGAGGAAAGTTTTCAGGGATCGCCTAAAAGTGGATAAATTTGGAGACAGTCTGACAGATTGGGGTAGGGAATTCCAGAGGATGGCCGAGGCTCGGGAGAAGTCCTGGAGGCGGATATGGGAGGAGGTGATGAGGGAGCTAGAGAGCAGGAGATCTTGGGAGGAACGGAGATGGCATTTAGGTTGGTATTTTGAGACTAGGTTAGTGATGTAGCTGGGGGCACAGTTGTGGATGGCTTTGTAACTTATTGTTAGTATTTTGAATTTAATTCGTTGGGCGAGTGGTAGCCAATGGAGGGATTGGCAGAGGGGGGTAGCAGACACTGAACGGTTTGTAAGGTGGATGAGTCTGGCAGCAGCATTCATGATGGACTGAAGGGGGGATAGTCTATTTAAAGGTAAACCAATGAGGAGTGAGTTGCAGTAGTCAAGGCGAGAGATAACCAGGGAGTGAATCAGGAGCTTTGTCTTTTCACTGGTTAGAAAGGGACGTAGTTTAGAGATGTTGCGGAGGTTGAGGCGGCAAGCTTTGGAAAGTGATTGGATGTGGGGCTGAAAGGAGAGTTCAGAATCTTGGATAACACCTAGCACCCTGACATGACATGTTGATTCCAAGCATGCGTGGCACTTTGTGCATTGGAATTGTGTACACATGATCACAATTTCCGACAACGGATTTTGTTGTCGGAAACTTGAGAACCAGATCTCAAATTTTGTGTGACAGAAATTCCTATGGAAAATGTGAGATGGAGCCTACACACAGTCGGAATTTCCAACAACAAGGTCCTATCACACATTTTCCATTGGAAAATCCTATCTTGTGTACAGGGCATTACAGTGTATTTGTTTTACTGTAAACAGTGCCCCAAAATATTGGCGTGAGCTAAGGATGTGCACGATTGTTAAAAACAATAACTAAAGCCGGCCATATACAGGCAGGAAAGAAAATAGTTTGATTCCCCCATCAATACAGTCATTGTTGACTGGGGAATGTCTCCCACGGAGCCATTGTGTTCTTCCAGCGGGAAGGAGTGGCAGGGAGAGCCATCCCCATCGAGAGGACATGATGATTACTGCTAATGGCTATAATAGCCGCTTGCAATAATCACATGTAAAATCTGACAGGCTGGTTGTACCAAAGTTGATCGATAATCCAAAATATTCAAGTGAGTACATGCATAGTCTTTGAACACTTTTACTAAACCCCACTGCTCTCTTTTAAAATGTAACTAAAAGGAAAAAAAAAAAAAGAAAAAAGCAGCCCTCCTAAAAAAAACAGCGGGTGTGACAGTCAAACATCAATTAAAGTTGTTCCTCTGACACATGAAGAAATGTATACTTGTCAGGAAAAATACTCTGTGTGTCTCCAAAATCTGCTATAGGGGAGTGCAAAACAAACACTACCTAACTTAACTGTGTATCAATATTTATGTTTTCTTCAATGACCACCAGTATGTAACTTTCCTTAATACACTTAAAAAAAATCTGTGTCAGTGTGTTTGTGACTACATGTAAAAATAGAGATACATTTTTTTTTTTAGCAATGAGCACTGACCACTAGAATGAACATCTAACTTTCCCTGCCACCTGTGAACAAAGGCTCTTGCGAACCCTGAATTTTATAGGGATTGGGCTGGCGCATTGTCAAAACTTTATAATTGGTGCTTTTAAGCCACGATCACAGCTAAGAGGCCAGACATTGTATGATTGGTAATGGATGCTATGGTGGCCAAAGATCATAAAAGTTCACCGTTTTCTCGAACTGCAGAAAGTTACAGTTTGGGTCGGACTCATGGTCGACCTAAACCCAAAGCTCATCAATAATAATATCCCACCCAATATATGTTTGGATGCAAAAAAATTTCTGGGGGGAGGGGTTAAATGTAATTTCTGTCACTAACTTTCTACTACTTTTTGCCTGCACCAGAATGATGTCCCCCCTCCCTCGAAGCCCTCTGAGATTTGTGGTGTCGGTATCCCAGAAGGCTTTGGGGCAAAATGCGCTGCACTACACATGCGCTGTTAACTCTCTGTGAATGTGCCACTGTGTGTCACAGGGGGGCTGGCTCAAAGAACTCAGAAAGGACAAGATCTTAGAGATGCCATCTAAGAACATGGCTATGCAGGACTTGCAGTTTTGAGATGGAGCAGAGGTTTACATTGCTGGAATCACTGAGGGCGGGTGACTGTGTTTTTTGTGGACAACCCAGCAGTAAAGGTAAGAAGGTTAAAAAAGAAAATAATAGGGGCAGGAGGCGGAGCCTAGCGGAGCAGACATGCATTGTTAGAGCTCCACACCGCTGAGGAGAGAAGAGAAGGACAAAGCGGAGCCTGCAGGCTCAAAAGGTATCCATTTGAACCTTTTTGCCCCAGGGAACAAACTGTGAAAGTTTGGGCAGGAAATATGGTACTGGGAGGAAACCGTGGCAGAAATAAAAATCACCTCACAAAGAGCTCACAGGCACTCACTGCAGCTGAAGCAGCTCCAGTCACCTCACAAGATACAGCATCAGGGCGCTCTCACAGAAAGAAAATGTCACAGCAAGACTCTCCATTTGAGTCAGATACAGAACAAATCCTCTCACAAACTTCTCCACAAGCCTCCTCAGTATCCCCAGTAATATTATTACAATTTGAAAAGATGCTTCATAAGGCTTTAAAACAAACCTCAGACCAAATAACAAAAAGCCTAACCAAAGAAATAAGAGAGCTGGGAAACCGCACCGCAGCCTTAGAAATAAAAATGGATGAAATTGAAATTACAACCCAAGAAAATATAACAGAATTGGAACAATTAAAAAAAGAGAATTTAATACTTCAAACTAAGCTTGAAGATTACGAAAATAGAGCCAGACGTTCAAACTTGCGCATAAGGGGAATACCTGAAACTGTGACAGACTTGCAATCTACTATTACTGCTCTATTACAAGAACTAAAGCCAGATATCCCTATTGAACGTTTAGAACTGGACAGAGTACACAGAGCCCTCACAGCCAAAAAGAAAGATGGACCCCCACGTGATATAATCACAAAATTTCATTATTACAGAACGAAAGAACAAATACTAATTGCTGCAAGAGAAAAAAAGGAACTTAATTTTCAAGGACACAATTATGAAATTTTTGCTGACCTATCCCAAATTACTATTACTAAAAGACGATCCATGAAACCCCAACTAATGGAACTGCAACGCCACAACATTATGTATCAATGGGGCTTCCCCTTTTCAGTCAGATTTAACTACCAAGGTACAATTTACAGAAGCAGATCAGCAGATGAACTACAACAAACCCTTTTAAAATTAAATCTGACAGAACCCACAAGCAGCAACTCTCCCACACGCAGAAGAATGGCGTCATCTTCACCTTCAGGCAGCACCCAGAAAATTTCAGAACAAAATGGGAATCATCATTCTCACAAAAGAGGCCGTTATGCCACATCATCCATGGACCAAGAAGATTCAATGGACTGACATCCTAATTCCTGATATCTCTTCATTTATTATACTAAGAGATGGTTCTCTATAAAAAACCTGTATTTATAACTGAATGTGACTGCATTCTGATAGTCACACACTGTGTGGGATCATGTTACATTCTAGTTATATTTCTTATTACTTCTGATTCATATAGCCTTAGAATATATAAGTGAAATAAGGAAATTCTTGTTCAGTTATATATTATCAGGTAATAACAATAGATTTATTACTTTTTAGGACAAATATGTTCAATAATCCAGAAGTAATGGAAGCTTTTTCTTTCTTTTCTTAAAACAAATATATTATTACCTGACTAGTTCCTTGAATTATGTTTTTGTTTATTCTAATCTGAAGCAATACAACCTCAATTTTATGAGTTAACATATCTAAACAGTTACATATGAATAAAATATGTAATTGTTTACTCTAAAAGGGTTAAAATCCCAAAATAATTCAAACTATCTTCATCAATACCAAAGTTATTAACAGTACCTTTCTAACTGAATTATTTAGCCTAGGGCAAGACTAACCATACACAACCACGCTGGAATAAATAATTTCAACAAAAACTATATTCTGCACTCCAATTAATGAAACATCATTTTGATGTCTTTTGACATAGCACTTCTCTCCTGTAAGCGGAAGATCCCTGTACCCCCATTAGCCCTCCTCATTCTCCCAACCATATTATGTGGGAGTGTGATGAAGGCACTTATTCCCCTGAGAGAGATATTTATTCTCTTTCACGGGTAAATTGTGATTACTTGCAAAAAATAATTTATACAATGTATCATCTAATCTCATATGTTTTTTGTTTACTCTTTACTCCAGAATTCACTGGTTTCTTTTCTATCTATTCATCTCTTCAGTCCACACAGGTTGATCTGCGCAGTCAGCTCTGCATAACAAAAAGTAAGTCAAAACTATTTGATCTATTGCCATGGCACCACTGAATATACTTTCCCTGAATGTTCAGGGAATAAATGTCCCTCAAAAAAGGACCAAAGCCTTCCGTACTTTCCATAACAAGAAGGCTCACATAGTATGCCTCCAAGAAACACACTTCACCAAAGATTCTACTCCAAAATATATTTCTCCTTTTTATCAACAAATTTACACGGCTTCTGCCTGTACCAAGCAAAGGGGAACTCTAATTGCATTTCACCGATCCACACCATTCACCTTATCATCAGAAATTAAAGACCCAGAAGGTAGATACCTGATACTCATGGGTTATATAATGGATACAGCAATCATGGTGATTTCCTACTACGCTCCTAACAAACAACCTACACCATTCCTCTCACATATATTACAAGTGATTAATACACACAAAATAGGAACAGTGATAATGTGTGGGGATTCAAACCAGGTCCTCCTCCCATTTCTAGATAAATCACCTTTTACACCATCCAAAATAACCTCTAGATTACCCTTTTCTCAACTTCTTTCCAAATACAATCTAGTAGATTCATAGAGAGAAAGTAACCCAATGAAAAAGAAATTCACTTATTTCTCACACCCTCATCAAACCTTCACCAGAATAGATCATATTTTTCTAACAATAGGAATGATACCAGAAATTATTGCATCAGATATAATTCCGATTCCGTGGTCTGACCATAATGCAGTATACACTACTATAGCCTCAGCCATACCAAAAGCGCATGACCCAACGTGGTACTTACCGGACATAATGCTCAAACACCCACTACATCAGATGGCCATTGAACAAGCTTTAAAGGAATACATATCAATTAATAATATAACAGACATCTCCCCAATAACACTGTGGGAAGCTCATAAGCCTGTCTTGCGTGGTACAATACAAAGACAAATGGCACTATTTAAACGGGAACGCAAAAATCTAGCAAAAAAACTAGAACTCAATTTTAATGCAGCCTACATATCATTTCAAGATAACCCATCTCAGAGTACAAAATCTCATCTGGAAAAATCTAGATTGGAATACGGTCTATTTCTCACTGAGGCAGTTGATAAATCCCTCAAACGCTCCAAACACAATTTCTACATGAATACAAACAAACCAGGTACATATTTGGCTCGGGCATTAAATTCAACTAACAAATCTTTTAAACCAATACGTTTGAAATTATCAAAAAATGTTTACACTTGTAATCCAGTTAAAATAGTCCATAAATTTCACTCACATCTCGCAACTTTATACAAGACCAACAATGAATTTAATCCTACAGAAGCTGAATCCTTCTTCTCAAAAATAACCTTACCTGAGTTATCTCAGAATCAAAAAAGCAGTTTGGATGAGCCTATAACTATAGATGAAGTTGCTAACGCCATAAAAGACCTAAAACTTAACAAAAGACCAGGCCCAGACGGCTACTCGGCTTTATACTATAAAACATTCTCAGAAATACTCTCTCCCATTCTCACTGAAACTTTTAACAAACTTCTAGATGGACATTCTTTTCGGCAAGAAACACTAATGGCAATTGTTTGTATGATCCCAAAACCCCTTTCTGATGATACTTCCTGTGTGAATTATCGGCCTATCTCTCTGTTAAACCTCAATATTAAATTATTAGCAAAAATAATAGCAAAACGCCTCAATAGCATTATAGGAAAATTAATACATAGAGATCAAGTAGGCTTCATGCCAAATAGACAGGCAGGCGATAATATACGCAGGGCAGTGTTATTGGCACATATTGCTAAAAAACGGAAAATCCCTTTATGTTTTCTATCTCTCGATATTAAGAGGGCATTTGACACAGTATCCTGGCAATATATGCAATATTCATTACAAAAATTGGGTTTTGGACCCCACTTTTTAACATGGATCAAGGCATTATATAATAAACCCATAGCCTATATAAAATATGCTGGATACAAATCTGAAGCCTTTAATATCGAAAGAGGTACCCGACAGGGTTGCCCATTATCTCCCTTATTATTTGCCCTTATACTCAAACCCATGGCCCAATACATCAGAACAAACCAAACTATAACTGGCATTGAAGTAGGCGGTATTACACACAAATTATGTATATTTGCAGATGATATATTACTTTTTCTATCATCACCACAGGTCTCTGGTCCTAACTTAATACCAGCTCTTGATGGATTTGCAGCCCTATCCGGCCTTATGATTAATCCTAAGAAATGCCTAGTGCTTAATATTTCACTCACAAACATGGAATTGATCCCGGCTAGGGCTGCACTCCCATTCACATGGGCAGAAAAATCAATCCCATATCTTGGAATTCATTTAACAGCATCTCATTCTGACTTATTCTTAACCAATTATCCTCCTGTATTAAGACAGATCACAAATCTAATAAAACAATGGTCGCAACTTCCTTTATCCTGGATAGGGAAGATTAATGCAATCAAAATGACTATTCTACCCAAATTGCTTTATCTATTCAGAGTCCTCCCTATTCCAATTCCTTCCTATTTTTTGAGAATAGTACAAAAAAGAGCAACTTCGTTTATATGGGGCTCTTCTAAACCACGTATACCTATACACACACTACATCTTCCCAAAAATAAAGGAGGCCTGGGATACCCTAATTTTACTAACTACTACAGAGCAGCACATTTGGCCAGTCTGTCCAAATACCATGCAAAACAGGAAATCCCATTATGGGTATTTATAGAGGCTTCAGAAAATGACCCTCTATTAATATCAAATTTTTTATGGCTTGATCCTAAAGACCGCTTTAAAATTCATAATCCCATAACTAAACACTTCTTATCTCTCTGGGATAAACTAAAAACCAAATATCAGTTACAATCTCCACACAATCCTCTCCTTTCTTTTATCAGAAATCCGGCCTTTTATCCGGCATGGATCTACCCAAATTCTTTTAAAGCTTGGACAACATCAGGCATTCAGACACTAAATGACTTCATAGCATCTAAATCATTCCTTTCATTCCCATCGCTTAGAGAAAAATATGATCTACCAAACTCTGAGATATTTAGATATCTCCAAATCAAAAATTTCTATACACCATTCCTAAAGGGGGATACACCATTATCCCAATTATCCATTTTTGAATCAATCTGTACAAAAGATCCATTTGCTAAAGGTACAATTTCATCACTTTATAATCAATTATATGGAGTAGCAAATCTTAATAGACCCTCTTACGTTCAGAGGTGGGAGGAGGACCTGGGACGAACTTTAGAAGACACGGACTGGTCTAACATATGGCTCACATCTAAGTCATCTTCACCCAACATCTTAGCACTGGAGAAAAATTATAAAGTCCTAACTCGCTGGTACCTTGTACCCGCTAGAGTGGCAAAATATTCACCTAATACCTCAACTCTTTGTTTTCGAGGATGCCCAGAAATAGGCACATATTTACACATATGGTGGACGTGCCCAGTAATCCAAACCTTCTGGAAGGAAGTCTTCGTGATTGCATCTAAAATATTTTAAAAAATAATACAACCAGATCCATATTTAACTTTACTTAATCTAAAACCGGAATGGTTAACACTCTCTCAATTCAAACTTATGATCCAACTAATAACGGCTGCAAAACAAACAGTGGCCAAGGCATGGAAATCTCCTACATTGGTACTAGCAGAAACAATTCACAGAATGAATAATACAATGTCCCATGCTAAGATGGTAGCCATTGATCAAAATCAAATTCCAAAATTTGAAAAACTTTGGCATCCTTGGATAAAACAACAGTTCCTGTCAAACTTCAATAACTCTGTCCTGTTGCCATGGTAACAGATTAAATGACTTACAGAGACACCCATTCTAAGGCTTCAAAGAGAACTAAAAAGAATAATAAACTGACGAGCGGGACAACCTTGTGGACCATACCTCTACCTTTGAACCCTTTTTCTTCTTTCTCTTTCCTTTTCTCCACCTTACGATTAAAGCTCATTATCAGAATTTATTTGACCTATATACACTCTACTTGTAAACAATATGTATGGTAGGTATAAATCATTTAAATACCTACAAAAGTAACTAAGGAAATGATATATATCTTTAATTTAGGTTTACGTGAACCCAATGTTTAATATTTGAAATTTCATATTTACCTATATAAACCCTACTGTAAAACAATGAGCTTACTTTAGAGATCCTTGTAAACTTACTTTATGTATCTTTATAACATTGTATACTCAATAAACTTCTTTTGACAAGGAAAAAAAGAAAATAATAGGGTAGTGGTGTGAAGTTTCTCTTTATTGTATAGGGCAAAGAAAAAGCATGTTTTCATTAATAGCAATATTTCGTATTCATCAGATTTTCAAATGGTAAACTTGCATTTTGGAATCTTTACTCATATCTTACAAAGGAAATTTCTGAAAAAGCCTTTGCTATAATAAATTATTAATTAGAAGCATATATTTTTCAGATGTAATTATATTTTTAAATTAGCTACCCAGAAGTGAAATAAAATGTCAGTCAGTCTGACAGCGAATGTCCCCTTGTGTTGTTCTTCAAGTCCATGTCACATTAATGATTTCTTTTTTTCTACAAAGACATGAAGGTTAACAGAAAATGTCAGAACTACAGTGAAGATGTACACATTACCTTGTGTCAATCAGCTTTGGCTAAACTGACTATAGAAAAATGGGCTTACATTAATTCCTCCTCTATTTCTTTATTAATTTGAAATTGTTGTGTGCAGGAAATAACTGCCTAACAGAACAGTTAGATCTTGTTTGGTTCTTTTGGTGTAAGGTCTAATTTTTATGTTGGAACTGTGTTAAAAAAATAAATTTTGACATATTTGGAAATAAAGAGATGTATATCCTTTTTCCTCATAACATACATAATTAATCAAAGTATCTGAACAACTAATAAGCAAGAGTACCCTAATGAGCACAGCATAATGTCAAGTTTCAATTTAATAAAATTATAAATCATAAGTCCACACTATATGCCGGTGTTTGTTTTTAAGTATCTAAGGCTGGGTTCACACTAGTGCCAATTGGGTGCGGGCTTCCCGGCATCCAATTCACATGACAGGAGATTGTGATCGGCTCTCTATGGAGCTGGTTCACACATCTCCGGGGTGGCTGCGGAGCGGCTTGCACAGGAGACTTGTGCATCTCTGACTCCATTTCAGGGCTGAATTTAGGCAAAAATTTGGCCATGATTCATCCCCGAAATGGAGAACAGGGAAACACTGAACCCCTGCTGTGAGCCACATCCGGCAGCAGTGTGAACCCAGCCTGAAGCTGAGGCAACATGACTGTATTTCACTTTGGTAAATGGGACCCAGGGATAATTACAATCCACCATTAAAGTGGGCCCAATCACTATTTAAAAGGTACTCAGGCCAGATATATCCATAAAAGAACAGTGTACTCACTAACTGCTACGGTTGAATGTCACTCCATTCTTGAGAAATGCACCTAAAGTCCTCTGGTGAACGAACTCTTCCAGAAGTGTTAATCTCTGTGGTCCCACACAGTATAACTGGTTTCTCCAGCTGACAGGCTGACTCATAAGCAAAATGGAGGTCAGGAGGAAGAATCATTGAGGCTGCAGCGAACCACGGAGGTTGGAACTCCATGTCAGTTTCTCCAGTGGACTTTATGGTCTAAATATTAACCTTGTAATGAGGGACATCCACACAGATATATCTTCTGTCTACAGTATCTCACAAAAGTGAGTACACCCCTCACATTTTTGTAAATATTTTATTATAACGAAACTAAAGAAAATGACACTTTGCTACAATGTAAAGTAGTGAGTGTACAGCCTGAATAACAGTGTAAATTTGCTGTCATCTCAAAATAACTCAACACACAACTAAACCGCTGGCAACAAAAGTGAGTACACCCCTAAGTGAAAATGTCCAAATTGGGCCCAATTAGCCACCCCCCCCGGTGTCATGTGACTCGTTAGTGCTACAAGGTCTCAGGTGTGAATGGGGAGCAGATGTTTTAAATTTGGTGTTATCACTCTCACTTATACTGGTGACTGGAAGTTCAACATGGCACCTCATGGCAAATAACTCTCTGAGGATCTGAAAAAAATGATTGTTGCTCTACATAAAGATGGCCTAGGCTGTAAGAAGATTGCCAAGACCCTGAGACTGAGCTGTAGCATGGTGGCCAAGACCATACAGCTGTTTGACAGGACAGGTTCCACTCAGAACAGGCCTCGCCATAGTCGACCAAAGAAGTTTAGTGCACGTGCTCAGCATCATATCCGGGGGTTATCTTTGGGAAATAGATGTATGAGTGCTGCCAGCATTGCTGCAGAGGTTGAAGGGGTGGGGGGTCAGCCTGTCAGTGCTCAGACCATCTACTGCACACTGAATCAAATTTGTCTGCATGGCTCTCGTCCCAGAAGGAAGCCTCTTCCAAAGATGATGTACAAGAAAGCCCGCAAATAGTTTGCTGAAGACAAGCAGACTAAGGTCATGGATTACTGGAACCATGTCTTGTGGTCTGATGAGACCAAGATAAACGTCTGTGGTTCAGATGGTGTCAAGCGTGTGTGGCGGGAACCAGGCAAGGGTACAAAGACAAGTGTGTCTGTGTCTTGCCTACAGTCAAGCATGGTGGTGTGAGAATCATGGTCTGGGGCTGCATGAGTGCTGCTGGCACTTAGGAGCTACAGTTCATTGAGGGAACCATGAATGCCAACATGTACTGTGACATACTGAAGCAGAGCATGATCCCCTCCCTTTGGAGACTGTGCCGCAGGGCAGTATTCCAACATGATAACAACCCCATACACACCTCCAAGACGACCACTGCATTGCTAAAGAAGCTAAGGGTAATGGTAATGGACTGGCTAAGCATGTCTCCAGACCTAAACCCTATTGAGCATCTGTGGGGAATCCTCAAACGGAAGGTGGAGGAGCGCAAGGTCTCTAACATTCAACAGCTCCATGATGTTGTCATGGAGGAGTGGAAGAGGACTCCAGTGGCAACCTGTGAAGCACCAGTGAACTCTATGCCCAAGAGGGTTAAGGCAGTGCTGCAAAATAATGGTGACCACACAAAATATTGAACGTTGGGCCCAATTTGGACATTTTGAGTTATTTTGAGGGGACAGCAAATTTACACTGTTATACAAGCTGTACACTGACTACTTTACATTGTAGCAAAGTGTAATTTCTTCAGTGCTGTCACATATTTACAAAAATGTCAAATATTTACAAAAATGTGTGGGGTATACTCACTTTTGTGAGATACTGTATGTATGATTTATTGAGCAATAACAGTGTACACTGGATCATAAAGCATCAAAGGCAGAGTGACAAGTTCCAAGAATAAATACAATTTTTTTATATGGTATCAGTTATATATCTTCTACACTATTCTATATATTGGGTACTTGTCCAGTGGAAGGGGGAAATTTTGATTATCTGAGATAACATTGTAAGTGTCACATAAAATGATAAATGTTGATAAATTACATCTACATGTTAATTAAAGTCTTATATACTGTATCTGCCAAAAAGTCATATTTGCCATTAAGAATACCATAAAGGTACCTATATATGGGGTTCAGTCAAGCCACGACTGCCTAGATTGGTTCTTATGCGCTCTAAACAACAAGGTGGTCTTGGCCTCCCTAATTTTAATAAAGTTGTTCTAAAGGCTGAAGATTTTTTACCTTCATGCATTCTATGCATGAAGGTATAAAACCTTCTGAGTGCAGCTCCCCCCCACCCCCCAATACTACCTGAGTTCCCTCTCGATCCAGAGATGTGCACAAGAGTATCGGCTCTCCGGGGACTCTCCCTCCTTATTGGCTGAGACAGCAGCGGGAGCCATAGGGATGAGCTTCGTGTTTGACTCGAACCCATGTTCGACCCGAACATTGTCTGTTCGCCCGTTCGCCGAATTGCGAACGATTTGAGCCGTTCGCGACAAATTCGTGTGCCGCGTCACGGCCCTTAATTCACTGCAGCATCGCAGTGCATTGCTGGCTGATGATTGGCCAAGCATGCACTATGACCCGCATGCTTGGCCAATCACAGCGCCGTCAGTAGAGAGAGCTGTAATTGGCCAAAGCCAGGGTGGCTTTGGCCAATTATGGCTCAGGGGGTTTAGAACACACCCCACACTATATAAGGCCGCCTGCACGGCGGCCCTGTGTAGTGTGTTCCGGCGTGCTTAAAGAGAGAAAGAGACAGTGTCATTTCATTTGAGTTAGCTAGATTAGGCAGGACAGTCAGTGAGTTAGCTGCACTTACAGTGTATTGTGTATATATATATATATATGCATCCCAGGTGTTGTGTATATATATATATATATATATATATATATATATATATACACTGTATTCAGTTTAGCTAGATCCGTTCCCGTTATCTTCCTACTGTCAGGCAGCTAGACTATTTACAGTTAGTGTAGTGCGTCCTCCTCACAGTGTTCAGTTAAAGCTACAAGTTAGTTTAGTGTGACTTCTGCACAGTGTTCAGCTAAAACTACAAGTTAGCGTAGTGCGTCCTCCCCACAGTGTTCAGTTAAAGCTACAAGTTAGTTTAGTGTGACCTCTGCACAGTGTTCAGCTAAAGTTACAAGTTAGGGTAGTGCATCCTCCTCACAGTGTTCAGCTAAAGCTACAAGTTAGTGTAGTGCATCCTCCTCACAGTGTTCAGCTAAAACTACAAGTTAGTGTAGTGCGACCTCTGCAAAGTGTTCAGCTAAAGCTACAAGTTAGTGTAGTGCGTCCTCTGAACAGTGTTCAGCTAAAGCTACAACTTAGCTTAGTGTGACCTCTGCACAGTGTTCAGCTAAAGCTACAAGTTAGGGTAGTACGTCCTCCTCACAGTGTTCAGCTAAAGCTAAAAGTTAGTGTAGTGCATCCTCCGAACAGTGTTCAGCTAAAACTACAAGTTAGTGTAGTGCGTCCTCTGAACAGTGTTCAGCTAAAGCTACAAGTTAGTTTAGTGTGACCTCTGCACAGTGTTCAGCTAAAGCTACAAGTTAGGGTAGTACGTCCTCCTCACAGTGTTCAGCTAAAGCTACAAGTTAGTGTAGTGCATCCTCCTCACAGTGTTCAGCTAAAACTACAAGTTAGTGTAGTGTGTCCTCTGAACAGTGTTCAGCTAAAACTACAAGTTAGTGTAGTGCGACCTCTGCAGTGTTCAGCTAAAGCTACAAGTTAGTTTAGTGTGACCTCTGCACAGTGTTCAGCTAAAGCTACAAGTTAGGGTAGTATGTCCTCCTCACAGTGTTCAGCTAAAGCTACAAGTTAGTGTAGTGCATCCTCCGAACAGTGTTCAGCTAAAACTACAAGTTAGTGTAGTGCGTCCTCTGAACAGTGTTCAGCTAAAACTACAAGTTAGTGTAGTGCGACCTCTGCACAGTGTTCAGCTAAAGCTACAAGTTAGTTTAGTGTGACCTCTGCACAGTGTTCAGCTAAAGCTACAAGTTAGGGTAGTATGTCCTCCTCACAGTGTTCAGCTAAAGCTACAAGTTAGTGTAGTGCATCCTCCGAACAGTGTTCAGCTAAAACTACAAGTTAGTGTAGTGCGTCCTCTGAACAGTGTTCAGCTAAAACTACAAGTTGAAGGAGCTAGCAGCGGACATGTGAGCAGCTCTTCACAGGAGCTCTGGGCGGGACGCAACATTCTGCCTTAATCCTGAGTGTCAGAGACACGGAATCCTGTACGATACCGGCACCCCCTTACTCACCGGACCCTACAGATCGCTTGGGTATGGTTAAATACGGGCCGGCTTCCATGGAACCGGCTGCGGAGCATCTGTCCCGTTATGCCTGGGGAAGCCAAGATGGCGGCGCACACGAGGCGGTGGAACAAGGCCCCAGCAGCACACAGCGGAGCGGAGCTGACAGGACATCCTCACAGCCTGAGAAGGTAAGCCCGCTGCCACGCAGATCTCCGGGCAAAAAAAGAGGGTTATCCCTGGATAGACTCCCCTGTGATGATATAGCCACAGAATCAGCAGTTAATGCGGAGGAACCCTCTTCAAAGCAAATTATGGAGGCCATTTACACATGCCAAACTACATTGACTGAGCATATTGATGGGATGAGAGCAGACATGTCCATTCTGAAGCAGGACGTGCAGACCATTAGAGAGAGGGCCTCTGAAGCTGAGCAAAGAATCAGTGACATGGAAGATGTAGTACAATATCTACATAAAGAAATAAACGCGCACACAGATAAGCTGGGAGACATGGAAGACAGACAAAGAAGGAACAATGTCCGTTTTGTAGGTTTCCCCGAAAAAGCTGAGGGAACACAGCCGGAAGATTTTCTGGAACTTTGGCTTAAAGATAATATGGCTGACACTACATTTTCCAGATTGTTTGCTATAGAAAGGGCACACAGGATTCCTTCCAAACCCCCTCCTCCTGGAGCACATCCGCGCCCTATGATTGCACGCATATTACACTTCAGAGACCGGGAAAGCATACTCAGAGCAGCACGCACTGGAGGTGAATTGCAATACAATGGGAACCGTATATCCATTTATCCCGACTTTTCTGCGGCCACGCAAAAACAGAGAGCTAGCTTCATTCATGTAAAAAAGAGACTCCGAGACTTACAACTTCCCTACAGCATGTTGTACCCGGCGAAGCTAAGAGTAGTAGATGGGGGGAAAGTCTCGTTCTTTAATAACCCCACGGAGGCCTCAAGATGGCTGGATTCCAGAGGACGTCGCAGCTCAATTGAACACCGGTAACTGTGTAAGGAGATGATTCGGAATACACATGATGACTATTGCAGGACTTCCTATGCTAGGGTGAAGAGGTATCCATGTTTAGGATAATCTTTGGCACTACAATACCATGGCATAGTGTCCCGCCAGTTGGTGCATACAATTTATAACATCACTTAAGTGAACTGTTCTTGATATCAGAGTGAGAAGAAACAAGAACTATTGGAGGGAGAAGAAGAGGAAAGAGGAGAGCACAGAGGTTTTGGCTCAGATCTTGAGCAGTTATATTTTTTATTGATATAACTTTTTTCTTTTCCTCTATTCAATCATATCACCTTCCATTGCTATTAACTATGGAGATACCCCCTGGTCGTACTGTATCAGGTTTTTCTTTTTTCCTTTTTTTTGTTTTTTGATGTTGTTTTTGTCTCCTTTTCTTCCCCCCTTTTTTTTCTCGGGAAGAGGGGAGAAGGGGAGGAAAAAGAGAGGAATTTTTTTTTCTGTTGGTTGAATATAAGGTGACTTTGTTCTTTTTAGAGAACTGTGACCCCCTGAGGTCACTTTAATTCTTCTGCCTTTTTGTTATGGGAGACAGGCACACAACAAGGTGGGTGTGTGTGCAGGGAGGGGGGAAGGGGCTCATGTTACTGTTTAACCTGGGTTTGTGCTGTGTGCTGCTGATGTGTTTTGTTCTCTCCTCACAGGGGATCTGTCCAATAGGAATGAGACTGGCTAACAGATATTCTTTCTTACCCTGCAACTGTTCCTTTATACATGTAAATGGAGGGTAAGATAAAGTTGCTGTCATGGAATGTGCGTGGTATGAACTCCAAGATTAGGAGATCTCTCATCTTTGATTTCATAAAACGATATAAACCTCATATCATAATGTTGCAGGAGACGCACTTGCAGGGATCTAAGGTTATGGCACTAAAAAAACCAAACGTGATGAGAGTTTTGCATGCTGAATACTCAACATATTCTAGGGGTGTAGCTATTCTAGTTACCAAAAATGCGGCTGCACAAATCTTGCAAGTCAAACTAGATCCGAATGGCAGATATGCTATCCTGGTATGTCGAATGTATAATGTATTTCTGACATTGGTATGTGTTTACATTCCACCCCCATTCTCCTTACCAATACTAGACAAAATTATTAAAGAAGCTATATTGATTGCTCAAGGCCCATTATTATTCTTAGGAGATTTTAATGCAGTGTCGGATGGAGCTCTGGACAGGCATGGGAATGTTTCTGGGTCCAGACATAATTTATCTTCCTGGTTGGAGAGTTATGCACTCACTGACATTTGGAGAGAGAGGAACCCTGGAGTTAGGGAGTTCTCATGTCACTCTGAGACCCATAAGACACTCTCCAGAATAGATTTGGTGCTGTCATCTATAGATGGCCTTCCTTACATAACCACTGTCAGATATCTCCCTAGAGCTATATCAGACCATTCCCCTTTGGAGGTCACTCTAGATCTGAGGGCTCCACGGGGAAGGAGACAATGGCGGATGAATACAAAATGGCTCCAGGAGGATTATGTTACCATAAAATGCAAGGAGAGTATTGGGCACTATTGGAAGGAGAATGGGTTGGAAACAACATTAGCTATTCAATGGGATGCCTTTAAGGCAACTATGAGAGGGGTATTTGCATCAGAAACAAGAAGTTTCACCAAAGCACTGAACTCAGATATGAAAGATGCAGAAATGAATGCCTCGGAAGCTGAAAAAGAATATATGCTTGACTCATCTCCAGGTAGATATCGACTTTGGCAAGAAAAAACACGACAATATACCTTGCTATTAACTGAACACACTGAAAAAACACAACTATGGCAGGCTAGATCATTTTTTGAGTTTGGCGATAAGAGTGGACGCCTATTATCTTTTTTGGCAAGCCCACTTTATGCACCGGTCTCAATAGGCAAGATAAAGAAACTAAATGGTGAGGTAGTTGAGGAGGCCCAAGAGATTCTAAACGCTTTTCTAAACTTTTACGAGAATCTTTACCAGACGCAAACCCAGCATACTGACCAGGAACTGGAAAGGTATATTGACAATTTAACACTCCCATCTCTACCCCAGGAAGATAGAGAACTTTTGGAACAGCCGATATCCCTGGAGGAGATTGGTGGTGCAATCTCATCCTTCAGGCCGGGTAAATCACCTGGCTTGGATGGATTTCCAGCTGAGTGGTACCAGTTGCATAAAGAACAGATAGTGCCAATACTACAAAAAGTCTTTATAGCTGCAGAGAAAGAAGACATATTACCAGAGTCTATGAGGGAAGCATTAATAATAGTGTTACCTAAGCCAGGAAAGGATCCGCAGGAATGTGAGTCATACAGGCCAATTTCTTTGATAAATACCGACGTCAAGATACTGGCCAAGATTTTGGCCGGTAGGTTGAAGTCGGTGATCCTTAAACTAATTAATTCAGATCAAACTGGATTTATACCCGGACGTTCCACTCAAATGAACCTACGTAGACTATATGTTAACCTCCAGAAGCCTCATGATAATAAAGGAAAAAGAGTTGTGGCATCTTTAGACACCAAAAAGGCGTTCGACTCTGTAGAGTGGAACTATTTATTCTTGCTTTTAGGTAAGCTGGGTTTCGGATCAAAATTTATTTCATGGATTAGACTTTTGTAAAATGACCCCAGAGCAAGTATTAGAGTGAATGGCTCTATTTCTGCACCTTTCAAGATCTATAGGGTTGCCCCCTGTCTCCTCTTATGTTTGCTTTGGCCATAGAGCCATTGGCGGCTACACTTAGAACTAATGTCACGCTACAGGGGTTTATGGTAGGAGATCTGGAAGAGCGTGTGTTGTTATACGCTGATGACATGCCCCTATACTTGAGAGATCCAGAGCAGTCGTTGGCCACGGCAGTCTCGTTAATCCGGGAGTTCGGGAATTTCTATGGCTTCAGGATCAACTGGACCAAATCAGTCCTCTTTCCGCTAGACTCACAGCCGGACTTAATACTCCCAGCCCAGTGCCCCCTGGCTATTGTAGAGAAATTTAAATACCTGGGAGTAGTAGTACAATAACCTGTAGATTCATTCATTGAGGACAATTTATGGCCTATCATCAGAGCATTTAGTGACAGAATACAGAAATGGAAGGACCTTCCACTTACACTCTATGGCAGGGCTAGCATATTTAAAATGATCTTCCTTCCGAAATTTTTGTACATCCTAACGCCCCAATTTATATCCCAAAAAGAATTTTCAAACACATAAACTCCCTATTAACATCTTTTTTATGGGGCAATAAAGCGGCAAGAGTCTCTCTTGAGGTGTTGCAGTTACCTGTTCACAGAGGTGGTCTGGCGATACCTGACCTGAGACTATACTATTTAGCATCCCAATTAGTATTTATTAATTGGAGAATGTTCCCACAATTAAATAATGCTGCGGTTGCAGTTGAAGCAGCAACGGTGACATCATATGAAACCTTACTGAATTTCTTTTGCAGGGGAGAAGTCCCCACCGTAGGGGGCAAGGAGATACTAAAATCTGCTAAAAAGGTATTGGGGATTTGTATGAAACATAGAAAAGATAACCCCCTTCATTTATCCCCTAATGCGCCGTTGTGGTTCAACCCCAACCTGAAAGAATTCTTTAATTTAGAAGACGGATTTAAATGGTCAAATTATGGGCTCACATACCTGCACCAATTGTATATCAATGGGGAACTAAAAACCTTTTCGCAGTTGCGAAGAGAACTGAATGTTCCAGAGACCTGGGAATACCAATTTACCAGATTGAGACACGCTGCATATGTTCAATTTGGGGTTGGACCGGTGACACTGGAAAACTCTACGATAGAAAGACTACTGGCTACTCCAGATCATACTAAACGAATTTCTACATACTACAATACACTTCTAGCAGAGGAGAAAGTAAACTTAAAGGAAAATGGGTGGAGATCATACCAGAAATTACAGATGGTCAATGGGAAAATGTTCTGGCATCATACTTGCCCACAGTTATATCTGCTAGACACAAATTGATACAGCTAAGGTACTTACATCAGATGTACTATACCCCTTTGAGACTCTATAAAATGGGAATGAAGGTGGACCCTATTTGTCATAAATGCTTGAGGGAAGAGGGCTCTTTTATACATATGGTATGGGAATGTGACAGAGTTAGGCCATTATGGTCTCAGGTGGCTCAATTTATTGCTGATACTTTAGATATACCGAACATATGCAGCCCTCTGCTGGACCTTTTAGGGATCATAGAAGATGAAGTTATGAGTAATAACACGAGAACACTACTAAGACTACTGTTTTACTATGTAAGGAAACTAATTGTACTTCATTGGGTCAGGAAAGACTATCTTACATTGAATGCCTGGAAAGGTTTGGTTAATGCCAATATCACCAAGTATAAAATGACATATGAGTCTAGAGGATCAAATAAAAAATTTAATAAAGTATGGGGAAGATGGATTAACTCTGAAAACACGCTACAATCCACCCAGTAATTCCGTAGGATACTAGAGAATCAATGGATAGTAATAAAAGGATCTAGTGGGGAGTTGAATCACAGCATCACGCAGCACAAAAAAGTTTTTTTTTTTTCGTTTTTTACTTTTATGAGGGATAGTTCCCTCTAGTTGCTTTTATTTGAATACTGTATAGCTTTTGTTCTATACAACTGTTTAGGCTAAGATCAGTTAGTCCTGAGTTTCAAGAAAACAGCCAATGATTT
The DNA here is from genome assembly GCA_037952925.1 of Lithobates clamitans. Lineage (NCBI taxonomy): Eukaryota > Metazoa > Chordata > Amphibia > Anura > Ranidae > Lithobates > Lithobates clamitans. The sequence continues at coordinate 1,358,752 of JBBGZY010000519.1, read as the reverse complement.
AACGAGTAATGACAAACGCAACATAATACATATAATATTTCTTTATTTGTATGCAGGATCTGCTTCTAAATGCATTCTGGACTGTAACATGTATACCTTTGTCTATTATATTTTGCAAATAAGATGTATAATTTTTTGGCAAATAAAAACTTTAAAAAGCAAGCACACCAACTCAAGCACCACATGGCATCTTTTGGTCTGCATACTTGCGTAGCCCTTGAACAGCTACGGAGCACCGCTGGTTCCGAGGACCAAGCACAGGAAGAGGCCATGGAGGAAGAAGAAGAGGAGGGGTGGAGGAGAGAGGTGTGTCACAATCATTAGTAGTGGCATTTTGGAGGCGTGGTGGCGGAACAACCTCCAGCACTACTGCACCTCGTTCTGCCCAAGAACCGCCTAATCTGTGACATGCCCACCAGGGGGAACTCAATGTTGGCCATGCTGCAGCGGCTGCACACGCAGCAGAGGGCCATCAATGAGTACCTGTACCTATGGCACCAGGACAGGGTCAGGGAAGCTTGTTTTTTTTCCCCACACCAGTGGGCCATGATCAGGGATGCATGCACTGTCCTGTCACCATTTGAGGAGGCAACAAGGATGGTGAGCAGTGACAGTGCATGCATCAGTGACACTGTCCCCCTTGTTCACCTGTTGGAGTACACGCTGGGTGGAATAATGGACAGGGCACTTGAGGCAGAACAGAGGCAGGAAGAGGAGGACTTCCTTAGCTCTCAAGGCCCCCTTTATCCAGACAGTGTTCCTGCGTGCCCGCCGATCACACAGGAAGAGGAGGAGGAGGATTGTGTCAGTATGGAGGTGGAGCCTGGCACTCAGCATCAGCAGCAGTCTTTAAGGGATCAGTCCCAAGAAACACATGGACTTGTACGTGGCTGGGAGGAGGTGGCTGCGGACCATGTCATTCTTAGTGACCCAGAGGACTCTGGACCAAATGCCTCAGTAAACCTACGCTGCATGGCCTTCCTGATCCTGCAAAGCCTGCGTAAGGATCCTCGTATTTGTGGTATCAAGGAGAAGGAACAATACTGGCTGGCAACCTTCCTTGATCCATGTTACAAGGGTAAGGTTGCGGACCTTATCTTGCCGTCGCAGAGGGAGCAGAGGATAAAACATCTTCGGGAGGCCTTGCAGAAAGGTCTGTGCAATGCGTTGCCAGAGACTGGGAGGTTACAAACTCCTGTTTCTGGACAACGTGTTGCTGAGGCTTCGGTCGATCAAAGAAGGAGCAGTGGAGAAGGTGGCCGTCTGACCGATGCGTTCAGACAATTTTTTAGTCCGCAGCCCAAGGTATGATCAGTTCCAGCAACCATCGCCAGCGTCTGTTTTACATGGTGCAGGAATACCTAGGGGCAAGATCTGACTTGGACACCTTTCCCACCGAAAATCCTCTGTTTTACTGGGTCTTGAGGATGGATCACTGGCCAGAGCTTGCACAGTATGCAATTGAGCTACTGGCCTGTCCTGCATCCAGCGTTCTTTCGGAACGCACATTCAGTGCTGCTGGAGGCTTTGTAACCGATCACAGGGTGCGTCTGTCCACTGACTCGGTCGATCGACTGACCTTCATAAAAATGAATCAGTCTTGGATCACCACCAGCTACCAAGCACCTGATGCTTATGTAACCGAATAATTTTTTTTGAAATCTCAGATCCCTTCAAAGACTGCCTATGCTGATGCTGAGTGACTATCCTGTGTAATTATCCTCTTCCTCCTTAATGATCATGCTGATAGCTTGTAAGAACATTTTTGGTTCTGGGTACCGCCACCAGTGCCTAAGGCCCAATTTTTCAGCCCCTGTTTAACAGGGGCATATAATTACAATTTTTGATGCAATACTTTGCAGCAGGGCTCTTTCCTGCGTTCCAACTAGAGTATCTGTGAGGGGTTGCAGTGTTGTGGCACCAGCACCAGTGCCTAAGGCCCAATTTTTCAGCCCCTGTCTAACAGGGGTGTGTAATTACAATTTTTGATGCAATACTTTGCAGCAGGGCTCGTTCCTGCGTTCCAAAGTATCTGTGAGGGGTTGCAGTGTTGTGGCACCAGCACCAGTGCCTAAGGCCCAATTTTTAGCCCCTGTTCAACAGGGGCATGTAATTACAATTCTTGATCCAATATTTCACAGCAGGGCCCGTTTCTGCGCCCACCAAGAGCGAGTGAGGACTTACAGTGTTGTGGCACCAGCACCACCACCACCAAAGGCCCAATTTTTCTGCCCCTGTTCAACAGGGGCATGTAATAACAATTCTTGATCTAATATTTCACAGCAGGGCCCATTTCTGTGCCCACCAAGAGCGAGTGAGGACTTACAATAAATATAGGGAGTATTATTCCTCTGCTACCAAGCGGTGGTGTTATAGGTGGTTTTAGGGAAAAGCAGCTTGCACCGAATGGGGTCCAGCCGTAAACCCTGGTGTGACAACTGACAAATGGGGATGGTGCTGCGCGAATCCTACAATAAATTATACTATCTAGGTGTACTGGGTATCAACTCTCGTCTTTACTGAGGTATAGGGTGGTGATCTAAACCACCATGGTGAATATAGCACTATGTGGACGTGCTGGCAGTATGTGCATAATAGAAAAAAATATTAATAAATAAAGGGTGGAGCCCACCAAAAAAACTTTACATATGTATCTCTCAGCTTAAATAAAAATAAAACCATGGTGAAATCTACAATAAAATAAAAAAAAATTAAAAATAATAAAGTATTCTTTTCAATAAGATAGTGATTGCTGCTGAGACATTAAATGCCAGTACAAAGTGCTGTGAATTAATATCTGGAAATTATTATAGTTCAGTGAACCATGATTCATATAAATAAATAGATGGCTAAAAACTAAATAACAGAAAAGCAAAAATTGACAAATGATACAATGTTACATTGAATGTCCCAATTGATCTTCATAGTTGTGCATCATGCAATATAGTGTCCAGCAGGGGGTGCTCAAACTTAAAATAATACAATCCAATAAAGGTGACTCAGTGCAGCAAAAAACAGCTTTAATGCTTCCTTAGTGATACCAGACAATTAAATCGTGTGGATAGCAGCTGAGTTTAAAAATCATTTGTTCAGAAGAGTGGTGAATGTGAAGTGTGCAGCAGGATCTCCTCCATGCAACAATCCTCTAGTGGTAGATAATGGCCCGGAAATGATTATAGTTCATTGAACCATGATTCATATAAATAAATAGATGGCTAAAAACTCAACAACATAAAAGCAAAAATTGCCAAATGATACAATGTTACATTGAATGTCCAGAGTGACCTTCATAGTTGTGCATCATGCAATATAGTGTCCAGCGCCAACAGGGGGTGCTCAAACTTGAAATAATACAATCCAATAAAGGTGACTTAGTGCAACAAAAAACAGCTTCAATGCTTCCTTAGTGATAACAGACAATTAGGTTGTGTAGATAGCAGCTGAGTTTAAAAATCATTTGTTCAGAAGAGTGGTGAATGTGAAGTGTGCAACAGGATCTCCTCCATGCAACAATCCTCTAGTGGTAGATAATGGCCCCTTACCTCACTATACTGAGGTTACAGCATAGAGCAGACAGCGCTTGTGGTGTCTCCTATGCAGGGGGGTCCTAGGTAATGCACTGTCATTTATCAGACCTCAGATCCATGGGGAGCATCATAGTAAATGGAGAGATCGAGATAGCATATAGTGTAGTATTTCAAGCATGTATCAGATTTTATTCAACATTAGCAGCATACAGGGTACTCACACAGTAAAAAACGAAAGGTACAGTGTATCCAGACGAGCGGCGAGCTCATACACTGCTGACAGTGGGCAGTGCCTGTCCCTACACCTAAGGCCCAAATTTCTGCTGAGCATATAGGGCAGACCCCTACTTTCAAACATCCAACTTACAAACGACTCCTACTTGCAAACGGAAGGAGACAATAGGAAGTGAGATGAAATCTACCCCTAGGAAGTGAAATTCTCTCCTCTAAGAGTTAATATGGGAAAAACATTTCTCCTTTCCACTGATGCTTTATCACCAATCCTTGTTTCACAAAAAAACCCAAATTTTCAAAAAATATTTGTCATTGGGACAAAAAGTGAGGTGAAATCTTCTGAAGAGGAGCACAGACAGCAAAACAAATGTCACAGGGGTGATAACCCTTCCCTATGTTTTCTAAAAAGCTTAAAATAGATTTTTTGGCTGGAGCTAATCACGTTAAAAATGTACCAGTTCAAAATTACAAACAGATTCTACTTAACAACAAACGTACAGTCCCTGTCTTGTTTGCACCGCCTGTATACTGCTGTTCAGAGTACAGAGCCTGTATACTGCTGTTTCCTTTTTTAATTTGGATGCGGGGTTCCTCTTAATATCCATACAAGACCCAAAGGGCCTGGTAATGGACTGGGGGGTACCCATGCCGTTTGTCTCACTGATTTTCATCCATATTGCCAGGACCTGATATTACAAAGCCACAAGCAGTTTTAAACAACTTTTTTCCTTTAAAAATTTTGTGACATTTTGTGCAGGGACTGTTCTAAGCACGGGAAACACGCCCCACTTTACAGGCATACTATAGACACCCCCCAGGTACGATATTTAAAGGAATATTTCACTTTTTTACTTTAAGCATCATTAAAATCACTGCTCCCGAAAAAATGGCTGTTTTTAAAAGTTTTTTTTTCATTGATACATGTCCCCTGGGGCTGGACCTGGGTCCCCAAACCCTTTTTAGGACAATACCATGCAAATTAGCCTTTAAAATGAGCACTTTTGATTTTGAACGTTCGAGTCCCATAGACGTCAATGGGGTTTCCAACGTTTGTGCAAATTTTCGGTCCGTTCACAGGTTCTGTTGCGAACCGAACCGGGGGGTGTTCGGCTCATCCCTAATTGTCAATATGAGCCGGTGAGTCCATGAGGAGAAAGAAGGAGCAGGGTTGAGCCGCGGATCCGTGTCTAAATGGACACGCAGAGCAGCATCTCGGGAGCATGCCTGCTTGAGTGCCCCATTGCAAGCTGCATGCTCTGGGGGCACTCGACAGGAGAGAGGTACCAGAAGCACCAGCGGGGGACCTGAAAAGAGGAGGATCCAGGCTGCTCTGTGTAAAACCATTACACAGAGCAGGTAAGTATGGTATGTTTTTTTTTTTTTTAATGTTTGCCTTTAATATCACTTTAAATACTATCAGGCAGCCCAATTGGCTGACATAGCATAATACCACACAGTCAAGGTATCCCCATTATGGACTAGTTTAAAAGCAGCAGATTGTGATCCCTTGGTTGTCGATAATCTCCTTTGGCTCTGTCTTAAGGAGCGTAAGTCAATCTCTAACCCTATTACACTTCATTACCTAGCCTTATGGGACAAGTTGAGAATTTCTAGTCGCTTGCAGTCCCCACATGTCCTGCTACTATCTTTTTGAACCATCCTTCTTTCTACCCTGGTCAAGTAGCTCTAACCTCCTTTCATATTTGGCAATCACTGGGAGTTCACCACTTGGATCGCTTGGTTACAGACTCCTCTTTCAATTCGTTTGCATCTCTGCATGAGCAACACCAGCTTCCCAGTTCAGAAGTGTTCAGATGTCTTCAAATAATGCATTTTTTTCGCTCTTTGAGCACATGTTTTTCAGACCCTCCAGCTCCTGGTCTGATATCTAAAATATATGCCCATTTGACCCTCTACACAGAGTTCTACCCTCCCTACCTATAGCTTGCATTGGGATGCTGACCTTGATGTCCTGCTGGAACCAGAGGATTAGCAGGATATCTGGCAATACCCTAAATCTTCTATTTTTGCGTTTTTAGTTTTAACTAGATGGTATCTAGTTCTGGCTCGAATTGCCAAAATACTCCCCTCTTATCCCTTGAATTGTTTTAGGAGCTGTGCAGATGGTGTACATGCCTGCACATTTGGTAGACTTGCCCCATCGTTTCCTCATACTGGACTGAAGTGTTTTGAATACTGTCTGTCCTATTTGCTGTCTCCTTTTCACCTGACCATAGCATTATTGAATAAATTATTTGACATCCTTGCAATTCAAACTACTCTTATAGGTGACAACTAGGGATGGGACGAACGGACCCCTGTTCGGTTCGCACCAGAACTTTCGAACACTGCGAAAGTTTGGACCCGAATAATGAACCCCATTAAAGTCAATGGGACCAGAACGTCAAAAATCAAAAGTGCTTATGCTTATAAGTAATTAGACATACGATGGTTAGAAAGGGTCCAGGTCCTACCCTGGGGAACATGTATCATTTAAAAATAAAAGTTTGTGAAAAACGTCATTTTTAAATAAGCAGTGATTTTTTTTTATTTTTAAAGTGAAAGCATAAAAATTTAAAATTCCTTTCAATATAGTGCCTGGAGGTCCCCTTAGTCTACCTGTAAAGTGGCAGATCTGTACCATATCTAGAATCTACTGCAGCAATAATTGCGTTAGTAAAGCCAAAAAAAATTTAATTTTCCCTGCAAGCTGCCTTTATTTTGCTCAGTAACAGCTGGGGAGCCAGTGTGTATGATAAGGCCACAATGTAGTGCACTGGGAACAAGATTAGAGATTTTTTGGATACATTCTGGAGTCACTTTGACTTAGGATAGAAGTAAAGCGTGCGTAAAAATTGGTCTTTGGGTGTCGTGGCGCCTAACTCTATAGAGCAGTGATGGCGAACCTTGGCACCCCAGATGTTTTGGAACTACATTTTCCATGATGCTCAACTACACAGCAGAGTGCATGAGTATCATGGAAAATGTAGTTCCAAAACATCTGGGGTGCCGAGGTTCGCCATCACTGCTATAGAAGTTCTCTCGATGAAAGCAAGAATTGGCCTTGCTGTAAACAATTGCAAAGATATGCATCTGTCAAATAGGTGCAGAAAAATTGGTCTTTGGGTGTCGGTGGCACCTTCCCACTGTAAACCTATAGAGGTACGCTTGATGAAAGCAAGAATTGGCCTTGCTGCAAAAAAATTGCAATGATATGCACCTGTCAAACAGGTGCAGAAAAATTGGTCTTTGGGTGTCGGTGGTGCCTTCCCACCGTAACCCTATAGAGGTACTCTTGATGAAAGCAAGAATTGGCCTTGCTGTAAAAATTTCAATGATATGCACCTGTCAAACGGGTGCAGAAAAATTACTCTTTGGGTGTTGGGGGCGCCTTCCCACCATAACCCTATAGAGGTGCTCTTGATGAAGGCAAAAAAATTGCAATGATATTCACCTGTCAAACAGGTGCAGAAAAATTGGTCTTTGGGTATTAATTGGCCCATGAAACCTATACCAAAAACATTCTTCCAGATGAAATGATTGAACACCCTCAAAGCTAGGCAGCCTCGAAGTCCTGCAGAGATTCCACATCCCAAAAAGACTTAATCAGTGACGTTGGCATCAGGGGCTTCATAGCTGGTAATCCAGGACTGATTCATTTTTTATAAAAGTCAAACAGTCCACGGAGTCTGTGGACAAACACATTCTATAATCAGTAACGAAACCTCCTGCAGCACTGAATGCTCGTTCTGAAAGCACGCTGGATGCAGGGCAGCCCAATAACTCAATAGCATACTGGGCAAGTTCTGGACAGTGGTATATTCTCATGACCCAGTAAGTCAGTGGATCGTCAGCTGGAAAGCTCTCCATCTCTATTTTGGCAATGCTGCCAATGGGATGTGGAAGCTGACAGCCCTGGGCGGCGAGGACTAAAAAAAATTCTGCAATGCCTCACTTAGGCGGAGACCTTCTCCAACGCTCCTCTCTTGACCAACAGAAGACTCAAAACTATGTTTTCCATGACACTGTAAACTACTGGATTGAGAAAAAACATTCAATAAAATCCTCTTTAAAGTGTCCTCAAGAGATTTTATCTTCTGCACTCTCTGTGGGGACAGGATGAGTTCTGAGACCTTCCCCTTATAAAGGTGGTCAAGGAGGGTTGCCAACCAGAAATCATCCTTCTCCTTTATGCCACGTATTATTGGGTCCTTTTGCAGGCTTTGAAGCTTGAGGCTGCCCATGTGCCTCAAATTTGCTGAGGCTTGAGAAGCAGACTCCTCAGGGTCACTCAAGATGACAGCATCTGGAACTTTCTCCTCCCAGCCACGTACTATTCCCAAGGATCCTGGGGTTGGAAAGCCATTGCTTACAGATTGATGCATGTCTTCCTCTTCTTCGAAGCCTATGAAAGTGCCAGAATCCTCCTCGTCATCCTCCCCCCCTATCTCCTCCTGTGTGTTCTGTGACATAGAAATGATGGTGTAAAGTGGATAAAGTGGGCCTTGAAAGGAGAGGAAGTCCTCCTCTTCATCCTGCTGCTCTGCCTCAAGTGCCCTGTCCATAATGCCACGCAGAGTCTGCTCCAGCAGGAACACAACAGGGATTGTGTCACTGATGCATTCACTGTCACAGCTCACCATCCTTGTGGCATCCTCAAATGGTGACAATACAGTGCATGCATCCTTAATGATCAGCCATTGGCGTGGGGAAAAAAAGCCGAGGTGGCATGAGCCTGTTGTCATGCCGTATTCGCACATGTACTCATTGACGAGTTGCCGCTGCAGCATTGACAAAGTCGAGTTCCACCTGGTGGGCATGTCACAAATCAGGCAGTTTACGAGCAGGTGAATTTCCCGCTGAATTTCAGCCAACTGAGCACTGGCTGTGTATGACCGCCTGAAGTGGCTACAGACTCTTCTGGCCAGCTTTAGCACATCTTGCAACCTTGGGTACATATTTAGGAAACACTGCACCACCAAATTGAGGACATGCGCCAGGCATGGCACACGTGTCAACTTTCCCTGTCTAAGTGTGGACAGGAGGTTTCCTCTATTATCGCACACCACCCTGCCCATGTTTGCTGGGCCACGTGTCAGCAGTAAGGTGAATTTTAAGGCTGACTGCCTTGCCCAACAATGCTAGAACATTATAAAAATGAGTCAGTGCAGTGGATATGGGTACAGATGAAATATAGAACTGCTGCCTCTACCTGGGTGGAGTGTACTAGAATATATATAGAACAAATGTAGATATGGCGCTGTTCTAGTGGAGTAAATGTTTGATGATAGAACCATTGTATTATACCTTGTGTAGTCTCCCAGACTAGGTGTGGAAACTGTATAGTTTGAACTGTGTATGCTATAAATTAGTAGCAAGTGCCTCGAGCCTTGTGTATGTGCACATATATCACGGTGTGGTACTACAAACTTATGGTGTCCATTAGCAGTTGGACTAATTCAAATGAAAAAATGGGTGAATGAATAAAAATAAATAAAAATAAGGGTGAATGAATAAAAATAAAATAAAAAAGGGGAAAACAGCGTGTGTTACAACCTCTGTCACGCAGCTTGCGGTGGATTTTGGATTGTGTTACAACCTCTGGCGGCTGCTTGACAGTGTAGTTTCAATAGCCGGAGAATATGCTTCAGTGTGTGTTGTTTACCAAAAGGTGGTGTGGGTTACACTCCGTGAATGTTAATCACAAATATAATATATGCTATTTTGCAAATATTAACCTCCCTGGCGGTATGATTATTTCGGATTTTAGGTGCTGAAAGCGGTACAATTATTTTGCATGGAAATTTTATATTGTAGGCCTGTAATTCTTAACAATAACACAATTAAATCTGTCCAAACAAGAGTCTAGTAGATATCCCGGGTATGATGAATTTTGAAACACAAAAACATAAATTATAATATAATAAATAAATATAACTAATAAAAAAATATATATATAATAATAATAAAATAAATTTACCCACGATTCACTATCGCTCAATTCTGCAAATGTTCTAATTTACTATTGCTGTTTTCTAGCTGGTCTAAAGCCACTTTTGACGTAAAGGGACACTTTTTGGTTGCTATGGACAATCTCCAGTTTCCAGGCAGAAAGAACACTATATATAACATGAAACTGCATGCAGGGCATTGGACAAAGCACTGGGGACAAAAGGGATGTGAAATATTTTCATACAGTACTGTAATCTGTAAGATTACAGTACTGTATGTGTTATGGTTTTTACATTTTTTTAATTTGCCACCAGGCTCCGCCCCCGTGCGTCGCGGCGCTCGCAGGGAACGGAGCCTGGCACGGAGAGGCTTCGGAGGAGACAGAGCCCGCAGACACAGCGGGAGACATCGCAGGATCCTGGGGACAAGGTAAGTAATGCCGCACCAGGGTCCTGCAATGTAATCCCGAGTGTGGCTCGGGGTTACCGCTAATGGGACTGAAATTTAACCCCGAGCCACACTCGGGAAAACTGCATTAAATATATGCCCAATATCATATCGCATACAATTGCATTCATGAATTTTTTTAGTAAAAGTGCATATGCAAAAAGTGCTTCGTGATCAAAAATGTGTGCTAGTTTAGTAGCTATGAATTAATAACAGAGTAACTAGTGCTCAAAAAGGTTAATTAACAGAGTGACTTGTGCTCAAAAGGAAAACCAGTGCTTGCTGGAAAAACAGTTTTGTTTTAAAGGTCTTCTTATATGGCAAAGTGACTTGTGCTCAGAAAGGGTCAGTCCTTATTGAAAGACAATATTATTTAAAGATCTTCTTATTCAGGTGCTGGCTTGGTGATATTGCTTTTAATCGTGCTCCTAATGTGCATACACTCACCGAATAGCCTCACCCCTGCTGGAGTATTACGCGGTCACAGTATTTGCCACTGTGTAGCAACCCTTGGCAGCTCTGGTCCATGCTTTAAATGTTGTCTAGCGACTTTTAATGTGTTCTTCATACAGCCATAGATAGCACTTTCCACACACACTACGCGTGACTTTAACTCTCACTCAGCCTCTAGCAGCAGCCACCAGTGCTGTGGATCTCTCGCTGGAAGAGCTCAGCTCACACAAGTGCAATAGGTATTCAGATACTGAACTGTCCCTACTCTAGCTATACACTAATTTAAAGATTACTGACTCTACACTAATGTATGTATGAATGACACGGTCTCACTACACTACAGTGAAACTATCTGAGCTGTCCCTGCTCTAGCTACACACTATGCAAAGCTGAATGATGGGCCTCCTCACTACACTCACACTATCCCTAGACTGACACTAAACTAATATTCTACACTGACAATTGAAGCAAAATAGCACAGTATAGCACACTAACTAACAAATAGCCCTGAACAGAGCCCTGTTCTATATCTCTCCACACAGAATTTACACTGAAATGGCTGCCATTGAAAGAATACTTTTATACTGTGGGGCGGGAATGAGCCATGATTGGATAAAGTCATGATGACAGTGTCCAATCATGACTCTGACAGTATTCTGTGCTCTGATTGGCTGAAGCTTTCACTGCTTCAGCCAATCAGGGCTTGTAATGCACTGTTCAGCGTCACAATGCATTGTGGTCTGTTTGGAGGGGGCGAACAAACGGCCGAATGACCCGTTTGTTCGGATGTTCACCAAATGACTGAACAACAAAAGTTCAGCCTGAACTTATGCTCAGGCTGAACCGTTCGCCCATCCCTAGTGAAAACTGCTTCTAAGCAAAACATTGCTAAAGCCTAGCGGACATGTCCTCTCTCCGCAAACACCTCTCTCCAAACAACAGGAAGTTTTCCACTACCTAACAGGATTCAACCAGCGCCAGTCTGCCCCAGTCAGCTCTTTAGAGCGGGCTATGAGAGAACAAACACTGGGAGACTCTTATGACAATACATTAAAATACATCTTCATAACATTTTCCACAATAGTCCCTCCTCTTGTCATATGATCCCATGTGTCCCTTGATGAATCCTGATCTTCTTCTTAGTCCATAAAAAGTAAAACACGGCTTGACATGTCGACTCTGTTAGAGATGACATGGTGAGCTGTAGTAGTCGCCGGTCGGTCTGGGATCCTCTGTGTCTTGTACGTGGTTTGGGCTTCGGGTCATCTCATCAGGGAAGATGTGGTCATCTGCTCAGGCTCTGATCGCGCGTCCAATCAGGCAACAGGAGCACCTCATCATGGCATATAGAAGGATTAGAAACAAAAACAACATAAGTATATATACCCCTACTTCCTTCAACTATGATCCGCTGCAAAATAAAAATGAAATCCCCTAAGATTCCCAAACCCTTAAAAGGATTCCAACCTTCACTAGCTATAGCTCTGGCTTTGCCTTGTAGGGATCTAAACCTTATCCATATGGGCCTGAACTTTGTCACTACTATCCCCGATCCAGATATAACAATCTTTACTTATGAATTCCCATAAACTCCCCTTGGACTGTGGGAACTTCCTTGTAGCTTCAACAGTTACATGAAAACATCCCATCCTCAATGGATGAGAAATTGTTCAAGCGTTTCATAACCTCAAGCCCTCACTGTGTACAAGCAATGCCCTTCCAGCTGTCCCTGCCATTCTTACCTTCTCTCGCGCCATCAGATCCTCACGATCGGCCGCGACATAAAATGCTGGGATGAGTTTCACCAGCACACATGAATCTCTTGCCTTAGGGGAATTACCTTATAAGCTGTAGATCCGCATTAATACCAAACTACAGTTGAAGCACACTTGTGGGCTACCTAATTATCCCGATACCAAAGCTGGCAAGAACCAGAGCTATTGTTAAAAGTATAACTAATTTTACCCTCTAGAAATGTTTTGTTAAGTTCTATTGACAAGTGTCTGTTTGGATTTTACTAGTTTGTCAAAACTCCTAACACCAATGTGTACATCACATATAGCATGTACTGCCGTCATCGCTGGGGCACTAGTAGACCTGACTATGTGTCCTGTTCTCTTTCTTAGTTAGTTTGGAAATACACTTTAAAAATATGAATAAACAAAGATACTCCTCTATTCTTTGTGATTGAGTCGCTTCTTACAGTGGCTTGCGTGGTCTCATCCCTCAAGCTTCTTTACAATGACCCAGTCACCTGGTTGGAAAGAATGTAAACTGGTTATTGTGTCAGGGTCCAGGAGGGACTCGTGAACCCTGTGGTGGACCTTTTGAAGTTCATGTTACAGTGATTGCACCCACCCCATCAGCTCAGAATGTAGGTGACAGCTAATGAGGAAAGTACAACTCTGTTTTTGGTTGACCTCCAAACAAACTTCATATGACAATAACCCAGACCTCGGGACTATGGTCACTGCCAAATGCTTTCCCAACTCCAATATGGGACAGCGTCTTCTTCAGAAATATCCAATCCACCCTGTCAAAAGCTTTTTCAGCATCAGAAGATAAGAGACATAGCGGTATTTTGCGAGAATGAGCCAGATGGATAATATCTAAGGCTCTAATAGTGTTGTCTTTCGCTTCTTTGGTAGGCATAAAGCCCACCTGGTCAGTACTGCTTCAAAACTCTGTATATAAACGATTGTAATACTGATGGATTTACATTCCTAATAATAGATGTTACAGTTGTCATATTTTATTATGCTAATTCAATAAATTATATTTGTACCAAGTATACCTCTTTTATGATTGCTACATGTGCCTGAAAAGTCCACCACTAGGGGACCCCCTTTCCTGGTCAGGGTGGATGACATTCTGAAGGAGAGGTTGTAACCTTGTAGCTAATATCTTTGTAAAAATGTTTAAATCAATGTTGAGTAATGAAATTGGTCTATAGTTCTTACATTGGGCATGATCCTTGCCCTCCTTGGGAATAACCGCAATATGTGCCCTGAGAGTATCGATCGGTAAAGGTCAATCTTCTAGGAGGGAATTAAATGCTTTAATAAATCTCGGGCCCAGTGTGGATGCGAATGCCTTATAGTAGACTACTGTATATCCATCGGGGCCAGGAGCCTTATGTGGCTTTAACGTACTGATTGCACTCGTATATTCGTCGATTGATATCGGAGCGTTTAGTGCCTCAGACTCAGCATCGGAAAAGGATGGTAGACCTGAAGAGGCTAGATATTCTCAAATTAGTTGTTGCTTTTGTGCTAACTGGTCTGGTGGAATATTTATCTGTAGATTATTTGTGACTGATAGTATTCTCGAAAGACCTCCGCAATTTTACTAGATTCAAAGATACGGTTCCCTCCATCAGAGTCTATGGGGTTGATGTACTAAAGGCAAAAAGACTGTGCACTTTGCAAAGTGCAGTTGCACACTGTAGGAGCAGTTGCTCCGGAGCTTAGTAAATGAGCAGAAGCTCTGCTGACTTTCATCAACCAATCATGTGCAAGCAAAAATGTATTTTTTTTTATTTTCCTTGCATGTGATTGGGTATTCTTTGCAAAGTGAAGCTTTACCTCATTTACTAAGCTCTGGAGCAACTGCCCTTGCAGAATGCAATTGCACTTTGCAAGGTGCACAGTCTATTGGCCTTTAGTAAATCAACCCCTATGTGTGGGACATAGTTTCTCCGTGAGTTTTCCCTAAGTGAATGGGCCAAGAGTTTGCCTGATTTGTTCCCTTGTTCGTAATGTGCATTTCTAGCTCTCAGTATCTGTATACTGGTCTCTTGTTTCATCAGGGAGGATAATTTTTCCCGCTGTAGCCTGAGGTCCAGTGCTACTGTTTGTGAAAGTGATCTCTCTACACCTCCTCCCGCTGCAACGGAAGGAGATGCCAAGGGGCTCTCGAGCGCCAGGAAGGTGTTTGGCACAGGTTCTGTCACACGAAGTGTTCTGTTCACCAGTTTCTACCCTGTGAGACCACTGGCAGGCTCTGTATCCCAAAGCCCTGCACTACCCGCGGCTCTGGTACTGCCTGGGTTGTCCTCAAAGCCCCTTGAATCTCACCAGGGGTTTAGCTTCATGGATATCCGGGAGTCGCGAGAACCGCTAGAACTGTTGAGCAAAGTTGAACACCGTGGTCTGATACTGACCATCAAGGGGGACAAAGAGGGGATACTACAGCCTTCTGGATTATTAAACACAGTCTCTCGAGACCCCCATTCCTCAAGCGGAACCCGAAATGTGGGGATATCAGACCTGGGCTCACAGATTCTCATACAGACTACCTGTTATCAAGCACAGGATATCCAGACAGGTGAGCTCGCTGGGGTGTTTACTGCCGGGTCTATTAAAAAAAAAAAAATCCCACCTGTACACTGTAAACTAGCACAACTAGCACATAAGGCAGACACAAGTGTCACTAAGGGAGCTAACAGGACTAATAATACTATATTTAGGAATAGAGGTACCAATATGCAGACGGGGTTAATACTTGACGGATCTTCAGGTCAGAAAAATCAGTCTCCATACCAGTCCATACAGCAATCTGCATACTGTGCTAGGTAGACTACACCAACAGTACTTAAAGAACTATCTGAGACAACAGGTACAATTGGTGCAATTGGTATAGCTGGACCTGTTAGATCTGCTGTCCCGGCTGTGCTATCTATGCCGGCTGAACATAGTACAAACGCTTTCTTATCTACACTTTCTACTAAGGCAGATATGGACCGCATGACTGCCACACTATAGCAAATGCTTAGAGACGAGTTCAAGGAGATCAAAGAGTCATTGCACAGCCTGACCTCTAGGGTAGATTCCATTGAACAAACCCAGTCTGCAGTTGAGCAAAAAATAGAAATCTTGGAAGCTCAGTTAACAGCACAATCACATTTTTTGCATACTATGCAACTCCAACAGGACAACTTAGAAAATAGGAGTAGAAGAAATAACCTAAAAATCCGGGGAATACCTGAGTCTATAATTGCTAAAAATCTACGCTCTACGGTCATTGCCATTTTAAACAAAATTTTAGGGAGGGAGCCGACAGCAGACATTGAGCTGGACAGAGTTCATCAGACACAGGGTATGGCCCCTTTGACAGATGGCAGATCGAGAGACACCTTATGTACAGTGCACTTCTATATTACCAAAGAAGAGATTATCCGTAAGGCATAGTCTTTGGGTACTATCGATTACGATGGAGCAACTATACAGATTCTACTGGATCTTTCAAGATACACCTTACAGATGTGTTGTAATATGAAGCCTCTTCCAGAAAAATTACGTGAAGAAGATGCTACATATAGATAGGGTTTTTCTTTTTCCCTGCACATACAGAAAGGCCAACAATTTTTGTACTTCGTACACATACCCAATTGCCCGATATGTTCACTAAGTTGTCTATGACACCGATTATGCTTTCTAACTGGACTGACACTGATACTGGTCTGATATAGTATTGTTGAATTTAGTTTAAAGTGATATGTTATTTTCTATAACCAGCCAATTTTCTCCCTCCCTCCTCTTCCATCCCCCCTCCAGGTTCCCCCCACATTCCCCGTCCCCTTCACCCTTCCCCTCCCATCCCCTCCTCCTCTCCTTTTGTGGGGGGAGGAGGGAGAAAATGTTTCTAGATGAAATGGAAGTGATATTCCTATATTATAGAGGGGGGGATTGGGGTGGAGAGTGGGGAGGTGAATTTTTTTTCCCCTCTCCTCTAAGGGGGGGCCGGGGGGGTGAGCCATGGAGGCTGTTTGGCATCATTTAAATATGAAGGGTAAACACTATGGAAAATTACCTTAAAGAGACGGGAGTACTATGGGATGGATGGGGGCGGGGGGGGGGGAGGGAAGATAAAGGCAATAATAGCTGCTGTAAATGATGTATATGGTATGAATATTCAGGAGTTGGTTCTCCATCTTTATGGATAAAAGGGAAGAAAAAAGGAAAGGGGAAGAAAAGATGGAGGGTCTTTCTTTCCTTTTTTTTTTTCTCTCTTTGTTGGTCTGTTGGCTTGGAACACATGATTGATAGGTAATCTAAGAGATGGGCTTCAGGTTAAAGATCCCAAGTGATATCCATGTTAACACGATCCGAGCAACCCCCATTTTTTGTGTCGCTCCCTAGCTCCTCTACATAGGTACTTTGCCTCCCAGTGCTAACCTCTCCCGGATTATTCTGGGAGGAGTTTGCAGGGGTGCGCAGGCTTAATTAGAGCCTTATCAGTAGTTTGTTGAATATATTATTTTTTGTGGGAAGGGTTTTTTTTTTTTTTTTCTCTCGCTCTCTCTCCGTCCCCTCTTCTTGTACTCACTCCGATAAAACATAGGAGATAGATCTCAGGTCTCACTATGACCAATGTGTGTTGTCTTTCCTTGAATGCCAATGGTTTGAATATACCGGAAAAGCGCACAACGGTCCTACGTGAACTTTGGCGTATGCGTACATAAGTGGCATTTATACAAGAAACTCACTTTCAATCTGGGAAGATACCAAAATTTAAAGATGAGAGATACCCACAGGTTTTCCATAGCACAGCCCCAGACTCTAAAACGAGGGGGGTGAGTATCTTGCTTTCGGGGACGGTTCCATGGTCCTACGTCGATCAGATGAGCGACCCAGAAGGATGCTACCTTTTCCTTAAAGGAGACCTAGCTGGCCGCCGTGTCACTTTGGCGTCTATCTACTTACCTAATCAGGCTCAGCTGAGCTGTCTGAATGAAATTTTCAATAACTTACAGGTCTTTATGGAGGGTGGATTAATACTGGGTGGAGATCTCAACGCCCTTGATCCCCTCCTGGACATTTCTAAATCCGATACACATTTATCCTATCAATATTTAAGATGAATAAAAAAAGCTATACAATCTATGTGACTTGTAGATGTCTGGAGAGTCCAGCATCCAGTTGAGCACGACTATACTTTTTACTTGGCGCCACACAATAGTTACTCGAGAATCGACTATCTATTAGTATCGCAAATACTACCAGCTGTGATCAACTCGACTATCGGGATACAAACGCTGTCAGACCACTCTCTATTGTATCTAGATCTTCAGTTGACTAAGACGGCTAACAGACCTTGGACATGAAAACTTAATGACTCGCTGCTACAGGAAGGTCAACCCCGAAAGGATCTTACTAGCGAATTGATCAGAATCTTTAATGAAAACGACTCAGAAGAAATGTCTCCATTTACCATTTGTGAGGTATACTGATTAAAAAGGCGACGGAAGCACGCAAAAGAAATCAAAAACTGTTTCAGGATCAACTAAAATTGGTAGCGGACTTAGAGACCAAACATAAAAAATCACTTTCACAAACAGTAGCACTGGACCTCAGGCTACAGCGGGAAAAATTATCCTCCCTGATGAAACAAGAGACAAGTATACAGATACTGAGAGCTAGAAATGCACATTACTAACAAGGGAACAAATCAGGCAAACTCTTGGCCCATTCACTTAGGGAAAACTCACGGAGAAACTATGTCCCACACATAGGAGTTGATTTACTAAAGGCCAATAGACTGTGCACCTTGCAAAGTGCAATTGCATTCTGCAAGGGCAGTTGCTCCAGAGCTTAGTTAAAGAGGTAAAGCTTCACTTTGCAAATAATACCCAATCACATGCAAGGAAAATAAAATAAAAAATACATTTTTGCTTGCAAATGGTTGGTTGTTGAAAGTCAGCAGAGCTTCTGCTCATTTACTAAGCTCCGGAGCAAATGCTCCTACAGTGTGCAACTGAACTTTGCAAAGTGCACATTCTTTTTGCCTTTAGTACATC
This sequence comes from Lithobates clamitans, assembly GCA_037952925.1. Lineage (NCBI taxonomy): Eukaryota > Metazoa > Chordata > Amphibia > Anura > Ranidae > Lithobates > Lithobates clamitans. The sequence goes on along the minus strand of JBBGZY010000519.1, from coordinate 1,340,341 downwards.
AACCCCATAGACTCTGATGGAGGGAACCGTATCTTTGAATCTAGTAAAATTGCGGAGGTCTTTCGAGAATACTATCAGTCACTATAGAATCTACAGATAAATATTCCACCAGACCAGTTAGCACAAAAGCAACAACTAATTTGAGAATATCTAGCCTCTTCAGGCCTACCATCCTTTTCCGATGCTGAGTCTGAGGCACTAAACGCGCCGATATCAATCGACGAATATACACGTGCAATCTGTACGTTAAAGCCACATAAGGCTCCTGGCCCCGATGGATATGCAGTAGTCTACTATAAGGCATTCGCAGCCACACTGGGCCCGAGATTTATTAAGGCATTTAATTCCCTCCTAGAAGACCGACCTTTACCGATCGATACTCTCAGGGCACATATTGCGGTTATTCCCAAGGAGGGCAAGGATCATGCTCAATGGAAGAACTATAGACCAATTTCATTACTCAACGTTGATTTAAACATTTTTAAAAGGATATTAGCTACAAGGTTACAACCTCTCCTTCAGAATGTCATCCACCCTGACCAGGAAAGGGGATCCCCTAGTGGTGGACTTTTCAGGCACATGTAGCAATCATAAAAGAGGTATAGTTGGTACAAATATAATTTATTGAATTAACATAATAAAATATGACAACAACTGTAATATCTATTATTAGGAATGTAAATCCATCATTATTACAATCGTGTAGATACAGAGTTTTGAAGCAGTATTGACCAGGGGGGCTTTATGCCTACCAAAGAAGCGAAAGACAACACTAATAAAGCCTTAGATATTATCCATCTGGCTCATTCTCGCACAATACCGCTATGTCTCTTATCTGCTGATGCTGAAAAAGCTTTTGACAGGGTGGATTGGATATTTCTGAAGGAGACACTGTCACCATATTGGAGTTGGGAAAGCATTTGGCAAATGGATAGAGGCTATATATTCTGCTCCATCCGCTGCAGTAAGAATTAACAAGGTGACCACCCCATACTTTACCATGAGTAACAGAACTAGGCAGGGATGCCCTCTGTCCCCAATGATTTTTATACTATCTCTCGAACCATTTTTGTGCCATGTTCGGCAAAATACTGATATTCAAGGCTGTTTGATCGATAAAAGGGAGCATAAAGCCTGAAAGGGGCAACCTTAAAAGTAAGCCAACAGAGCCACCTTTTCTCAAAATTTGATGGAGAAATCACTCGGCATCATCCAGTTCTGGGGAACCCATCATTCCCCCCTGGTTATACAGATAGCCGTTTTAAGCAAATCATGTGCCAGGGTAAATTCCGCTTAGGGGATTTTCTTGAAGCTTTTAGGCTGAGGAGCAGTTGGGAAATGCAGGGGCTGTTCTGTCCACCACTGGATCCATGGCGGATGCAGCAGCTTACACATTTTCTAAACAGGGGGAGAGATCAGATCGATCAAACACACCATTGGAAAATGTATGTCTTCTAGAAGAGCCTTCTGCACATGGGGTATCGGAGATATATAAAATACTAATAGATCCCCATGAAGACTTTGTGCCAGGATTCCTTTTGAAATGGGAAAGAGATCTAGACATTACACTTTCTAAGGAGCAATGGAGTTATATTTTACATTTTGCCCATTACTCTTCAACAGCCATCCATTACCAAGAGTTATGTTACAAAATTCTCACAAGGTGGTACAAAGTTCCATCACTATTACAAAAAATGTACCCAGAGAGGACGAATAAATGCTGGCGGTGTGGAGAATCAGGGGATAACATGCTCCATATCTTCTGGTCATGTAAGAAGATAGTAGATTTCTCGTCTAAAGTGCAGGACACCGTAAGACAGTTAACAGAGTATTATTTGGGGCTCAATCCAGGAAGATATCTGCTCCACCTTTCGGATCTTCCTGAGCGCAAATATCAGAACTCCCGGGTGGTTCACCTTCTGAATGCGGCAAAGGCTTGTATCCCGGGCTTTTGGAAGCAGGAATCACCCCCCCCCCATCTCATTATGGTTTAAAAAAATAGCTGGGATTTATGCTATGGAAAAAGGCATTGCAACTATACAGGGTAAGGTGGAGAAATTCAATAAAAAATGGAACTCATGGTCCCTTCTGGTCTGCACTAGGGAATACGGATGTGCGATCGGAGAGCAGATGGAGGCCTAGGGAGAAGGGAGAGAGAGCGGGAGCATTATGGGAAGGGTTTTTTTTTTCCTTCTCTTTTCTCCCTGGTAATTAGCATTTGTGAAATGCTGGGGGGGGGGAGAGGACGGGGAAACTATATATGTATGTATCTATGTGTGTGCGTGCATAAGGTGCGTATATGGACAAATGCGCATATGTGTGTATGTAGAATGGATATACTAGAAACAGGGGAAGAATCTGTGTGTGGGTTGAGTTTTTCTTCTTTTTTTTTTTTTCTTTTTCTCTGTATATGCTGCGTTACTTCTGGTTCTGCTCTGGTTGACAATAAGTCATATATATGTAAAGAAAAGTGAACTATAATATGTTAAACTATACTCTGCGATATGCAAACAGCAAGAATGTTATTTGTATATTTGTTGATATGTATAAAAAGTGTACTTTTTGTTTTTGGAAAAATAAAATATAGAATTAAAAAAAAAAAAAACATGAGCACGGACAGAGGGGGTGGTCTAGAAGGACAGCAATCTGGCAGTCTTCTTCCCCCTGCTGCAGCATACTGCCAGATTTGCTCCAGTTATGAGGAGGGAGAGGATGATGAGGTCACTGACTCAACATGGGTGCCTGATAGGAGAGAGGAGGAGGAGGCACATCACCGACGAGGCAGGATGCCCTCCAGGGGCAGCACACTGACTGCATCACACCTCAGAGCACTGCATGTGCAGGGCGCTGCTGTCTCTGCGCGTTATTCCAAAAGTTCTTTGGTGTAGGCCTTTTTTGAAACGAGTACATCAGATGGCACCACTGCTATTTGCAACATATGTCTCAAGCGTATCTCGCATGGCCAAAACATCTCCCGCTTGGGCGCCACATGCTTGACCAGACATATGTTGACCTGCCATGCAGTTAGTTGGCAAGCGTACCTAAAAGACCCACACCAAAAAACAAAGAGTACCTCTCCTTACTCCCCATCAGCTGGGATCTCCAACCCCACTATACCTTCAGTCCTCTCTGAGACCTGCACTGAGAGGAATGAAGGTGTAGAATTAGGTGTGTCACAGCCAAGTACTTGCAGGCAATCTGCTATCGGTACACCGACGTCAGATTGTACCAGGCAAATTTCCCTGCCCCATCTACTGTAACGCAAAAAGAAGTTTGTTCCCAGCCATCCACATGCCCAGCATTTGAATGCTAGCTTGGCAAAATTGCTAGCGCTTCAACTGCTACCTTTTCAGTTGGTAGACTCTGCCCCCTTCCGTGAGTTTGTGGACGTGCGGTTCCTCAGTGGCAGGTTCCCAAATGCCACTTTTTCTCATGGAAGGCGATTCCGGCTCTCTACTGGCATGTGGAAGGCAATGTCTTGGCCTCGCTGGACAGGGCGGTCAGCGGTAAGGTGCATATTACCGCTGACTCATGGTCCAGCAGGCATGGACAGGGACATTACCTAAGTTTCACAGCGCATTGGGTGACTCTTCTGGCAGCTGGGAAGGATGAAGGACAAGGGGCAGTAGTGTTGGAGGTTGTTCCGCCACCACGCCTCCAAAATGCCACTACTAGTGATTCTGACACACCTCTTTCCTCCACCCCCTCCTCTTCTTCCTCCATGGCCTCTTCCTGTGCTTTGTCCTTGGAAGCAGCGGTGCTCAGTAGGCGTTCAAGGGCTACGCAAGTACGCAGGCCAAAAGATGCCATGCGGTGCTTGAGCTGGGGTGCTTGGGGGACAGGAGCCACACTGGGGCAGGGGTTCTGTCAGCTCTGCAGGGGCAGGTTCAGAGTGTTGGAGATACAAAAGATTTCAGCTTAGCCTATTAACTGCAGTTTTCAAACAGGACACTAGATGTCGCTAATGCTCAGTGGTATGCTGTGCAGTTTTCTATGATATGTTGTATTTCCTGTGTATAGTGTTGTACTTGTTGGTTTTCTTTTTCCTGTCTGTGTTCTTCTTACCATGTGAGGTGATATCTGTGTACTTCTTGCCAGTTATGTTCCAATAAAGAAGTCAATTCCTGTTACTCCACAATGTCTGATCTGAATTGACTCCACTGCACCTAGCAATCGCACTCTGCAACAGGTTATGGGCCCAGTGTCCGGATAAAGTCATACAACCTGGTGCGGCCCAGGCACAACAAAGCCTCAAACGGGAGACAGTGTGGCTGATGCGGAGATCGACATAAGGAAGGTTTCCAGTGACATCTCCTTCAGACAAGTAAGACTGTTTGTATATAAAGGAGGGAAAAAATGGCCAGAAACTCAGAGCTTAAACTCTCAGTGGCCAAGCTGAACAATGACAATTATCAGTTATGGAAGTTAAAAGTGGAAATGCTATTATCCAGAGACGACTTGTGGGAGGTTAACACCACAGAGAGGCCACAGGATAATAATGGAGGATGATCAGCTCATTCATATATGTCATGAGGACACAGCGTAAGGCATGTGGGATGTACTGAAAAGACTGCATGAAAGATCCTGTTTAAACAGCAAGCTGTTTTTGCTGCGGAAACTTTACAAAATGAGACTTGGTAGAGAAAAGGACATGCAGGAGCATATAAATGCAATGCTGGAAGTGATTGCGCAACTCAGATCAATCGGGGAGAATATAACAGACAGTCACAGTGCAGCCATGTTGTTATGCAGTTTGCCTGTTACATATACTGCACTAATCAATGCACTGGAGACACGACCTGAGACAGATCTGACGCTAGCATTTCTAAAAACCAGGCTCATAGATGAGTATCAGAGAAGAAAGGAATTAGTGCATGACTCCAGAGAAACAGACACCAGAACCGCTCTTAAAGTTACATATGCAAAGTTACACAGGAACGAGACCAGAGTGTGTTTCAGATGCCACAAACAGGGACACATAAAGAAAGATTGTACTATATGGAAAGCAGAGTAAATGAGACAGTGTCCCTCTTATGCTAAACAAAAGGTCAAAACCATAATCAATGATCCATGGGAAGGAAACTGGAATGCCACATTTAAAACGACAGGCAACAACAAATGCCAAGGCTGGTGCATCGATTGTGGGGCAACCAGTCACATAACGAGTGATAGAAGTTTCTCCACAGAACTTGATCTGAACAACAAAGAAACTATTTATCTTGCAGATGGAAGCAAAATACATGCAGAAGGATATGGGCATGGAACCCTTGTATGCCAGGATGATGCGGGACACAATTTAGCCATACCAGGGAAAGATGTGCTTTATGTTCCTAATCTAGAAGGAGGACTCTTATCTGTGAAGCGTCTAACAGCCACAGGACTCACTGTAAAATTCCAAGGTGACAAGTGTTCTATTCTAAACGGCAAACAGACAATAGCAAGTGTCAAGCTGGATGATCATCTATATCACCTCGATACAGTGAAGGAAAAGGTGAGACTATGTACACACAAGCACAATGACTGTATACATATATGGCACAGACGTCTAGGTCACAGACACCCAGAATGCATACAGGAACTACAAAGGAGGAATCTAACAAGGGATCTAACAGTATCCCCTTGTCCAGTTACTGTTAAGTGTGAATGTTGCATTAAATCCAAAGCAAACAAGAGCAACACTTCCCAAAGTCAGTCAGAAGAGAGCTTCAAGACCACTTGACTTAGTTCACAGTGACGTGTGTGGTCCCCTAAACCCACCCACACCTGGAGGCAACAGGTACATAGTGACTTTTTTTAGACGACTATTCAAGATACACAGTCACCTACCTAATGCAACACAAGAGTGAAGTTTTCAACACATTAAAAGACTATATAACAAAGACCAGTAACAAGTTTCAGAGGAAGCCTCTCATACTTCGGAGCGATAATGGAGGTGAATTCACAGGAAGTAAGATACAAGAGTACTTAAAACAGAATGGAATAGAACATCAAAAGACAGTCCCGCATACACCAGAACAAAATGGAGTAGCTGAAAGAAAGAATAGAACTCTGACTGAAATGATCAGATGTATTCTGACAGACTCTGGACTACCACAAAAATAATACTGGGGTGAGGAAGCCATGACAGTTACATATTTGCAGAACAGACTTCTTTCCAGAACAGTGGAGAAAACCCCATATGAACTATGGCACAATGAGAAGCCAAGTGTAAAACACCTAATGCCCCGTACACACGGTCGGATTTTCCGACGGAAAATGTGTGATAGGGCCTTGTTGTCAGAAATTCCGACCGTGTGTAGGCATCATCACACATTTTCCATCGGATTTTCCGACACACAAAGTTTGAGAGCAGGCTATAAAATTTTCCGACAACAAAATCCGTTGTCGGAAATTCCGATCGTGTGTACACAAATCCGACGGACAAAGTGCCATGCATGCTCAGAATAAATAAAGAGATGAAAGCTATTGGCCACTGCCCCATTTATAGTCCCGACGTACGTGTTTTACGTCACCGCGTTTAGGACGATCGGATTTTCCGACAACTTTGTGTGACCGTGTGTATGCAAGACAAGTTTGAGCCAACATCTATCAGAAAAAATCCTAGGATATTGTTGTCGGAATGTCCGAGCAAAGTCTGACCGTGTGTACGGGGCATAAGAGTTTGTGGATGCAAAGCATTCATCTACATACCTGAAGAAAAATACACCAAACTCCATAACAGAGCGTTTGAAGGTATCTTCGTTGGATACAGTGACAATGTCAAGGGTTACAGAATCCTAAATCCCAAAAACAACAAGGTTACCATTAGCAACAGCATAACTTTTGTTGAAGATTTAAGAGACAATGTAATGACAACAGTAGAAACAAGAATAGAAGAGCAAACTGACATTGAACAGCCCATCTCTGTAACTTCCGAAGAAACAGTTGAAGTGCAGACTCAGCCAGCACTGAAGAGCAGAAACAAGAAGACTCAGACACAAAAATGAGACGTTCAACAAGAGAAAACAAGGGTAAACCACCTATACGTCTCTCATACAAAGCAAGTACTGCCAGTATCAACGAACCTGCGAGCTGGGAAGACATATCTCAACTTCCAGAACAAGAAGCAAGTAAATGGATAAAGGCTGCTGAGGAAGAGATGAAATCCATGCATGACACCAAAACATGGACACTTACAGAACTACCACCCGGAAGGAAAGCCATAGGCTGTAAATGGACTTTTAAAGTGAAATACAATGCAGATGGCACAATTGAATGGTACAAAGCAAGACTAGTAGCCAAGGGCTATTCTCAAAAATACGGAGAGGACTATGATGAGACGTTTGCACCAGTAGTCAAGCACACTACAATACGGACTTTACTGACAGTAGCCGCCATAAGGAAAATGCAAGTGAAACATTTTGATGTGAAAACCGCGTTTCTAAATGGCGATTTAACAGAAGAAATTTTCATGGAACGGCCGCCAGGATTCAAAGATGAACAAAGGTCAGAACTAGTATACAAACTTCGCAGGAGTATATATGGTCTAAAGCAAGCAGCCAGGGCTTGGAATATAAAAATAAATGACGTGCTTACACATCAAAACTTTCTAAGGAGTAAAGCAGACCCCTGCTTATACACAAAGAAATTGGCAAATCAATGGGTCTATATGCTCATTTATGTGGATAATATCCTGATTTGTTTTGAGCAAGAAAGGGATGAAGCAGAAATACTGGAAAAACTAAATCAGCACTTTGACACCAAAGATCTTGGCAACATAAAGAATTACCTTGGTATCCAGATCGAGAGAGAGGAAGATGGCAGCTTTCTTCTGAACCAAAGACACAAAATACAAGAAATAATTTAAACATTTGGAATGGAAGACGCCAAACCGGTAAAGTCTCCCATGGAAACCAACTACCTAAAGGAGATGAATTGTCAAGATAACCCATTACCTACTAATACTCAATACAGAAAAGCAATAGGGAAATTGCTGTACCTTACTACTGCTACAAGGCCGGACATTGCAGCAACTGTTGGAATCCTATGCAGAAAGGTTTCAATGCCAAGTAAAAAGGACTGGAATGCTGTAAAGAGAATCATTCGCTATCTTAAAGGGACTTCGCACTACAAGTTAAAGTTACCAGCAAGTGATGAAAGCACCCTAACAGGATATGTGGATGCTGATTGGGCAGGAGACACCAGTGACAGAAAATCTACCAGTGGCTACTTATTCTTTCTGTCAGGTGGTGCCATCAGTTGGACTAGTAGAAAGCAACTCTCTATTACACTGTCATCTACTGAAGCAGAATATGTCGCTGCAGCGCAGGCAAGCCAAGAAGTTATATGGCTGAAACAGTTATTAACAGACTTGGGTCAACCACAGTTGGGACCAACAGAAATCTATGAGGACAATCAAGAATGCCTTGTACTTGCGCACATGGAAGGAGTTAATTCAAGAACCAAGCACATTCATGTGAAGTTTCACTTACTTAGGGATCTTCAAGAACAAGGTCTTCTTGAGTTACTTTATTGCCCAACCGAGGATATGACAGCCGATATCCTTACAAAGCCCCTGACCACTGAAAGACATTCAAGGCTTACAAAGAAGATAGGTTTAACAGACTAAGCCTTAACTGTTGAGAAAGGGTGTTGGAGATACAACAGATTTCAGCTTAGCCTATTATTTGCAGTTCTCAAACAGGACACTAGATGTCGCTAATGCTCAGTGGTATGCTGTGCTGTGCAGTTTTCTATAATATGTTGTATTTCCTGTGTATAGTGTTGTACTTGTTGGTTTTCTTTTTCCTGTCTGTGTTCTTCTTACCATGTGAGGTGATATCTGTGTACTTCTTGCCAGTTATGTTCCAATAAAGAAGTCAGTTCCTGTTACTCCACAACATCTGATCTGAATTGACTCCGCTGCACCTAGCAATCGCACTCTGCAACACAGAGGTGGTTGACGCCACACCAACTTAAGGCAGGAATGGTGGTTTGCGACAATGGCACCAACCTCCTCTCTGCCCTATGACCCATGTGCCCTGTTTGGCTCACGTCCTTAACTTGGTGGTGGAGCGGTTCTTGGGCAGGTACCCGGGCTTACAGGATGTCCTGAGGCAGGCCAGGAAAGTCTGTGTGGACAACTGTGTTTCTGGACAACGTGTTGCTGAGGCTTCGGTCAGTCAAAGAAGGAACGGTGGAGAAGGTGGCCGTCTGACTGATGCGTTCAGACAATTTTTTAGTCCGCAGCCCCAAGGTATGATCGGTTCCAGCAACCATCGCCAATGTCTGTTTTATATGGTGCAGGAATACTTAGGGGCAAGATCTGACTTGGACACCTTTCCCACCGAAAATCCTCTGGGTTACTGGGTCTTGAGGATGGATCACTGGCCAGAGCTTGCACAGTATGCAATTGGGCTACTGGCCTGTCCTGCATCCAGCGTTCTTTCAGAACGCATATTCAGTGCTGCTGGAGGCTTTGTAAGTGATCACAGGGTGCGTCTGTCTACCGACTCAGTCGATCGACTGACTTTCATAAAAATGAATCAGTCTTGGATCACCACCAGCTACCAAGCACCTGATGCTCATGTAACCGAATATTTTTTTTTAAATGTCATATCCCTTCAAAGACTACCTATGCTGCTGCTGGGTGACTATCCTGTTATGCTGAGTAATTATCCTCTTCCTCCTCAATGATCATGCTGATAGCTTGTAAGAACATTTTTGGTTCTGGGCACCGCCACCAGTGCCTAAGGCCCAATTTTTTAGCCCCTGTTTAACAATTTTTGATGCAATTATTTGCAGCAGGGCTAGTTCCTGCGCTTCAACTAGAGTATCTGTGAGGGGTTGCAGTGTTGTGGCACCAGCACCAGTGCCTAAGGCCCAATTTTCCAGCCCCTGTTCAACAGGGACATGTAAATAGAATTCTTGATGTAATATTTCACAGCAGGGCCCGTTTCTGCGCCTACCAAGAGTAACTGTGAGGACTTAGTGTTGTGGCACCAGCACCACCACCAAAGGCCCAATTTTTCTGCCCCTGTTCAACAGGGGCATGTAATTACAATTCTTAATCTAATATTTCACAGCAGGGCCCTGTGAGGGTTTACAGTGTTGTGGCCACAACAACACCTAAGGCCCAAATTTCTGCTGAGTATATAGGGCAGGCCCCTACTTTCAAACATCCAACTTACAAACGACTCCTACTTGCAAACGGAAGGAGACAACAGGAAGTGAGATGAAATCTACTCCTAGGAAGGGAAATTCTCTCCTGTAAGAGTTAATATGGGAAAAACTTTTCTCCTTTGCACTGATGCTTTATCACCAATCCTTGTTTCGCTAAAAACCCCAAATTTTCAAAAAACATTTGTCATTGGGACAAAAAGTGAGGTGAAATCTTCTGAAGAGGAGCACAGACAGCAAAACAAATGTCACAGGGGTGATAACCCTTCCCTATGTTTTCTATAGAGCTTAAAATAGATTTTTTGGCTGGAGCTAAACACGTTAAAAATGTACCAGTTCAAAATTACAAACAGATTCTACTTAACAACAAACCTACAGTCCCTGTCTTGCTTGCACCGCCTGTATACTGCTGTTCAGAGTATATAGGGCCTGGGGGCTCCACACCTTTCTTTTTTTAATATGGGTGCGGGGTTCCCCTTAATATCCATACAAGACCCAAAGGGCCTGGTAATGGACTGGGGGGTACCCATGCCGTTTGTCTCACTGATTTTCATCCATATTGCCAGGACCCAACATTACATTAATGCCGCAAGCAGTTTTAAATGACTTTTATTCCTTTAAAAATGACATTTTGTGCAGGGACTGTTCTAAACACGGGAACCACGCACCACTTTACGGGCATACTATAGACACCCCCCAGGTACGATATTTCACTTTTTTTTTTTTTTTTACTTTAAGCATCATTAAAATCACTGCTCCCGAAAAAACAGCTATTTTTAAAACTTTTTTTTGCATTGATACATGTCCCCTAGGGCAGGACCCAAACCCTTTTTAGGACAATACCATGCAAATTAGCCTTCAACCACTTCAGCCCCGGAAGGATTTACCCCCTTCCTGACCAGAGCACTTTTTACAATTTGGCACTGCGTCGCTTTAACTGCTAATTGCGCGGTCATGCAATGCTGTACCCAAACGAAATTTGCGTCCTTTTCTTCCCACAAATAGAGCTTTCTTTTGATGGTATTTGATCACCTCTGCGGTTTTTATTTTTTGTGCTATAAACGGAAAAAGACCGAAAATTTTGAAAAAAAATGACATTTTCTACTTTTTGTTATAAAAAAAATCCAATAAACTCAATTTTAGTCATACATTTAGGCCAAAATGTATTCGGCCACATGTCTTTGGTAAAAAAAAATGTCAATAAGTGTATATTTATTGGTTTGCGCAAAAGTTATAGCGTTTACAAGCTAGGGTACATTTTCTGGAATTTACACAGCTTTTAGTTTACGACTGCCTATGTCATTTCTTGAGGTGCTAAAATGGCAGGGCAGTACAAACCCCTCCAAATGACCCCATTTTGGAAAGTAGACACCCCAAGGAAATTGCTGAGAGGCATGTTGAGCCCTTTTTTTGTCCCAAGTGATTGAATAATGACAAAAAAAAAAATTACAAAAAGTTGTCACTAAATGATATATTGCTCACACAGGCCATGGGCATATGTGGAATTGCACCCCAAAATACATTCAGTTGCTTCTCCTGAGTACGGGGATACCACAGGTGTGGGACGTTTTGGGAGCCTAGCCGCGTACGGGGCCCTGAAAACCAATGACTGCCTTCAGGATTTCTAAGGGCGTAAATTTTTGATTTTTGATTTTTTTTGCAACTTTGTGCAAAAAAAATAAAAATAAATAAATAAATAAATTTGTCTCTTTCCTGCAACTTGTGTCACAATATAAAATATTCCAAGGACTCAACATGCCTCTCATCAAATAGCTTGAGGTGTCTACTTTCCAAAATGGGGTCATTTGGGGGGGTTGAACTGTCCTGGCATTTAATGCAAAACATTTAGAAGCTTATGTCACACATCACCCACTCTTCTAACCACTTGAAGACAAAGCCCTTTCTGACACTTTTTGATTACATGAAAAAATTATTTTTTTTGCAAGAAAATTACTTTGAACCCCCAAACATTATATATTTTTTTTAAAGCAAATGCCCTACAGATTAAAATGGTGGGTGTTTCATTTTTTTCTTCACACAGTATTTGCGCAGCGATTTTTCAAACACATTTTTTGGGGAAAAAACACACTTTTTTAAATTTTAATGCACTAAAACACACTATATTGCCCAAATGTTTGATGAAATAAAAAAGATGATCTTAGGCCGAGTACATGGATACCAAACATGACATGCTTTACAATTGCGCACAAACGTGCAGTGGCAACAAAATAAATACATTTTTAAAAGCCTTTAAAAGCCTTTACAGGTTACCACTTTAGATTTACAGAGGAGGTCTACTGCTAAAATTACTGCCCTCGATCTGACCTTCACGGTGATACCTCACATGCATGGTGCAATTGCTGTTTACATTTGACGACAGACCGATGCTTGCGTTGGTAAAAAGCAGAAGTAGTTATGGCGCTGCCCTTGTGGGGTTAGAAAATTTTCTATTAGTGGACAATTCCACTATATATTACCTGGTGTACATAACTCCTATAGATCTAGAGTATTATTCTTAAAAATTATATTTATGAGCGAAAAAAAACAAAAAAAAACAAACCTATATGTACCAAAATAACGTGAGTGTTTTAGCTCTGGAATCTGTGACTGGTACTCGGTTACTAATAATCACATTGTAATAAAAGTGAAATATCAACATGAAATTATTTCCACAAAGTGCATTTGTGCTAAACCAGTGCTATAAATGTCACAAAGTGACTGCTGCTAAATCATACAGAATCATACAAAATGTCCAGTGCTATGAATTCCATAAAGTGACTGGTGCTAGATCATACAAAATCTTACTAAATGTCCAATATAAAAGGTGACTGATGTGTTTTTAATTTGGTAAAATTTTTTTCTATTAGTGGACAATTCCACTATATATTACCTGGTGTACATAACTCCTATAGATCTAGAGTATTATTCTTAACCACTTGACGACCGCCTCACGCCGATGTACGTCGGCAAGGTGGCACGGACAGGCAAAATCACGTACAGGGTACGTGATTTGCCTTCCACGGGTGAGGGGTCCGATCGGTCCCCCCCCGGTGCCCGAGGCGGTCGCCATTTCTTCCCGGGCGATGAAAGGTCAGGGGGAGGCCATCCATTGTTGGCCACCCCCTCCCGATCGCTCCCGGCGAATGAAAATGCTTCCTTTCCCTCTGTAATGTAAACAGAGGGAAAGGAAGTGATGTCATCTCTCCTCGAGCCGGTCTTTTCGTCGCCGCGCCGAGGAGAGAAGACATCAAGTAAGTCTGCACAACACTACACTAACAGTAGAACACGCCAGGCACACTTGTCACCCCCCATCACCCCCCGATCACCCCCTGATCACCCCCCTGTACCCCCTGTCACTCTGACACCAATAGCTTTTTTTTTTTTTTTTGCATTGGTGTCAGTTTGTGTCAGTTAAAAGTTTTAGGGCAGTTAGGTTAGCCCCCTTTAGGTCTAGGGTACCCCCCCTTAGGTCCAGGGTACCCCCCTAACCCCCCCTAATAAAAGTTAACCCCTTGATTACCCCCCGTCACCAGTGTCGCTAAGCGATCGTTTTTCTGCTTTTGCAAGCAGTGGGAGGGAATGCCCCCCTCCCCCACCGTCTTCCATGTTTTTCTCTGGCTTTCCTGTCCCAACAGGGAACCTGAGAATGCAGCCGGTGATTCAGCCAGCTGACCATAGAGCTGATCAGAGACCAGAATGGCTCCAAACATCTCTATGGCCTAAGAAACCGGAAGCTACGAGCATTTCATGACTTAGATTTCGCCGAATGTAAACGGCGCCATTGGGAAATTGGGAAAGCATTTTATCACACCGATCTTGGTGTGGTCAGATGCTTTGAGGGCAGAGGAGAGATCTAGGGTCTAATAGAGCCCAATTTTTTAAAAAAAGAGTACCTGTCACTACCTATTGCTATCATAGGGGATATTTACATTCCCTGAGATAACAATAAAATTAATTAAAAAAAAAAAAATGAAGGGAACAGTTTAAAAATAAGATAAAAAAGCAAAAAAATAATAAAGAAAAAAAAAAAAAAAAAAAAAAAAAGCACCCCTGTCCCCCCCTGCTCTCGCGCAAAGGCGAACGCAAGTGTCGGTCTGGCGTCAAATGTAAACAGCAATTGCACCATGCATGTGAGGTATCACCGCGAAGGACAGAACGAGGGCAGTAATTTTAGCAGTAGACCTCCTCTGTAAATCTAAAGTGGTAACCTGTAAAGGCTTTTAAAGGCTTTTAAAAATGTATTTATTTTGTCGCCGCTGCGCGTTTGTGCGCAATTTTAAAGCATGTCATGTTTGTTATCCATGTACTCGGCCTAAGATCATCTTTTTTATTTCATCAAACATTTGGGCAATATAGTGTGTTTTAGTGCATTAAAATTTTAAAAAGTGTGTTTTTTCCCCAAAAAATGCGTTTGAAAAATCGCTGCGCAAATACTGTGTGAAAAAAAAATATGAAACACCCACCATTTTAATCTGTAGGGCATTTGCTTTAAAAAAAAATATATAATGTTTGGGGGTTCAAAGTAATTTTCTTGCAAAAAAAAATTATTTTTTTCATGTAATCAAAAAGTGTCAGATAGGGCTTTGTCTTCAAGTGGTTAGAAGAGTGGGTGATGTGTGACATAAGCTTCTAAATGTTGTGCATAAAATGCCAGGACAGTTCAACCCCCCCCCAAATGACCCCATTTTGGAAAGTAGACACCCCAAGCTATTTGCTGAGAGGCATGTCGAGTCCATGGAATATTTTATATTGTGACACAAGTTGCGGGAAAGAGACAAATTTTTTTTTTTTTTTTTTTGCACAAAGATGTCACTAAATGATATATTGCTCAAACATGCCATGGGAATATGTGAAATTATACCCCAAAATACATTCTGTTGCTTCTCCTGAGTATGGGGATACCACATGTGTGGGACTTTTTGGGAGCCTAGCCGCGCACGGGACCCCGAAAACCAAGCCCCGCCTTCAGGCTTTCTAAGGGCGTAAATTTTTGATTTCACTCTTCACTGCCTAGCACAGTTTCGGAGGCCATGGAATGCCCAGATGGCACAACCCCCACCCAAATGACCCCATTGTGGAAAATAGACACCCCAAGCTATTTGCTGAGAGGTATAGTGAGTATTTTGCAGACCTCACTTTTTGTCACAAACTTTCGAAAATTGAAAAAAGAAAAAAAAAATACATTTTTCTTGCCTTTCTTCATTTTCAAAAACAAATGAGAGCTACAAAATACTCACCATGCCTCTCAGCAAATAGCTTGGGGTGTCTACTTTCCAAAATGGGGTCATTTGGGGGGGGGTTTTGCCATCTTGGCATTTTATGGCCTTCAAAACTGTGATAGGTAGTGAGGAGTGGAATCACAACTTAACGCCCTTAGAAATCCTGAAGCCGGTGCTTGGTTTTCGGGGCCCCGTATGCGGCTAGGCTCCCAAAAAGTCCCACACATGTGGTATCCCCATACTCAGGAGAAGCAGCTAAATGTATTTTGGGGTGCAATTCCACATATGCCCATGGCCTGTGTGAGAAATATATCATTTAGTGACAACTTTGTGCAAAAAAAAAAAAAAATTGTCACTTTCCCGCAACTTGTGTCAAAAAAGAAAGTATTCCATGGACTCAACATGCCTCTCAGCAAATAGCTTGGAGTGTCTACTTTCCAAAATGGGGTCATTTGGGGGGGTTTTGTGCCATCTGGGCATTTTATGGCCTTCAAAACTGTGATAGGTAGTGAGGAATGAAATCAAAAATTTATGCCCTTAGAAATCCTGAAGGCGGTGATTGGTTTTCGGGGCCCCGTACGCGGCTAGGCTCCCAAAAAGTCCTAAACATGTGGTATCCCCATACTCAGGAGAAGCAGCAGAATGTATTTTGGGGTGTAATTCCACATATGCCCATGGCATGTTTGAGCAATATATCATTTAGTGACAACTTTGTGCAAAAAAAAAAAAAAAAGTGTTACTTTCCCGCAACTTGTGTCAAAATATAAAATATTCCATGGACTCAACATGCCTCTCAGCAAATAGTTTGGGGTGTCTACTTTCCAAAATGGGGTCATTTGGGGGGGTTTTGTGCCATCTTGGCATTTTATGGCCTTCAAAACTGTGATAGGTAGTGAGGAGTCAAATCACAACATTATGCCCTTAGAAATCCTGAAGGCGGTGCTTGGTTTTCGGGGCCCCGTATGCGGCTAGGCTCCCAAAAAGTCCCACACATGTGGTATCCCCATACTCAGGAGAAGCAGCTAAATGTATTTTGGGGTGCAATTCCACATATGCCCATGGCCTGTGTGAGAAATATATCATTTAGTGACAACTTTGTGCAAAAAAAAAAAAATCGTCACTTTCCCGCAACTTGTGTCAAAAAAGAAAGTATTCCATGGACTCAACATGCCTCTCAGCAAATAGCTTGGAGTGTCTACTTTCCAAAATGGGGTCATTTGGGGGGGTTTTGTGCCATCTGGGCATTTTATGGCCTTCAAAACTGTGATAGGTAGTGAGGAATGAAATCAAAAATTTATGCCCTTAGAAATCCTGAAGGCGGTGATTGGTTTTCGGGGCCCCGTACGTGGCTAGGCTCCCAAAAAGTCCCACACATGTGGTATCCCCATACTCAGGAGAAGCAGCTGAATGTATTTTGGGGTGCAATTCCACATAGGCCCATGGCCTGTGTGAGCAATATATCATTTAGTGACAACTTTTTGTAAATATTTTTTTTTTTTTTTTTGTCATTATTCAATCACTTGGGACAAAAAAAATAAATATTCAATGGGTTCTACATGCCTCTAAGCAATTTCCTTGGGGTGTCTACTTTCCAAAATGGGGTCATTTGGGGGGGTTTTGTACTGCCCTGCCATTTTAGCACCTCATGAAATGACATAGGCAGTCATAAACTAAAAGCTGTGTAAATTCCAGAAAATGTACCCTAGTTTGTAGACGCTATAACTTTTGCGCAAACCAATAAATATACGCTTATTAACTTTTTTTTACCAAAGACATGTGGCCGAATAAATTTTGGCCTAAATGTATGACTAAAATTGAGTTTATTGGATTTTTTTTATAACAAAAAGTAGAAAATATCATTTTTTTTCAAAATTTTCGGTCTTTTTCCGTTTATAGCGCAAAAAATAAAAACGGCAGAGGTGATCAAATACCATCAAAAGAAAGCTCTATTTGTGGGAAGAAAAGGACGCAAATTTCGTTTGGGTACAGCATTGCATGACCGCGCAATTAGCAGTTAAAGCGACGCAGTGCCAAATTGGAAAAAGACCTCTGGTCCTTAGGCAGCATAATGGTCCGGGGCTCAAGTGGTTAAAAAATTATATTTATGAGTGAAGCAAAAAGCAAAAGAACAAAAAAAAACCTATATGTACCAAAATAACGTGAGTGTTTTAGATCTGGAATCTGTGAATGGTACCCTGTTACTAATAATCACATTGTAATAAAAGTGAAATATCAACATAAAATACTTCAATTATTTCCACAAAGTGCATTTGTGCTAAACCAGTGCTATAAATGTCATAAAGTGACTGCTGCTAAAATCATACAGAATCATACAAAATGTCCGGTGCTATGAATTCCATAAAGTGACTGGTGCTAGATCATACAAAATCATACTAAATATCCAATATAAAAGGTGACTGATGTGTTTTTAACCAGTAATCTTGGATAGGAAAAGTTCCATTAATGAAAAAAAGAAAAAAAAAAGTTCTTTTTGGAGTATTTTAGGATGTTCAATCTCTGAGAAACAGATTTCTGTGGGAAAACTTCTTATCCAGGTGCTGGCTTTTTAATTAGTGCCTTATCTGCATACTTTGATACTGCTTGCACTCACCTGATTTTCTTTCCTCTGCAGGGGTGCAGGCAGTCACAGTATCTGCCACTGTGTAGCAATCATAGATGTCTCCAAACTTTACTTTCTGTGTTGTTTTGATGTATTACATATAAAAGAAAGGAGGGATACCTATAGCGTAAAACCGTATAGGAACTTTTATTAAAGCTTAATAACACTGTGGTACTCACATTTTCAATGATAAAAACAAGCATGAAAAAGATATCAAAATCGCTTTGCTAGAGGTGCTGCAAGACGTCCATAAGCCCGCCCCTTGCAGCACCTCTAGCAAAGCGATTTTGATATCTTTTTCCAGATCTCAAACACTCACGTTATTTTGGTACATATAGGTTTGTTTGTTTTTTGTTCTTTTGCTTTTTGCTTCGCTCATAAATATAGTTTTTAAGAATAATACTCTAGATCTATAGGAGTTATGTACACCAGGTAATATATAGTGGGATTGTCCACTAATAGAAAAAAAAAAATTCTAACCCCACAAGGGCAGTGCCATAACTACTCCTGCTTTTTACCAAATTCTAATACACTCCACTTAAGTGGTATTGTATCTGTAGAGGCAGCAGCCCCATATCCTAATTACACTCAACCACTGCGGGGATTTACCCCATATATCTAGACCGACGCTTGCGTTTGCCTTAGCACGAGAGCAGGGGGTGACAGGGGTGCTTTTTTTTTTCTTTATTATTTTTTTGCTTTTTCATCTTATTTTTAAACTGTTCCTTTCATTTTTTTTAATCATTTTTATTGTTATCTGAGAGAATGTAAATATCCCCTATGATAGCAATAGGTAGTGACAGGTACTCTTTTTTGAAAAAATTGGGGTCTATTAGACCCTAGATCGCTCCTCTGCCCTCAAAGCATCTGACCACACCAAGATCGGTGTGATAAAATGATTTCCCAATTTCCTAATGGCGCTGTTTACATCCGGCGAAATCTAAGTGATGAAATGCTTGTAGCTAACGGTTTCTTAGGCCATAGAGATGTTTGGAGCCACTCTGGTCTCTGATCAGCTCTATGGTCAGCTGGCTGAATCACCGGCTGCATTCTCAGGTTCCCTGTTGAGACAGGAGAGCCAGAGAAAACCACGGAAGACAGTGGGGGGGGCATTCCCTCCCACTGCTTGTAAAAGCAGTCTAGAGGCTAATTAGCTGCTAGGATTGCTTTTACATGAAAGCTGACCGCTGGCTGAAAAGAATGATACCAAGATGATCCCTAAACCTGCAGGCATCATTCTGGTATAACCACTCAAATTCGTGAATGGCGTTCTTGAAGACAAAAAAATGGTTAACAATAAAACACAGTAAACGGTAAAATATAAAAAATTGCATACCTGAAAAGCAAACATGATAAAACATAATAACAATAAAACATTGCAGAATAGAATACAGTAAAAAAGAGCAGAACAATAGAGAGAGAATAGAGAGAGAGAAAACAATAAAATGACAACTATTTTTTTTTTATTTTATATATATATATATTTTTTTTTACACTTTTTTTTGTAACTGTAACTTTTATAACTGTAACCTGTTCCAGGTTCGGGTCTCTCAAAATGCAATGGCATCTTGGGAGACCCTGCGAAAGTGTGTCTAGTCTGTGCAATGCTGTACCCTACGCTAATACTCAACTAATGAATGGTAGCGTTCAAAACATTCACCAATGCAAAGACCAGGATTGTCAGGACAGGAGGGACAATAATAGTGGGTGTCACGCCTATATCCGCGCTTGCTGCAGACACAACATCTTTTTTGGGGGGGTTCCTTGGGTAGGGGTACTCGGGAGGACATAAAGAAAATGCCTCTCATGCAGCCCACTGCATTTGGTTGGGGATGTGAATGGGGGAAGTACGGGGCGCTGCAGAAGTGGTGGGTTCCCAATTAGGATTGGCAAATGCAGCAGGAAGGGCACTATGGGCACGACGGGCCAGCTTGTCTTCTTCTTGGTGGCAGCGGGACACTACTTGTGCTTGCCACCTCACCAGCTTGAACTGCACTTATGGGACTTGCCACGTCACCAAGTGTTACTGCAGTGCTGGTTTGACTACGACCGGGGTGTACTAGGCCGCTGGTGCTTGCCAGTTCACCAAGACGCTACCAAAAAAACTGTTAGCGATCACAGGGATCAGGCCTGATTCTGCGAACGTTGCAGTTATGCGTTTAGTGTTTTGTAAGTGACAGTGATCGATTGATACTGCACTTGGGTGGGCTGGGCTGGGCCGGGCGAGGGGCAAAACGCAGGTGCTAGCAGGTATCTGGGCTGATCCCGCTAACACTGCATTTTTGGGAACCCTAAACTGCTGGGGACGCTAGTATAGATCTGATTGGATCAGATATTGATCCGATCAGATACTATACCACTAAGGGAGGTGTACAGTGCGTGCGTGGGTGTTAGTGTTACTGACGCTAACCTGACGCTGCCTGGGGCTGGTGCTTGCCAGTTCACCAAAATGCTACCAAAAAAACTGTTAGCGATCGCAGGGATTAGGCCTGACTCTGTGAATGCTGCAGTTATGCGTTTAGTGTTTTGTAAGTGACAGTGATCGATCGATACTGCACTTGGGTGGGCTGGGCTGGGCCAGGTGGAGGGGCAAAACACAGGTGCTAGCAGGTATCTGGGCTGATCCCGCTAAAACTGCGTTTTTGGGAACCCTAAACTGCTAGGGATGCTAGTATAGATCTGATTGGATCAGATATTGATCCGTTCAGATACTATACCACTAAGGGAGGCATATGCTGCGTGCGTGGGTGTTAGCGGTACTGGCGCTAATCTGACGCTGCCTGGGGCGACGCATATCACCGCCGGGCGATCAGGGGGCTAAACCTTTATTCAGTAATAAACGGCGGGTGCCCTGACACTATAAAAAATAAACAAACTAACCAGTGTCACCCGTAACGGTTATACGGTGATCAGTGGTGAAAGGGTTAACTAGGGGGCAATCAAGGGGTTAAAACATTTATTAGGTAGTATATGGGGGTCCCTGACGCTATAAAACGCTGACGGCGAACCTAAATATTTACCTCCCTAACTAGCGTCACCAGTGACACTAATACAGCAATTAGAAAAATAATCGCTTAGTGACACTGGCGAGGGGTGGTGATCAAGGGGTTAAAACTTTATTAGCGGGGGGTTAGGAGGGTATCCTAGACCTAAAGGGGGCTAATACTAACTGCCCTACCACACTAACTGTCACAAACTGACACCATGCAGTAATCAGAAAAAAAAAAACTGCTTGGTGTCAGTGTGACGGGGGGGTGATTGGGGGGTGATCGGGGGTTAAAGGGGGGTGTTTTGTGTGCCTGGCATGTTCTACTGTGTGTGTGTGTGTTTTACACTCACATTGCAGTCTTCTCCCCTCGGCGCCGGAACGGAAAATACCGAGCCGAGGAGAGATGACATAATTTCCTTTGCTGCTGTTTAGCATACAGCAGCAGAGGAATGATTCTATTGGCCGGCAGCGATCGTGAGGGGGGGCCACGAATGGATGGCCTCCCCCTCACCTGCGATCGCCGCTGGACAAAAGCCGACCTCCTTGGGCACCCGCGGGAGGCAGATCACGTACAGGTACGTGATTCTGCCTGCCCGTGCCATTCTGCTGACGTATATCGTCGTGAGGTGGTCGGCAAGTGGTTAAAATGAGCACTTTTGATTTTGAACGTTCGAGTCCCATAGACGTCAATGGGGTTCTAACGTTCGTGCAAATTTTTGGCTCATCCCTATCAGTCACACACTCATTGCAGGCTGTGAATAATCCCAATTCATACATTTCTAATTCTCATATACTTATTACACAACATACAGTTACTTACACATACACACAGCACACAGTTTCCTTACACAAATATTTGAGCTTGTAAATACAAATCACACACACACATACACACACACACACGCAGGCACACACCAGACATAGGATCAAACTTCCAGCATTATTTCAAAAGACGAAAAATTAGTTATTTTTGCGAAGCAGAGCCTCCCCAACACATCTTAATGATCCGATTGCGAAGGAGGTTCTGTTCACGCCTACGGTTCTGGCTCGCCATCTGTCAGCGAAATTTAGCTGTACGCAGAGCACACAGCCAAATCTCCTGTTTCTAATAATAATAACAATTTCATCTAATGATATAAATGCATCTTACCTAAAATCTCACGCATCCAAGTAATCAGACATCATCACACTCTTACGTTCTCATCTCAGCATGACTCACTTTCTCTAGCTAGCATGCTCTTTTATTACCATATCAACAGGAAGTCCCAAAACTTGAGGGTTGTGCCTCCAACAGCCAAACACCTCCTACAAAGTTTGTGTCCTCACAGGAAATGAACACAAGATTCGAATGACCATATAAGGATTTAACAACACAACAAAATACAACAACCACAACCAATGAACAATGACTACAGGACATGATACAATATACAATAACCAAATAACAATGACTACAGTTCCTCGTGGATGGGAGATTATCTGCAGGTACGTCATGGCAACCCAAATATGTTGAACAGGCATACAGGGGTGACAACAGCGAACATCTACTAAAACGATAATGTCTTCGCAGAGCGAACACACCCCCACCAGACGATCGTTCTGTGCATTGCACAGGGGCCCTTTGCTGGCGGACAAGTCCTCTCTCCGCAAACATCTCTCTCCAAACAACAGGAAGTTTTCCACTACCTAACAGGTCTCAACCAGCGTCAGTCAGCCCCAGTCAGCTCTTTAGAGCGGGCTGTGAGAGAACAAACACTGGGAGACTCTTATGACAATACATTAAAATACATCTTCATAAAATGTTTCACAACAAAATGTATACTATATTTGAAATGTTGATAATTGTATGTGTTGCCTTCTTTTTTTTTGGGATGAATATTTACATTTTTTTAGGTTTCTTGCTACAGGACAAACCTTTGTGTCTTTACACCACTATTTTCTAGTGGGCGTCTCCACAGTGGCCAAGAAAACCAGGCAAACCTGCTTGGCACTATGCGAAGAGCTAAAGGAAATGGTCATGCCTGAGCCTAATGAAGACATCTGGGAAGCAATAGCGGATGGGTTTTGGGAGAAGATCCAGTTCCCCAATTGCATTGGTGCCCTTGACGGCAAACACATCAGGGTAAAGAAGCCTCCTTAGTCTGAATATCTATACTTCAGTTATAAGAAGTATTTCTCGGTGGAACTCCTGGCATTGGCTAATGCCAACCTTAGCTTTATAGCTTTGCATGTCGGATCATACGTCAGCCAAGGTGATGCCCGCATCTTTCCCAAGTTGGCCTTTGGACATTGCCTACATGAGGGATGCTTTCACATTCCACCCAGCAGGCCTCTAACTTGTACAGATGAATTCAGTCTACCCTTGGTCATGGTAGTGGATGAGGCCTTTGGACTGGCAGAAAATCTAATGAGGCCATACAGTGGATATAGTCTCAGACAGAAGCAAAAAATCTTCAATTATTGGCTCAGCCGTGCCCACCATGTTGCTGAATGTGCCTTCAGTGCAGAGTGCTGCTGTTCTGCATGCAGTTAGACATGGAAAATACCATTAAAGTGGTTCTGGCCTGTTGTGTCCTTCACAACTTTCTGCAGGACAAGGAGAGAGGTACTGTTGAACCAGAGCCCCAAATTGATTGACAGAGGAATAACAAATTGTTATAATACACATGCGGCTTCTTCTGTGGGACTGGATCCCCACTGCGCATGGTCTTCTTCTCCTCTGTGAGATCCCTCCTAACCCTATCCCACAGAGATTTCCTCTGTTTGGCCACAACACTGCAATTTTGATTTACTTTTGGGCAAGAGTACATGTTATGTCTTTTACATATTGTGTTTTGTGAGTTGACCGTTATCACATTATTTCTTAAATTGAGAATCTATTCATTTTGCTGGTGATTTGAGGTAGCACTACACTTTTTATTTAGATTTTTTTTTACTGCAATCTTTAGTAACATTACAACAAACATATCATGCAATCTGTGTAATGGACTCACTTCTTTCCTTTTTCTGCAAAGTGCCCAATCGCTTCCAATTTGGCGTCAAGGATGGGGATATGTCCATTCATAGCTTTGCTTTCCTCAAACAGACATTGTAGAGGGTATAGGAAACATCCCACAACTTTGCATGGGCCTCTAAAGCTGTGATTAGCTCAGTCTGAGACACATCTGCAGCCACCTTCTCTCCACAAAACCCCACAGCTGAGCAAAGCACACTTGGGTAATGTACAGACAGGAATTTCCTGTTTTGGCTGATATTACAGCGATCAATCACAATACTAATGCCAGAAATTGCTTGCTGGGGCTAAACATGGTATTCAGAGTTAACACACGTTTACATGCGTTTAGGCACAGTAAGCATTTTTACAGCTCCTAATCTCCCCTTCTAAAGGGGCTGGCCCTGTTTTTTTTTTTTTACAGTTTCTAAACGCCTATGTCACTAAAAGCCTCAAAAAGCCATAGTGTGGATGGACATATAGAATAAAATGGAGAGGCGTTTTGAAGCTGGAAATAAAAATGCCTGACACTGCCCTGTGTGCATGAGGCCTAAAACTTAAGTCTTTTTGCTAGTCATTGAACTGAACTTAAATGAATAAGTCCCTCCCCTAAAACTCTATATTTACCCTCCCCCATACATCTGGGAAGTGCTATATACTTTATATATTTTTTACAGTCTGTGGGAATAGTATCCAGAGAATTGTCTCTAATTTCCACTCACGAAAAAAAACAAGGTGATACCTATTATGGATAGAGATACTATAATTGTTCTAGTCCTAGTTCTAGTCCTAGTTCTAGTGACTAACTTTGCCTTGACTCCAGGTCTTACTTGAAGATAACTACTGTACACCTGTCACAGGCTCTGATGGAAGTAAACATTCTCAGTTTCATGACCACCATACCAGATATTGAGTAGTGAAACTGAACCCTGGTCATTGAACACAAAGTAGAATAAAAAAATAATTTGACTCCTGTAACTCCAAGATAAAACTAACTTGCTATGAGCAACACATACCAGTGCTACACTTCATTTAGAAAACCTCCACTTACACAAACTCTGAAAGAGCATGTTTCTTTAGGTCATTACTTGTTTAGTGGATTTGTTTGCATTCATGCTTCAATTTAAAATTTCTTCTTCAAAACTGCATATTTGCTTTTCTCTTTGACAGCCATATATTTCTCTGGAGCCAGTTTTATCAGTCATTACAACTTTGCAAAACTGTTGACTGCCAAATACTGAAGCTCACAGGGGAAATTTTTAAATAAATACTTAAACACGTTAATTATTCATACTTTGACAGGTGTTCACAGAAACAAGCCTTACTTGTAAAATTAAAAGCATTGGAAGTTCTATGTGCTGCTCTTTCAAAGGACTTTTTCCTGGCATTTTAACAACTTCAGAATGATGTGCCAGATTCAGGCACAGTTTAATATACCAATCACTTTGGTTCCTGCTCTCTGTGGAGCTAACATGCTAATTATGTGTTCCATTGCTAAAAACAAGCTAATTTCGGTTTCTTTCCATTCACTAGTCATTCAAATGTCTAACAGCTATGCTGTGTTACAGCGAGGACACAAAATACTACTAAAAATACATTTAGAAAGGTAAATAAAAAATTACCTGACCTATTATCACACACTTTTTTCCCACTGACATGTAGATTTAGAAATGTGATAGAAAAAGGTGGATCTTTTGGTTGCTGATAGTTTAGGGTTAAGTTAAGCCCTAAAGAAAACCTTTAATAGTTACCCCCCTTCTAAAGCTGGCTAAAGAAAAAAAAAACAGAATCCACCATCCACACGAACAACGTGGATGGAGGAATCTCTCTGACTACCCCCCAGCGCTGGGACATTGTATTGTGACTGACTTCTGCTGCTGTCAGAAATCAGTGATCATTAGCTGCAGCCACTGATTGACAAATTTTTTCCAGTGTGGCACTTTGACAAGTTGATCAAGCAGTCGGCTTCTGTTAAACATGGATGGCCAGTTGACCACATATTGATAGAAATTCCACCAGTTACCCTCTATTCTGCTGCATACTTACTTCTTGTTACAGGAACCTCTGTGCTAAAACTTGTAGTTATGTGCTCAGCGCATGCTATGCCAAGATCCTAACAACAGAAGAAATTACTTTGTATGCTATTTTACCTATACTATGTACTATGTAGTTTGCCCCCTGTGATAAATTAAATTTTTGGGGATTTTTCCACACAATATATTTTTCCCCCATCCCAGACTGCATGCTGTGTTGCAATTTTCCCCAAAGGGAGAACATGTTGTGGGGTAGCTTTTTCCTCATGACAGCTAGCACTCTAGCATTCTTTTTTACTTTTCCCTAATATAGTATTATTATTATTATACAGGATTTATATAGCGCCAACAGTTTAAGTAGCGCTTTACAACTTGAGGGTAGACAGTACAAATACAATACACTTTAATACAGTAGGAATCAGAGGGCCCTGCTCCTTAGAGCTTACAATCTAAGAGGGAAGGTCAAGAGATACAAGAAGTAATAACTGTGGGTGATGTGTTGATTGAGAAGATAAATGTACAGTTGTTAGGTGGGGGCCAGATAGGCTTCTCTGAAGAGATGAGTTTTCAGGGATCGTCTAAAAGTGGATAAAGTAGGAGAAAATCGGACAAATTGGGGTTGAGCATTCCAGAGAATGGGGGAGGCTCTGGAGAAGTCCTGAAGGCAAGCATGGGATGAGGTAGTATTATATTCCATGTGGGAAACTGACCATGACAAATGGTGCTATGTGCTATTTTTTCTTGTGACAGAGAGAATTTTGAGGGAACTTTGTCTTATGAAAACTGTTCTGTGTGGCTTTTCCCTTGTGGTATATTGCATTTGTTTTGGCATTTGCCTCAGGGCAGACTTCTTTTTGTGTGTCATTTCCCATGTGATAAAAAAGTACTCTTTTTTACTGACCTAATATTATTCTTTGAGACCTTTTCCCCTGAAATGGATGGGATTTTTGAAATTCCTGTACTAGAATTGTATTTATTACAGGTACTTATATGGCACTTTAAATTTACACAGCGCTTTACATATATATTGAACATTCACACCAGTCCCTGTCTTCAAGGAGCTTACAATCTTAGGTCCCTAACTCACATTCATACATATGAAGGCCAATTTAGACAGGAGATAATGAACCTACCAGCATAACTTTGGAGTGTAGGAGGAAACTAGAGTATTAGGAGGAAACCCGCACAGGCATAGGGAGAACAGGTAAACTCGAGGCAGGTAGTGTCATGGTTGGTATTCGACCTGACCACCCTAGTGCTGCTAGGCAGAAGCGCTAGCCACTGTGCTGCCCCAGTTTTGTTTGGGCTTTTCTCCAGGACACTTAGAGGCCTATGTACTAATGTTTTTCACCTGAGATTCTAATTTTCATTTTCACATCTCAGAGGAGAGAGATTCACTCAATAGTTTCCAGGGGAGATAAAATGAAAGATCACTCATTGTTGGTTTGGAGAGGGTAATGTGTATTTTAGGGTTATTCTTGCTTTGGAGCTGTGGATTTTTTTGTTTATAGAGAGTTCTGAACCTGTGTTTTTAATATAGGCTCGGCATGTCTATGGTTATTTTTTCATTATTAAAAAAAAATTGCAACAAAATTGACAGGGCCCCACTCCTAGAGTTAACCAACCCTAGACATGCAGAGTGGAGAGCATGCAGATATTTGGATACCATCCTGTATGCCCTTTAGCATTGGAGGGGTACTTTGTGAGGGATTCCCTCACAAAGAGCTGGGTCCCCTCACAAAGAACTGATGTCCAAAGCTTCCAGGCTCCAGGCTGTTCAGGAATTCCTGATGCCCAGCACGGGTTGCTGCAAGGAGGGGTGCTAACAATGCCACAGTTCTCAGAATCAAAGCTTGCATTTTATCCTAAATCTATGGTCTCTAGTAAAAAGATAAGCTGCATTATTAGTGAGGTAATTGGTCCCTAGCGTAAAGATGTATGAAGAGTAAAGGCTTCATTCCTATCATTCCTACTGCTGATGTCCTCCAGCAGTCCTGCTAGATTGTGGCTTTCCCTATAGGAATGCGGTGTGCTTGCACAAGCAGAAGACACCCAGTGAGGACACCTTTAGAAGTAAGGCTGTTTGGCACACAGAGGGGCCGCACAGTGAAGATGGCTGGATCCAGAACAAAGGAAAGTATAGGACCAAAGCAACTACACTCAGCCGGGGGGGCTGCATTCATTAAAATGGTTGGAAACCAGGGGTGTGTGGTCTGCAGCGGAGCCGAATGGCAGCCTGATACTGGAGCTCCTGCATACAAGGGACCCAGCGCCACACAGTGACCTCCCGGGTGGCATTCTTACCCTCTCTCCCTGGCGATTCAGCCCTTCTGGAATATTGACTCGTCTGTACAGGATCAGTTTGTCCTATGGAACGCTCATAAAGCATATATAAGAGGTATGTTTATAAAATTGAGGGCAAGGGCTAAGAGGCAGTGGCAAATGCATTTGTGTGTGCATTTTCCTGCTAGAAAACCAAAATAAACAAAATATCACTATACGGATATAACTGTTGAATACTGACCTGAAGTTTTATGCCAAACTTATTGTTACACACTTACTAGCTATACTCCTTATATTGATACACCCAGACCAAACAGGGTTTTCTAAGGGACGACAGACTACAGATGCCACCCGTCGACTGACGAATATTATTCATCTAAACAAACTTCATAGAATACCTTCTCTGTTGTTGGCTTTAGATGCAGAGAAGGCCTTCGATCAAATTCACTGGCAATATCTAACCCAAGTAATGGAGGCCTTTGGATTCTCTGGTCCCATACATTCAGCAATTATGGCTTTATATTCTAAACCCTCCGCCCAAGTATATTTCTCAGGAGTCTTATCTAGGCTCTTTACTATTTTAAATGGGACCCGTCAGGGATGTCTTTTATCCACTTTAATATTCAATTTACTTCTGGAACCACTGGCTATCTATATTTGTTCCCAATACAAAACTCCACACATACTATTAGGCTGCATTCACACCTGAGCATTTTCAGCTCGTAAAATTATCGTAAAACACTGAGCTCAAAAGCTCCAAAACTCCCAACAAGCAAAATCCCATTTATTTAAATGGCCCCTGTTCACATCTGAGAATTCTGTCACCTGAAGCAAAACGCCTGAAGATCAAAAAAGTACATTAGCTTCTTTTTAGGCAGATTACAGGCATTTTACTGCTTTTTACATTGGTGACCTTTGGACCTCAAAACACAACTACAAAAATGCAGCAAAAACTCTGCAAAAACATCCTAAAAATGCAAGAAAAACGCCCTAAAAACACCCAAAAAAATGCCTGAAAATGATACACTCAGGTGTGAATGCAGCCTAATAGGGCGTACACACGGTCGGACTTTGTTCGGACATTCCGACAACAAAATCCTAGGATTTTTTCCCGACGGATGTTGGCTCAAACTTGTCTTGCATACACACGGTCACACAAAGTTGTGGGAAAATCCGATCATTCTGAACACGGTGTACGTCTCGACTATAAACGGGGCAGTGGCCAATAGCTTTGATCTCTTTATTTATTCTGAGCATGCGTGGCACTTTGTCCGTCGGATTTGTGTACACACGATCGGAATTTCCGACAACGTATTTTGTTGTCGGAAAATGTTATATCCTGCTCTCAAACTTTGTGTGTCAGAAATTCCGATGGATAATGTGTGATGGAGCCCACACACGGTGGAATTTCTGAAAACAAGGTCCTATCACACATTTTCCGTCGGAAAATCCGACCGTGTGTACGGGGAATTAGCCTTTTTGCAGATGATAATATCATGATGCTCACTGAGGCGGAGACTTCCCTGGCTTCGGTACACAATGCATTAGAATTATTTAGTCAAGTATCTTATTACAAAGTTGATGGAAGTACTGTAATGCCCCGTACACACGGTCGGACATTGATCGGACATTCCGACAACAAAATCCTAGGATTTTTTCCAATGGATGTTGGCTCAAACTTGTTTTGCGTACACACGGTCGCACAAAGTTGTCGGAATTTCCGATCGCCAACAACGCGGTCACGTACACCACGTACGACGAGACTAGAAAAGGCCAGTTCAGAACCAAGCGCGGCACCCTTTGGGCTCCATTTGCTAATCTCGTGTTAGTAAAAGTTTGGTGAGAGACGATTCGCACTTTTTCAGACTCATGGCTTTCAGATCGTTTTCTGCGGTTCAGTTTGTGCTTGAGGGTTTGTATCTGCTCTTCAGTGCGTGCAAGCAAGCTACGCGGGACTTGTCATTGTGTTCTTGTTTGTTTGTTACTGTTTTTCAGGTCGCTCTTCACAGGCCTTGCTGTTCTTCAGTGCGTTCTGTTACTTCGTTCTGAGCAGCCGACCGTTTTCTAGCCATGTTGCGTATACGTACTCCTCGTAGAGTTCGTGCTGTGCGGGGGCTTGGTGTTGGGGTTCTGACCTTGACACAAGTCCAGTCCATGAACAGGGTGGGGAGGAGTTCATGGACCAAGAATTGGTTGCTTCAGCGTGACCAGTTCACTCATATGCCTTTGCTCCGTGAGATCCGTGAGAATAATCCTGATGATTTCAGGAAGTTTCTCAGGATGACGGACCCCGTATTTCACCGTTTGTTGGCTTCGCTGACCCCCTATATCAGCAGGCAGGATACCTGCATGAGGCAAGCCATCACTCCGGAGCAGAGGCTCGTCGCTACCCTGCGGTACTTGGCGACAGGGAGAAGCCTGCAGGACTTGAAGTTCTCGACAGGCATCTCCCCCCAGGCTCTGGGGATCATTATCCCAGAGACCTGTTCTGCCATCATCCAGGTCCTGCAGAAGGAGTATATGAAGGTAAGATTTATCCTTTAATATCACATTTTATTGTATTGGCTAATATCTTGTATTTCTTTCCTCATTCCCTAATTACCATGATTGTAATATGCTGTGAATGTCCCCTTTGTTCTCATGCATGCTGGATTTTTATGTAATTATTTTTGTTGTCCTTCATACATATTTGCCTTCACTAACCTCCCCAGCATGTTCTCCTGGCCCTATATTCACCTCATGTAGTCACTTAATGTATTTTATCAGCTCCATAGTAGTGCTTTACCCCAAACACCCCCTAAAATGTTTAGAAATGTGATTTGTGCTTTAAATTCAGGCAGAGTGCCAGAGGCATTTTTGTAGTGTCCCCAAATAATTTTTATTAACCCTCCCTCCCCCCAACTGCTGAGTCAGCTGATCCCAATTCTCTATCTATCCTCAATCATCTATCTGCTGACTTTGCCAAACCCATACACACTATACCCACCTCTTTTGTGGTCAGATGTATGGATGAATTCCCCAAAGCATGTAGTGCAAGGGCCTGCCTGTATACTTTCAAATGGTACTGTTTAAAGTTTTTGTAACCTATTATTATCTTGATAGGTAATAGCAGAATGTCCAAATGTGCTCAAATGTGTACAGTGTGTATTTATATCTTTGTATTCTGACACTTCTTACCTGTCCAGTGGGCTGCCAATGGTGTAACTAAGGAGGGGCTGTTCCAAGTAATACCCTGTATTTAGGCATTCATCTCTCAATGAAGTGAAGAGGGTTACCTGTCCAAGATTCCCCCCCTATAATGTTAGAAATGGCCCATGAGGGGGGGGGGGGGGGGATATGATAGGTGTATCTTATACTTTGGTGTTGTAAAATTCCCCTTAATAAATGTTATCTGGATGTTGGCCAAGAATGTTTGTGTCTAATCTGCTTTCCATGTTTATGTGCAAAAATACTAAGTTTTTTTTTGTTTTCCTCAACAGTTTCCTTCCACGCCACAGGAATGGCAGACTGTGGCCTCCCACTTTGCCCAGCGGTGGGACTTTCCTAACTGCGGAGGGGCAATTAATGGGAAACACGTCCACATCGTCCCACCACCCAACTCGGGGTCGTACTATTATAATTACAAGGGGTTCAATAGTATTGTGATGTTGGCGGTGGTGTCGGCTAATTACGACTTCCTGTATGTGGATGTGGGGAAGAATGGCCGGATGTCCGATGGTGGAGTCATCGCCCAGATAGAGTTTTACAGGCGTCTCCAGAATGGCAGCTTGGACTTGCCACCTCCAGAAGAGAATGTGGAAGGACTCCCATTCGTCTTCCTTGTGGATGAAGAATTTGCGCTGGGGGACCATCTTATGCGGCCATTCCCGATGAGGACCCTCACCCCAGAACAGAGGGTTTTTAATTAACGGCTGGCCAGAGCCAGAAGAGTGGTGGAGAACACATTTGGAATCATGGCCAGCCGGTTCCGCCTATTTCTGACACCCATCCATATGACGGAGTATAAACTTAATCATATAATCCTGGTGTGCTGTGTTCTACATAACTTTTTACGCCACCATTCTGCCACTTATGCTGGCTCAGTTGGGCCTGAGGCCGGAATTCTAAATGAAACAACCCTGACGACGCTTGAAAGTGGCCGTCCTGGCTTGCCCTCCCTGAGTGTCCGTGATGTCCTGTGATGTCTGGTTAAGATACCTTGAGTTCTTTGCGGGTAGGGGGGTCATCAATATGCCAGACAATTTGTGAAGCCTTTATCAATTAAAAACAAAAAAAAAGCAAATCTTTGGTGAAATTTACTGCTTGTGTTTGTTTTAGCTGACCCTGACAGAAATGTGGGGAGTCCTGAAAATGGCGTGATTGTGTAACCTTATACAAAGCACTGTTGGGTGTTATTTACTAAAGGCAAAGACACTTTGCACTACAAGTGCACTTGAAACTGCACTGAAACTGAAATGTCCATTTAAGATAAAACAGGCATGTGTAAAACCAACAAGAAAGACACAAATCTTGAACTTACAAAGTTCACATTTGGTAGAACTTGAAGGCAATATCAGACATGAGTATTTAGGAACTGTGCTTGATATTGCGTTCAGATGGGGTGAAGTCACCCCAGGAAAAGCCAAATTTGGAAGATGCACACAAATTTGCCAATGTCAACATATGCTAGCTGCCATCACAGGGGATCAAGGGACGTGTTTTGGGGGAAAAACCCCTTCCTCTCAGCTACTTTATTATTGAGGAAGGGGTTGCACCCCCAAAACGCCTACATTGATTTCCCGTGATGGCAGATAGCACATGTTGGCACACAGTGTGCATCCTCCAAATTTGGCTTTTCTAAAAATCGCTAAAACATTTTTAACATTGTAGCACACAAAAAAACAAAGGGATTTGGAGGGGTTTTAAACTCGCCCCAAAACATCAATGATGTTTTTATTTTTTTGAATAACATCATTGATTTTTTTCTTGAGGTTTTCCAATTCTAAACTACACCCCATGATCTCCCCGATCAGGATCTGGGCACTTTCTGATGTGAAAGGATCTGGATCACGATCACCTAAAAAGAGAGAAACCAAACAAAAAGAGGTATCAAAAATATGCCGGCATCCATCTCTTACCTGAGCCTGTGGTCACGGACACTCACCTGTTTGTGGTGACAATTTCCACCACATCTTCTTCCTCCTCCTGCTCTTCTTGGGTTGGGGGGATTTCCCCTTCTTCCAGAGGGGTGTCCTCCGAGTCTTTTCTCTCCTATGTAAAACAAAAATGGTATACTTAGCACACAGATATTTGTTGGCAGAACTATAAATAGGAAACATTGCTTGGAAGTGGGGTACAATTGTCTATTTTGGCAGAGTTCCAAAATGTAGCATTTTCAGTTTCCTTTGTCAAGCTGCAATACTTTACCTGTTTGGTACAAGCTTCACAGATGGAGTCACCCCTATAGTATACACTGGAGCACTGTGTGGCCCCCCTAATAAAAATGGTGTTCTGGGGTCCCACACTAGTGCTCCAGTGTCCAGATGTGAAAACAGCTGCTCAGTGTCCTCTCCTTACACAGAATCTAGTTTGCATTTCATTCTAGTAACAAACCCATCTACACAACCAAATTAGTTTCATACAAGTAGGGCGTAAAAAATGTGGCCAAATGCATATGGCCAAAATAATGGTGTTTTATAGGCCGAAAGAAAAATGTTTGATACGAACGAATAATGTGCCCATGAACATGAAATTTGCCATTTTAAAATGTACACTTTTAAGAAAAGCACATGGAGCAGCACGAACGTAATAAACATAAAGAATAGGAACACAGCACAACTACTTACTTTTTTGCAGCACTCTCCGGATCTTTCTGTACTGCTCATGTTCTCGTAATTTCAGGTCCGACCACCATTTCCTGAGCTGATCTTTCGATCGTCGTACCCCGAAATTCCGGTGCAGACTCCTGACCATTTTCGCCATAATCTTGGCCTTTCTGACATTGGAGTTGGGGTAAGGTCCATACTTTCCATCATAGTCGGCCTTCTTTAGGATGTCCACCATCTCCAACATCTCCCCAAAGGACATATTTGAGGCCTTAAATCTCCTTCTGGATCAGGATGTGTCCGGATCCGGGCTTTCCTCCTCCTCCTCGTTCCTGTAATTAGCACGCACCTGCTGTGTATCCGCCATGTGCGCTTCTCCCACTGCGCAGAACGAAAAGGGGCAGGGAATAGATTAGAAAGAACGTCAGGGGCGGGCGGAGTTACAAGCACGCGCAGTGTGTATAAAGCGTAACACGTGTGCGTATTACGTACGATCTGTGAGCGGAGGAAGGAGCATCGGAGGCACCGATCGTAAGAACGAAGGTAAGAAACAAACTTGGGCCTATACTGCTTCTAGATTGAGGCCTATATTGTAACAAGATTAGGAGAGTTTTGGCTGACATTAGGGTTTGTCTTATGTTGTGTCTTGCAGTGAAAATGGATATCTTGAACGATACCGACTTCATGGCAATATTCATTGACATGTTCAGGGAGCTGCCTTGTCTGTGGGAGATCAACCACCCACATTAAAAGAACCAAACAAAGAGGAAGGCAGCGCTGGATCAATTGTTGGAAATTGTGAAGCAGGTGATCCCCACGGCAGACATCACCTATTTGAAGATCCTAATTGGTGGCCTGAGGAGCACATATGTAAGGGAGCGCAAGAAAGTCCAGGATTCGCAGAGATCCGGAGCAGCAGATTATATCTATGTCCCCAGGATGTGGTACTATGACAGGCTGCATTTTCTGGCAGGTCAGACTGAACCCAGGTGATCACTCTCCAGTCTTCCTTTAACGCTTCCTTCCCCCCCAGCTGAGGCTAAATATTTCTGCTTGTCCAATCAATGATGTTAACTAGATGTTAGTTTGGAGTACTAATTTATGATTGTGATTGATGATGCAAAAACTAAAACCATGTCCCTTTTTCATACACAGGGAAGTCTCAGCCAGGAGGTGGCCGGGCCGAGCAGGCTGCCTGATATGCAGGTCCCTCCACTACACCTGCAAAGAGAAAGTGGCAGGAAGAGGAGTACCCTAGAGGAGGCTGCCATAGGCCTCTTTTGGAAGGCTACAGAGGCCCTGGGAGCACCACACACTGTGGAGGAGGACTTTGCTGCCATAATTGCCTGTAAAATGCAGCGGA
Source organism: Lithobates clamitans (assembly GCA_037952925.1). NCBI lineage: Eukaryota > Metazoa > Chordata > Amphibia > Anura > Ranidae > Lithobates > Lithobates clamitans. The sequence continues at coordinate 1,304,880 of JBBGZY010000519.1, read as the reverse complement.
TGGAGGAGGGCCAACAACTCATGTGTGATTCATTAATGTTGGAAGCTCTCAATAAGGGGTTGAGGGCCCAAATAACATCTGATACCCACATTTGTGACCTCACACATGGTCCTCCTCCTCCAGGTCCTATTCCTCCTCCTTCTTCTCCTCCTCCATGTCCTACTAGTCTTCCTCCTCCTCCAGGTCCTACTCCTCCTCCTGCCACATCTCCAACAGTAGAGCCACAGCCAGGAAGGAAGCGTGGAAGGAAGACCAGAAAGTGATGACCCTGGATCCAGTCTGGTCTGGCAAAAGATGCAACCTCTTGTTGTACCACAGCCTGGGGACACAGATGTCATCTGCTGCTTTCCGGATCTCTGGGACTTCTGGACCAGACTGCACTCACTTCATATGGACTCCTCAGGCCACCAATTTTGATGTTCAAGAATTGATGTCTGCCCTGGGGGTCCAAGGCTTCGCTAATTTCTGCTGTTTATCCAGCGTTGCCTCCCTCTTTGTTTGGTTCTGAGCCCTTAATAAAGGATTTTTGGTTTCTATTATACTTGCCTATGTGTGTTTTACTTTAAAAAGGACAGTTTGTTTGTGAGGTCTCAGGTGCATTTCAAAAATACAATGTGAAATTAACAAGGGACACCAACACCAAACAATCTCCTTGAGATTAAATAATACAAGATAATAATGGTGTTGTGGTAACTTGACACACAAAACACACACAAAAATATTCTGGAGTAAAACTAAAAATAAAATAAAACAAAGACCAGCCTTGGAAAAAATGCAAACCTAAAATAAAATAAAAAACTGCCTTTAAAAAAATAAATAAAAAAAAATATTTTTGTCAGATGTGACAAATCAAAATATATTAAGGGAATCCCGATAAATAATAAAGAATTAAGTTTGTGAGAAGTCTGTGTGAATATGAGCAGCAAAACTACTTCATTCTTCACACATTATAAAGAAGAAGAGAGTGCGCTGTATTAAACCATTTTTAACATTGCACCATGACGAAAGTGTTGTATCCATTGCGAACGCTAAGTTTACCAGACCGAGCTGTTCCGTGTCGGAATTTCTTCTGAGCATGCGTGGCACTTTGTGCGTTGGAACAGGCCACACACGGTCGGAACATTTTCCATCGGAAATTCCGACCGTGTGTACGGGGCATAAGTCCTATATATTGGGATTGGGTATTGACATATCTCTAAAACAGAAACTTAGCTTCTTGATTCTTGATTCTATACATATGGCAGGACAAAGGGATAAAATACTTTGGAATTACTTTAACACCAACTACTGAAGACCTTATCACAGCTAATTACACCCGATTCCTCAATAAACTAGGTTCAAAGCTCCAAGATATAGGCAAGGTAGAGTTAACTTGGTCTGGAGGCCTGGCAGCCTTTAAGATGCTATTACTGCCTCAATTACTTTACTTGTTTAGAACACTCCCTATTCCGGTCCCTAACTCCTTCTCGACAGCTCAATCCTTTATAGATAGCTACTTATGGCATAGTAAACAGGCAAGATGTGCATTTGGTAAATTAGTGGCACCCAGAAAGGTGGGGGAGTGAGTCATGTCTTGCTCAAATATTATTATACAGCTTTGATTCTCACACACACAATTGAAAACTTGGTTCCTTCAGTCTCATGGTATGAGATGGAAAGAACTAGGTCCCAAATTATTGGTAACAACTTATATGATCTGTTGATGTCCAAAAGATTTAACCTCCACAGGATTACAACACTGTCTTTGAATATAATAGCCTCATTGCAGGCCTGGAATACACTTTTGGCCACACCAAATGGGGACTCTGCCACAGCATCTTTCTCACTAACCTTATCTAGCCTACCCCTAACCAGTCATTGTAGGACTATATTTTGCTCATTGGGTTTCCAAGGGGTTGAAGACAGTGGAAGATCTAATGGTAGGTCCTGCTCTTAAAACGTTCAGAGCAATACAATTAGGATACAAACTGGAAGACTCTGACCAGTATAGGCATCTTCAAATCACTAATTTCCACCATAATGATCCGAATACCTCTATCTTTCTGCGATGGCGAATAGCCTTATATCTCACTAAACCCGTCACTAACATCAAAGACATTTCCTTATTTTACAATACCCTCAATAATAAAAACGTGTTAACTAAATCCTCAACTATAAATGCATGGGAGCAAGATATGGGTACTTCATACACCCCAGAGCAATGGAAAAAAGCTCTTAACATTACCTTCATCGCAACAAAGAGCGTACATTTATGGGAATAAACCCAAAAAACTGCTTTGATTGTATTTGACACCATTTAGAATTTCAAAATTTGACCCCAAGATGTCTCTACTGTGCTGGAGGAATTGTGGAGCTGAAGGTAGACTGTTTCATTTAATGTGGTCTTGCCCAATTATATATACTTTTTGGACAGCAATTTTTCGATTACTCTCACAAATCCTGAGAATGCATGTTCCTCTTTCAGCAGGAATGGCTATTCCATTCCAGTGGCAGCCAAGACAATAGTGACTCATGTCTTGCTAAGTTCTAGGCTAGCAGTAATGAGACACTGAAAAGCCCATGAAGCCCCTTCTTTAACTGAAGTTATTAGTATGACCAACACACATGCTACATACGAAATAATGTTTACCTTATCACAAGGAAACTACCAAATGATGCATTCTTGTTGGAAGACATGGAATGAATGGTACAAAACATGATATGATGATTGCATTATGCATCATAGTCGCTCAAGCAGAAAGCATACAGACCTGAGGCTGTCAATCACAGGTTGTGTGCTGGAGCTCCCTATCTCATCTCCCTCTATCTCTTGGATTTTGGAAAACCTGTCAGAAATGACTCACACAAATAGCAGAGGTACAAGTCAGTAGAGAAAAATGTCACACTGTGCACTGGATTGAGGCAAGTACACATTATAGAGGTATGTGCTTTGTTTATATTTTACAGTGTGTCTGAGGTTTATAGCCACTTTAAAGGACAACTTGCACCAAAGGTGCAGCTGTCCTTTAAAATTGTAATAGAATTGTTAGCTTATCTGCCAAACGAGAAAATAATGTTTAAAAAATGTTGCTATCTGCCTCAAATTTGCTCAAATTGGCAGTTTTGTTACCAGATAACACACTATAGGATCTTAATCTGTGTACCTGGGAAAAACCATACTAGCTTTTCAAAAGTTCTTCCTCTTCATACAAAACATAAAAATGGTAGTCCACAATGTTTTTATACTGGGAGATTGTCTGTGAAATGTAATGCTACTGGCTACTGCAGGATGTAGGGGAACATATTCTTGGTCAGAGATGATGCTAGGTAATATGGGCAGGCCTGTCGATATCAAAACAAACATGTGATTGTAAATGGTACAATTTGTGAAATTCAACAATCATTCACCTCAAATTAAAAGATCAGACTCTCTGCAAACTCTAATGCCCTGTACACATGGTCGGACTTTCCGATGGAATATGTGCGAACGGAGCTTGTTGCCTGGAATTCCGACCGTGTGTGGGCTCATCTGACTTTTTCCATCGGAATTTCCGACACACAAAGTTTGAGAGCAGGCTATAAAATTTTCCGACAACAAAATCTGTTCGCGTAAATTCCTACCGTGTATGGACAATTCCGACGCACAAAGTGCCACGCATGCAAAGAATAAATTAAGAGACGAAAGCTATTGGCTACTGTCCCATTTATAGTCCCGGCATATGTGTTTTACGTCACCGCGTTCAGAACGATCGGATTTTCCGAAAACTTTGTGCGACCGTGTGTATGCAAAACAAGTTTGAGCCAACATCCGTCAGAAAAAATCCATGGATTTTGTTGTCAGAATGTCCGATCAATGTTCGATCGTGTGTACAGGGCATAAGACTACTTTCACACTGAGGCGCTTTACAGGTGCTACAGCGCTAAAAATAGCGCCTATAAAGAGCCTCTCCTGTCTCTCCAGTGTGAAAGCCTGAGGGCTTTCACACTGGAGCGGTGCACTTGCAGGACGGTAAAAAAAGTCCTGCAAGCCGCATCTTTGCAGCGCTGTAGGAGCGGTGTATACACTGCTCCTAAAGCGCTCCTGCCCATGGAAAACAATGGGGCAGCGTCGCCAAACTGCCAGCAAACTGCCACTGCAGTGGCTCTTTGCAGGCGGTCTTAACCCATTTTTCGGGCTAGCGGCCGAATAGCGCAGCTAAAACGATGATAATATGGTGCTAAAAATAGCGCCGCTTTACCACGATGCCCGCCCACCCCAGTGTGAAAGTAGCCTTACTTGAGTCGATTAATTCAATCATTCCCATTCATAAACTTCCTAAACTTAATTGCATCTTCAGGTATCCCCCTTTAATAATAGTATATTATATTGCAATATTTATACTAGTAATAAGACCCCTTTCACACTGAGGCATTTTTTCAGGCACTTTTGGGCTAAAAATAGCGCCTGTAAAGCGACTGAAAAGCGGCTCCCCTGCAGTCTCAGTGTGAAAGCCCAAGTGCTTTCACACTGAGGCGATGCTCTGGCAGGATGTTACTAAAACTCCTGTAAGCAGCATCTTTGGAGCGGTGAAGGAGCGGTGTGTGAAACTGTATGGAGAGAGAGTGGAGCTGTCAAAATTGAGGTTGGATGTCGGGGGGGGGCTGGACCCGGAGTGGACGGGACCCAGCTATCCAACACCAGCCAATGGGATGGGATCTGGGTGGGCCGCTACGTGTATGTGGCCCTGCCCCTTTCTTAAACAGCCCAATCATTGGCTGGATAGCTGCTGGATCCCGCCCACCCCAGGTCCCGCCCACCTCCGACATCAGGCTGAATTTGTCAGCTCCCCTCTCTCTCTCTCCATACAGTTTCATATAGTTACACCATCGGCTGTGAAACCTGCCATTGCCATCCAGTGCCACCTGCCATTGCCATCTGCCAATGCTAACCAGTGCCTACCAGTGCCACCTGCCAGTGTCCAATCAGTGTCATCTGCCAGTGCCATCCAGTGCCACCTGCCAGTGCCATCTGCCATTGCCAACCAGTGCCTGCCAGTGCCAACCAGTGCCACCTGCCAACCAGTGCCACCTGCCAGTGCCAATCAGTGCCATCTGCCAGTGCCACCTGCCAGTGCCAATCAGTGCCTGCCAGTGCCACCTGTCAGTGCCACCTGCCAGTGCCAATCAGTGCTATCCAGTGCCATCTGCCAGTGCCATTTGCCAGTGCCAACCAGTGCCACCTGCCAGTGCCAATTAATGCCACCTGCAAGTGCCAATTAGTGCCACCTGCCAATCAGTGCCACTTGCCAGCGCCACCTGTCAGTGCCACCTGCCAGTACCAATCAGTGCCACCTGCCAGTGCCACTTGCCAGTGCCACCTGCCAGTGCCACCTGCCAGTGCCAATCAGTGCCACCTGCCAGTGCCACTTGCCAGTGCCAATCAGTGCCACCTGTCAGTGCCACCTGCCAGTGCCACCTGCCAGTGCCAATCAGTGCCACCTGCCAGTGCCACTTGCCAGTGCCAATCAGTGCCACCTGTCAGTGCCACCTGCCAGTGCCACCTGTCAGTGCCACCTGCCAGTTCCAGTGCCAATCAGTGCCATCCAGTGCCATCTGACAGTGCCATCTGCCAGTGCCAACCAGTGCCACTTGCCAGTCCCAATTAGTGCCATCTAGTGCCACCTGACAGTGCCAACTAGTGCCACCTGCCAGTGCCAATTAGTGCCACCTGCTAATCAGTGCCAACCAGTGCCACCTGCCAGTGCCAATCAGCGCCACCTGACAGTGCCAACCAGTGCCACTTGGCAGTGTCACCTGTCAGTGCCACCTGCCAGTGCCAACCAGTGCCATCTGCCAGTGCCAACCAGTGCCACCTGTCAGTGCCTGCCAGTGCCACCTGCCAAAATATTGACCGCAAAAATCGGTATCATGTATTGACCATCGGCTGCCCTGATTTCTAAATATTGGCATCAGCCAGAGAAAAACCCTTATCGGTCGACCTCTATAAGAAGGTGTTGAAGAGTGAAGACAGTTGCCCTGTGTGACGCAATGGCCGCCGCGGCCGCCTCCGCGGCAGCCGTGGACTTTTTTTTCTATGTCTGCTGGCCTGGGGCTGCTCTCAGTCTGTTCCAACTTATCACAGATTGATACAGACATCCATACCTCTCTCCCTCACCCCCGGCCCAATCATCGGATTGGCTCTGACTGCCGCTCGGGCCTCTGCTCGACATCTCGGCTGTTCCGCAACGTGATTGGCTGCCTCAGCCTGCCTGTGTAACATTGCGGCTCCTCCCACAGGTGTGTGCTTTGACCGAGAGAGAATACGCTGCCAGTGCTATCTCATCACTGAAGAACCACAGGTAACAGCACTGCAGTGCCACTGTGCCAGTTAGGAGGAGAATATATATATATATATATATATATATATATATATATATATATATATATTATATATATATATATATATATTTATATATATATATTGCTTGGAAAGTTGGACAGCTGAGCTATTGCTGGAAAAATATATTTGTGTTGTGTGTTATAATATCTTCTTCACTTTTTATGAAAGTCTCTCAGGCATACCAGTCCATAATGCCCATATAAATATAGCCTAGAGAATGTTAATCTTTCTATTTTGCAATGTATTGCAATACATCTGTTGTGGCCATATTTTGATCTTGATGAAAACAACCTATAGATTATAGGCTGTTTTCATAAAGATCAAAATATTGTCACAACAGATGTATTGCAATACATTGCAAATAGAAAGATGTACATTCTCTAGGCCAGTGGTTCTCAACCTTACTAGTGTCGTGACCCTTTGATAAAATTTCCCAAGTTGTGGAGGCTCCTAACAGTAAAATTATTTTCATAGCGTGGGTTTTCAGCACCGAAGGCAAGACAAGTAATTTGTGCCCCTAACCAACAGAAATTTAGCGCTCCCTGAGTCGCTTCCACTCATACAGTATTAAAACCCCACATGGTACATTTTAGGATGTACCACTCTTTCTCTTTTTTCTCCTTTCTTTCCCTTTTATCCCTCTCTATCCTAATTTTGTTTTTTTTTCCCCATCCCCCTCTCTAGCCATCTTTCTTGTTCTTTCTCTTATTCTTTCTCCTCCTTTTTCTTTGTTCCTCCCCCTCTTTCCCTCTCCCTTCCATATATTCTCTATTTGTATTCCTTCTCTTATGCCGCGTACACACGAGCGGACTTTCCGGCATACTTGGTCTGGTGGACCAGAGTCTGCCGGACAATCTGACCGTGTGTAGGCTCCGACGGACTTTTCCGGCGGACTTTTTCCCAAAAGCCCGCCGGACCTAGATTTGAAACATGTTTAAAATCTTTCTGTCGGACTCAGTTTCTGGTGGAAAGTCCGCTCGTCTGTGTGCTGGTCCGACGGAAAGCACGCTCGTCTGTATGCTGGTCCAATGGACCAGATACGACGCAAGGGCAGGGTATCGCATTTCGCGCTCGCTGCAATAGGAAAAACAAATTTTCCTATTGCGGCGCGCGCGGGGCATACCAGGCCCTTAGGTCTAGTATGAATTTTAAAGGGAAACCCCTACGCCTTTCGGCGTGGGGTCCCCCCTAAAGTCCATACCAGACCCCGATCCGAGCACGCAGCCCGGCCGGTCAGGAAAGGGGGTGGGGACAAGCGGTGAAAGCGGTGCTTTACTGCCGATATCCCAGGGCGAAAGCAGCCTAATAGCAGCCGTACTGAAATCGTACACTTTCCATTAATAATATATTTAACATCTGCATCAAGGATATAAGCAGTGGTGCTAAAATATTATCTTTATCACACCATACACACTGCACACAAAGGCTTGAATAATAGATATGAGCATTTTGTATTAGTGTGCAACTTTCAGTTCAATTGGAGAACTTCTCTTTGTATGAGAAAAAGAATTGTTTTTCATGGATGATATGGCTTTGTAAAATATATTATGATTTTGTGGATCACTTTTTCTAACTAGAGCAATGGTCATGGTTGCCTGAATGTAGCTTGTAGGTTTTGTTAAAGCTCGACTTCCAGGCAAAAAAGGGATGGCACTGCGTCAGTGTATGTACAACAGTGGAATTTGAATGGCAGTTCATGTGCAGTTTCTACACTTACATCATTATCGACTCAAGAAACAATGAATGCACCTCCACACTTAAGTTGGCTGTAGATGGAGCAAAATTTTGGCAGGCTCATCAGGTGACCAGCTGAATTTTGATTAGCGTATGGCCATCCCTGCTCAACAGAAGTCAGTCATTAAGCCTCGTACACACAGTCTGATTTTTGGACGACCGAGCATCTGATTTTTGTCAAAAGGGCATGTGCTGGATTTTGTCTAGCATACTAACTATCCACAAATTGTCATTTGACAAACACGAACGTAGTTACGTGCTATGAGAGTAGAAAAAGGAAGTTAATTTCTCAAGCGCCACCCTTTGGGCCCCTTCTGCTAATTTTGTGTTAGTAGAAGTTAGTAGAATTTTGGTGAGTGTTGATTCATGATTTTCAGTTCGTACAAAACAAATGTCTTTTAAAATACGTTTGGCATAACTCCATCGGTATCACCAGCAAAGCAGCGTCATTATTATCCCATTAAAGAAGAAGAGAATGTGTGCTGCATTTCGACATTTCATAATTTGCCACATCACAAATGTTAATTCTCCATTACAAACGCTAGTTTACAAGACCGACTGCTTCTGGCTCGTCCTTGCTTCTGAGCATGCGTGTTTGTACTTTGGACTTTTGTCTGGCGGACTTGTGTACTGACCATCCGAAAATCAGACGTGGAGCCGTCGTTCGCAAAAAATTTACTAGCCTGTCATCCAACATTTGTTGTCTGAAAATTGGAAAAGACTTCTGTCAAACAGACAAGTTGGAAAACTTTAGGCAATTAAAATCTGCAACCAATTGGCTGTAGCCACTAATCAGTGTGTTCTAACAGCACCAGGTCCCACTGTCAGAATGCAATGTCCCGGCAGGGGGGATTCCTCCATCTACTGCATTTGTGCGAATGGAGGAATCTGTTTGCATTTTTTCATTCAGCTCACTGGCTGAATATAAAAAAATGACCCATCTATGGCCAGCTTTAGGTTCCTAATGTAGCAGTCTAGCTTCAGTGCATTATTCCTTCTGCACCTTCAAATACCAAATAAGGATATGTCCACAAAGGATAAAGAACCAAAATTTAAAAAAGAAGTAAATGCCATTCAGCTACAAAACTCAAAAACATGTAAACATATTATTATATACTGTCACACATCTGTTTAGAAAAATAACATGAAATTTAATGGCATCCCAGTCTTAGTCCGTAGTGCTCAATATTGAGTTGGCCCACCCTTTGTAGCTATAACAGCTTCAACCCTTCTGCTAAGGCTGTCCACAAGGTGTGGGAATGTGTCTATGATAATGTTTGACCATTCTTCCAGAAGCGCATTACTGAGGCCAGGCACTGATGTGAACAAGAAGGCCTGGCTCACAGTCTCCGCTCTAATTCATCCCGAACGTGTCCTACTGGGTTGAGGTCAGGACTTTGTGCAGGCCAGTCAAGTTCCTCCACCCCAAACTCACTCATCCATGTCTTTATGGGCCTTGCTTTGTGCAGTGGCGCACAGTCATGTTGAAACAGGAATGGGCCACCCCCAAACTGTTCCCACAAATTTGGGAGCATGAAATTGTCCAAAACGTCTCGGTATGCTGACGCCTTAAGAGTTCCTTTCACTGGAATTAAGAGGCCAAGCTCAACCCCTGAAAAAAATCCAGTTACAATGACCAGTGCACAAAGCAAGGTCCATAAAGACATGAATGAGCGAGTTTGGGGTGGAGGAACTTGACTGGCCTGCACAGAGTCCTGACCTCAACCCGATAGAACACCTTTGGGATGAATTAGAGCTGAGGCTGCAAGCCAGGCCTTCTCTCCAACATTATTGCCTGACCTTGTGCGTCTACGGGTTTCGCTGTGAGGCTTCTTCAGGACACTATCAAGGTTCAAAGAAATGGCACAGAGAAAAAAAGAAAACAAATCTAACTATCTTCTTATTCAATTGAGCCTCATGTACAAACATCCGGAGCGTTTTCGATAGTATTCAATGTATGGACTATTCTCAAAATGTTGCGAAAAATTCCCGGAATGCCACTCAATCTATTTGTAACCAGAAATCGAATGCTATTCGAACATCGGCATAAGGCATCTTGCAAGGAGAAAGATCATATTCAAAAGTCCAAAATCCAATAAAGGAGGACACAGCTGGAACTACACAAATATAATTGGGAAGTATCCTACGTCCCAACTGCGCATCAAGCCTGCAAAGGGATAGTAGATGCAAAGACGTGATAAAGGATAGCCCCTGGGAGACAGCCTGGTACTGTACACTGTACTGTTCATGTACAGTGCCAGGCTGTCTCCAGGGGCTATTTTGGACTTTTGAATATGATCCTTCTCCTTGTAAGATGCCTTAAGCCCCTGTTCCAATAGCATTCGATTTCTGGCTACTAATAGATTGAGTGGCATTCCGGAAATTTTTTGCAACTTTTTGAGAATAGTCCATACATTGAATACTATCAAAAACGTTCCGGATGTTTGTACATGAGGCTCAATTGAATAAGAAGATAGTCAGATTTGTTTTCTTTTTTCTCTGTGCCATTTCTTTGAACATTGATCATGTCCTGAAGAAGCCTCACGGCAAAACTTGTAGATGCACAAGGGCTCACTGTACAAACCATATCATCTTATATGGTTTTTAAAGCCTGTAAATATTGTGTAGATACTATGTAATTTCTTTTTTCATTAAATATTACTTATGTTTTCTACTTTTCCATTGTTTCCATGCCTCTAAAGTCTGATCCTAAGTTACTCTTTGAGTACCCATCTTTTTCTCCTCCCCAATTGACGGATGTGGCAATGTGAGTGCTCCCCTCCCCCTTATTTTATATTTCATTAGTGCCTGACCTCACAAAGCGCTTCTGGAAGAATGGTCAAACATTCTTATAGACGCACCCCTAAACCTTGTGGACAACCTTCCTAGAATATTTGAAACTGTTATAGCTGCAAAGGGTGGGCAAACCTGATATTGAACACTACAAACTAAAACTGGGATGCCATCAAAGTTAATGTGTTTGTAAAGTCAAGCCCCAGAAGATTTTACCCCCTTCCTGACCAGAGCATTTTTTGCGATTCTGCACTGTGTCGCTTTAGCTGACAATTGCGCGGCCATGCGACGTTGTACCCAAACAAAATTGACATCCTTTTTTTCCCACAAATAGAGCTTTCTTTTGGTGGTATTTGATCACCTCTGCGGTTTTTATTGTTTGCGCTATAAACAAAAAAAGAGCAACAATTTTGAAAAAAAAGCAATATTTTTTACTTTTTGCTATAATAAATATCCCCAAAATATATATAAAAAAAACGAATTTCTTTCTCAATTTAGGCAGATATGTATTCTTCTACATATTTTTGGTAAAAAAATTGCAATAAGCGTATATTGATTGGTTTGCGCAAAAGTTTTAACGTCTACAAAAAAGGGGATAGATTGATGGCATTTTTATTATTAATTATTTTTTATTAGTAATGGCGGTGATCTGCAATTTTTATCATGACTGCGACATTATGGCGGATACTGTGTAAATGACATTGGCAGGGAAGTGGTTAAACACTAGGGGGCAATCGAGGGGTTAAGTGTGTCTTAGTGAGGTGTTCTAACTGTAGGGGGGAAGGGCTAGGGAGCAGTGGATCTCTGTCATGTCACAAGGCAGAACAGGGAAATGCCTTGTTCACATAGGCATCTCCCCGTTCTGCCACTCCACACCGCAATCGCGGGCTGCTGGTGAACGTCGAGCTCCCGGGACCCGCGGGCACGCTCCCGCAGCGTGCGGCGGGCGCGCATGCCCCTGATAGGTGGCAAATTTAAAGGGACGTACAGGTATTCCCATGTGCCTGCCTGTGCCATTCTGCCGACGTACATCTGTGTGCGGCGGTCGGCAAGCGGTTAAAATGGTTGTAAAACCTTACATATACCCAACAAAGTGACTAGCCTCTAATGATATACAGAGAAAAAACAAATTCTCCGGCATAAGTTGTACCTGTTTATTTGCAGCAATCTGTCCCATACAGCCCTGTAAAACACAAAATAAAACTAATTTTTCATGGAGGCACAAAGCAGGGGGCAGGGAGCTGACGTTACACACTGCACAGCTCATTGAGGAGAGCTTTGAGAGCTGATTGGAGAGAAGGTATTCACCCCCTCCACACAGCACACAGCAATGATGCAGAGCTGAGGATAACAATCACAGGCTCGAGCTCCCTCCCCATCATCTTTTTATCTCTTGGAGCTGGGAAAACCTGTAAGAAATAACTAATGCAGATAGCAGAGAAAAAAATGCTCAGTGCTTTGTATTCACTAAACACTATAGAGGATGTGCTTTGTTCATATTGTATGTCAGAGGTTTATGACCACTTTAAAATGATTCAGATAGGGGTTTGCTGTTGTATTCAGTTTAAGTAATAATAGAAAAATTCAATAAATGTCTTCAACTTACAAATTATGTGATGTCAGAATACATTTCCGCTGACAATGTCCTGGACAATCGTACTGTCCAGTCACACCACATAACACTCAAAAGCATATTGTAAGTCATTTGAACAATTAATGTATTTTTCATATCACCCTCTAAGGGCCCCACCTACTGATCGTTATTTTCATTCATTGGTACATATCACTCCTGGAAGTGCCCATCTCTGCATGGCCTTTATTTGACAACGCCTTGCCTATTAGGCTGAAAAATGGGCAGAATTGATTTTTAACCACTTCAATACAAGGCACTATTACCCCCTTCCTGCCCAGACCAATTTTCAGCTTTCAGCACTCTCACATTTTGAATGACAAATACTCAGTCATATAACACTGTACCCAAGCAACTTTTTAATCATTTTTTTCACACTAAGAGCTTTCTTTTGGTGGTATTTAATCACCACTGGGTTTTTTTTTTTTTTTTGAGATATAAGTAAAAAAAGAGTGAAATTTTAGAAATAAAAAAACACTTTTTAAAAAAAAAAATTTGCAAATAAGTAATTTTTGTTCATAAATTTGGGCCACAATTTATACTACTACATATCTTTGGTAAAAATAGCCCAAATTAGTGTATATTATTTGGTCTGTGTGAAAATTAGAGAGTCTACAAGCTATGGTGCAAATCATTAAAAATTAATCACACCTGATCACACCTGATGTACTGATGGCCTATCTCATTTCATGAGGCCCTGAAATGTCAGGACAGTACAAATACCCCCCCAAATGACCCATTTTAGGAAAATATACAGTTCAAGGTATTTAGTAAGAGGCATGAGGCATGGTGGGTTTTTTGAAGTTGTAATTTTTTCCCACAATTCTTGGGAAAATTAAGAAATTGACTTTTTTTTTTTTTTTTTACAAAAAATTGTCATAATACCACGTTATTTCTCATACACAGCATAAACATACTTCCAATTACACCCCAAAATACATTAAGATTTTGGAAAATGTGGAAAAAAAATTAAAACACATTTTTTTTATACAAAGTTGTCCATTTATAAGATATTTCCAACATATAGCATGTACATAGCAAAAATTACACCCCAAGACACATTTTGCTACTCCTTCTGAGTATGGCGATACCACATGTGTGATACTTTTACACAGCCTGGCCACATACAGAGGACCAACGTGCAGGGAGCACCATCAGGCGTTCCAGGAGCATAAATTACACATGTAATTGCATTCCTACCTATCACACTTTTGAAGGTCCTGGATTACCAGGACAATGGAATTACCCACAAAATTACCCAATTTTGGAAAGCAAACACCCCAACGTATATTCTTTGAGGCATAATGAGTCTTTTGAACATGTCATTTATTTCCAAAAAGTTTTTGGAAAATGTGGAAAGAAAATGAAAACATATTGTTTTTTTTACACAAAGTTGTCAATTTATAAGATTTTTCTAACATACAGCATGTACATAGCAAAAATTAGACTGCGACATATATTCTGCTACTCATCGTAAGTATGGCAATACAACATGTGTGAGACTTTTACACAGCCTGGCCACATACAGAGGCCCAACATGCAGGGAGCACCATCAGGTGTTCTAGGAGCATAAATTATACATTTAGTTTCCTGATAACCTATCAAACATTTGAAGGTCCTGGAGCACCAGGACAATGGAAACACCCACAAAATGACCCCATTTTGAAAAGCAAACACTCCCAACGTATATTCTAGGAGTTATGGGCTGGTGACAGGTACCTTGGGTACTCTGTTGAGCTGGTGACAGGTACTCGGGTACTCTAATGGGCTGGTGACAAGTACTCTGGGGCTGGTGACAGGTACTCTGGGGCTGCTGATATGTACTCTGGCGGTACACTGATGCTGGTGACAGGTACTCTGGGGCTGGTGACAGGTATTCTGATGCTGGTGGCAGGTACTCTGGGGCTTGTGACAGGTACTCTGGGGCTGGTAACAGGTACTCTGATGGGCTGTGACGGGTACTCTGATGGGCTGTGACAGGTACTCTGATGCTGGTGACAGGTACTCTGATGAGCTGTGACAGCTACTCTGATGGGCTGTGACAGGTACTCTGATGGGCTGCGAAGGGTCTTCTTTATTTGGGGGGGCAATCAGGCACTGTACTGTGTTTTTTTTTCCATATCTCACACACTGAGGAGGAGAACCCGGTAACGGCACTACAGCCATTTGTTGACATTTGTGACCAGCTGTGATTGGACACAGCCGGTCACATGGTAACTTGCCAATTTCATTGGCTCTTTACCCTGATCATGGATGGGCTGTGTGAGGGACACGCCTCATCCCCAATCGCCACGCTGCTTGCCCCCAGGGGTGAGCACGAAAGGTGAAAACTAGTACAACACATGTGACCGGCTGTGATTGGATACAATCAGTCACGTGGTAAAGAGACTTTTGTATTGGCTCTTTACCCATCGGGGATGGGCTGTCTTCTGAGATGCCCCATCTCTGATGGTCATGCTGCGGGCCCCTGGGGGCCCACAGGAGTGGCGAGAACCGGATGATGTCATATGATGTCCACCCAGAGGGAGGAGATGTTCCTGCCGGCATCATTTGTCCATGGCCTGGTATGGAAGTGGTTAAGATTCTCCTTCTATTGACTTCAATGGGGTTTAGATTAAAGGGGTTGTAAAGGTAAAAATTTTTTCACCTTAATGCATTCTATGCATTAAGGTGAAAAAACTTTTGACAGTACCGCCGCCCCCAGCCTCCCCGTTTTACTTACCTGACGCCTCGAATCTTCGCTGCTCGTCCTCATTGCAGCTCAGCCTGGTCGCTGATTGGCTGCAGTGGATGGATTGAAAGCAGCGCAGCCATTGGCTCGCGCTGCTGTCAATCACATCCAATGACGTGGCGCGCCGGGGGGCGGGGCCGAGTGATACAGCGAGCGGCTATAGCCGCCGGCTGTATCACGGGAGCGCGCCCGCAAGCACTCACCACCATGCGAGGGAGCTCGCATTAAGGTGGTAAATGCTTGCGGGGAGGAGCTGAAACAGCCGCCGAGGGACCCCAGAAGACCAGGTTCGGGGCCACTCTGTGCAGAACGAGCTGCACAGTGAAGGTAAGTATAACATGTTTGTTATTTTTTAAAAAAAAAATATTACCTTTACAACCCCTTTAAAGTTCACAATTTTCAGATTTTACTATGCGCTCAATGAATGGCCCATAAAACTCATGTACATTCATTCATCACTGATGTAGCGCCCCTGTCCTGGGCTGGCTAAATTTAGTACATAGCTGACCTGAAACTCATTTTTCAGGTCTGTTCAGGCTTTCCCCAAACCTGGTGGTTGATCACTTCTGTCTGCTGCTGGCAAACTATTGCATCAATAGTATGGGAGGGCCAATCATTGAAGTTATGAATAGTTATCTGACCCCAGCCAATCCCTGGGAGACAAACCCAGAAGGTATGAGGGTTGAAGAAGATAAATATTTGGGAGGATCTGATCAGTCTCTCTTCCATGGGGCTTCTCCCCTGGGAAGAGGCCTGTGTATGTGTTCCAAAAAACACTGCTACTAGGCTTCAGCGTGTGCTATGGGCCGAGAGCCTGAAAGAAGTCTTGCCTGAGGGAAACTTACCTATGGAAGCTTAATTGGAGAGGTGGGTAACTTTTGCCTGTAGCTCCAGGTGTGGAAGTCCTTCTTGAGGGTGAAGAAAAGTTGCTGCAAATGACTGTGACTGTCCTTATAGGGTCTTACATTTACTGGCTGTCTCCTCTTTCTTCTGCTTCATTTTGAGGGCTTCTACTATACAGTCTAAAACTACTGGAACAAAGATGTTTCAGGAAACTGTCTGCAAGTGTTTCTGGGTATCCTGCATGCTCATCCCTCCTCCCTGCATTTGTTCAAGATCTGCAAATAAATCCTAAAAAGGCCCCTGGACTGAATTTTAATTTTTATAAATATATTTTTATTGAGATTTTCATCGTAGAAATGTATAGAAATTTACAAAAGAGAAAAAAGAAACACAATTAACAACAATGGAAATATACAGTGAAGCCCATACAGTAGGTACCCTAAATGTATTTAATAGTATACCCATGGATATTAACATAGATTACCATGAAAAGTATTAAAATTGAATTGAAAGTGCACATTAAGGATCAAGCATTAACCACTTAAGGACCTCCCCACGTACATATACTGCGGCAGAGCAGCCCTTAAGCACAAAAATCATGTACCTGTACATGATTCTTTTCTTTTGCTCTGGGGTGCACGTAGGCGCCGCCGGAGCTCTGCTCCTGCTGTGATTGGACACAGTGGGAGCTGATCAGTGGGTCCGGCAGACCCCATGCCTGCCGGAAACCCGGCAATCGTTCAGAGAGAGGTAGAACTGCGGTCTGCCTATGTAAACAAGGCAGATCGCTGTTCTGCTAGTAAGAAAGACAGATATCTTGTGTTTCTGCTAAGCAGGAACAAGGATCTCTGTCTTTCTTCAGTTAAACCATCCTGCACACAGTAAGAAAGCACTCCCAGGGAACACAGGTAACCCTTTGATCTCCCCTGATGTTAACCCCTTCCCAGCCAGTGTCAGTGCAGCGACAGTGCATTTTTTAAGCACTGATCACTGTATTGGTGTCACTGGTGCCCAAAAAGTGTCCACTACAATGTCGCAGTCCTGCTAATAATCGCCAATCGCCACCATTGCTAGTAAAAAAAATGTAAAAAAAATGAAAAATTCATAAATCTATACCATAGTTTGTAGATGTTAGGAGATTACGGCTTCTAAGACCACCCAGATAGGTTCAGGTAATGCAGGAAGACCTCCGTTGACCCCCAGGCCTGGAGATATCAATAAAGTGACACAGGAGACAGGTTTGCTTAGCCACTTAATGACATCTAATTTGAGTTTCAGAAATACAGCATTTATGTCTTTTGAGGGATGGGAGGAGTTTTACTAACCTTATACATGTCATTGAAATGAAAATAGGTTCAGTTAATATTTAACTATTAGCTGGTGTTATAAGACAAAATCTTGCATCATTTCTACTAGAATATTCATTAACAGGTGAAGGACGCACTTTATCTTATCAAGAACAAACATGAGCTAGGCCAAACTCCATATTCTAGCTAAAATGTATAGGTAACCTTGAGAAGGTTTTCTATAGATAACAGCTTAAAGATAATATGGGTTTCAGTTAAAACTCAAATATGAGTTTTCTCAATTTTCCTGTAAAACATGAGATGGTGTCTTAGAACTAAAATGGAGTCCCTTATGATATGTGCTATGTTCTTTACAATCCCCTCTTTGAGACATTATTTATATGGCTCACTATCTTTCACAGTTATGTAAATTTTCTTCTATCATAATACATACTCAGATAAATTCTATTCGCAGCAGCAGGATCAGGGGTTCGGGATGCCTTAACAATTATGCACATTATAAGCTTATAACAGGCATATAGGAACAAAACAAAAAGAGCAATCATAATTATAGTTATGGCAGCACTCTTTATCCATGCCAAAATTCCTATCCCAGAACTTAGGTTTGCAAAAGGATCCCATGTCTTAGCAATGTTTCTAGCTTCATCTTGTAATTTGCTTACTTCTTTCCGGTGTTGTGCAATTATATCATAATAATCTGGTACCTCCATACTTGTGTTATGAAACCAGGTACAACACTCATAATCTTCTGTGTTTTCACATAACCCAGTTAAGGCAGCACTCATGCTTTCTATGGCTAACTCGTGTAGTTCTAATTGTTTTCTAATTGCCCTAGTTTCTATATTTAATTTAGTAATATCATCAGAATTCTTTTCCATTATTTCATCAATGATTCCAGTGTAATTATTCAACCTTTTCATTAAGTCTATTCCCCACCCAGTCCATGAGGGAAACCAAGCCCATGCCTTATCCTTTGTAAGAAATAACTCCCTTTTATTGCGGTGTTTGAGGGGGTACCTAGGATGCATGCTAGCTTCAAGGAGGTGTCCTCCCTTGCTATCTCCTACTACGCCCATGATGGGGACTAGGGATGCAAGATAACACCATCCTTGGGGTTCGGTGGGGATCCAAGGGTGACAGATTTTTCCACAACAGATATAAATACTGTTTCCTAGAGCTAAGGATCGTTTGTTGAATATTGTCATCATTTCATCAGAAAAACTGGAAAAAGTTAAACTCGACAATAATTGTCCTACTGTGGAAGTGGAACTGGAGTTAAGAAAGTTTATTAGAGTGGTGTTTAGGGCAGGTTCTGAAGTATGAAAGAAAGGGTTTTCAATTGAAGTCATTGAAAAGTTAATATTAGCTTGTTGGCAAACTTCAGCTCCATTTGTGGAGTTTCCCAGCCTAAAACACCAGTCTGGGGAATGACTTCTACCAGTAATTTGGAAAGTAAGGGTATTATTTGAAAGTGTTCTTATGACTTCTGTGAGGACGACAGGAGGTGTGCCATTAAGGAGTGGGGTGAAGTTTAGAGGTACTGCCATTAAGGGGATTCTAGCAGTGCTAGGATGGAGTTTACTACATATCCAACATTTTTCAAATCCAGATTTCTGGGCGTAGCTATATTTAAACTTCAACAATAACATTTTATCTGTAAAACTTTCTGAGTTTTCATTTCTCTTGTGTCTGTCATGTGTATTATTCTGTTGTAGAGTGTTAGAGGCCCCACAAATACCCTTTATGAGTCCCAAATCTTCAGAATAATAAATACAGTTAGTTATCAGCCAAGTTGGCAGGAACACAATCAGGGCAGCCCAGCATAGGAGGCACAAGGCCTTCCCAGAAGTCCGTGGTGAAATAAGCGACGTCATCTTGTTCAGAGTCTTGACCACCTGCTTCACTCTGTTTTCGAGGATTTATATCACCTGCTTCACCTCTCTGTGCTTTATCTTTGCCTTGCTTCTTAGGGTCCTGGTTGACCTTCTTTACGCGACTTGCATGAATCCAGGCCTGTTGTCCTTCTACCAAAATAGCTGTGCGGGTGACTGCGATCACTGTGGTTGGGGGTCCGAAGGGAAACTCTTGTTTCTTGGTGCGGTTCAATCTCTGGACCACCACGGTGTCACCCACCTGGAAAGGGTGTGTAGGTTCCTGTGAAGAAGAAGGAGAGGTGCGAGCAACATTCCTTTCAACTTTATCCAAAGTTTCAATAAGTTTTTTTACATATTCTTCCTGAATAAGATCTAGGTCCCCTCTTTCTAACATAAGTGGCTGTCTGGCCCATGGGGTGGGGAATGGCCTACCCATTAAGACTTCAAAAGGAGAGTATCCTGTCTTTTTAGAGGGTGTCATTCTTACCTCGGCTAGTACAGCTGGTAGGACCTTCTTCCAATTTGCATACGTACCTCCAGTGGCCTTCCTGATCTTATCTTTGATGGTTCTGTTCATCCTTTCCACTATACCTGAACTCTGGGGGTGGTAAGGAATATGAAACTTCCATTCTATTTTCAGTGTTTTTACCAGGTCTTGACAAACTTTGGCCACAAATGCAGGACCATTGTCAGAGTTGATCTGTAGTGGGCAACCCCACCTTGGGATAATTTCTTGTATCAGAATCCTCACTACTGTTTGTGCATCTTCCTTTGTAGTTACAAACAATTCTATCCATCTTGAAAACATGTCCACTATTATTAGCAAATATTCCTGTCTTTTACCTAGTTTGGGCATGTGTGTAAAATCTATCTGCAGATGGGTGAATGGTGTAGATGGATATATCAGATGTTCGTGTTTTGCTTTGTGAGGGTTGCTAGGGTTATTCCGAATGCATGTGATGCATCTGGAAACATATGCCTTAACGAGAGAGGGAAGACCTGGAATGTAAAAATCCTTATCCAAAAGTTCACATGTGACTTTCCACCCTCTGTGACCTATCCCATGGTATTGTGAAATAAAAATGGGTGCACTGGCTACAGGGATACATGGTCTCCCCTCTTGGCAGACAAGGTCAGTTTCTGGGTTTGTCTGCACACCTATTGAGTTCCATTGCTGGATGTCTTGGTCTGTGGCATATGCTTGGAGATCACGCAATGTTTGATCCAAAAGAGGAATTTCTGGTGAGAGTAATGGCATTTGTATGTTTGCAGGCTGTGTGGATGCTGCTTCTTTTGCTGCTTTGTCAGCTAAGGCGTTGCCTTTGGCTATGTCATCCTGTTGCCCTGTATGTGCCCTACAGTGTAGTATAGCTATGGACCTTGGTAATTGTATAGCTTCTAACAGACTTGTGACAAGCGTGGAATGTGAGATGGATTTACCGTCTGCTGCTATATAGCCCCGCCTTTTCCATATGACTCCAAAATCATGCGCGACACCGTACGCGTACTTGGAGTCTGTGTAAATGTTTACATCCTGCCCTTCAAAAAGCTGACAAGCTCGAGTAAGGGCTATAAGTTCTGCAGCTTGTGCTGATTGGAATGGGACAGGGTTTGCTTCCAGTATTTTATCAGGCAGCTGAACAACAGCATACCCTGCATGGTATGTGTTATCATTTGGTCTTGAACAAGACCCATCCACAAAGACATTCTGTGCTCCAGGGAGAGCAGTTGAAGACATGTCTGGTCTCGGGGATGTGTCTTGGTGGATGAGGTCCATGCATTCATGTTGAGGCACTACCTCATCTTCTTCACCTTTCAAGCCTAGCAAGGCATTCAGGATTGGAGCTGGGCCAGAAGTGGGAGAGGCATATTTGATCTAAAGTTTTGGGTTAGAAAGTAAAATTACTTCATAACCGCTCAGCCTCTGGGCTGACATGTGCTGGGTATGGATGTTCTTTAGTAGAATGGATACATTGTGAGTGGTGTGTAGTGTGGTGGCATGCCCTAGAGTGAATGATGTAGCCATTTCCACCACCATCGCACAGGATGCCAAAGCTCTGAGACACGCCGGCATGCCCTGTACTGGCATCGGCACAACTTTTGAAAAAAACGCAATTGGGCGGAGTTTCCCCCCATGCTCCTGAGCCAGGACCCCCGCCATTGTTTTACAGTTGTCCCTTGCAAACAAGTGAAACATTTTACCATATTCAGGTAGTCCAAGTCCAGGAGATGTGACCATTGCAGTTTTAAGATACACAAAAGCATTGTACATTTCATCATTCCATTTCACACAATCTGGCATGTCAGTACCTGTGGCTTGCCTCAGGAGATTATCATAGTAGGAACAATCAGGTATCCATTGGCGGCAGTAACCAATCATTCCAAGAAAGGATAGCATGTCCTTCTTAGTAAGTGGGCGGGGCAGACCCATGAGAGCCGCAGCTCTCTTGTGACTGATTTTCCTTTCTCCTTTGGAGAGTACAAAACCAAGGTATTCAACAGTTTCCTGACACCATTGTAGCTTTTTCTTAGAAACCTTGTGACCATTGTCTGCTAACCAATGTAACAGATCTAAACCATCATTTTTACATGCTTTCTGGCTTGGACTACACAACAACAAATCATCAACATATTGAAGTAGGACGGAACCATGGCGGGGTGTCCAAGACCGCAGGGTTGCCTGGAGGGCCACTGTGTACACTACAGGGGAGTCTACATAGCCCTGAGGTAATCTACACCACGTCATCTGGCGGTTTCTGAAATTGAATGCAAAGATAGGCTGTGTCTCTTCATCAACAGAAACTGAAAAAAATGCATTACAAAGGTCAATGACCGAAAAATACTCTGCATCGCATGGTATGGAGGTTAAGAGTGATGGCACGTCAGGCACTATGGGAGCGATGGGTATCACTAGGTTGTTTATAGCTCTGAGGTCTTGTACAAACCTGTAAGAACCGTCTGGCTTCATTACTGGGTTAATGGGGGTGTTGTAGGGTGACAGTGTCTCTTTAAGAATTCCTAGCTGCAGGAACCTTTCCACCATTGGGGCCACTCCTTCCTCTTTTTCTTTTGAAATGGGGTATTGTTTGTGATAAACCGGCTGTGCCCATGATTTTAAAGCTGCCTTGTATGGGGTACAAGAAATAAGACCTACATCCAAGGAGCTTTTTGACCATACCGGATCATCTGGTGGAGGGAGATCACTATCCTCAGTGTAATATATTGGTATTACCTTGGAGTGTACGAAGACCCCTCCTTCAGTAGTCATTTTCAGTGTTATACCCAATCTTCCCATCAAATCTCTACCCAAGAGATTCACAGGACAATTTGGTATAATCCTGAAACAATGATGCAAGACTGTTGCACCTCCCCTTTCAACATCACTTACTGGTAAAGGTGGTGTTTTGTATGTTTTGGTAAGTATCCCATTAATTCCCATAGAAGGTTCAGCAATTTTAGTCTCACCTCTGTAGTAGTCCTCACTGAGGGTGCTCCGAGTTGCCCCTGAATCGGTTAAAAACGGAACAGGCCTATGTTTGACATATAGGGTCACAATTGGTTGTTCATTGTAAGAGTGTGAGATCAAAGGAAATGCTGGGATACTACCTTCCGGGCAGCTTCATTTTAGTTGCTGTTGATTCCACTGTATAGGGAATCGGGGACCCTGTTGCTTTGGGGCAACTTGATTCGGTTGGCTAGATTGGGGTCCCTGTGTATGCATTTGATCTTGATCTTGAGTATTTGGGTTATTCCATTCATAAGGACATTGATTTCTCCAGTGACCCTGTTGTCCACAGTTAAAACAACATGTGCGGGACTGCTGGGGTGGTCTGGAAAAACCATGCCCTCTCCCTCTTGTTCTTCCTCTTCCTCTGCCTCTGTTTCCACTGCCCCATTGTCCACCATTATCTTGGGGAGGCTGAGTTCGCACTCCACCCTGATAAAGGCTACTCACTGCTTTCTCTTTTATTACATCAAAACATCCTGCTGCTTCTTTCTGTATTAAGGTTTCCTGGAATTGGTCAATCGTCTGTGTGGTCCATTCAGATATCATCTGTTTCACCACCAAGGCGAACTGGGGTTTTAGATTATTCATAAAAGTTTGAATAAACAAAGCTCCCACATCAGTAGTTGTAGCTAATCCAGCTTCTGTTGTCCAATTTTCATGAAACCTTTTCCAGAATTCAACTACAGTTTCTCCTGACTTTTGTTTGCATGCTATGGCAGTAGGGAGGGAACTTTTATTTTTAAATACTCTCATCATTTCAGTCTCTAATTCTGTCCACATGGTGTTCCTACCTGGTACTGTGTTTAACCCATATGCTCCCGCGTTTCCAGTGTCAATAGTGTTTATACTTGGAACATTTGTCCAGTTCCAGGAACTGGTGTGTCCTATGATACCATCAATGATAAGACGCATGTCTTCCTGTGTGTAATTTCTACCCTTACAGGCCTTTTTTAAGTAAATTAAAGTGCCACCTGCAGAGGCGGTGGGTTTGGGGCAATGTTTTACTATCCTATCAATGTCCTCAATGTCTATTACCTTTTTTAATAATTCATTTCCAATGGTCATGAAAGGTGTTTGAAGGTTAGTGTTACTATATACAGTTCCACTCTTTGTTTTAGGGGGACTAAGTATTCTATCCCCTTTAACGTCTTCTTCCTCCTGCTCTTGGCCAGGTGGTGAAACTACCCCTCCTATAGCTCCCTGATCATCTTCTGGTTCCCCTACCTCGACTCGGGCCCTCTGTGGGTGCTGTCTATCTTGTTGTGGAGCGGGAGGGATCTGCTGTTGTGGTTGTGGAGCGGGGGGGACCTGCCGTTGTCTGGTTGCATAATGTCCAGCCAGAAGATCAATATCTTCCTTTCTTAAACTTGGATAGACATGTACATATGCGGGTGGAGGATGACTGACTATTGGCAGGGGTGGGGCTATTGGGTCAGGGACAAATCTCTTTTTATCGGCTTCTTCTCTATGTTTCTGGGCATAATCTTCCTTACTTAAACATTTGGTGGGCTTTTTCTGTTTCTTATTATCCCTCTGAAACCAATATGGGGCGTATTTTAACCAGTTCTCTCCTCCCTTTTCCATATAATCCATATCCCATTGAGGATCCCCGGGGTACCAAGGGAAAGCTCTCTTATCTCCTAAACACAATCCTTTTATCATATCTATGTGAAATTCATCATTAGCGCCATCCCGGGGAAAGGGGTCTACACTGTGTATGGCTTCGGTCCATCCCGCTAAATTTGAAACCCATGGGACTATGAATTCATAATTAGTACCACAAATTCTGGCTACAAAATCCTTACACTTTTCTCCTGGATTGGGAAGAGGGGGAGGATCTTCTTTACCTTGTTTCTGACCCATATTGACAGTGGGAGTCGACTGTTCTTACCACCCAGTCTTCTGACCCACACACACACAACAGATTATCTTATAACTTCTAATGCGATAGATAAGAAAAAGCAAAGGATTTTGGGGTCACCGGAGTCTATTTCCTCATTAACCACTTCATATCCCTTCCCAAAAGGAATGTCTCTATATATGTGTATGCAGTACTGCTTATCTTTGTGGGTTTCCCAAAAACCCTCCAATATTAACCTCTGGCGTGGTTCTTATCCCCTACTAATTTACGGGTCTAAAAAGCTTTAATCAGAGCTGAGGCAAGAAATATTTCGTCAATAAAGACAAAATAGAGACTTACCTTCAGATGATTTTTGGCTTTTTTTTTTTTCCCAAAGGACGAGCCCCCAGTTCTGTTAGGAGATTACGGCTTCTAAGACCACCCAGATAGGTTCAGGTAATGCAGGAAGACCTCCGTTGACCCCCAGGCCTGGAGATATCAATAAAGTGACACAGGAGACAGGTTTGCTTAGCCACTTAATGACATCTAATTTGAGTTTCAGAAATACAGCATTTATGTCTTTTGAGGGATGGGAGGAGTTTTACTAACCTTATACATGTCATTGAAATGAAAATAGGTTCAGTTAATATTTAACTATTAGCTGGTGTTATAAGACAAAATCTTGCATCATTTCTACTAGAATATTCATTAACAGGTGAAGGACGCACTTTATCTTATCAAGAACAAACATGAGCTAGGCCAAACTCCATATTCTAGCTAAAATGTATAGGTAACCTTGAGAAGGTTTTCTATAGATAACAGCTTAAAGATAATATGGGTTTCAGTTAAAACTCAAATATGAGTTTTCTCAATTTTCCTGTAAAACATGAGATGGTGTCTTAGAACTAAAATGGAGTCCCTTATGATATGTGCTATGTTCTTTACAGTAGACACTATAACTTTTGCGAAAACCAATCAATATACGCTTATTGGGATTTTTTTTACCAAAAACATGTAGCAGAATACATATTGGCCTGAATTGATGAAGAAATTAGATTCTTTATTTTTTTTTATTGTATGTGTCTTTTAGCAGAAAGTAAAAAATATTGTTTTTTTTTTTTTCAAAATTCTCGGTCTTTTTTGTTTATAGCGCAAAAAATAAAATACCACCAAAAGAAAACTCTATTTGTGGGAAAAAAAGGACATCAGTTTAAATACAGTGTCGCACGGCCACGCAATTGTCAGTTAAAACAATGCAGTGCATTATCTTAAAAAACGGCCTAGTCAGGAAGGGGAGTAAACCTTCAGGAGCTGAAGTGGTTAAAGACCATAATTAAATCTAAAAAAGACAAAGAAAAGAATAAGAGAGAAGAAAAGAAACAAAAAAGGGGAAAAACGACATAGGCCTGTCAACAAGATGTCCAATAATATAAGATGAAATATGGGTTTTAAGGTCAGGTGGGGAAATTCTAGGATAGTAAGTTTGCAAAGTCAGGGTTTTTCATAAAAGATATCCAGGAGAGTCATACATCTTGGAAATGAGAATATCAGTTGTGTAGCTGTGGCGATAGTTCTTCCATTCTCATAAGCTTATTTCATGCAGTCAGGCCCGGATTGCCCATAGGGCAAATCGGGCAAATGCCCGGTGAGCTGGGGCCACCGGGCCGCATGTTCTTGCTTGCAGGGCCAAGGCAGGCTGCTCTTTAAGGCCGTGCCAGTCCCCAACCTTTCCGCGGCCGCCCGGCTGCCAGTTCAGCTCAGGCTCAGCCATCGGCAACAGGGGGATAGAAACATGAAGGGGGCAGAAGCTAGAGGAGATACCTCTCCACGGCCGTCAGTATAGTTCAGCTGTTGGTGCCAGGGGGCTTGACCACGAAGGGGAGAGGAGTCTGCTGCAGCCGAATCAGAGAGAACGTAGGTAAGTGTGGCTCCCTGTAACCTGAATAGGAGGAGCGGTGGGGATGGCTGCATATAGAAGAATTATTCTCTCCATCTCCCTCCCGCAGTCTCTGAATGCCTACTTCTGCTCCTCTCCCTCTCGCAGGCTGTCAGGTACTGCGGGAGGAAGATGGAGAGAATAATTTTTCTCTCCCCCAGTGCTCTCTAGCCCTCCCAGTGCTCTCCAGCCCCCCTGTGATCTCCACCTCCCCCATGCTCTACGCTGCCCCCCTGTGCCCTACGCCTCTCCCCCAGTGCTCTCCAGCCCCCCCATTGATCTCCACCTACCCCTTGTGCTCTCCACCTCCTCCCATGCTCTCTGCTGCCCCCTGTGCCCTCCACCTCCCCCAATGCTCTACAGCCCCCCCAGTGATCTCCATGTCCCCCCTGTGCTCTCCACCTCCCCCCTGTGCTCTCCGCCCCATGCTCTCCTGCCCTCCCTGTGCTCTATGCCCCACCTTGTGTTTTTGCTTCCCCCTGTGCTCTCCAGCCCCCCATGCTCTCCGGCCCCCTTGTGCTCTCTTCTTCCTCTTCCTCCCTGTGTTCTCTGCCTCTCCCCTGTGCTCTCTGCCCCCCCATGCTCTCCGCCTCCCCCCACAGTGCTCTCCAGCCCACCTGTGGTCTCGCCCCACTCCATGTTCTCAAAGTTCTTCCCTGTGCTCTCTGCCTCCCCCTGCTCTTTCCCTGTCCCCCTCACCCCCGCACCTTTGCCAGGTTTCCCCCTCCCCTCTCCCGGGGGATCCGTCAGGATGGAGAGTGGGGAAGGGGCCGGTTAAGATGTCATGGGCTGCTCATTCCAAAATGCCCGGGCCTATTTTTTGCCCCAGTCCGGGCCTGCATTCAGTTATCCATTCTATTATTGAAGGAGTGTGCTGGGATTTTCAATATCTCAGAAATTATCGCCCTGGCAATCACTAAAAAGAAACGAAAAATCCCCTTCTTAACTTTTGAGGCATATTCTGGGAACATAGATATTAATGCTATTTGGGGAGTTTGGGGGCACTGTCTCTGAGGCAAAAATGCTGTATATTATAAAAACATTGTGCCAAAATGGGCGCAAGGCAGAGCAACTCCACCATATGTATTGCATGGTGCCTACATGGGATAGATATTGCCAATATTGGTCTGATGTATTTGTAAATATTCTGTGTAGTACCCAAGGACAGTAATACATCTCATGATGACTTTGTAGTTTTGTTCCTGTATTTTACTCGCAACAAAAGATTTATGAGTACATATACAGGATTTCCTCTGCAAAAATGACTCATAACTCCCTTTCCCATTCCACTGAATAGAAAGATTTGTCAGAAAAGATCTCAGTTAGGAGATCATTTGAATTTGTTGGTGTGCTTTTGGGACTAAACACAGGATTGAAAGCCTCTGACCAGGTAAGGGGGACCCAAGTTATTTCCAGTGACCCCTCCAGGGGTTATCGCTGCAATAATTATGAACAAAATGAGGTAAAGAATGCAATTTCTCATTTTGCAAAGATGCTAGATATCTTCTGTATACAACCTCCAAATAGGTATGGCATACAGTATGGACATATTCACAAAAAAAATATATGTGTAAACAAACTGATATATATATCAAGGGCTTTTTTTCTCTGAGAATAGGTGCAGGAACTCCCCCTGTCTGAGTCACCCCTTGTCTCTGCCCCTACCCACCTCTGACAACCGTCCCTTGATTCCACCCCCTACCCACCTACCAGTACTGCCCCTTTTGGAGAATATAGAACCAAGTATCATTTTGTGGTGCTAAATCATTTGTATGGAACATGTTAATAAAACAACAAGAAAATAAAGAGAAAAAAGGTAAAATAGATCCCCTGCATCCAGGAATAGAATTCCAGCAATAGATCCCCACACAACAATAGACTCCCCCAGCAACAATGGACTCCACCTCAACAACAATAGATTCCCTGCAGCAACAGTGAACCACCCACAACAAAATATCACACCCAGTAACAAAATATCTACCCAAGCAACATAAGACACCCCTCTCCAGCAACAATAGATTCCCCATCAGCAACAATAGACCCTCGCACAAAATCAGATCCCCACCAGTGACAAAAGATCCCCCAGCAGCCAACATCAATAGACCCTCCACCACACCCCACACCCTATGCTATTACATACATCCAGTGCTGAAGGTGCCGGAACTGCATTCCTCCTCGTTCCCGCTGAAAAAAAAACCCTGTATATATCAACAGTTCTACTGCAGTTTTCATAAATAATTCTTGCTACAATTTGTATACTTCTAAGTAAACGTTTACTTTTTCATCAAAATGGTATTAACTAGTGAAAAAGAAATCATGTCAAAGCACATATTACAAACACAAAGACAGAACAATCTACCATTAAGCCAGTTGTGCATGACATTTCCTTTCATTGTTTTATAATCCTCTATCAAGTAGCAGAAACCTTATATTTAGTGTTCTTTTATAATACTGTTTGAATGACATCTGCATAATCATTTCTGCAAATCCATTGTTATTGGTACAAGTGAAGTGCTTGACATGCACAATATTTCTCAAATCATACATTAATTGCACTTGGATTTTTCAATATTGGTACAACTATAATTAACAACTTGAAGCTTTTGTGTTAAAAAACGGATACAAGTTCTATTTTCCCCTTTTCAAAAGTATATTCATTTTTGAGGCATAGGATAAGATTATAAAGCAAGGCACTGACAGAATTAGGAAACAAACTGAAATCTTGTGGACCCCTGTAGCACTAATTCTGTACTGCTACTGTGACTGTTTTGGAAACATATGTGCTCTATTGTGATACTAAAATAAAGCCCAAAAAATATGGTAAGATTCATGTTTTATGTATATTAGTGCAGTGCTTTGACGGAGCAGTAAGGTTAAATTTATCATTCAGAATGCATACCCAAAGTAAATCTCAAGGCATGCCATTGCTCCTCTTATGTACCGCCTTGTTATGGAGAAAAGCTAATAAATCCCCCCCCCCCCCCCAAAGCTTTATATGATTGGTGCTGTGTGTTTACCAAATATACAAGCATTTTATACTTTTATAAAAGTACATGTAAAACAAACAAACAAGTGTAATAAAAGGAAAAACAGATAAAAGAGTGTATGTCTAAAAACGTGCTATTCTGGTAATGTGTCCAATTTTCTCCATACGTCTGATTTGCAGCATAAATAACCACCACAATTTACATATTTTCCCACTGTTCGCTCTTATAGGGTTGCAGTGTTTTTCATTTGGAAGATCAAAAGAAAAGACGACTTAAATAAAACCTTTACTTGTTGCTTTGCAAACCTTTTGGACACTTCAAGCCCTGTAAAATCAACTAGCAGCTGTGGCAATCATCTGAGCAAATTAAAGGATTCAATTGCAGTGCACATAGTACATGGCGGCAAAATATGGGGATAATAGGGGCATAGTTTGATAGTGATAAAACAGCAGGGGAATTATATATAAGTAACACGCTCCTCTAAACCAACAGAACTGACCTGACAATTTGTAGGCAAAATGGCAATTCTGACAATACAGGGACAACGAAAGTATAATTGTTACAATCCATGGCTTTCATCATAATGCATTTTAATTTGTACAATATTTAATTTCATGTTCCAAGATAATGAAGGACCATTTTTGGCACAAGTACAGAATGAAGATAGTTAAAAAAAGATTGCATTGCTATCGGGAGTCATTTAAAACCCATTCCACCCCTCTTAAAAAAACAACAAACACCAACTTAAAGTAATTGTAAAGTTTTCTTTTTTTCATTAAAAATAACAAACATGTTATACAGATCTGCTCTGTTGCAGTGGATTTGCACAGAGCAGCCCTGATCCTCCTCCTCTCGGATCCTTCTTCGGTGTTTCTGGCCCTTCCCTCCCTTCCCTCCTGTTGAGTGCTCCTAGAGTAATCAGCTTGCTTTGGGGGCGCCCGAGCCAATCCTCAGCTCCCTGTGTCTATTCAGACATGGAGTCGAGGCCCAGCCCTGCCCCCTTTTTCTCCTCATTGGCTCACTGACTTTGATTGACAACAACAGCAGCCAATGGCTCTACGCTGCTGTCTCAGCTAACGAGGAGGGGAGTCCTGGGCAGCTGAGTCTCTCGTGCAACATCGCTGGATCTAGATGGACCTTAGGTAAATATTAGGGGGCTGCTGCACACAGAAGGCTTTTTATGACAATGGATAGAATGCATTAACCCCTTGCCGACCGGCTCACGCTGATATAAGTCGGTAGAAGGGCACATACAG
Organism: Lithobates clamitans; assembly: GCA_037952925.1. NCBI lineage: Eukaryota > Metazoa > Chordata > Amphibia > Anura > Ranidae > Lithobates > Lithobates clamitans. The sequence goes on along the minus strand of JBBGZY010000519.1, from coordinate 1,274,083 downwards.
GCATATTAACCTACCTGTACATTGCCCTTTAAGATGCGACATTGTGGATGTGCACCCGCCGTAAACTCCGTGAGTGTGATCGCGGATCCTGCGGACTCGATGTCCGTGGGGATACCCGCGATTGTCTCACGGAGAGGAAGAATGGGGAAATGCTAATGTAAACAAGCAATTCCCTATTCTTCCTAGTGACAGTAAACTGATCACAGCTCCCTGTGATCGGGAGCTGTGATCAGTGTCCTGTCACACGTAGCCCATCCCCCCCACAGTTCTAACACATCTCTAGGACACACTTAACCCCTGCAACACCCCCTACTGGTTAACCCCTTCACTGCCAGTCATATTTACACAGTAATCAGTGCATTTTTTTCACTGATTGCTGTATAAATGTGAATGGTTCCAAAATAGCACCAAAAGTGCCCAAAATGTCGCAGTCACGATAAAAATCGCAAATCGCCGCCATTACTAGTAAAAAAAATTAATAAAAATGCCATAAAACTATCCCCTATTTTGTAGACGCTATAACTTTTGCGCAAACCAATCAATAAACGCCTATTGCAATTTTATTTACTAAAAATATGTAGAAGAATACATATTGGCCTGAACTGAGGAAAAAAAATGTTTTTTTATATATTTTTTAGGGATATTTATTATAGCAAAAAGTAAAAAATAATGCATTTTTTTCAGCAGAGGTGATCAAAGAAAGCTCTTTTTGTGGGAAAAAGGACGTCAATTTTGTTTGGGAGCCACGTCGCACGACCGCACAATTGTCAGTTAAAGCGACACAGTGCCGAATCGCAAAAAACGCTCTGGTCTTTGGCCAGCCAAATGGTCTGGGGCTGAAGTGGTTAAGAAAAAAAAAAAAAAAAAAAAACTTCTGCCTTTACAATCACTTTAAAGTGATATTAAAGCTTCCCATTTTTTAATGAAAATAATAAACATGATATACTTACCTGTTCTGTGCAGTGGCTTTGCACAGAGAAGCACTGATCCTCCTCTTCTCGGGTCCCCCACCTGTGCTCCTGGCTCCAACCCCACCTAGTGAATTAACGTAAAAAATCTTAAAGCAGAGTTCCACCCAAAGTTGGAACTTCCGCTCATTTGTTTCCTCCCCACCTCCGGTGCCACGATTGGCACCTTTCCGGAGGGGGAGAGGGGACAGGTATTCTGTTCCCACTTCCGGGAGCCACAGCCAGGAATATTGACGTCACCTTTCCGGAGGGGGAGAGGGGACAGGTATTCTGTTCCCACTTCCAGGAGCCACAGCCAGGAATATTGACATCACAGCTTGGCTCCCTCCTCTTCCCCCTGTCGCTGGGCCAGTAAGAGAGAGGAGCTGAACTTGACGCATTCGCAGTAGGGTTCCTGGTGTTAAGCCGTAAGGCTACACTGCCGGGTTGCCTTACCGCAATGGCAGCGGCAGCACCCGACAGCTGATGGAAACACCAGCTGCAGTGCCGACATCGCTGGACTCCAGGACAGGTAAGTGTTCTATTATTAAAAGCCAGCAGCTGCAGTATGTGTAAATGTTTCATTTTTGCAGCAGTGGGCGGTCCTCCCCTTTAAGGTTTTGAACCAGTTTAATTTTGCACTCCCCATTCCCTTCAACGTATTTTACTTAAAGTGGAACTTCACCCAAAAGGGGAAGTTCCATTCTTCTTCCTCCTCCTCCCCACCTTGTCTTTTACATTTCACACAGTTTTTTTTTGGGGGGGGGGTACCCTCCTTCCCCTGCAGCCTTCTAGGGCACATCACAGGTCCCAGAAGATAGCAGGACCATTCATAAAGTGCAACGTGGCTTCAACATGCATGGTTGGAAGCCGGCTGTGAAGCCAAAAGGCTTCACTGCTGGTTTCAATTAGTCAAGATGCTGGTGCGTGTACCTGAAATGTAAACCTGTGTATATGCACACAATGACCTACTCTTACTGTATACTAGGGATTAGGGATGAGCTTCGTGTTCGAATCGTATGCATGTTCGACTCGAACATTGCCTGTTCGGTCGTTCGCCGAATTCCGAACAATATGGGCCGTTCGCGCCAAATTAGAGTGGCGCTCCATGGCCCATAATTCACTGCGGCATCGCAGTGCATTGCTGGCTGAGGATTGGCCAAGCATGCACTATGACCCGCATGCTTGGCCAATCACAGCGCCGTCTGTACAGAGCCGTAATTGGCCAAAGCCAGGGTGGCTTTGGCCAATTATGGCTCAGGGGGTTTAGTACATGCCCCACACTATATTAGGCCGCCTGCATGGCGGCCCTGTGTAGTGTGTTCCGGCGTTAAGAGAGAGATAGATAGACAGAGAGACAGTGTCATTTGATTTAAGTTAGATAGAGTAGGCAGGCGAGTCAGTTAGCTGCACTCACAGTGTATATATATATATATATATATATATATATATATATATATATATATATATATTTTTTTTTTACAGTATTTACAGCTACCTGAAGAAAATTGCTGGTGTTCTTCTGATCCTATTAGTCCTATTAGCTACAGTATTTACAGTTAGTGTAGTGTGTCCTCTGCACAGTGTGCACCTAAAGCTACCTTAAGAAAATTAGTCTTCTTCTGATCCTATTTGTACAGTACCGCAGGCAGCTGCAGTAATTACAAGTTAGTGTAGTGCGTCCTCTGCAAGGTGAGCACCTAAAGCTACCTGAAGAAAATTAGTGGTGTTCTTCTGATCCTATTAGTACAGTACCACAGGCAGCTGTAGTATTTACAGTTAGTGTAGTGTGTTCTCTGCACAGTGTGCACCCAAAGCTACCTGAAGAAAATTAGTAGTGTTCTTCTGATCCTATTAGTACAGTACCGCAGGCAGCTGCAGTATTTACAAGTTCGTGTAGTGTGTCCTCTTCACAGTGTGCACCTAAAGCTACCTGAAGAAAATTAGTGGTGTTCTTCTGATCCTATTAGTACAGTACCGCAGGCAGCTGCAGTATTTACAAGTTAGTTTAGTGCATCCTCTGCACAGTGTGCACCTAAAGCTACCTAAACATAATTAGTGGTGTTCTTCTGATCCTATTAGTACAGTACCGCAGGCAGCTGCAGTATTTACAAGTTAGTGTAGTGCGTCCTCTGCACAGTGTGCACCTAAAGCTACCTGAAGAAAATTAGTGGTGTTCTTCTGATCCTATTGGTACAGTATTACAGGCAGCTGTAGTATATACAAGTTAGTGTAGTGCGTCCTCTGCACAGTGTGCACCTAAAGCTACCTGAAGAAAATTAGTGGTGTTCTTCTGATCCTATTAATACCATAGGCAGGCAGCTACAGCATTTACAGTTAGTGTAGTGCGCCCTCTGCACAGTGTGCACCTAAAGCTACCTGAAGAAAATTAGTGGTGTTCTTCTGATCCTATTAATACCACACAGGCAGCTATAGCATTTACAGTTAGTGTAGTGCGTCCTCTGCACAGTGTGCACCTAAAGCTATCTGGAGACAATTGCTGTTGTTCTGCTCCTATTAATACCACAGGCAGGCAGCTACAGTATTTACAGTTAGTGCACTGTGTCCTCTGCACAGTGTGCACCTAAAGCTACCTGAATAAACTTGGTGGTGTTCTTCTGATCCTATATTAATACCACAGGCAGGCAGCTACATTATTTACAGTTATTGTACTTTGTCCTCTGCACAGTGTGCACCTAAAGCTACCTGATTAAAATTGGTGGTGTTCTTCTGATCCTATATTGATATCACAGGCAGACAGCTACAGTATTTACAGTTAGTATACTGTGTCCTCTGCACGGTGTGCACCTAAAGCTACCTGAAGACAATTGCTGGTGTTCTCATACTAATAATACTACAGGCAGGCAGTTGATTCTGCTAGCTGCAGTACCAGTATATATATATATATACATCAAACCTTTGTGCAGCTACATCTCACTGCAGGCCATTAGTATGTCTGGAAGGCCAACAAGGAGAGGCAGACAGTCACAAGCCAATAAAAGAGGGCAAGCAGGCTCTGTGTCTAGAGGCAACAGTGCTGGTCGTGGAGACGGTGCATCCTCATCAACACGTGGCCATGGGTCACGCTTGTCCTTTTTTTCGGCAGCTGGCCGTGTTGAGCCGCAACATGCGGAAGACTTGGTAGAGTGGATGACCAAGCCATCCTCATCCTCCTCATCCTCTCTCACCCAGGCTCAGGGTACTTTGTCTGGCAAAGCAGCTGCTAACCCGGCCTTTTCCCTCAGCTCAATGAAATCAGTCACTCCTTCCCTAGCCCCCCCATGTCCTCCTGAGGAGTCCCTCAAACTGTTTGACCACAGTGTTGGGTACATGCTCCAGGAGGATGCCCAGCGTTTTGAAGGCTCCGATGAAGGTACCCAGCTAGAGGAAGGCAGTAATGTGAGCCCAGAGAGAGAGGGTGCCCAAGAAGGACAGCAATCTGGCAGTCATGCTCCCCCAGCTGCAGGATACTGCCAGCTTTGCTCCAGTGATGAGGAGGGAGGAGGAGGAGGTACATCACCAACGAGGCAGGATGCCCTCCAGGGGTCAGCTTAAGGGCAGTACACCGACTGCATCACACCGCAGAGCTCCGCATGTGCAGGGTGCTGCTGTCTCTGCGAGATATTCCAAAAGTTCTTTGGTGTGGGCCTTTTTTGAGACAAGTGCATCAAATCCCACCGCTGCTATTTGCAACATATGTCTCAAGCGTATCTCTCGTGGCCAAAACATCTCCCGCTTGGGCATCACATGCTTGACCAGACATATGTTGACCTGCCATGCAGTTCGTTGGCAAGCGTACCTAAAAGACCCACACCAAAGAACAAAGAGGACCTCTCCTTGCTCCTCATCAGCTGGGATCTCCAACCCCACTATACCTTCAGTCCTCTCTGAGACCTGCACTGAGAGGAATGAAGATGTAGAATTAGGTATGTCACAGCCAAGTACTTGGGGGCAATCTGCTATCGGTACACCAACGTCAGATTGTACCAGGCAAATTTCCCTGCCCCAGCTGCTGCACCGCCGAAAGAAGTTCACTCCCAGCCATCCACATGCCCCGTTGTTGAATGCTAGCTTGGCTAAATTGCTAGCACTTCAATTGCTGCCTTTTCGTGAGTTTGTGGAATCTGCGGTTCCTCAGTGGCAGGTTCCCAAACGCCACTTTTTCTCACAGAAGGCGATTCCGTCTCTCTACCTGCATGTGGAAGGCAATGTCTTGGCCTCGCTGGACAGGGCGGCCAGCGGTAAGGTGCATATTACCACTGACTCATGGTCCAGCAGGCATGGACAGGGAAGTTACCTATCTTTCACCGCGCACTGGATGACTCTTCTGGCAGCTGGGAAGGATGCAGGACAAGGTGCAGTAGTGTTGGAGGTTGTTCTGCCACCACGCCTCCAAAATACTACTAGTGGTGATTCTGCCACACCTCTCTCCTCCACCCCCTCTTCTTCTTCTTCCTCCATGACCTCTTCCTGTGCGCTTGGGGGACAGGAGCCACACTGGGGCAGAGATTCTGTCAGCTCTGCAGGGGCAGGTTCAGAGGTTGTTGATGCCATGCCAGCTTAAGGCAGGTATGGTGGTTTGCGACAATGGCACCAATCTCCTCTTCGCTCTCCGACAGGTGCAACTGACCCATGTGCCCTGTTTGGCTCACGTCTTTAACTTGGTGGTGCAGCAGTTCTTGGGCAGGTACCTGGGCTTACAGGATGTCCTGAGGCAGGCCAGGAAAGTCTGTGTGCATTTCCGCAGGTCATATAATGCCAGTGCTCGTCTGGCTGACATCCAAAAGGAATTTAACCTGCCCAAGAACCGCCTAATCTGTGACATGCCCACCAGGTGGAACTCAACGTTGGCCACGCTGCAGTGGCTGCACATGCAGCAGAGGGCCATCAATGAGTACCTGTGTGACTATGGCACCAGGACAGGGTCAGGGGGGCTTGTTTTTTTTTTCCCCACGCCAGTGGGCCATGATCAGGGATGCATGTATTGTCCTGTCACCATTTGAGGAGGCCACGAGGATGGTGAGCAGTGACAGTGAATGCATCAGTGACCCTGTCCCCCTTGTCCACCTGTTGGAGCACACGCTGTGTGGAATAATAGACAGGGCACTTGAGGCAGAACAGAGGCATGAAGAGGAGACCTTCTTTAGCTCTCAAGGCCCCTTTTATCCAGACAGTGTTCCTGCGTGCCCACCGATCACACAGGAAGAGGAGGAGGAGGAGGAGGAGGAGCTGGAAGAGGAGGATTGTGTCAGCATGCAGGTGGAGCCTGGCACTCAGCATCAGCAGCAGTCTTTAAGGGATCATTAACAGTCCCAAGAAACCCATGGACTTGTACGTGGCTGGGAGGAGGTAGCTGTGGATCATGTCATCCTTAGTGACCCAGAGCACTCCGGACCTAATGCCTCAGCAAACCTATGCTGCATGGCCTCCCTGCTCCTGCAAAGACTGCGGAAGGATCCTTGTATTCATGGTATCAAGGAGAGGGATCAAAACTGGCTGGTAACCCTCCTTGATCCACGTTACAAGGGTAAGGTTGCGGACCTTATCTTGCCATCACAGAGGGAGCAGCGGATGAAACATCTTCGGGATGCCTTGCAGAAAGGTCTGTGCAACGCGTTCCCAAAGACTGGGAAGCTACAAACTCCTGTTCCTGGACAACAGGTTGCTGAGGCTTCGATCAGTCAAAGATGGAGTGGTGGAGAAGGAGGCTATCTGACCGATGCATTCAGACAGTCCGCAGCCCCAAGGTATGATCGGTTCCAGCAACCATCGCCAGCGTCTGTTTTACATGGTGCAGGAATACCTAGGGGCAAGATCTGACTTGGACACCTTTCTTTCGGAACGCACATTCAGTGCTGCTGGAGGTTTTGTAACCGATCACAGGGTGCGCCTGTCCACCGACTTGGTCGATCGACTGACCTTCATAAAAATGAATCAGTCTTGGATCACTACCAGCTACCAAGCACCTGATGCTGATGTAACGGAATAATTTTTTTTGAAATGTCAGATGCCTTGAAGACTGCCTATGCTGATGCTGAGTGACTATCCTGTTATGCTGAGTGACTATCCTCTTCCTCCTCAATGATCATGCTGATAGCTTGTAAGAATATTTTTGGTTCTGGGCACCGCCACCAGTGGCCAAGGCCCAATTTTTCAGCCCCTGTTTAACAGGGGCCTGTACTTACAATTTTTTATGCAATATTTTGCAAGGAGGGTTCGTTGCTGCACTCAACTGGAGTATTTGTGAGGGGTTGCAGTGTTGTGGCACCAGCACCAGTGCATAAGGCCCAATTTTTCAGCCCCTGTTTAACAGGGCATGTAATTACAATTTTTGATGCAATACTTTGCAGCAGGGCTCGTTCCTGCGCTCCAACTAGAGTATCTGTGAGGGGTTGCACTGTTGTGGCACCAGTGCCAATTTTTCTTCCCCTGTTCAACAGGGACATGTAATTACAATTCTTGATCTAATATTTCACAGCAGGGCCCGTTTCTGCGCCCACCAAGAGTAACTGTGAGGACTTACAGTGTTGTGGCACCAGCACCACCACCACCGAAGGCCCAATTTTTCTGCCCCTGTTCAACAGGTGCATGTAATTCCAATTCTTAATCTAATATTTCACATCAGGGCCCGTTCCAGCTCCCACCAAGAGTAACTGTGAGGACTTACAGTGTTGTGGCAACACCACCACCACCACCACCAAAGGCCCAATTTTTCTGACCCTGTTCAACAGGTGCATGTAATTACAATTCTGGATCTAATATTTCACAGTAGGGCCCGTTTCTGCGCCCACCAAGATTAACTGTGAGGATTTACAGTGTTGTGGCACCAGCACCACCACCAAAGGCCCAATTTTTCTGACCCTGTTCAACAGGGGCATGTAATTACAATTCTTCATCTAATATTTCACAACAGAGCCCGTTCCTGCGCCCACCAAGAGTAACTGTGAGGGCTTACAGTGTTGTGGCAATACCAACACCTAAGGCCGCAATTTCTGCAGAGTATATAGGGCAAGCCCCTACTTTCAAACATCCAACTTACAAACAACTCCTACTTGCAAACGGAAGGAGACAACAGGAAGTGCGATTAAATCTACCCCTAGGAAGGGAAATTCTCTCCTGTAAGAGTTAATATAGGAAAAACGTGTCTCCTCTCCACTGATGCTTAATTACCAATCCTTGTTTCACTAAAAACCCCAAATTGTTAAAAAACATTTGTCATTGGGACAGAAAGTGAGGTAAAATCTTCTGAAGAGGTGCACAGACAGCAAAACAAATGTCACAGGGGTGATAACCCTTCCCTATGTTTTCCAAAAAGCTTAAAAGTAGATTTTTTGGCTGAAGCTACACTTTAAAAATGTACCAGTTCAAAATTACAAACAGATTCTGCTTAACAACAAACCTACAGTCCCTGTCTTGTTTGCACCGCCTGTATACTGCTGTTCAGAGGGCCTGGGCCCCACACCTTTAATTTTTTTAATTTGGGTGTGGGGTTCCCTTTAATATCCATACAAGACCCAAAGAGCCTGGTAATGGCCTGGGGGGTACCCATGCCGTTTGTCCAGGCCCGGACTGGGACAAAAAATAGGCCCGGGCATTTTGGAATGAGCAGCCCATGACATCTTAACCGGCCCCTTCCCCACTCTCCATCCTGACGGATCCCCCGGGAGAGGGGAGGGGGAAAACCGGTAAAGGTGCGGGGGGCGAGGGGGACAGGGAAAGAGCAGGGGGGGCAGAGAGCACAGAGAAGAACTTTGAGAACCTGGGGTGGGGCGAGACCACAGGGGGGCAGGAGAGGACTGACGAGGGAGGCGGAGAGCATGGGGGGGCAGAGAGCACAGGGGAGAGTCAGAGAACACAGGGAGGAAGAGGAGAGCACAGGGGGGCTGGAGAGCATGGGGGGCTGGAGAGCACAGGGGGTGAGGGGATGGAGAGCACAGGGGGAAGCAAAAACACAGGGTGGGGCGTAGAGCACAGGGAGGGCAGGAGAGCATGGGGAGGAGAGCACAGGGGGGAGGTGGAGATCACTGGGGGGGCTGTAGAGCACTGGGGGGAGGCGGAGGGCACAGGGGGGCAGTAGAGAGCATGGGAGGAGGTGGAGAGCACAAGGGGTAGGCGGAGATCAATGGGGGGGCTGGAGAGCACTGGGGGAGAAGCGTAGGGCAGCGTAGAGCATGGGGGAGGTAGAGATCACAGGGGGGGCTGGAGAGCACTGGGAGGGCTAGAGAGCACTGGGGGGAGAGGCAGAGGGCACAGGGGGGCAGCATAGAGCATGGGGGAGGTGGAGAGTACAGGGGGAGAGAGAGAGGGCACAGGGGGCAGCATAGAGCATGGGAGGAGGTGGAGAGCACATGGGGAGGTGAAAAGCACATGGGGAGAGGCAGAGGGCACAGCATAGAGCATGGGGGAGGTGGAGAGCACAGGGGGAGAGACAGAGGGCACAGGTGGGCAGCGTAGAGCATGGGAGGAGGTGAAAAGCACAGGGGGAGAGGCGGAGGGCACAGGGGGGCAGCATAGAGCATGGGGGATGTGGAGAGCACAGAAGGGAGGAGGAGAGCACAGGGGGGCTAGATACCATGGGGGAGCTAGAGGGCACTGGGTGGGCTGGAGAGCACTGGGGGAGAAGTGGAGGGCACGGGGGGGCATCAGAGAGCATGGGGGAGGTGGAGAGCACAGGAGGGAGGTGGAGAGAACAGGGGGGCTGGAGAACCCTGGGGGGGTGCTAGAGAGCACTGGGGGGGCTGGAGAGCATTGGGGGGAGGTGGAGAGCACAGGGGGAGAGGCAGAGGGCACAGGGGGCAGCGTAGAGCATGGGGGGAGGAGAAAAGCGCAGGGGGAGAGGCTGAGGGAACAGGGGGGCAGCATAGGGCATGGGGGATGTTAAGAGCACAGAAGGGAGGAGGAGAGCACAGGGGCTGGATAGCACGGGGGGCTAGAGAGCACTGGGTAGAGGTGGAGAGCACAGGGGGGGCTGGAGAGCACTTGGGGAGAAGTGGAGGGCACACGGGGACAGTGGAGAGCATGGGGAGGTGGAGAGCACTGAACTATACTGGCGGCCATGGAGAGGTTTCTCCTCTAGCTCCTCCTCCCTTCATGTTTCCATCCCCCTGTTGCCGATGGCTGAGCCTGAGCTGAACTGGCAACCGGGCGGCCGCGGAAAGGTCGGGGACTGGCACGGGCTTAAAGAGCAGCCTGCCTTGGCCCTGCAAGCAAGAACATGCGGCCCGGCGGCCCCGGCCCACCGGGCATTTGCCTGGTTTGCCCTATGGCCAATCCGAGCCTGCGTTTGTCTCACAGATTTTCATCCATATTACCGGGACCGGACATTACATTAAAGTCGTAAGCAGTTTTAAATTACTTTTATTACTTTAAAAATGTAATTTTGTGCAGGGACTGTTCTAAGCACAGGAAACACGCGCCACTTTACAGGCATACTATAGACACCCCCAGGTACGTTATTTAAAGGAATATTTCACTTTTTTTTTACTTTAAGCATCATTAAAATCACTGCTCCCGAAAAAACGTCAGTTTTTAAAACTTTTTTTCCATTGCTACATGTCCCCTGGGGCAGGACCCGGGTCCCCTAACCCTTTTTAGGACAATACCATGCAAATTAGCCTTTAAAATGAGCACTTTTGATTTTGAACGTTCGAGTCCCATAGACGTCAATGGGGTTCTAACGTTTGTGCGAATTTTCGGTCCGTTCGCAGGTTCTGGTGCGAACCGAACCGGGGGTTGTCCGGCTCGTCCCTACTAGGGATGCACCGATACCAAATTTTTAACAAAGAGTATGAGTACTGATACTTTCTTTTAAGTACTCGCGGATACCAATTACTGATACCTATCACCTAGGAAGAGCAGATAGAGGGGTGGTTTGAGGCTGGGGTGAGGGCAAGGTGGGGGGGTAGGGGATTAGTGAGGGCAGGGTCAGAAGGGAGTGAGAGGGTAAGTGAGGGCAGGGTGGAGGGGAGGTAGGAGGGTAAGTGAGGGCAGGGTGAGGGGGAGTAGGAGGGTTTGGAAGGGCATGGTGGGGGGTTTGGAGGGTAAATGGGGGCAGGGTGGGGGTGAGCTACAAGCAACTCTGAGAACACAAAGAACAGAGAGAGCAGCACCATCTAAGTGCAGTATGACCGCAATTTAATGTATAAAAGGTAAGAAATACACTCACAAGATAAAAAAAAAAAAAAACTATTTCCCCCATCCTTTTGCCCCTGGTTTGGTGCCAATTACCCATATTCTCCTGCCCCTGGTATCTTGCCAGTCCCATTGTCCTCCCACCCATGATGTGGTGTCAGACTCTCCTTAGCTTCCTTCCCCTGGTATGGTACCAGTCCACTGCTGCCCTTCTGTCCCTGGTGCATTGCCAGTCACCCCCTCCCATGTCACTTGTACCATGCCAATCACCCTCTTTCTTCCCATATCCTGCCCCTGGTATAGTGCACGTTCCCCCATACTCTGACTAGTATGATGCCAATTCCCCCCCACCTTTTTTGCCCCTGGTACAATGCCCCCCCTCCTGTCCTTGGTATGGTGAAAATCACTTGTCTGCCTGCAGTACAATGGCAGCCCCCATCACCTGGTTCAATGCCAGTCCTGCTTCTGGTATAGTGGCAGCCCCTCCAACTCATCCTGCCCCCCGTATGGTGCCAGTTCCCCCATCATCCTGCCCCTGGTATTGTACCAGTCCCCTCCTGTCCCTGGTATAGTGCCCCACCTCCTTCCTCTCCCTGATACAGTGTCATCCCTATGCCCTAGTGTAGTGCCAGTCCCCTTGTCCCTTGGTACTGGGCCAGCCCCCCTTCCCTGTATATACCAAGTCTTGTTCTATCCCACCATCCATCCCCTGGTATAGTATCAGTCCATCCTCTGGTACAGTGCCCCTCCTCCTGTTCTTCACCCCCTTTCCCCTGTCAAGTGTCGCTCAGATGGAGCCCCGGGAGGATGTCACTTACCCCTCAGCAGGCAACCCAGGCCACAGAGCATCAGGCCCCTGAGCACGGCACTCCACATATTGTATTACCAGTGGGGCCCAGACATGGTGGTGGCTCCTCAGTGCTCCCAGCTGCCCCTCTCCAGCCTCTCCATGATGAGTGTAAGCTTCCTCTCCCACCTGGTTTCTCCCTCCTGTCATGGACTGATACTTCCCCTTAGATAAATTGGATGGACAGCGCTTACAGGATATTGATAAAACACAAATATGTGATGTGCCCAAAAAACATTGACTTTGACAATAGATCAAACATTCATATGAAAAAATTACAGTCTGTATTCAAGTGCTGAGTGCTCAAAAAAGTGCATCGGTGCTTCAAAAGATATGCAGTGTCAGTGTACCATACTCCCCTCTTGTGACCCCACTGACCAAAAAGTATGGACCCTCAGCTTTGTAGTCTGGGGTCAAAAAAGCTGTGATCTATGTGATCTGGTGAATAAGGGATGATTTCTCAGAAGCCTCTCCATAGGGGTAATCTCATAGATATATCAAAGTGGATCGACCATACTCAGAGAAAAACAGAGAGAAACCAATAGTGAAGTACTGCTAACGCTGTGTGAACTTGCGCAACCAAAAATGCCACTCACAAGATAGCTGAATGGAAACAGGAATCAGTGTAAATTCCGGGTCCGCCACTGGTCACAAGAGGGGAGTATGGCACACTGACACTGTATATCTTTTGAAGCACTGATGCACTTTTTTAGAGCACTCAGCACTTGAATACAGACTGTAATTTATTTATATGAATGTTTGACCTTATTGTCAGTCAATGTTTTTTGGGCACGTCATATAATTGTGATTTATGAATATCCTGTAAGTGCTGTCCATCCAATCCATCTATTTTGAGGTTTTAGCACCTTTGTGATAGCCACTGCAGTTATATTTCATATTATTATATATTTATTTAATTCAAATTTTTTTGGCACATTACCTAGCGTGTATTTTTAAATCATATATTGATACTCACCCTTGTCTCATGGTACCATCCACTCCAGGAGCTGGTGGCTCATACTGCACTTCAGGACAGGAGGCTGACAGCTGGCAGGAGGGGAGGAGGCGGCGGCGAGGGGAATCCCACAGACAGATGAAATGTCATTGGTCATTAAGGACGTGGCGGCCCTGCTCCCTAACAACCAATAATTGCGGACATTCTTTTCTTTACATTTCAACTGTTAGCGGGGAAATCCCACTGACAGCTGAAATAACCGAGCCAGAAGGTATCGTTTTCAGTGCATTTGCACAAGTACTGATACCCGTGCAAATGCCTAGTATCGGCACGGATACCGATTCTGGTATCAGTATCAGTGCAACCCTACTGCATACATTAACCCATGTTTTGATGGAGAGCCTGTTGAAAGCAAATACCCATTAAGACCTTAGATCTTTTGTACCTCTCTTTATGGTTCAATTCCAGATATGTATGTTAAATAGTAGAATACATGAAACAAGGAGTTTGGCTACAATGCATGAATGCAGCAATGACTGAAAAAACTGTGCTCATTCTGTATAAGCTAAATAACCTTATTGTGAAAGAAGAATCCCATGGCAATGCTCGTTTCTCCAAGTCTCAATTTGGAATTTAACATTTTAATAGATCTGTGTTAGGAAAGAAAGAAGAGATAAGCCATGTTTTTCTTTGTAAAACCAATTAATGTTTGATATGAGTGAGACAGGCATTTGTACATTCAAAAAGTTCCCCTAACCTTTGTAAGGAAGCTTCTTTATTATAAAGAATAAAAAGAATATTAAATAAAACAGTCCAGCTTGAATGTTTCTTGACCTCAGTGTACCTGTAAAGATATCTCTCTATGGAACCATTCTGACTTTTATTTTTAAACCATTTCTGATTAAGTGTTGAAGTAAATTTTCTTAGAACTCTACACGTCTATTTAATGGGCAACGTTTCTTAATGGAATGCTAATAAAAATGTACTGTACATGTTAATAAATTATTGGCTTTACACATATTTATGCCCTGTAAAATAATGAATTCACTAAACTATAACTCTCTTGGTGTTTCAAAAGATCATACCTTAAAAGAACTTTAAAACTTCATAATGACAACAATGGGTTTGAAAATAAGGATATTTAAATGCATAAGCATATTCAGTATGCTTCCCAGTGGAGCATATGAGCAGCATTCATCCATAGATTTTAAAATAAACTGGCTGTGAGTTTTGTTGTGCTATGTAAAAGAAATATGCAGTAGAGTTTTCTCCAATGTATTTCAAGCTAATATTGTCTGCTGCTTGTTGCATCACATTTGCCATCTTAAAGAGAAACACGAGTATTTTAATTTCACTTTCCCTTTCACTGGCTTAACTAATGCAGTATACAGTGATACATTAACAACCAGTCCAGTCCCAACCTAAAGCAATAACTGAAGCATTTAAATCACAACAATGCTTAAATTAGAATTGTATATCACACATAACACATTATTTATAGTGACCCTGTCCATCTAAAAAATACCTAATAACAGTTTCCTGCAATTGACGAAGCATCCTCTCCAGGGACTCATGTCTAGCATCACTGTTCTCTTCCTATGATGCAACTTGCATGAGTTTTCAACATTCAAAATGTCAGGGAGTGTTGAATGCCTGTGCCACCCACTGTGCAACCCCTGTGTCATAACAGGGCACAGTTGTCAGGCCTGGGCTCAGCCTTTCCTTCTCAGAGCTGGCCGCTCAGCTGTTGACTAATTGCCAACTCCTGTCTCTCCACAATTACTCAACTGTTGATGATATCCTGCTCATCAGTCCTGCCTACTTAAGCCGTTCAGGCCAGTGGATCTCTGCCTTCACCTTGGTCAACATCACAGAGACATTCTCCTGCATTCCTGTTTAAAGACTTGCTTTGCTGACATCCCTTCTGGCTCCAGATCCTGCTTGCTGTTCCAATACAGTGATCCCTGACTTCTGGTTTGGCTGACTATCCATTCTGGTTACTGAACTTTGTCTATGTTTTGGGTACGTTTGTTCTTTTTACTTTTATTATTAAACAAGTGTGATTTAACTGTACATCTGTCTCGGTTTTATTTCATGGTTTCTGACAACAGTGAGGTCATGGTGGCACATGCCTCTGTCTTGGGGCTTCTGCCATTTGTGTATGATTTAGATATTTCCCATTAAACTTCTACAGGTTGCCAAGTATATCCTTGATTATAAAATTATTTTACAACCTTTTAGGCTGTATGTACATTGTATAATCTGTTTGCACTGTCTCCTGTGGATCTACCACTAATGGATTGGTGTGTTTGGGTTTATCCTCATAATGCACAATTTTGGTAATTGTTCAGGGTTTTTACAATAAGATTACATAGTGTGTGGCTTGCACTATACGCATATTAATTTTTAGATATTTTTTATTTATGTATTTATTATTATTAGTTCCACATTTTAATCAGTATTTAGTATTATTATTTTAATTAATTATTTCTGTATTTAACCAAATTCATGAACTAAAATGGAATCTTTTATTATTCAGATTCTCACCTTTGCCTGAGGTTTTTGTTTATTGGCTATGCATTCTATGTTACCCAAGTTATGAATTTTTATATATTCAATACTATTGGATATTAGGTTTTAACTATGACCCTGAGAAGGGAATATTTTACTTCTATTGTTCTGATATGGAGAAGTCCTTATGTTACATAGAAGCATGGAAAAGTGATGGCAGAAAAAATACCGAGTAGTCCATCAAGTCTGCCCACTTTTTTTTATACATGTTTTGTATAATTGTTTTGTCGTTTTTTTGTGTGTTTATTTGTTTGTTTTTCATTAACTTTTTGTCTGAGTATAGATTTATGTTTGTCCCAAGCATGTTTGAAGCCATCTACTGTTGACTGTCTCACTACTTCTGCTGGAAGTCTATTGCAAGCACCAATTACCCTTTCAGTAAGATAATATTTTCTAAGATTTAAACCAGTTGTGAACTTTCCTCCAGTTAGTTTGAGGTCATGTCCCTGTGTTCTTGATTTTGGTTTCATAAAAAAAAAAATCGCTCTCCTGAACCTTATTTACCCCTTGATGTGTTTAAAGAATTAATCACGTCTCCCCTTACCCTTCTTTCCTCCAGACTGTACATATTAAGTTCCTGAAGTCTCTCTTGATATGTTTTATCTCCCAGACATTTCACTATTTTTGTTACCCATCTCTAGAAGCATTCTATCTTATGTTCTTTCTAGCCCTGATGAAGGGGGTAGTTTTGGGCTCCTGAAATACATTGGCTACTCTTTCACAACCTAGAAACAACCCTGCCATTACCCTGGAGGAAGCCGTCTTGGGGTTGTATGGTACTTTATGCAACCTGGTCTTTTGGGGCCCTAGATCTAATTTGGTGGTTACAGGCTCAACGAGGACTACCTCATGTGTGGCCTAATGTTAGGGAAAAATATCACGTGTGGCATAATCCTAGGGCAAAATATCATTCTCCTCAGACCTTCACCACATTTACTCCTGTGGAGTAATCCCACCCTATTTCATCAACGTAGTATTCCAGATACCAGGCTGTGTGCGATCCATGGAGTAGTCAGTCTGAAACAAATTATTTCAGGCAAGAGAGTTATTGGATTCTATGACCTTGTGGCTAAATATAATCTTTCTAATAGTATGTTCTTTAGGTATTTTCAGTTGAGACATGAGGTCCAGGCACAATTACCCACTCCTATTACTATTGAACTGCTGCTCACCTCACCTATGTTAAGGAAACTATTATTCTCTTTATACCTTAGCCTCTAACTAGCTTATGCCACTAACTTGACTTGTACCTATCAGAAATGGAAATAAGATCTTGAAGAAGAATGGGAAAAATTGGGACTGTGACAGTGGCAGAGTGTCCCTTAGCCAGCCAAGCCAGTAGCCTTCCGTTTTGAGTTTTAGAGGTATGAAGAAGCATTACCTCTTTAGGTGCTATCTGTAGGAATGAAAAGGTAGGGGGATCCTGAGTCTATGTTTGGGCGAGTTCTAAAGTCGTCACCCTACACTCTGCCCAGATAAGTTCAGCTGTTAAATCTTTCCTGACCCCTCCTATAACGATTGAAAGCATCCCAGGTGGCAGAAAAAGCATCTGTATGTGCATTAAGAGACCAGTATTCCGACATGTCCTGTCTGTATGAAATATCAACCCTCTGGTCACCCAACCAAAATCTAGACTCTTTCCAAAACGATGGGGCATAGTCCGATATACCCCATGACAGAATTGTGATTTCCTGGACCCTGGCCAGGACAGAACAACCCGCAAAAACCAGATCAATGCAGGAGAAGATTTTATGGGTGACCGAGAGGTAGGTAAATATCTGCTTAGGAAGGTGCAACCATCTCCAAAAATCAGTGAGGTGGGACACTTCACTCCAGGTCACAAGATCAGAGAGGGAATATCTGGTGCCATTCTGTCCACACCAGGTCAGGAACCCTATTAAAGTCACCCAAAATCAATATATGTAGCATGAAGAAACATAAACCAGGAGGCCCTGAAACAATATCCTTGAAGGACAGGTCTGTAATGCCCTGTACACACGACCGGTTTTGCAGTCGGAATAAACTCTGAAGGTTTTTACGATGGAGTTCAGACAGAATTCCACTCAAGCTGTCTTGCATGCACATGGTCACACCAAATTCCGACCGTCTAGAACGCGGTGACGTACAACACGTACGACGGGACTAGAAAACAGAAGTTCAATAGCCAGTAGCCAATAGCTTCCGTCTCGTACTTGCTTCAGAGCATGCACTGTTTTTGGTGCGTCTGTCAGGAAAGTCCTGTCAGTATTAGACGCCCTGTGCAGGCAGTTGTGCACATGCGCGCGCGCACCAGGCGGGCCATTTAAACTGATCTGTCACATGAGAATCTTGCTGTCTGCTCTACAACGTTAAGTGTGCATTTCCTGAGAACCTGTTTCCTGTACTAGACCCGGCTTGTTCCTAATTATCCTAGCTGTCTGCCTGCATCTGATCAATGCAGGAGAAGATTTTATGGGTGACCGAGAGGTAGGTAAATATCTGCTTAGAAAGGTGCAACCATCTCCAAAAATCAGTGAGGCGGGACACTTCACCCCAGGTCAGAAGATCAGAGAGGGAATATCTGGTGCCATTCTGTCCACACCAGGGTCAGGAACCCTATTAAAGTCACCCAAAATCAATATATGTAGCATGAAGAAACATAAACCAGGAGGCCCTGAAACAATATCCTTGAAGGACAGGTCTGTAATGCCCTGTACACATGACCGGTTTTGCCCTTGGAATAAACTCTGAAGGTTTTTACAATGGAGTTCAGACGGAATTCCACTCAAGCTGTCTTGCATACACATGGTCACACCAAATTCCGACCGTCCAGAACGTGGTGACGTACAACACGTACGACGGGACTAGAAAACGGAAGTTCAATAGCCAGTAGCCAATAGCTTCCGTCTCGTACTTGCTTCAGAGCATGCACTGTTTTTGGTGACGTCTGTCAGGAAAGTCCTGTCAGTATCAGACACCCTGTGCGGGCAGTTGCGCGCATGCGCGCGCACACCAGGCGGGCTATTTAAACTGATCTATCACATGAGAATCTTGCTGTCTGCTCTACAGCGTTACGTGTGCATTTCCTGAGAACCTGTTTCCTGTACTAGACCCGGCTTGTTCCTGATTATCCTAGCTGTTTGCCTGCATCTGATCCCGGCCTAACCCTTCGGCTCATCTACAGTCCGCTTGGCTATCGATCCAGCTTGTCTGACCTTTCAGTCTTCTGCACCAGTGTTCCAGTCTGCTGTCCTTCCTGTTCCAGCCTGCTATCCAGTTCCAGTCTGCTTTGTGGTTCCAGTCTGCTGCACCAGTGTTCCAGTCTGCTGTCCTGTGTGTTCCAGCCTGCTATCCAGTTCCAGTCTGCTGTGTGGTTCCAGTCTGCTGCACCAGTGTTCCAGTCTGCTGTCCTGTGTGTTCCAGCTTGCTATCCAGTTCCAGTCTGCTGTGTGGTTCCAGTCTGCTGCACCAGTGTTCCAGTCTGCTGTCCTGTTTGTTCCAGCCTGCTATCCAGTTCCAGTGTGCTGCACCAGTGTTCCAGTCTACCTACCAGCTCAGCTTAATCTCCACTGCACAGTGTTTCCAGAGTTCCAGACCTACCTCCTGCTGTTGATCCTGCCAGGCACTCGTGCCACTCCTGACTCTTGTGCTTCCTGTATACCCTACCAGGGCCCTCGAGTTGGAACCGCAAGAGAGGCCATCCCCTGCAAGTCGGGCTCGTCCACAAGGTACATGACAGCGTCGGAACAGCATACAGACAAGCGGTTTTTCCAATAGTAATTTGTTCCGTCGGAAAAATATAGAACATGTTCTCTATCTAAGTCCGTCTGAATTTTCAACAGAAAAAGTCAGATGGGGCATACACGCGGTCGGAATATACGATGAAAAGCTCCCATCAGACTCTTTCTGTTGGAAATTCCGTTCCTGTGTACGTGGCATATGAGCCAAAATACAGAAAAAGACAGTCACAGAAGGTCAGGGTACCAAAGATATCGAAGAGCAAGTATAGCACATGCATATTCAATGGTAATGCTAGGTAGCCACGGGCAGGCAAGAGTCATGCAGGCCACCATAGAGTCCACCAAATGCACCATAAGTCAACAGCAAATGGAATTTTTAAAACATTTATTTGCATCGTTACATGTTCCCTAGCGCAGTGCCTTTCACTATGAGCCCAGAAAGCGGCCATTTTTGATTTGAAAGAAGTTCACTGAACCCATGGCACTTCAGCTTATCCCTAGTGGCAATGACAGTACTTACTGTACACGGTGTTTTTCTGTGTGCCAAAACGAAAAACTTTGTGACACAAAACAAACACAGTGGCGCTAGTACTTATGGATATATAATATCCTAAACTAAACCAAGTAATAAGCAAAGCAAATATATATTACATAAATACGTGCTCACCCAGTGACAAGTGATGAACATATATAAACATAAATAATTCAGAAGACTGCTAGAAAACCCAAAACAGTCTTTTAAATGTTGACTTTCTTTTCTTTTCTTCAACTTCCACCACACCCAAGTGTTTGGTGATCCCACTCCCTATGGTAATCCACTCACCGACTCCTAATGCCCACACTCTCCTGTTAGGGCTTAAAAGCTTTTTGACCACATCACATGGGTCACATCGGCAGATCACAGTGTCAGAATCGTGTGCAGGGATCGTTCCATATGTAAAATACAAAAAATACTCCAATAGTGCAAAAACGTTTACAAATTTATTTAAAAGCACTCAAAATCTTCAGTATAAAACTCACATGTTACAAGTATCAAAAACGCAGATAAACACTTCCACAGCAAATCGATCTTCACAGCACAGCAACAAACGCAAATAGATCAGCCACTTAATGAGTTGTGGTCACGGCGGACCCGAGGTGTGCAGGCGTCAGACTGTCTCTCTCACCTACTCCCTGGTGCCTCCCGATGTGTCACTTCCTCATACGATGCGGCAGCGTCACTCGTCATTGGTGGGGTACGTAATACAGCCACACCCCGACATGTTTCGTCATACACCGACTTAATCATGGGATTGGCTGTATGGTGTGACGCTCGTTCCTTTTATCTCCTCCTCCCATCACCTGACTAGCGAAGCAATGACGCGCCTGCGCACAACTCGTGTCCCCGCAGTCACAGAATCTCCATTATTACAAACCGGCATTAGTTATACATTCCGCCCTTCCGGCGCAGCCTATATTAAAGGACATAAAATGTGCAATCCCTTGCCTATATGGTGATGTTAGTGTAACTCCGCAATCGTCACTGCGGATACTCTGCATTAACTGATAAACATCCATAGACACTCTAGGTACTCACACTCTAATCGTTACAGTGCTAATAAGGGTCATTAGTTCCCCTCATCTGTACAACATGAGATAACATAAAATGCTATAATGATGAAAATATTAATGAAAATATTACACCAGCCTTTTTAAAAAAATTAAAGAAGAATGTAAAATTAATATATAAAATAATTGAGCACTATCAATAATATAATAAAATACTAGTTATTACATGTATGTGAATAACTGAATGGGCGGGTTCTCCTATTATCTTTCTCAACGTATAATCAAAGAATATATATGTATTGTTCCAAAAACTCTGGTAAAAATCAACATATCAAGAAGAGGGTCTCTAATCTTACTAACATTATGGGAGATGTGCAAATATATCATGCTGAGTTTTCGGGGTCATTCCAGTGACCCGAAGACCCAACCACCACCCGTGCTTTCTAATCCGACTCTTACCTCCTCTTTACACCTATTTCCTTATGCGATCTAAAAGTGCCTATTTATTTGTGGTCCTAAATCAAACTCACAATCACATTAAATAATAAGTAAATTACATCCCCAATTCACCCCTAAATTAACCCTTAAGGTGTGTTTCACCCTGTTTGACCCTCTCCAGGTCGGATGCACTACATCAATGCCACAAAACTGTAGCAGTGATGCATCCTGCTGATGTTTTTCTCTAAAGTGCAACGAAACACTGTGGTATTTATACCCATTTTTTATATTAGTCAGATGTTCTGCTATCCTAATTTTCAATAATCTTTTGGTTCTTCCCACATAGAATAGGCCACAAGGGCACCACATGAGATACACCACATGAGAGGAGTTGCAGGTACTAAATTCCCTTATTTCAAATGTCTCTCCATCTCTATTAGTGACATTCGTTAACCCTCTATGACTAGTTCTAACCGTCCTACAGCAGATGCATTTCCTGCAACAATAGAATCCTCTCAAATCTATTTTCATAGCTTTTGGAGGATCCAAGATCTTTTTAACTATCTGGTCTCCAAAATTTGGGGCTTTCCTATAGATGAATTTCGGCTGTTGCGGTAGTATCTCTCCTAAATGCCTATCCTTGCAGAGAATGTGCCAGTGTTTCTGGTATATACTCTCAATTTCCCTATATTGACAGTGGAAGCCCGAGATAAAACTTAATTGATGTTGATTAGTGGAGTCTAGGTGCTCTTTCTTCTGGAGACACTGGCTTCTGGGGACCTCTGCCACCTCCTGTATTAGTTCATCCAATTTTTTATCACTGTAGCCTTTCTGCACAAACTTAACTTTAAGGTTATTAGCCTGCTCTAGGTAGTCTTCCACCTTTGTGCAGTTCCATCGGAATAAGAATAAGTTCCCGCGTGGATAAGAAATATCCCGAAGGGACAGATTTTGCGAGTCCGACGGAACTGCACAAAGGTGGAAGACTACCTAGAGCAGGCTAATAACCTTAAAGTTAAGTTAAGTTTGTGCAGAAAAGCTACAGTGATAAAAAATTGGATGAACTAATACAGGAGGTGGCAGAGGTCCCCAGAAGCCAGTGTCTCCAGAAGAAAGAGCACCTAGACTCCACTAATCAACATCAATTAAGTTTTATCTCGAGCTTCCACTGTCAATATAGGGAAATTGAGAGTATATACCAGAAACACTGGCACATTCTCTGCAAGGATAGGCATTTAGGAGAGATACTACCGCAACAGCCGAAATTCATCTATAGGAAATCCCCAAATTTTGGAGACCAGATAGTTAAAAAGATCTTGGATCCTCCAAAAGCTATTTAAATAGATTTGAGAGGATTCTATTGTTGCAGGAAATGCACCTGCTGTAGGACGGTTAGAACTAGTCATAGAGGGTTAACGAATGTCACTAATAGAAATGGAGAGACATTTGAAATAAGGGAATTTAGTACCTGCAACTCCTCTCATGTGGTGTATCTCATGTGGTGCCCTTGTGGCCTATTCTATGTGGGAAGAACCAAAAGATTATTGAAAATTAGGATAGCAGAACATCTGACTAATATAAAAAATGGGTATAAATACCACAGTGTTTCATTGCACTTTAGAGAAAAACATCAGCAGGATGCATCACTGCTACAGTTTTGTGGCATTGATGTAGTGCATCCGACCTGGAGAGGGTCAAACAGGGTGAGGGATTTATGCCAAAGTGAAACCCAATGGATATTCCTTTTTAAATGTCTGACGCCTAGAGGGTTAAACATCGAACTAGACTTGAATTGCTTTATAAATGATTTTTAAAGATTTTTGTGGAAGGATCTTAGGCTCATCAAGTTTGATGTCTATAAGTAATATAGGTTGTCAGTGAATACCTATCATCATATTTGATATCTTCATTATGATAGGGTTAAGGGGTGTATCAGGTTAGTCTGAAATATAGGAAACCTCTGAAGCCACCTTTACCTATATATACACGGGGGGAGGGGAGTGGGGGATAAGAGATTATGGGGGATGCTCTGGGTGGAGGAAAAATTAGGGATTATAATTTTAGCAACATTGGGTCACACCTGTGTTTGCACTTTAGGTTTGGTATCATATATTTTTGGAAACATTTTTATATTTTGTTTGTACACATATTCTTGTAATATACACTTTGCTTTACACGCCCATGGGTGTATGGGAAGTATGGCATCTACACAGTGAGCAACTGTGGTGTTATTCAGTGTAGTGGGTGCTTGTAGTGGGAGATTCACACCTAATAGATGAAACACACCTTAAGGGTTAATTTAGGGGTGAATTGGGGTTACAATTTACTTATTATTTAACGTGATAGTGAGTTTAATATAGGACCACAAATAAATAGGCACTTTTAGATCGGATAAGGAAAAAGGTGTAAAGAGGAGGTAAGAGTCGGATTAGAAAGCACGGGTGGTGGTTGGGTCTTCGGGTCACTGGAATGATCCCGAAAACTCAGGACGATATATTTGCACATCTCCCATAATGTTAGTAAGATTAGAGACCCTCTTCTTGATATGTTGATTTTTACCAGAGTTTTTTGAACAATACATATATATTCTTTGATTATACGTTGAGAAAGATAATAGGAGAACCCGCCCATTCAGTTATTCACATACATGTAATAACTAGTATTTTAATGTATTATTGATAGTGCTCAATTATTTTATATATTAATTTTATATATTAATTTTACATTCTTCTTTAGTTAATTTTTTTAAAAAGGCTGGTGTATTATTTTCATTAATATTTTCATCATTATAGCATTTTATGTTATCTCATGTTGTACAGATTAGGGGAACTAATGACCCTTATTAGCACTGTAACGATTAGAGTGTGAGTACCTAGAGTGTCTATGGATGTTTATCACTTAATGCAGAGTATCCGCAGTGACGATTGCGGAGTTACACTAACATCACCATATAGGCAAGGGATTGCACATTTTATGTCCTTAATATAGGCTGCGCCGGAAGGGCGGAATGTACAACTAATGCCGGTTTGTAATAATGGAGATTCTGTGACTGCGGGGACACGAGTTGTGCGCAGGCGCGTCGTTGCTTCGCTAGTCAGGTGATGGGAGGAGGAGATAAAAGGAATGAGCGTCACACCATACAGCCAATCCCATGATTAAGTCGGTGTATGACGAAACATGTCGGGGCGTGGCTGTATTACGTACCCCACCAATGACGAGTGACACTGCCGCATCGTATGAGGAAGTGACACATGGATAGAGCGGGGAGGCGCCAGGGAGTAGGTGAGAGAGACAGTCTGACACCTGCACACCTCGGGTCCGCCGTGACCACAACTCATTAAGTGGCTGATCTATTTGCGTTTGTTGCTGTGCTGTGAAGATCAATTTGCTGTGGAAGTGTTTATCTGCGTTTTTGATACTTGTAACATGTGAGTTTTATACTGAAGATTTTGAGTGCTTTTAAATAAATTTGTAAACGTTTTTGCACTATTGGAGTATTCTTTGTATTTCACATATGGAACGATCCCTGCACACGATTCTGACACTGTGATCTGCTGATGTGACCCATGTGATGTGGTCAAAAAGCTTTTAAGCCCTAACAGGAGAGTGTGGGCATTAGGAGTCGGTGAGTGGATTACCATAGGGAGTGGGATCACCAAACACTTGGGTTTGGTGGAAGTTGAAGAAAAGAAAAGAAAGTCAACATTTAAAGGACTGTTTTGGGTTTTCTAGCAGTCTTCTGAATTATTTATGTTTATATATGTTCATCACTTGTCACTGGGTGGGCACGTATTTATGTAATATATATTTGCTTTGCTTATTATTTGGTTTACTTTAGGATATTATATATATCCATAAGTACTAGCGCCACTGTGTTTGTTTTGTGTCACATAGTTTTTCGTTTTGGCACACAGAAAAACAGTGTGTACAGTATTCTGATTCTTTAAAGTGGCAGCTTTAGATTAGGTATATTCTTGAATCTGAGGCGCAGTGGTGGGAAGTGAGTTAGGAGGGTGACATCAGGACTCACATTACCAACGGTTGAAATGACAGTACTTACATTATCCAGCATACAGCCTGATTTAATAAAAGTGTAAATTGAGGTGAAATTAGTCAAAAGCAAGAGGAGGGAGGCAAAGTGACACTAGGCAAAGGACCTAGAGTGCCATTATTCCAAACCAGCAAATGACTACAACAAAGTAAAAACCATGGACTTTCTAAGTTGGTGGGAATATAAACGCAAAGCAAAAGTATAAAACTATTTTCAAACGTATTATTCACATTGTACAAAAGTTTAAAAGAATTACATATGATGCTTAGTACAGTGTTTTTTTTGACCAACTATATAGATTTGCACTATACTGAGTCAGAGGACAGAGCATCAGCTGGAGGCAACTTGGCTAAACAAGATTACTGTTTGTACTAGTGTTGGTGGGGACACCTCAAAAAGTGAGTGTTTTAAATGCTTTTAAAACAAAATTGCCTTTGAAGTGGAGTTAACAGCCACAGAATTTATCCTTCATGGTGTATGGCGCAAAAGCTGGTTTATAATTTGACCAGCATATAGCTCAGGTGAGTTTATTTAGTATTAACAATGGAGAATTACACTAGGTGTTTTTGGTGTACAACTGAAAGGATCTTTTTGTGAAGAATTTATTCACGTTTATGATTGTACAATCAATGACTTTCGGACTTTTTCTTGCATGAAATATATGGATTTTTTTTGCACATATGTTTTTGCACATTTATTTTTAATATACTTTGCTGCACATATATATATTGCACTAAGCACTTTATTGTACATGAATTGTATATAGTTTGTTTTTTATTGTATATTAATTGCACCTGGTATTTTCACACATTGTGATATATGTGATTGTTTGACAATTTGGAAGGGTGTGAGTACACTATTAGAGCTTTATGTGGGGTAGCACTGTCTATTCTCTAATATTACTAGGATTTGATGATATATCAAAATTAGGATAGCAGCTCTCCTTCTTAGTATTTTTTTCTATACAGTTGGTATTATTTTTATTTGTATTTAGGTCTGTGGTGCAGTTTTGTCTGAGCTCCCTTGATATTTGCTGTAAAGTCATAATCCACACCTATATGTCCCCTGGGGTCACTAAAGAATGACAAGGATCTCTATTTTGACCTTAAGAGAAATCGCTCAGAGCTAAGCATTTCCTAAGGGGCATAATGCATGAAGAACCCTTGTGTAATTATTAATTCTTTAAGAAACTACCCTTAGTTAAGTTATGCCATTGTTTCCAAAATATATTCCAAAATATATTTTGAATTTCTTTGGTTGTTGTACAAAGTAATCATGATAACAGCACCAAAACCTATTTTTGCACCATGTTACAAGAGTTATGCCCCATACACACGGTCGGATTTTCCGATGGAAAATGTCCGATCGGAGCATGTTGACGGAAATTCCGACCGTGTGTGGGCTCCATCGGATTTTCCAACACACAAAGTTTGAGAGCAGGCTATAAAATTTTCTGACAACAAAATCCGATCGCGTCAATTCCGACCGTGTGTGGCCTGTTCCAACGCACAAAGTGCCACGCATGCTCAGGAAAAATTCTGACACGGAACAGCTCGGTCTGGTAAACTTAGCGTTCGCAATGGATACAGCACTTTCGTCACGCTGCAATGTTAAAAATGGTTTAATACAGAGCACTCTCTTCTTCTTTATAATGTGAGAAGAATGAAGTAGTTTTGCTGCTCATATTCACACACTCTTCTCACAAACTTCTTTCTTTATTTTTTATTGGGATTACCTGAATATATTTTTATTTGTCACATCTGACATAAATAATTTTTTTAATTTTTTTTTTTTTAAAGCCATTTTTATTTTAGATTTTATGTTTGTATTTTTTCAAAGGCTGATCTTTGTTTAATGTTATTTTTAGTTTTACTCCAGAATATTTTTGTGTGTGTTTTGTGTGTCAAGTTACCACAACACCATTGATATCTTTTATTATTGAAGCTCAAGGAGATTGTTTGGTGTTGGTGTCCCTTGTTAATTTCACATTGTATATTTGAAATGTACCTGAATCCTCACAAACAAACTGTCCTTTTTGAAGTAAAACACACATAGGCAAGTATAATTCAAACCAAAATTCCTTTATTAAGGGCTCAGAACCAAACAAAGAGGGAGGCAACGCTGGATAAACAGCAGAAATTAGCGAAGCCTTTGACCCCCAGGGCAGACATCAATTCTTGGATAGTAGGTGGGGGTATGGCGCTCCCTATTGAGATGTAGAATGTTATATTAATGTGCATATACGGTGACTATAGCAAATGGGTTAATTAATAAAAAAGGTGAAGACTGTGAGACTCTAAAGGTGAATCCATATAATGTAAAAATACTTTATAAAAAATGTATGTATATGTATATGCAATCCCTAGTGTATTGCATATACCTCTAAATCACCAATAGTATCAGAAAGTGCCACTAGGTGCTGCTGCTGAGCAGCTATTGTGATAAATCCAACTTATATGTATGCAAAATTATTGACATATAGCAGTGCAAAACCATATAAACGACAGTGCAGTATATATATATGGCAGTGCAACCCAACATACACGTATATATATAACCGTGCAATCCAGTAAAGTGCAATATAGTGCAATCAAGTCCAAAAAGAGCCAAAAAAAGAAGAAATTGTGAATGACATCAAAATTAAAAATTCCTTTCTCAGTAGGTGAATCCCAGTTTGAATGGCATCAGAAAAGTTCCAACAGCTAAATGACTTTGGTGCCCACAGAGGTACATCCGTGACTTCTGTGCTCCCCTTTTGGCTCCCCACTCACCAGCTTCCACTACCCCTGCAGGGGTGACAGGCACTCTTGGATCCCAAGGCCGTCCTCTTATCCGGTATCCCGTGGTTGCTGAGATGGGATGCCTCTCTCCCAGGGGTTCCGGACTACCACCTCATACCATATCCAGGAAGGGGATCACCAGCAAAAGCCCTCATAAAAAGAGATGCCACCTCATAGTGTAGTATAATTAAAAGCTTTAATGGCATAAAAACTCCCCAATGGGGAAAAAACACATCGCACTACACTATGGGTGAAGCCGATAGCCAGGAAGTGCTTCCCCGCAGCGTGTGGCGTGCGGTCCAGCTGCGTTCCAGGCTCTCTCGCTCCGTACCCGGAAATGACGTAAGTGCGTAGCCCCGCCTTACGCGTTTCGTCATCGACGTTTTCAAAGGCGGCGCCATCTTACTACACCTCACAGGTTATAAGGTAGGCGGACATGCTGGATCCTCCCCTCTCCCATCACTATAGGGATTTTGATTGGATTTTCAATCCCGTGGCTCCCCCTCCCGGTACATTCTCATTAGGCGGTGCCCAAATCGGATCCCTGTAAGCATAGGTCGAGGTATTGATACTTATTACTGACCCATGCATCTCCGCTGACCCTTTACATAAATTGGCAGACATAATTCACAAGAAGCAGTGTACATCAGGCATCTTGTATAATGTAAGTTAAATTTAAATAAAAATCATCTTTAGTTATAAGCCAGGTAAGTATATCGTATAGGCACAGTCCACAGTGGTGGATAACGGTATTGCATGTCATCCACCCTGCAAACCCAGTGTCTATCTTGCAAAAGTGGATGTAATGAAATGTCAACCCAAGTCCCGTTCAGAATCCACCATGGTGTGGATGCGGAACCAGGATATTGGATGTGTATTGCTATCTGTATGGATATCATCCTCCGATCTCCAAGTTTTAAAAAACAAAGAATACATAATACAAAATGATAAAAAATATATAAAAATAAAAATAATAAGAAACCCCTTCTTCATATAAAACCAGATAGATAATGTTTCTGAGACCACCCAGGTCCTTCAGGGAAATTAAAATTAAAATTATATGCCCAAAGAATATTATGCATAAAGAACTGGCTGACTTGCAGGTTGGTCTACAGGCATTCCCATATGAGGCCAGTGTATTCCTAGATATGACTACTGTGTAGGCATTTCCGACTATAGGGTACTCCTTCACATGGTTAATAACCCACGTACATTAACCTCCCGATGATATATTAGGTGGTGTATTTACCCACTTGCACCCAGATACTCCTTAGTAGACTTTCTCCAATATGGTATCCACACCCCAGGCCCCTCATACCCCTCTGGGGTGTTGAAGAACCCGAGGGGTTGGGGTACATGATATCAACCCGGGGTGTGAGTTATATTAAAGACATGGAGCAAAAATAAACTAAAGACACCATAAATGGCAATTAGTGAAAACAGAGGGAGGACAACGTGAGGGGCATGATTTCAGGCACATACATGTATATGGAAACCCTATCCTGGTGCATATAAGTTGCACCTAGTTCCCCATACCTAAGTGTGGGTATCCCCATATACATCCGTACATGCACCTGTGCCCCATAATCATGAGGGGAGTTTGGCTATATTCAGGCCTATATGCCAACCCCATGATAGTTGTATCTAGAAATTTTTCTATCGCTGTCCCCTCCTCCTCCATTATACTATAGCACATGTATGTAAAGGCAATAGGATAGTTAGTATTATGGTTCTATTCCCCCCTTCTTATATATTAAGCAACTATCAGGTATAGGCAAAGATCATATGCCAAAAAAGGAACTAGGGGAAGTCTATACTACTACAAGTTGATTTAAGGGTTAGCTATAAAACAGTTGAGGTCTATGTCCAAGTTCAGGCCTTTAGGGGCAATAGACCTCAGCCGATATATCCACCCTGTCTCATTCCTGGAGACTAGTGTTTCCTTATTGCCCCCTCTCCAATGGGTTTTCACCTGATCAATGCCATAGAAAATCAGGCCACTGGGATCTTTTTGATGGAATTCGGCAAAATGCCGTGATAGATGATGCTTCGGAAACCCTTTTTTGATATTTTTGATATGTTCCCGTATTCTGACATAGAGTGGGCGGGTAGTTCTCCCCACGTACTGTAGATGACAAGGGCACTCAATGATATAGGTGACATGAGTGCTATGACAAGTTATTAACTCCTTGATCTGATATTCTTTGTGATCCACAGTTGACTTGAACTTTTCCTTTTTCCTAGGTTGGGGTTTGCTGACTCTGCAGGGTAGACATCTGCGGCATCTGAAGAACCCTTTCATATTGGGTATAATATTGGTTTGCTTGGGGGGGTCAATGACATTATGTACAAGATGGTTACGAAGAGTAGGTGCTTTTCTGTACACAAACTTCGGTTTGCTGGGGAGGATTTTAGCTAGTACCCGATCCTCCTTCAAGATGGGCCAGTATTTCTTAATGATTCGTTCCACATCCTTATATTGGTTGTTAAACCCTGTAATGAAGGTCATCTCCATCTGATCATTCCTGGCCTTGCTATTTTTCTTAAGTAGTTGGTTCCTGTCCATGTTCTTGATCTCCTGCTTCAGCTTGTTCAGATTTTCCTGCGGGTATCCTTTCTCTTGGAACCGCTGAATCAGGACATCTGCCTGGGCCTCAAAATCTTCCAGTGTGTTGCAGTTTCTCCGTATCCTTAATAGTTGCCCTTTTGGAATGTTGGATTTCCACTTCGGATGATGGCAGCTTGAAGTGGGTATATACCCATTACGATCTGTGCTTTTAAAGAAGGTGCGGGTATTAAGGGAGTCACCTGCTTTGAAGATTTCCAGATCCAGGTAGTCAATCGCATGCAGGTTCCACTTGCCCGTGAACGTGATCCCATACCTATTCATATTCAGCCCTTCAAGAAATTTCTCAAAACTATCCGTAGTGCCATCCCATAGGATGATTAAATCATCAATATATCTACGGTACATTTTAATTTGGGGGATGTTTTTGTTATAAATGTATTCCTCCTCCCACATGTTCATGAACAGGTTTGCAACACTTGGTGCATATCGTGCCCCCATTGCAACACCCTTGGTTTGTACAAAGTACTCCTTGTTGTACCAAAAGTAGTTGCACTCCATTGCCATTTTTAGGCCTTCCATAATGTAATTGATCTGCCCCTGTCTCATTCCTGTGTTCTCATATAGAGCCTTTTCTACTGCAAGCAATCCATCTGGTTGTTCAATGCTTGTATACAATGAATTGACATCTATTGTTGCCAATACCCAATTTTCTGTACCTTTTATACTTTGGAGTTCTTCGATGAGCTGTAAGCTATCCCGCAGATATGATTTCCCTTGCTGTACCAGAGGTTTCAGATATTTATCTAGATATTCCCCTAATCTGGAGAAGATCGAATTTATACCGCTGATGATCGGTCTTCCAGGTGGTTTATTCAGTCTTATATGGATCTTTGGTGTATAATATATCACGGGAGTCTTTGTAGAGTTAGAGTATAAATATTCAGCTTCTCTCGCATTCAAAATCCCCATAGCCTTTCCTTTAGTGATGTACTTCTTTAGTTGTTTCTCATATTTTTTCTTTGGATTCGTTCTAAGTTTCTTATACGTGTTTTCCACATTTAGTAGGTTGCCCATCTCCTCTTGGTAGTCTTTTTTGTCCAAGATGACCAGTCCACCTCCTTTGTCGGCCGGCCTTATAACTACCTCATGCCGTTTCCCTAAATCCTTAATGGTCCTCCAGATACTTTTCCTCTTTCTTTCCTTCCTTTTCAGATTTCTCAAGTCCTCTTCTACCATTTTCTTAAATGCAGTCAGACACTGACTCCCTGGGGTTTTGGGGTTGTAGGTAGAGTTATTCTTCAGGTTAGTTTGAATATATTCTGGAGTATCCTTTGGGCACCGCCTAATGAGAATGTACCGGGAGGGGGAGCCACGGGATTGAAAATCCAATCAAAATCCCTATAGTGAGGGGAGGATCCAGCATGTCCGCCTACCTTATAACCTGTGAGGTGTAGTAAGATGGCGCCGCCTTTGAAAACGTCGATGACGAAACGCGTAAGGCGGGGCTACGCACTTACGTCATTTCCGGGTACGGAGCGAGAGAGCCTGGAACGCAGCTGGACCGCACGCCACACGCTGCGGGGAAGCACTTCCTGGCTATCGGCTTCACCCATAGTGTAGTGCGATGTGTTTTTTCCCCATTGGGGAGTTTTTATGCCATTAAAGCTTTTAATTATGCTACACTATGAGGTGGCATCTCTTTTTATGAGGGCTTTTGCTGGTGATCCCCTTCCTGGATATGGTATGAGGTGGTAGTCCGGAACCCCTGGGAGAGAGGCATCCCATCTCAGCAACCACGGGATACCGGATAAGAGGACGGCCTTGGGATCCAAGAGTGCCTGTCACCCCTGCAGGGGTAGTGGAAGCTGGTGAGTGGGGAGCCAAAAGGGGAGCACAGAAGTCACGGATGTACCTCTGTGGGCACCAAAGTCACTTAGCTGTTGGAACTTTTCTGCTGCCATTCAAACTGGGATTCACCTACTGAGAAAGGAATTTTTAATTTTGATGTCATTCACAATTTCTTCTTTTTTTGGCTCTTTTTGGACTTGATTGCACTATATTGCACTTTACTGGATTGCACGGTTATATATATACGTGTATGTTGGGTTGCACTGCCATATATATATACTGCACTGTCGTTTATATGGTTTTGCACTGCTATATGTCAATAATTTTGCATACATATAAGTTGGATTTATCACAATAGCTGCTCAGCAGCAGCACCTAGTGGCACTTTCTGATACTATTGGTGATTTAGAGGTATATGCAATACACTAGGGATTGCATATACATATACATACATTTTTTATAAAGTATTTTTACATTATATGGATTCACCTTTAGAGTCTCACAGTCTTCACCTTTTTTATTAATTAACCCATTTGCTATAGTCACCGTATATGCACATTAATATAACATTCCACATCTCAATAGGGAGCGCCATACCCCCACCTACTATCCATTACATGTTAGTCCTTTTGGGGACTTAACCTGGGGAGGCAGCATACCTCACTATTTTCCTTTTTCTCTTCTCTCCCCCCTCCCCCCCCTCCCCCTCTTCATCTGCCCCCCCCCCCCCTCTTTCTGCTATATGTCCTAAGAGCAGAGATTTTGAGATTTTAATTATTCCTACCACCCTAGGGTGGGTCTATACTCTGCAGCTATGGACATCTTTGGATATATGACCAGTAGAAACATAGATCTAGGGGGCGTGTTCAGTCAGGAACAGGTTACCAATACGCAGGATATGCATAGCCTTATGAGGCAGCTCAGACATGCTATGGAAAAGCAGCTGAGAGTGTGGTGGGACATTGCCACCTTAGATATGTACATCACGGAAAAAATGACCCCTAGAAGACTGAGGTGGGACTTGCATCCGAATGACAATATTGATGATGGAGACCTTATGGGTGATTGGTACTCTTTCTTTAACAAGTGTGAGGGGGAACTGCTTCGGAATATTGTTAAGAGAAGACAATTTAAACTAAGGGGCATAGAAGCTAACATTACAGAGATTAAAAACATGCTAGCACCCTTCTCTAACCAAAGGGAATATAAGGACAAAGAAAAGGAACTCCAGGAAATCATCAAAAAATATGATGGGGAGATCCAAGCAAAAAAGCAAAAGAAATTTAAGAGGGATGTCCTTGACTACAGGAATGGGAAAGTATACAAGTGGCAATCCAGTATGAGAGATCAAAATGATGATGTGGACAACATCAGCATTGATGAGAGCCCAGATGAACCCTCTGGGGGTCGGTTGATGGAATGGATGGGCGACAATTCCCAATTCCCATCCCCAGAGCATTTTAACGGTGGAAACCGGAGTAGATCTAGACCTCTCAATAGGGCTCCAGATAGATCTAATCATAGAAGGGTAAGCCACCAAAGACCCCACGAATATAGGACACCAAGTAATGTGAGGTATGGTGTACCTACACATAACAGGTTCTCACCCCTGAGATACCAATATGAATCTTACCCCCCCTATAGAAGAGACTCGAGGGAAGAGAGGGATTTTCATGGAGGACAGAGAAACAGACCTCCGGGAAGATGGAAGATCCGCCCTCCCTACAGGGCCTATGGATGGAGGGGAAAGAATACATACAGGGGCAATACACAGAGAGAGGACCAATGGGGAATTGGAGAAGAACGAACCCCAACCATAAATCGAGAGTACGGAGAGAGGAGGAATCCCAACTACGAACAAGAGCACGGTCAGAGAAGAAACATAGAGGAGATGCGAACAAACCCGGCAAGAAGAGGCAGACCAGAGGATGCAGAGGAGGCAGGAAGAAAAAGAAGAAGAGTGTATTAGGAAAAGGCATCTACAACTTAAGCAATGTAACATTTACAGCGGAAGAACTACAGGTGCTTGATTTGGGTCTAAAATTTTCACCGGACAAGGCCCTGGATAAATTTGAGGCCTATATTGATCTCCAAAAATTCATGAGGAAACTTAACTTGAAAAAACACTTTGCCATAAATACAGAAACTAGCATCAAGGATACTCCAGAATATATTCAAACTAACCTGAAGAATAACTCTACCTACAACCTCAAAACCCCAGGGAGTCAGTGTCTGACTGCGTTTAAGAAAATGGTAGAAGAGGACTTGAGAAATCTGAAAAGGAAGGAAAGAAAGAGGAAAAGTATCTGGAGGACCATTAAGGATTTAGGGAAACGGCATGAGGTAGTTATAAGGCAGGCCGACAAAGGAGGTGGACTGGTCATCTTGGACAAAAAAGACTACCAAGAGGAGATGGGGAACCTACTAAATGTGGAAAACACGTATAAGAAACTTAGAACGAATCCAAAGAAAAAATATGAGAAACAACTAAAGAAGTACATCACTAAAGGAAAGGCTATGGGGATTTTGAATGCGAGAGAAGCTGAATATTTATACTCTAACTCTACAAAGACTCCCGTGATATATTATACACCAAAGATCCATAAAAGACTGAATAAACCACCTGGAAGACCGATCATCAGCGGTATAAATTCGATCTTCTCCAGATTAGGGGAATATCTAGATAAATATCTGAAACCTCTGGTACAGCAAGGGAAATCATATCTGCGGGATAGCTTACAGCTCATCGAAGAACTCCAAAGTATAAAAGGTACAGAAAATTGGGTATTGGCAACAATAGATGTCAATTCATTGTATACAAGCATTGAACAACCAGATGGATTGCTTGCAGTAGAAAAGGCTCTATATGAGAACACAGGAATGAGACAGGGGCAGATCAATTACATTATGGAAGGCCTAAAAATGGCAATGGAGTGCAACTACTTTTGGTACAACAAGGAGTACTTTGTACAAACCAAGGGTGTTGCAATGGGGGCACGATATGCACCAAGTGTTGCAAACCTGTTCATGAACATGTGGGAGGAGGAATACATTTATAACAAAAACATCCCCCAAATTAAAATGTACCGTAGATATATTGATGATTTAATCATCCTATGGGATGGCACTACGGATAGTTTTGAGAAATTTCTTGAAGGGCTGAATATGAATAGGTATGGGATCACGTTCACGGGCAAGTGGAACCTGCATGCGATTGACTACCTGGATCTGGAAATCTTCAAAGCAGGTGACTCCCTTAATACCCGCACCTTCTTTAAAAGCACAGATCGTAATGGGTATATACCCACTTCAAGCTGCCATCATCCGAAGTGGAAATCCAACATTCCAAAAGGGCAACTATTAAGGATACGGAGAAACTGCAACACACTGGAAGATTTTGAGGCCCAGGCAGATGTCCTGATTCAGCGGTTCCAAGAGAAAGGATACCCGCAGGAAAATCTGAACAAGCTGAAGCAGGAGATCAAGAACATGGACAGGAACCAACTACTTAAGAAAAATAGCAAGGCCAGGAATGATCAGATGGAGATGACCTTCATTACAGGGTTTAACAACCAATATAAGGATGTGGAACGAATCATTAAGAAATACTGGCCCATCTTGAAGGAGGATCGGGTACTAGCTAAAATCCTCCCCAGCAAACCGAAGTTTGTGTACAGAAAAGCACCTACTCTTCGTAACCATCTTGTACATAATATCATTGACCCCCCCAAGCAAACCAATATTATACCCAATATGAAAGGGTTCTTCAGATGCCGCAGATGTCTACCCTGCAGAGTCAGCAAACCCCAACCTAGGAAAAAGGAAAAGTTCAAGTCAACTGTGGATCACAAAGAATATCAGATCAAGGAGTTGATAACTTGTCATAGCACTCATGTCACCTATATCATTGAGTGCCCTTGTCATCTACAGTACGTGGGGAGAACTACCCGCCCACTCTATGTCAGAATACGGGAACATATCAAAAATATCAAAAAAGGGTTTCCGAAGCATCATCTATCACGGCATTTTGCCGAATTTCATCAAAAAGATCCCAGTGGCCTGATTTTCTATGGCATTGATCAGGTGAAAACCCATTGGGGAGGGGGCAATAAGGAAACACTAATCTCCAGGAATGAGACAGGGTGGATATATCGGCTGAGGTCTATTGCCCCTAAAGGCCTGAACTTGGACATAGACCTCAACTGTTTTATAGCTAACCCTTAAATCAACTTGTAGTAGTATAGACTTCCCCTAGTTCCTTTTTTGGCATATGATCTTTGCCTATACCTGATAGTTGCTTAATATATAAGAAGGGGGGAATAGAACCATAATACTAACTATCCTATTGCCTTTACATACATGTGCTATAGTATAATGGAGGAGGAGGGGACAGCGATAGAAAAATTTCTAGATACAACTATCATGGGGTTGGCATATAGGCCTGAATATAGCCAAACTCCCCTCATGATTATGGGGCACAGGTGCATGTACGGATGTATATGGGGATACCCACACT
This sequence comes from Lithobates clamitans, assembly GCA_037952925.1. Taxonomy (NCBI): domain Eukaryota; kingdom Metazoa; phylum Chordata; class Amphibia; order Anura; family Ranidae; genus Lithobates; species Lithobates clamitans. Next base: position 1,237,163 of record JBBGZY010000519.1, on the reverse strand, counting down.
TAGGTATGGGGAACTAGGTGCAACTTATATGCACCAGGATAGGGTTTCCATATACATGTATGTGCCTGAAATCATGCCCCTCACGTTGTCCTCCCTCTGTTTTCACTAATTGCCATTTATGGTGTCTTTAGTTTATTTTTGCTCCATGTCTTTAATATAACTCACACCCCGGGTTGATATCATGTACCCCAACCCCTCGGGTTCTTCAACACCCCAGAGGGGTATGAGGGGCCTGGGGTGTGGATACCATATTGGAGAAAGTCTACTAAGGAGTATCTGGGTGCAAGTGGGTAAATACACCACCTAATATATCATCGGGAGGCTAATGTACGTGGGTTATTAACCATGTGAAGGAGTACCCTATAGTCGGAAATGCCTACACAGTAGTCATATCTAGGAATACACTGGCCTCATATGGGAATGCCTGTAGACCAACCTGCAAGTCAGCCAGTTCTTTATGCATAATATTCTTTGGGCATATAATTTTAATTTTAATTTCCCTGAAGGACCTGGGTGGTCTCAGAAACATTATCTATCTGGTTTTATATGAAGAAGGGGTTTCTTATTATTTTTATTTTGTATATATTTTTTATCATTTTGTATTATGTATTCTTTGTTTTTTAAAACTTGGAGATCGGAGGATGATATCCATACAGATAGCAATACACATCCAATATCCTGGTTCCGCATCCACACCATGGTGGATTCTGAACGGGACTTGGGTTGACATTTCATTACATCCACTTTTGCAAGATAGACACTGGGTTTGCAGGGTGGATGACATGCAATACCGTTATCCACCACTGTGGACTGTGCCTATACGATATACTTACCTGGCTTATAACTAAAGATGATTTTTATTTAAATTTAACTTACATTATACAAGATGCCTGATGTACACTGCTTCTTGTGAATTATGTCTGCCAATTTATGTAAAGGGTCAGCGGAGATGCATGGGTCAGTAATAAGTATCAATACCTCGACCTATGCTTACAGGGATCCGATTTGGGCACCGCCTAATGAGAATGTACCGGGAGGGGGAGCCACGGGATTGAAAATCCAATCAAAATCCCTATAGTGATGGGAGAGGGGAGGATCCAGCATGTCCGCCTACCTTATAACCTGTGAGGTGTAGTAAGATGGCGCCGCCTTTGAAAACGTCGATGACGAAACGCGTAAGGCGGGGCTACGCACTTACGTCATTTCCGGGTACGGAGCGAGAGAGCCTGGAACGCAGCTGGACCGCACGCCACACGCTGCGGGGAAGCACTTCCTGGCTATCGGCTTCACCCATAGTGTAGTGCGATGTGTTTTTTCCCCATTGGGGAGTTTTTATGCCATTAAAGCTTTTAATTATACTACACTATGAGGTGGCATCTCTTTTTATGAGGGCTTTTGCTGGTGATCCCCTTCCTGGATATGGTATGAGGTGGTAGTCCGGAACCCCTGGGAGAGAGGCATCCCATCTCAGCAACCACGGGATACCGGATAAGAGGACGGCCTTGGGATCCAAGAGTGCCTGTCACCCCTGCAGGGGTAGTGGAAGCTGGTGAGTGGGGAGCCAAAAGGGGAGCACAGAAGTCACGGATGTACCTCTGTGGGCACCAAAGTCACTTAGCTGTTGGAACTTTTCTGCTGCCATTCAAACTGGGATTCACCTACTGAGAAAGGAATTTTTAATTTTGATGTCATTCACAATTTCTTCTTTTTTTGGCTCTTTTTGGACTTGATTGCACTATATTGCACTTTACTGGATTGCACGGTTATATATATACGTGTATGTTGGGTTGCACTGCCATATATATATACTGCACTGTCGTTTATATGGTTTTGCACTGCTATATGTCAATAATTTTGCATACATATAAGTTGGATTTATCACAATAGCTGCTCAGCAGCAGCACCTAGTGGCACTTTCTGATACTATTGGTGATTTAGAGGTATATGCAATACACTAGGGATTGCATATACATATACATACATTTTTTATAAAGTATTTTTACATTATATGGATTCACCTTTAGAGTCTCACAGTCTTCACCTTTTTTATTAATTAACCCATTTGCTATAGTCACCGTATATGCACATTAATATAACATTCCACATCTCAATAGGGAGCGCCATACCCCCACCTACTATCCATTACATGTTAGTCCTTTTGGGGACTTAACCTGGGGAGGCAGCATACCTCACTATTTTCCTTTTTCTCTTCTCTCCCCCCTCCCCCCCCTCCCCCTCTTCATCTGCCCCCCCCCCCTCTTTCTGCTATATGTCCTAAGCGCAGAGATTTTGAGATTTTAATTAAGACATCAATTCTTGAACATCAAAATAGGTGGCCTGAGGAGTCCATATGTAAGGGAGGGCAGTCTGGTCCAGAAGTTCCAGAGATCCGGAAAGCAGCAGATGACATCTGTGTCCCCAGGCTGTGGTACCACAAGAGGCTGCATCTTTTGCCAGACCAGACTGGATCCAGGGTCATCACTCTCTGGTCTTCCTTCCACGCTTCCTTCCACGCTGTGGCTCTGCTGTTGGAGATGTGGCAGGAGGAGGAGTAGGACCTGGAGGAGGAGAAGGACTAGTAGGACCTGGAGGAAAAGGAGGAGGAGGAGGAGGACCTGGAGGAGGAGGAGGAGGAGGACCTGGAGGAGGAGGAAGAGGATCATGTGTGTGTTCACAAAGGTGTGTATCAGATGTTATTTGGGCTCTCAACCCCTTATTGAGAGCCTCCAACATTAAGGACTCGCACATGAGTTGTTGTCCCTCCTCCATCCTCTGCATTTTACCAGCAATGATGGCAGCGAAGTCCTCCTCCATGGTGTGTGGTGCTCCCAGGGCCTCTGTAGCCTTCCAAAAGAGGTCTATGGCAGCCTCCTCTAGGGTACTCCTCCTCCTGCCACTTTCTATTTGCAGGTGTAGGGGAGGGACCTGCATATCAGCCAGCCTGCTCGGCCCGGCCACCTCCTGGCTGAGACTTCCCTGTGTATGAAACAGGGACATGGTTTTAGTGTTTGCATCATCAATCACAATCATAAATTAGTACTCCAAACTAACATCTAGTTAACATCATTGATTGGACAAGCAGAAATATTTAGAGGAATGCTTTACCTGGCTCAATCTGGGCTCCTCCACATGTTGCTGTCTGGAAGGCCCAGGTTGGGCGTCAGAAGCCTCAGCTGGGGGGAAGGAAGCGTGGAAGGAAGACTGGAGAGTGATCACCCGGGTTCAGTCTGGCCTGCTAAAAAATGCAGCCTGTCATAGTACCACATCCTGGGGACATAGATGTCATCTGCTACTCCGGATCTCTGCGAATCCTGGACTTTCTGGCTCTCCCTTACATATGTGCTCCTCAGGCCACCAATTAGGATCTTCAAATATGTGATGTCTGCCGTGGGGATCACCTGCTTCACAATTTCCAACAATTGATCCAGCGCTGCCTTCCTCTTTGTTTGGTTCCTGTAATGTGGGTGGTTGATCTCCCACAGATAAGGCAGCTCCCTGAACATGTCAATGAATATTGCCATGAAGTCAGTATCTTGAAAGATATCCATTTTCACTGCAAGACACAACACAAAACAAACCCTAATGTTAGCCAAAACTCTCCTAATCTTGTTACAATATAGGCCTCAATGTAGAAGCAGTATAGGCACAAGTATGTCTCTTACCTTCGTTCTTATGATCAGCGCCTCCAATGCTCCTTCCTCCGCTCACAGATCGTATGTAATACACATGTGTGGTACGCTTTATACACACTACGCATGCGTGTAACTCTGCCCGCCCCTGACGTTCTTTCTAGTCTATTCTCCGCCCGTTTTTGTTCTGCGCAGTGGGGGAAGAGCACACGGCAGATACACCGCTGGTGCGTGCTAATTACAGGAGCGAGGAGGAGGAAAGCCCAGATCCGGAGACGTCCCGATCCAGAAGGAGATTTAAGGCCTCAAATATGTCCTTTGGGGAGATGTTGGAGATGGTGGACATCCTGAAGAAGGCCGACTATAATGGAAAGTATGGACCTTACCCCAACCCCAATGTCCGAAAGGCCAAGATCATGGCGAAAGTAGTCAAGAGTCTGCACCGGCATTTCGGGGTACGACGATCGAAAGATCAGCTCAGGAAGCGGTGGTCAGACCTCAAATTACGAGAACATGAGCAGTACAGAAAGATCCGGAGAGTGCTGCAAAGAAGTAAGTAGTTGTGCTGTGTTCCTATTCTTTATGTTTATTACGTTCGTGCTCCTCCATGTGCTTTTCTTAAAAGTGTACACTTTAAAATGTCAACTTTCATATTCATGGGCACATTATTCGTTCGTATCAAACATTTTTCTTTCCGACTATAAAACACCATTGTTTTGGCCATATGCATTTGGCCACATTTTTTATGCACTACTTTGGTGGTGTAGATGGGTTTGTTACTAGAATGAAATGCAAAATAGATTCTGTGTAAGGAGAGGACACTGAGCAGCTGTTTTCACATCTGGACGCTGGAGCACTAGTGTGGGACACCAGAACACCATTTTTATTAGGGAGGCCACACAGGTGCTCCAGTGTATACTATAGGGGGGGTCTCCATCTGTGAAGCTTGTGCAAAACAGGTAAAGTATTGCAGCTTGACAAAGGACACTGAAAATGCTACATCTTGGAACTCTGATAAAATTGACAATTATACCCCACTTCCAAGCAATGTTTCCTATTTATAGTTCTGCCATCAAATATGTGTGTGCCAAGTATAGCATTTTTGTTTTACATAGGGGAGAAAAGACTCGGAGGACACCCCTCATCCGAGGAGACCACAGACCCCCCACCTCTGGAAGAAGGGGAAATACCCCCAACCCAAGAAGAGCAAGAGGAGGAAGATGTGGTGGAAATTGTCACCACAACAGGTGAGTGTCTGCGACCACAGGCTCAGGTAAGAGATGGATGCCGGCATATTTTTGATACCTGTTTTTGTTTTGCTCTCTTTTTAGGTGATCGTGATGTTGTGGATCCAGATCCGTTCACATCAGAAAGTGCCCAGATCCTGATCGGGGAGATCATGAGGTGTGATTTACAATTGGAAAACCTGAAGAAAAACATCAATGATGTTATCCAAAAAAATAAGAACATCATTGATGTTTTGGGACGAGTTTAAAACCCCTCAAAATCACTTTCTTCTTTTGTGTTCTACAAATTTTAAAATGTTTTAGCGATTTTTCTAAAAGCTAAATTTGGAGGATGCACACAGTGTGCCAACATGTGCTATCTGCCAATCACGGGAGATCAATGGATGCATTTTGGGGGTGCAACCCCTTCCTCAATAATTAAGTAGCTGAGAGGAAGGGGTTTCTCCCCCGCTAGCTACCATCCCCCGTGATGGTAGCTAGCACATGTTGACATTCGTAAATTGGTGTGCCTCTTCCAAATTTGGCTTTTCCTGGGGTGACTTCAATATCAAACACAGTTCCTAAATACTCATGTCTGATATTGCCTTCAAGTTCTACCAAATGTGAACTTTGTAAGTTCCAAGATTTGTGTCTTTCTTGTTGGTTTTACACATGCCTGTTTTATCTTAAATGGACATTTCTATTTGTGATAATGCAGCCCCAAAAATTGTTATACAACAAACATGTTGGTTTGTTTTAAAAACCTTTTCTAAATGCACATGTGATTGTGCAGGTATTAAAATGATTGTTAATGAAGAATGTATGGATTATTGTGTCAACACTAAAACACTTTGGTGGTGATGTAATTGGTGTTTTCTGTGAAAATGGGGGTTATTTCCTAAGGGCAAATCCTCTTTGCACTACTAGTGCAGTTTCAGTGCAGTTGCAAGTGCACTTGTAGTACAAAGTGTCTTTGCCTTTAGTAAATAACACCCAACAGTGCTTTGTATAAGGTTACACAATCACGCCATTTTCAGGACTCCCCACATTTCGGACAGGGTCAGGTAAAAGAAACACAAGCAGGAAATGTCACCAAAGATTTGTTTTTGTTTTTTTTCTATTTGATAAAGGCTTCACAAATTGTCTGGCATATTGATGGCCCTCCTCCCCACAAAAAACTCAAGGTATCTTAACCGGACATCACGGGCACTCAGGGAGGGCAAGCCAGGACAGCCACTTTTAAGCGCCGTCAGGGTTGGTTCATTAATCATTCCGGCCTCAGGCCCAACTGAGCCAGCAAAGTTGGCAGAATGTTTGCGTAAAAAGTTATGTAGAACACAGCACGCCAGGATTAGATGATTAAGTTTATACTCCGCCATATGGATGGGTGTCAGAAATAGGCGGAACCGGCTGCCCATGATTCCAAATGTGTTCTCCACCACTCTTCTGGCTCTGGCCAGCCAGTAATTAAAAACCCTCTGTTCCGGGGTGAGGGTCCCCATCGGGAATGGCCGCATAAGATTATCCCCCCAGCGCAAAGGCTTCATCCGCAACGAAGACGAATGGGAGTCCTTCCACATTGTCTTCTGGAGGTGGCAAGTCCAAGCTGCCATTCTGGAGACGCCTGTAAAACTCCATCTGGGCGATTACTCCACCATCGGACATCCGGCCATTCTTCCTCACGTCCACATACAGGAACTCATAAGTAACCGACACCACTGCCAACATCACAATACTATTGAACCCCTTGTAGTTGTAATAGTACGACCCCGAGTTGGGTGGTGGGATGATGTGGACGTGTTTCCCATCAATTGCCCCTCCACAGTTAGGAAAGTCCGACCGCTGGGCAAAGTGGGAGGCCATAGTCTGCCATTCCTGTGGCGTGGAAGGAAACTGTTGAGGAAAAAAAAAACATTATTATTATTGCACATAACCATGGAAAACAGATTATAGACACAAAACATTCTTGGCCAACATCCAGATCACATTTATTAAGGGGAATTTTACAACACCAAAGTATAAGGTACACCTATCATATTCCCCCTCCCACCCCTTCTCATGGGTCATTTCTAACATTATAGGGGGGGGTGATCTTGGACAGGTAACCCTCTTCACTTCATTGAGAGATGAATGCCTAAATACAGGGTATTACTTGGAACAGCCCCTCCTAAGTTACACTATTGGCAGCCCACTAGACAGGTAAGAAGTGTCATAATACAAAGATATAAATACACATTGTACACATTAGAGCACATTTTGACATTCTGCTATTACCTATCAAGATAATAGGATACAAAAACTTGAAACAGTACCATTTGAAAGTATACAGGAGGCCCTTGCACTACATGCTTTGGGGAATTCATCCATACATCTGACCACAAAAGAGATGGGTATAGTGTGTATAGGTTTGGCAAAGTCAGCAGATAGATGATTGGGGATAGATAGATAATTGGTATCAGCTGACTTAGCAGTTAGGGGGGAAGGGGGGTTAATAAAAATTATTTGGGGACACTACAAAAAAAAAGCCTCTGGCACTCTGCCTGAATTTAAAGCACAAATCACATTTATAAACATTTTAGGGGGTGTTTGGGGTAAAGCACTACTATGGAGTTGATAAAATACATTGTTACAGTAAGTGACTACATGAGGTGAATATAGGGCCAGAAGAACATGCTGGGAAGGTTAGTGAAGGCAAATAGGTATGAAGGACAAAAAAAAAAGATTACCTAAAAATCCAGCATGCATGAGAAAAAAAAAGGGGACATTCACAGCATATTACAATCATGTTAATTAGGGAATGAGGAAAGAAATACAATATATTAGCAAACATTCAATACAATAAAATGTGATATTAAAGGATAAAAATCTTACCTTTATATACTCCTTCTGCAGGACCTGGATGGTGGCAGAACAAGTCTCTGGGATAATGATCCCCAGAGCCTGGGGGGAGATGCCTGTCGAGAACTTGAGGTCCTGTAGGCTTCTCCCTGTCGCCAAGTACCGCAGGGTAGCGACCAACCTCTGCTCTGGAGTGATGGCTTACCTCATGCAGGTATCCTGCCTGCTGATATACGGGGTGAGCGAAGCCAACAAACGGTGAAATACGGGGTCCGTCATCCTGAGAAAGTTCCTGAAATCGTCAGGATTATTCTCATGGATCTCACGGAGCAAAGGCATATGAGAGAACTGGTCACGCTGAAGCAACCAATTCATGGTCCATGAACTCCTCCCCACCCTGTTCATGGACTGGACTTGTGTCAAGGTCAAGTCCCCAACACCAAGCCCCCATACAGCACGAACTCTACGAGGAGTACGTATATGCAACATGGCTAGAAAACGGTCGGCTGCTCAGAACGAAGTAACAGAACGCACTGAAGAACAGCAAGGCCTGTGAAGAGTGACCTGAAAAACAGCAACAAGCAGGCAAGATCGCACAGAAAACTCCGATACGAACTTACTGCACGCACTGAAGAGCAGATACGATCTGAAAGCCACGAGTCTGAAAAAGCGCGAATCGTCTCTCACCAAACTTTTACTAACACGAGATTAGCAAAAGGAGCCCAAAGGGTGCCGCGCTTGGTTCTGAACTGGCCTTTTCTAGTCTCGTCGTACATGGTGTACGTGACCGCGTGGTTGGCGATTGGAAATTCCGACAACTTTGTGCGACCGTGTGTACGCAAAACAAGTTTGAGCCAACATCCGTCTGAAAAAATCTAAAGGATTTTGTTGTCGGGATGTCCGATCAATGTCCGATCGTGTATACGGGGCATAAGACTATTTTTAGCAAGTTGATATGGAACTTTTTGGATACCTCAGATTTAATGAACAAGTTAGACACATGGAGATTAATGTTTCCTCCATAGGTTTCCCATATAGGTTTGTACTAAAAATATTTTTTATTTATCTTATGCACAAATATCGTTAAATCTAAAAAAGTTATCTGTGAACTGTCATATGCCATTGTGAAATAAAGATTATATGGATTGCTTTTTGGATGCTCAAATAATATCAGTGACATCCAAAAATCAAAACAATGTAAGCATTGTATGCCTTCAAGTATAATTATTTGCATTATGGAAAGCTGCATTTACCTAGCCTTTTCTGTTAGGTATACTAGAATATAGTGTCTCAACATCAATTGTCACCAATATAGTTCATTAATCATAGTGAGTAGGGATGGGCCGAACGACCCCCTGTTCGGTTCACACCAGAAACTTTCAAACATTGGAAAGTTTGTAACCGAATAACAAACTCCATTGAAGTCTATGGGACCCAAACATGAAAAATCAAAAGTGCCCATTTTAAAGGCTTATATTCAAATAGTTACATAGTTACATAGTTAGTAAGGTTGAATAAAGACATCAGTCCATCCAGTTCAACCTGAGTGAGTGTGTGTCTACAACCCTGACCCTTGTCCCTAACCCTGTACATCGCACACTCACATCAGTCCCTACCCTCAATCCAAGGTCCCCATTCATATACTAGGGTCAATTTTGGACAGAAGCCAATTAACCTACCAGCATGTCTTTGGAGTGTGGGAGGAAACCGGAGCACCCGGAGGAAACCCACGCAGGCACAGGGAGAACATGCAAACTCCAGGCAGGTAGTGTCGTATAATTGGGCATACAATGGTTATGGGGGTCCAGGTACTACCCTGGGGGACATGTATCAATGAAAACAAGTTTGTAAAAAGCAACATTTTTAAAAGAGCAGTGACACATCTGTACTGTGAATAAAAGCTGCTGCAGCAATAATTGCATTTATAAAGCCCAAAAAATGAAATGTTCCCTGCTTTATTTTCAATTGTTTCTATTAAGTTTTCACAGTAAAACAAATATTTACACAACATAGATGTGATAGACATCTGAATAGTCATTAGAAGATACATTAGTACAGGTAAGTAGATAAATAACATAGAAATCCTGCATCCTATAGGTCCAGTGACTGCTTGAGCCTTGCGCTCATTCTCAGTATCTGTACCACTGTAGCACTCCTGGCACCCCTTAACAGGAGCTAGCTGTGCCGTGGAGTACAGAGCCGCACCCTGTATAGCGTTTTAAACTGGACTACATACTTATTTTAAATTGTGTAGTCAATTTTTCCTGAATGACAACTCTTTTTTTTTTTTTTTTCTTATATTTGAATTTTTATTAGAGAATAATCATCATACAAAATACACATCTTTCAATTACATCTTAAAACTTAAAACCTTCTAACTACTCTCTTACTTCTAATCCCCTACCACCCCTCTTCCCCCATCCCTCACCCCTGCCTGATCTGTTGTCCTTATTCTAGTTCAATCCAATTCAATCATACCCTGCGCATATTTCTCAGACGTTTTGAAAACATTTCATTTATCTAATAAAACAATGGTCGCAACTTCCTTTATCCTGGATAGGGAAGATTAATGCAATCAAAATGACTATTCTACCCAAATTGCTTTATCTATTCAGAGTCCTCCCTATTCCAATTCCTTCCTATTTTTTGAGAATAGTACAAAAAAGAGCAACTTCGTTTATATGGGGCTCCTCTAAACCACGTATACCTATACACACACTACATCTTCCCAAAAATAAAGGAGGCCTGGGATACCCTAATTTTACTAACTACTACAGAGAAGCACATTTGGCCAGTCTGTCCAAATACCATGCAAAACAGGAAATCCCATTATGGGTATTTATAGAGGCTTCAGAAAATGACCCTCTATTAATATCAGATTTATTATGGCTTGATCCTAAAGACCGCTTTAAAATTCATAATCCCATAACTAAACACTTCTTATCTCTCTGGGATAAACTAAAAACCAAATATCAGTTACAATCTCCACACAATCCTCTCCTTTCTTTTATCAGAAATCCGGCCTTTTATCCGGCATGGATCTACCCAAATTCTTTTAAAGCTTGGACAACATCAGGCATTCAGACACTAAATGACTTCATAGCATCTAAATCATTCCTTTCATTCCCATCGCTTAGAGAAAATGATCTACCAAACTCTGAGATATTTAGATATCTCCAAATCAAAAATTTCTATACACCATTCCTAAAGGGGGATACACCATTATCCCAATTATCCATTTTTGAATCAATCTGTACAAAAGATCCATTTGCTAAAGGTACAATTTCATCACTTTATAATCAATTATATGGAGTAGCAAATCTTAATAGACCCTCTTACGTTCAGAGGTGGGAGGAGGACCTGGGACGAACTTTAGAAGACACGGACTGGTCTAACATATGGCTCACATCTAAGTCATCTTCATCCAACATCTTAGCACTGGAGACAAATTATAAAGTCCTAACTCGTTGGTACCTTGTACCCGCTAGAGTGGCAAAATATTCACCTAATACCTCAGCTCTTTGTTTTCGAGGATGCCCAGAAATAGACACATATTTACACATATGGTGGACGTGCCCAGTAATCCAAACCTTCTGGAAGGAAGTCTTCGTGATTGCATCTAAAATATTTAAAAAAATAATACAACCAGATCCATATTTAACCTTACTTAATCTAAAACCGGAATTGTTAACACTCTCTCAATTCAAACTTATGATCCAACTAATAATGGCTGCAAAACAAACAGTGGCCAAGGCATGGAAATCTCCTACATTGGTACTAGCAGAAACAATTCACAGAATGAATAATACAATGTCCCATGCTAAGATGGTAGCCATCGATCAAAATCAAATTCCAAAATTTGAAAAACTTTGGCACCCTTGGATAAAACAACAGTTCCTGTCAAACTTCAATGACTCTGTCCTGTTGCCATGGTAACAGATTAAATGACTTACAGAGACACCCATTCTAAGGCTTCAAAGAGAACTAAAAGAATAATAAACTGACGAGCGGGACAACCTTGTGGACCATACCTCTACCTTTCAACCCTTTTTCTTCTTTCTCTTTCCTTTTCTCCACCTTATGATTAAAGCTCATTATCAGAATTTATTTGACCTATATACACTCTACTTGTAAACAATATGTATAGTAGGTATAAATCATTTAAATACCTACAAAAGTAACTAAGGAAATGATATATATCTTTAATTTAGGTTTACGTGAACCCAATGTTTAATATTTGAAATTTCATGATATTTACCTATATAAACCCTACTGTAAAACAATGAGCTTACTTTATAGATCCTTGTAAACTTACTTTATGTATCTTTATAATATTGTATACTCAATAAACTTCTTTTGACAAGGAAAACATTTCATTTTCCCCAGATTGCTTTATAACTTTCGGCACGACCCTGCTCTCCGCTGCAAAGGTACTCCATATTACAAATGTGGTCTACCCTTTGTAGACACTCTTTTACACTAGGTTTTCTTATGGATAACCATTTTTTTCCAGTAATCTTTTATCTCTGGGCACTCCCACCACATGTGAATTGTTGTTCCTATTTGTTTACAGTTCCTCCAACACTGGGAGGACCTGTCTGTCTGGAATTTGTTAATTCTTTCTGGTGTCAAATGCCAACGCACCATACACTTATAGTTTGCCTCTATCCTAGTTATATCAGATGCGTAATTATACACTGCTCCGATCATTTGTGTTTCGTCTAATTTTATACCCAAGTCTTGTTCCCATTTTTCTATGAAGGGTAAAGTCCTGTGGCCTTCTATTTCTGACAGTATATCATACATTTGCGATATTCCATGTTTTACAGGTGTTTTTGTATTACAAAGCTTTTCGATTGGGGTTAACGCTTTCTTGTCTCTAATTGGTTGAGGGATTGTGCTTACTAAATGTTTTATTTGCAAATATTCCCAGTCATTAATCCTGTGCCACCCGTGAGTCATTAATAAATCCTATTTTGTCCTAATTTTACCGTGTATAATAATATCTTTTAATTGTGTATTTCCCATGTCCCATTTCCTGGAAAAAAAAATTTGTGCCCAATAGTGCGATTAAAAGTGAATTATATTTCCATTTTTCTTTTTGGTATAATGCATCCCATATCTTAAATACATTTTTAGTTAACTCATGTGTGCCACTATGTGTTCTCAGTTTCGGTGGGATCCAAATATTTTTTTGAAGCTGTGTCGTGTTTAGTGTGTTTTCCATTTTTCACCCATCCCTTTTTAGTGTTTGTGTTTGCCCATTCTACTAGTCTTGCCAGTATAGTCGCCTTATAGTATCTTTTTATGTCATGAAGTGCCAACCCTCCTTTTCCTTTTTTCCTAGTTAGGAGAGAATTATTTACCCTGGCTTTTTTATTTTGCCATATGAATTTCAAAATTATTATTTTTATTACTTTCACCACTTGCCTACAGGGCACTTTCACCCCCTTCCTGCCCAGACCAATTTTCAGCTTTCAGCGCTCTCACACTTTGAATGACAATTACTCGGTCATGCAACACTGTACCCAAATCAAATTTGCGTCCTTTTTTTCACAGAAATAGAGCTTTCTTTTGGTGGTATTTAATCACTAGTGTATTTTTTATTTTTTGTGCTATAAATAAAAAAGACTGAAAATTTGGTGAAAAAAATGCCTTTTTCTTTGTTTCTGTCATAAAATTTTGCAAATTAGTAATATTTCTTCATAAATTTTGGGCAAAATTTATACCACTACATATCTTTGGTAAAAAATAACCCTAATTAGTGTATATTATTTGGTTTTTGTGAAAGTTATAGAGTCTACAAGCTATGGTACAAATCATTGAAAATTGATCACACCTGTCACACCTGATCAAACCTGATGTACTGATCTCATTTCTTGAGACACTAACAGGCCAGGAAAGTACAAATACCCACAAAATGGCCCCATTTTGGAAAGCAGACACCCCAACATATAATCTATGAGGCATAATGAGACTTTTTCACAGCCTTGCCACATACAGAGGCCTGCCAGGGAAGTAGCACCTTCAGGCATTCTACAACCAAAAAAATGAAAACACATTTTTGTCCCACAAAGTTGTCCATTTTTAAGATATTTCCAACACATAGCATGTACATAGCAAAAATGACACCCCAAAATACATTCTGCTACTCCTCCTGAGTATGGCAATACCACATGTGTGAGACTTTTACACAGTCTGGCCGCATACAGAGGCCTGCCAGGGAAGTAACACCTTCAGGCATTCTACAAGCATAAATTACACATCTCATTTGTCAACCACCTATTACAGTTTTGAAGGCCCTGGAGCCCCAGGACAATGGAAACTCCCACAAAATGACCCCATTTTGGAAAGCAGGCACCCCAACGTATAATCTATGAGGCATAATGAGTCTTTTGAACTGTTCATTTTTTTCCAGAAGTTTTTGGAAAATGTGGAAAAAAAATGAAAACGCATTTTTTTCCCACAAAGTTGTCCATTTTTAAGATATTTTCAACACATAGCATGTACATAGCAAAATGACTACCCAAAATACATTCTGCTACTCCTCCTGAGTATGGCAATACCACATGTGTCAGACTTTTACACAGCCTGACCACATACAGAGGCCCACCATTGAAGTAGCACCTTCAGGCGTTCTAAAAGCATAAATTACACATCTAATTTCCTGACAACCTATTATTTTTGAAGGCCCTTATATTTCTAACACATAGCATATACATACCAAAAATTACACTCCAAAATATATTCTATTGAGGAAAGGCTAAAAAAAGTATTACCTGTGGTTTTAGTAGTGTCCCCAGAGAAGAGAATTAGTGCAGGCAGCAGGCAGCGGGCAGGGATGTGCTTATCAACAATAGTAATTATCCAGGCAGCAGGCAGGAATATTGTCTATAGTCAGCACAAGGATATTGTCAGCACAGCCAAAGCATAGAAATTGTCCAGGCAGAGAAGGGGGGCGGGAGGCTAGCCTAGGTCATTGTAGCAGTGCTGCATCCTAATATATGAGATATAGATAAAGAATAAGGGTTCCCCTAGGTGGACTTTATAGGCACTGATGTTTGAGCTTGATTGGAAATATATCAAAATGTGCAACAGTATACTAGTATACAACTTTTATTAAGAGATAATATTAAAAACAATACAACGAAACATAGAAGAATCTAGGTAGTTCATTTGTGTCATCATACAAAAATAAGTATATAAAAGCTAATGAAACAATGAAACAAAGGGGAAACTCTTCTCACACCCAACGCGTTTCGGGGTACAGTATATTCTTCAGGTGTGTGGAAAGAAAGAGAAGAGAGTGATTTATATAATATGAGATGATTGTTCACACTGTTTCGTTGTTTCACATTAAAAGCCTAAAACCAATGTGGCACCGGATATTGATACTGGTAGATTTGTTGTCTAGCGACAAAGGTGGGCATCAAGAAAATTTCCGAGTATATACCAAATAGTGTTATAGTCTAGGCACTGGACAGCCTGATGCTGTGATATCTATATCTTGTCCAGGCAGAGACAGCCAGCACAGCCATAATATTGGGCCTGGTACACCGTTACCTCCCTGCACTCATTATTGTACCACTCTCCAGCCCTTCGTAAACATACTGCCTCTTGCTACAGCTAATTATTTCCATAGTCCAGGTAGCAGGCAGAGGTGTGGTCAGTTTATGCTGCAGGCAGGGGGATGGCGGCAGTAAGTCAGCAGCAGGCTGAGGGCCACAGTCAGGTTAGACCTGTGCACAGGGGCACAGGGGTAGAGGCTTCGACCCACCCAAATCTCTATGAAGCCTCTGGACTCCAGACCCTAATCCGGAAATTACGAAACCCGGAGACAACAAAAAAAAAATTTTCTCCATCCGGAAATCCGGACATTTCTGGAGCCCCTCACATGTGAGACCCCTGTGTCCTACAGTAGCAGGGCAACAGATCAGTCCAAGCGGTAGGCAAAAGCATAGTCCATAAAACAGGCCAGGGTCAGATGACGTGCAAGCAGTCCAAACAGTAGGCAGAAGCGTAGTTGGTAAAACAGGCCATGGTCAGTTCACATGTAAGTAGTCCAAACAGTTGGCAGAGGCATAGTCAAAAAACAGGCAAGGGTTAGTTCACGTAGAAGGCAGTGGCATGGTTAATTTAGGAAGCATGGGAAATGGTCAGCACAGATGATGAAAATGGGGAAATGGTTAAGAATATGGGCTAATATTTTAGGGATGTGTGATACAGTCTGAAGCATTCACCAATGCAAAGGCCGGGTTCAAGGGGACACTGGGGACAATGGTAGCTGGTATCTCTTCGAAATCCTTTACTGCTGCGTACTCAACATCTTTTTTGGCGTCTTCGACCTGCTTCAGATGGTGGAATGTAGTCCGGGAAGTGGCGTTCATGAAGTCAGCTAACAACATCAGAGCGAAGGTTTTCTGGGGGGGGTCTTTGATGGTAGATGAGGGACGTGACAACTTCTTCAATAAATTTTAGGAAGTGGGCAGGACTTTCGGTGGATTTGGTGTAAATTACATAGGCATTATAAATGGCCAAATTAACTAAATAGAGTTCTACTTTCTTGTACCAGAAACGGGACCTCCTTATTGCTAAATAGGGCTGAAGCATTTGGTCATTGAAATCTACCCCCCCATGTACAGATTGTAATCTTGTATGCATTTTGGCTTTACAATGGGACCTCATCTTCTCTGAACTTCAACTGTAGTGTCGTCATGGATGGTGGACATCATGTACACATTCCTGGTATCCTTCCACCTCAAGGCCAGCACTTTGTTGCATCTCAAAGTTGCTCTTTCTCCCCTTCACAATTTCTTATTTACTACGGCTTGTGGGAAGCCCTTCCTATTCTTTCTGGAGGTTCCACAGGCCAGGGTTTGTGTGAGGTATAGGTGTTTGAAAAGGGGCAGGCTTGTATAGAAGTTATCCAGGTATATGTGGTAACCTTTCTTCAGCAGTGGCTAGGCCAGGTCCCATACAATTTTACCAGTTGTGCCCATGTAGGCCGGGTACTCAAGGGGCTGGAGCTGGGAATCTCTTCCTTCGTCTATGCAGAATGCATACAGATATCCCGTGACTCTCTCACAAAGCTTATAAAATTTCACTCTGTATTTGGCCCTTTTGCTAGGAATGTATTGTTTTATTCCTAGCCAGCCTGAAAAGGGTACCAGGGACTCATCTACACATATATGCTTATCGGGGGCATAGAGTTCTGCAAATCATTGGGAAAAGAAATTAATGAGTGGGCAAATTTTATATAATTTATCGTAATTTGGATGATTGCGGGGAGGGCACTGGGTGTTGTCACTGAAATGAAGAAAGCGCATTATCATCTTGTTTCGGGACCTGGACATTACAAAAGAATAAATGGGCATGTGGTGAATGGGGTGGGTGGACCCATAGGCATGTCCTTCATTTTTTTTTTTGAAGCCCCATGTTTATGGTGAGGCCCATAAACATTTTGAACTCCCCCAGAGTCAAATCCTTCCACTCAAATGGATGGGCGTATGAAGATTGGGCTTGTTGGCAATATGCTGCTGGGCATATAAATTGGTCTGGTCCACGATGAGTTGCAGCAAAGTTTTGGGAAAAAATAAATTAAAAAATAAATTTCAGAAAAATTTGGGGTATTGGCCTGCACACCTGGCTGAATTCTTGCTGATCCTGAGATGGAAGGCAGCCATGTTGGATTGGCAAAACCATCTGGGAGATATGTAGCGGCCCTGGCTTTTGGGGGATGTGGCACTCCAGTGCTGGTAGTTGGAGTTCCTGTGCTGGCATTTGGGCATGATGCTGCGGAAGTGCTGGTACTGGAAATTTTTGTGGTCTTTCGCTGGCGGCAGCTCTGGTACTGGGCCTTTGGTTTTGTGGTCTATCGCTGGCAGTAGCGCTGGTACTGGGCCTGGGAATTTGATCCTGGGGTATATTGCTGGTGGCTGCCTGGTTTCCAGAGCGCTGTGCTCTTTTAGGAGGGATCCATTCTTCCTCTGATTCGTTTGCCACTATCGATCGGTTCAAATGCTGAATTTGATTCATGATCGGAATTGGCATTTGAATCTGATGAGAACTCCCCGCTGCTCTCATCAGTCATGGAGAGGATCTGAAACGCCTCCTCACTTGTATAGAATCTTTTGGACATTTTTCTAAAGGGCTGTGCGACAGGTGACAAATTACGGTTACTGATGGGCGACAGGTGATGGGTGACAGGTGACGGTCACTGATGATCGACAGGTGATCGGTGACAGGTGACGGTCACTTATGGGTGACAGGTGACGTGTGAAAGTCACTGGTGGGTAGCAGGTGATGTGCGACGGTCACTGGTGGGTGACAGGTAACGGGTGACAGTCATTGATGGCAGTCTCTGATGGTGACTGGTGCACTTTATGGGACTGATGAGGGTCACGGATGAGTCACTGATGACGGTCACTGATGATGGTCACTGATGGGTGACAGGTGCACCGCTGACGGCAGTCTCTGATGGTGACAGGTGCACTTTGTGGGCACTGATGGGTGACAGGTGCACTTTATGGGCACTGATAGGTGACAGGTGCACTTTGTGGGCACTGATGGGTGACAGGTGCACTTTGTGGGCACTGATGGGTGACAGGTACACTTTGTGGGCACTGATGGGTGACAGGTGCACTTTTATAAGCACTGATGTGGTGACTGTTTGGTGACAGCTGTAATGGGGGGGGGGCGATGTGACAGGTTCTCTTTTATGTGTTGTGTTGGTGCAGTACAGTACAAACACAGATCGGTCACTCACTGCTCCTGGCTCTTCTCTCCTCACACTGGTGTGTGAGGAGAGAAGAGCCGGTAACAGCTAGTAACCGGTCTATGTTTACATTTAGTGATAGGCTGTAAATGGATCACAGCCGATCACGTGGTAAGTAGCCGCCAGCCATTGGCCGTTTACCCTTGTCGTGACGAGCAGTGTTCCTGTGAACACGCGGCCACCGACGTGACAGCGCTGCGCGCTCCCGATCGCGCGCATGTGCGGTCTAAAGCGGGGAAAACCCCTTTGTGATCGGCCGTGACGTAATTGCGGCCAATCACATGGTGAACAGCCATGCCCAATGGCTGGTCACCCCTGTCGGTGATGCACTGTGTCCCGGGGACACGGCGACACTGACAGAGCAGGGCTGCGTGCCCGCGATTGCGCGCATGCCCTGTGTAAATCAGCCGCCGGCCGGCAACAGGTTAAAGAAGTTTAATGGAATTTCTATCAGAAGCATTTGGAATTTATATATTATCTTTGGTAAAATCACCATTTTAAATATATTTATCCTCCCTATCCAAGAGATTGGTCTCCTCGAAATATTTTTTATCTCTGTTTTAACTTCATTTAGTAGTGGAATATAATTAGCTTGATATAACTTCTCTAGGGTAGGTGGTATTTTAATTCCTAAATATGCTAATTATTTTTCCCAGGAAAGGGTAATACCTGAATATAGAAAGAAAGAAGACGTGAAGGGGCGAGTGGCGCTACCTATATGTCAAATAGTGCTCTACCAAATCACTCTATAGTATTAAAAGACACGGTGTTATTGTGAAATGAATTATAACAAAACAGTTTCCATAAAGGTGATAGTGTAATGCCCCGTACACACACTCGGATTTTCCGACAGAAAATGTGTGATAGGACCTTGTTGTCGGAAATTCTGACCGTGTGTAGGCTCCATCACACATTTTCCATCGGATTTTCCGACACACAAAGTTTGAGAGCAGGATATAAAATTTTCCGACAACAAAATCCGTTGTCGGAAATTCTGATCGTGTGTACACAAATCCGCCGGACAAAGTACCACGCATGCTCAGAATAAATAAAGAGATGAAAGCTATTGGCCACTGCCCCATTTATAGTCCCGACGTACGTGTTTTACGTCACCGCGTTCAGAACGATCGGATTTTCCGACAACTTTGTGTGACCGTGTGTATGCAAGACAAGTTTGAGCCAACATCCGTCGGAAAAAATCCTAGGATTTTGTTGTCGGAATGTCCGAACAAAGTCCGACCGTGTGTACGGGGCAATATAGTTATCACACCTCACCTACCCCAGTAGGTGAGTACTAAAACCCTCTAGGTGTGGACACCAATCCTACACAGGAGAAGTTATCACCAAAAATGTAATGGCTTACAAATTAGTGTATAAAACATCCACACATGAATATCATGATAGTATAGTGATCCTCTGCTAATAACAGTGCCTATAGTGTCCAAACCCAAAATACAGGATGTGAGTGAACCTAAAAACCAAATCAAAATAAGGATGCAAAGAATAGCACCAAATAACAAAAAAGTATAAAAAAAAAAAATTGCACCAAAGTCGCAAAATATAATTATCGCACCATATACAAAAACATATAAGTGTATACATATAGTGTCCCAATCATAAAATCAAGGTGTATATAAACCCAAGATGCAAAAAAAACAAACAAAAAAATGCAAAAATCGCACCAAAAAAAAATGCAAAAATTGCACCAAAATTAAAAATTACACCAAGATGCAGTTTATCGCACCGTGTACAAAGAACACATAGGTGCATTCATCCCAATAAAGATAGCTGTTCGTGTTTAGAGGAATTGTAGCAGGTGACTTTAGTGATTACAGAATCTTGACAGGTGATTTGCGTGCTCCCCCTTAAGGGTCCCCACTTACCAGATCCTACTACCCCTACAGGGATAATGCGCATGTAGCTCCTTAGGTTGGCAGGTAACCACTGGTATCAGCCTTTGCAGTTCCTCGAGCAGCCTTGGGATAGATGTAATTTTCATAATCCTCATAAAAAAGAGAAATTGGCTCCCATAGTGCAGTATAACCAAACCAAAACCTTCCGTTTATTAAAAGAATATTTAAAAAAAATGTATAAAAGCAAACAGACAAAAAATGCAGTTCATGCAGCGTAATGCCTAGTCCCATAGGGGCTGCACTTGCCGGTATAAAGCATAGGCAACCGAGCTGTAGGTGGACAGCGTGCACTCTGGTTGCGTTCCACCAACTCGCTCAGCTTCCTGGAATTCACGTAATGTGCACAGTGACGCCGTACGCGTTTTGTCATAGACGTCTTCAGCGGCGATGTCTTACCACTGCACGTCACGTATTTTATAAGGGAGAGCGGCTTGTAACCCCGCCCACTTAACACTGACCCGCCCAGCTAATACTGGGAACCAGGAAACCCATACATCGCATAATGATGTTAAATAGGTGCAATCCTGGAGCGGACCAAATATGGTTTCAGGTGAAGGTAGATAATAATACACCCACTCTCCCTTGATTACACCATAAACTTCATAAACACAAATCAGTTAATACAGAGACCGGGGTAAATATAGAAATATAAAGATAAATTTGTACCATTAGTATAAAATCTAATTGCTCCAGAATCTCCCTAGTGACTAAGGATAAAATCTTAAGGATAAACTTGGTAAGAGTGTAAAGCCAGATATTACCCAGTAAAACTGTCTAAATAACCATTAACCATTACTGATTACTCAAGCCCTTTGGCCCGTAAGGTGTAAAAAGTGACACAGTGTAGGGTTAAGGATAAAATGAAAATAAAGATAAACATAGAGTTACAAATAAAGGAAGAAAGTACCTATAGAGATATAAAAATAAAATAGATCGCCTAGTCCAAAAGGCAGCAAATACAAATAGTTTCTTATTGAACCTGGCTCAACAATTAACTGGCATACCTCCAATTACCTGGTAGCCCAGACCCTAAATAAAATCAGTTAATACACAGACTGGGGTAAATATAGTAGTGTGAGAAAAATTTGTACTATTAGTATATAGTCTAATTGCTCCAGAGTCCCCCTCGTGGCTAAGGATAAAATCTTAAGGATAAACTTAGTAAGAGAGCAAAACCAGATATTACCCAGTAAAACTGTCTAAATACCCATTAACCATTGCTGATTACTCAAAAGTGGCACAGAGTAGGGTTAAGGGTAAAATGAGAATGAAGGTAAACATAGAAAAAGGGGAATTCCTGTTGTAGTGCCTTTTCCTCATTTTTATCTACTCCTAAGTTTAACCACCAAGTTTAACCATTTTCGCCCCCTTCCTGCCCAAGCCATTTTTCAGCTTTCAGCGCTGTCGCACTTTGAATGACAATTGCACGGTCATACAACACTGTACCCAAATGAAATTGTTATCATTTTTTCCCCACAAATAGAGCTTTCTTTTAGTGGTATTTGATCACCTCTACGTTTTTTATTTTTTGCCCTATAAACAAAAGAAGAGTGACAAGTTTTAAAAAAAACACAATAATTTTTACCTTTTGCGATAATAAATATCCAATTTTTTTTTCTTCAAAACAAATTTTTTCTCAGTTTAGGCCGATATGTATTCTTGTACATATTTTTGGTAAAAAAAAAAATCGCAATAAGCGTATATAGATTGCTTTGCGCAAAAGTTATAGCGTCTACAAAATAGGGGATATATTTATAACATTTTAATTTTTTTTAATTTTTTTACTAGTAATGGCGGCGATCTGCGATTTTTATCGTGACTGCGATATTGCGGCGGACACATCAGACACTTTTGACACATATTTGGGACCATTCACATTTATACAGCGATCCGTGCTATAAAAATGCATTGATTACTGTATAAATGTGACAGGCAGGGAAGGGGTTAACACTAGGGGGAGACAAGGGGTTAACTGTGTTGCTAGGGAGTGATTCTAACTGTAGGGGGCGGGGAGTCACTAGTGGAGGAGACCGATCGGTTTTCCTCTGTACTGGGAACATACCATCGTTCTCCTCTCCTCTGACAGGACCGTGGATCTGTGTGTCTACACACACAGATCCATGGTCCTGCTGTGTTACCGGTAATCGCGGGTGCCCGGCGGACATTGCGGTCGCCGGGCACGCGCACCGGGTGCCTAGTGACATGGCGGGTGCGTGCGACCGGCCGCGGCGGCAAGCGCCCCCTGGTGGCCTAGGAAAGCGAGGCCGTCATATGACGCCTGCCCACCACGAGAGCTGCGCCGCCTGGCCGTCAATTGACGGCCGGCGGTCGGCAAGCAGTTAATATTACTGTTTTTATAGGATTGATCCTAAAATTTGTGAGCTCGCCATACTCTTTCAGTTCTTTTATTAGGCTAGGTAGGGACAGTCTTGGTTTGGTCATATATAGGAGTATGTCGTCTGCATACGCCGCCACCTTATGATCTTCCTCTCCCACCCTGATCCCTCCTATATCCACATTATTCCGTATTTTTATTGGTAATGGTTCTAGTGTGATTACATACAGGAGTGACGAGAGCAGGCTTCCTTGCCTTGTACCGTTGAACATCTCAAAGGTAGACGACATACTCCCATTGACCCCAACCCTAGCTGTTGGATGATTGTATAGATTGTTAATCCATCTCACGATTCTTGGTCCCAGTCCTATACTCCATAGTGCATTCATCATAATTCCCCAATCTAGTTGGTCAAATGCTTTTTCAGCATCGATTGAAATAAGAAGCATTGGGGATTTACTCTTCATTAATAACATGGTTCTACTACTATTGTCTCTACCCTCCCTTCCTGGCACGAAACCTGCTCGATCTACATTAATCAATCCTGGCATGAGGTTTTTTAACCTCAATGCCAGAATTTTTGCATATAGCTTTGTGTCTGCATTTAATAGTGCTATAGGGCGGTAGTTTGAACAAATAGTTCTATCTTTGGTTATTACTGTGATATTAGCTCAAAGATATTCTTTCCTTATTTCCTCATTTTCCCCTATTTTATTTGAATAGTTACATAATACTGGGACTAGTTGTTCTTTAAATCTTTTATAATATTTAATCGTATAGCCATCCGGGCCTGGGCTTTTCCCCCCTGGTGTTTCCTTTATCGCTTTATAGATTTCATCGTGGGTAATTGGTTCTTCTAATTTCACGACACTTTCTGCTGTAAAATAACTTCCGCTAGATACTCCTGTATTTTAGATTTCCTACTCTCCTCCTCCTGTTGTGTTTCATTTTTTCTGATTGCATATAATGCACTTTAGTATGTTTTAAAAGTATTTGCAATCTCAGTTGATTTACATTTCATTTCACCTTTCTCGTTTTTTATTTTTTTCTTTATAATTTGAAGTTTTTTTCCCCTTTGATATTTTTGCTAGATATTTGCCTGGCTTATTCCCCCACTTGTACCTTTCTTTTGCTACATTTTTAAAAACCTTTCTAGTTTTTTGTTCCCTCATGTCTCTTAACTGGCCCCTTTTTATGACAATCCTCTGGTGGGTTTCTCTGTCTAGTTGTGTTTTATGTAGTTGTTCTAGCTCATATAGTTCTTTTATTACATTTTTCATTTTTATATCTCTCTTTCTTTCTTTTTTCTAGCTCCTATGGAGATCAGTTTTCCCCTAATATAGACTTTATGGGCCTCCCAAATTGTCGCATTTGTCACTTCTGGTGTGTCATTTGTACTGAAGTATTGTTCAATTTCAGTCAATATTATTTTTCAACTTCTACATCATCTATAAAGGTCTTCGTTGAATCTCCAGTTCCCTTTTCCATGCTCCCTATCGTTAAATCTTATCCTTACTGTTACTGGAGTATGGTCAGAGACCAAGATTATTCCAATCGATGCATCTACTACATACTCCAGTATTTCATGATCCACCAGGATGTAATCCAATCTCGAGTACGTATCGTGCACCGTTGAGTGAAGTGTGTAGTCCTTCTTTCTTGGATATATTATCCTCCATACGTCAACTAATTGTTGACTGTACATTTTTTTTTAATCAATTTTAGTTGTTTATTTTCTTGAATCGGTGCACCAGACGTACTATTGAGATCTTTATCTATTGAGAAGTTGAAATCCCCTATTAATATTAAGTGACCTTGTTTAAACTCCATTAGTGCGTTGAGAATCCCCTTTAGATATTTTTTAGGGTGTCTATTGGGACAGTAAACGTTTGCTAATGTATTTCTTTTCCCTTGGAGGGACCCTCTAAGGAACAAATAACGACCTTCTGGGTCAACTTTCCTTTCTTCCAAAATAAAACTGATCTTTTTCGCTATTCCTATAGCAACTCCTTTTGCCCTTTTGTTTGGGGAGTCACTATAGAACCAAGTTGGGATCGCCCGCAAATATATTCTAATATTGGAATCCGTTGCTATATGCGTCTCTTGTATGAAAATTATCTCAGCGGAATATCTTTCCAACTCTCTTAACACTGTGTGTCTTTTTTCCGGGGAGTTGAGCCCTCTTACATTATATGTAATAAACTTAACGTCAGTCATTATTTATTTTCCCTTTCCTTATTCCCCTTTCTTGGCTCAGTACACAGATAAGGATGCAGATACACAGTTCAGTTTGATTTATGTTTTAAACTATGAGTTGTCATTCAGTTGTCAAATCACCCTCTGATGAAGATACGAAATACCCCTTGCATCGAACACGCGTAGGGGAAGGGGACAGGACGGAACGTTTTACAACCTGTTGGAAAAGATTAGCACGCCACCCCATGCCGGTCGCTGTTGCCCGTTCATTTCTGCTGTTTTACTGTGGCGCCCTTAAGTGCCTTGTTACTGTGAGTACCCATTGCGGGATTTGTTTATGATTTTAATAAATTTAGTACATACTGCATCATGAACTCCTTTTTATGTTGATATATTGAGGTGCAAACGGGACTGCTGTGAGGGACAGAGGCACCAGTGCAAATCTATCCAGGACCCTGCATATAACATCGAACTCATAGAGGTTCTAAGGCGCATTCGGATCAAGCTTAATTGCAAGGTCACACACCCTAAGGTGAGGGGCTATCACCTGGGGGGGAGCACTTGTATGAGCACACAGCACTTTAGTTTGTGTTCACAATAACACATGAATGGATTGTGGAAGCTCTGTGGACTGTTAATTTGATCATTGCACAGCAACACAGCACTGAATTGCATAGAATCCCATGGATGCAGCACCAAGTCGAAATGATGCGTTTTTTTGTATTTTTAAACTTTTTATTGTTTGAACATTGCACTAACACCATATTGCATAGATGCAGCACTGAAATGCATGGATGCAACACTAAATCGCATGGATGTTTGTTTTGAATTATCTATCATTGTTTGAAAATTGCACAAGCTTTGTGGAATATTTGCAATACACAGGCTGATTGGAGCACTTTTACCTATTTATTCATTCATTGAAGTTTATTGCACATTAATGTATAGTATTAATAGATTTTGTAGATTTTGTATGTTAAGCACAATATCACTTTAATAATATTTTAGTAGAAATTTTACATTTTTATTTTGATAAGCGCAGCGTGTGTACTCTTTGGTTTAGCTTTAAGTTTAGCATATATTTTTAAATCAGTGTTAAGCAGCAAAATTGGTCTAAAGTTTTGAGGACAGTCCGGCTTCTTACCTGGTTTTGGCAAGGCTATAATAGTGGCTTCTAGCATTTCTTCGGGGAAAGAGGCAGTTGAGGCTGCATAGTTGAACAATTTTTGTAAATGCGGAGAGAGAATTGTTGCGAAGATCTGATAGTATTCTCCAGAGAACCCATCACTGCCTTGGGATTTATAAGCTGTGAGTGATTTAATTGTATTTAATATTTCTTTTTATAGTATCGGTGAGTTAAGCGAGTCCAAGGCTTCCTCACTTAGTTTGGGCAGGTTTACTGAATTAAGGAAAGTGTTTATATTGAGGTCATTTGGTTGTGGGTTGTTGGAGTCAGATATTAAGTTATATAAGTCACTGTAGTATTTCTGAAATGCATTGGTAATTTTAGTTGGATGGTAAACTGACCTGTATGGGAGTCGGTGATAGAACTGAGTTTAGAATTGTGTTGTTTTTTCTGTATATAATTATCTAAGAGTTTGCCTGCTTTGTTGCCATGTGCATAATAGGTGGCTTTAAAGCGTTTCAGAGATGTATGTTCTGCTAATAGGGCTAGCCAAAGCTTTTGTCTACATTCTAAAAGTGCTGATTGGGTGATAGGGGAAGGGCTTTGTTTGTTTTGTGTCTCCAATGTATTTAAGTTTGTTAATAGATTGGTGAGATTTTTAGCCTTCTGCCTCTTTTCCCTAGCTGCAGCTTGGATTAGCAAGCCTCTGCTATAGGCCTTGTGAGCACACCATAAAGACATTACATTCACTTCTGCATTATCATTAAGCTGAAAATATTCTTTAAGTAATTTAAAAATTTGCCCTTGATAGAGCGGGTTTGATAGTATCAAAATATTATTCCTCCAAAGGTAGGTAGGGGTACATGAGTTATGTTCTTGTATGGTAATGGTTACTGGAGCATGATCTGACCAGGTTATCGCATGTATTTTCACCTCTAGAATATTTTGTAGAATAGCGAGGTCTGATAAAATTATGTCAATCCTTGAGTAGGATTCTGAGGGGCTGAGAAATACGTATAGTCCTGCTCTGAGGAATTGGTACATCTCCAAGTATTGTAGAGATTAGTCTCTGCGAGAAATGGTTTTAGTTCATATCTGTGTGCGCTTTGATAGGAGGAGCAGTACATGGTTCTGTCCACAAGACAGTTCAAGTCCCCAGAGATAAGTAGAGATCCTTGTTTATGCGTATTAATCCAATGGCCAAGATCTTTTTAAAAAAGATGCTTGTCCAGTATTTGGCGCATACAGGTTGACTATAGTGTATAACAAATTGTTCATTTCACACACCAAGATGATGTATCTGCCTTTTGAGTCTGTTACAGTTGTATGGAGTTTGAAAGCTACTGGCCTTCTTGCCACATGATCCTTCTTTTAAATGGGCTGTTCAAGCCATGCGCATTAAGCGAGATCACTTTAATGGTCATTGTTATTTTGTGAAGTCAGTGCTATATGTGGATAAATACAGTTAGTAAAATAGTGCAATTTCTTGCTATTACCTGTAGATGGCAGCAAAAGATAGGGAATGAACTGCTGGAAGTTGAAAACTCTGTGCAGGCCTGGTTGTTCTGAAGTCATAGGCATTTTCCAATGCAGAGGTTCATCATAGCTTGCAGGTACATATGAAATAGAAGAAAATAATGAGAAAAAAACGAAACAAAATATAAAAAAAGTGAAACATATCACTATGTGCGAAAATATTTGCTTCAACATGCTGGGGGTCTTTACTCCCAGAGATCCAGAATCCTATCCAGGATGGGTTATAGAAAGGTGTGGGGTAATGCAAATTGCAAATGCTGATCATCCTTGTGTTCACCCTGGTTTAACTTTTTGCCACTCAGAGGAAATTTTATGAGTGGGAGAAGCAATAGGGCCTTCTTCTTCAGCCGGGATAAGCTGCCACTGCTTGGCCAATTTTAATCCGTGTTCCAGATTAGTAATGGCATAGGTTTTGTTTTCTCTTGTTATGATGATTTTTGTAGGAAACCCCCATGTGTAGGGTATTTTGTGATTTTGAAATAGTTTTGTCAGCGTGGCGAGGTTCTTCCGAGCCAGCATGGTGTGTTGTGAGATGTCAGAATACACAGAAATGTCCGCATATGGGTCAGGTAGAAGGGAGTTTTTTTCTGGTGAATCTCATCAAATCCTCCTTCACATAAAAGAAATGAATGTGTGCAATGCCATCTCTTGGTATTTTAATCTTTAAAATAATTTTTATTGAGATATTTCACATAAAACATAAAGTTGCGTGTAATCAGAATACAATAAAGTCCTGAGACAGATACATGCAATTGCTTGCTAAATCTTTACAGCTGACTGAATAGTAAATAAGAAGACTGTTATTGAGGTAAAAGAGGAGAGAAGAAGTACCAAGCGGGAGCAGAATAAGGAAAAAGTGAAAGAGAAACGTATCGTAGTTGCTACCAAAAACTCAAAAAACTTCCTATAAACCCTTCCAGCCATGTAGTGTGCCACTCTCTCTGTACCAAAACCTCTCAGTGACTTTTTCCTTGGGTGAATAAGGTGGACAGAGAGTGAACATTTAATGTCAAACAACTGTGTAGGTGAGCTAGAGGGCCTATAATGGCTGTATGAGGGTAGAAATAAACTATGATAACTTCCGGGGTAAATGGTAGAGTGCTCCAGGGGAATAAGGTTAGGCCCGATGCAATAGATCAATATATTCAGGTCAGAGCCATCTGAGGGAGCCCAGCACAGCTGGAGTAGGATACCATGTTAAAGTATGTGTTCCTGCTGGGTGCACGCCAGGACGTCCTGGGGGCCCTCACACACTACACCTATGGGATCTTCCTGTAGGTGTGATAAGGGTCTCCACAGCATCCCACCCCCAGGATTATGAGGTCTAAGAGGGAGGGCTAAAAAGGCGGGGTCCTCCAAGTCTTGACCAATATGGAGGTGAAGATTAAATTTATCGAGCTGTGAAGGGGTCCCTCCGACGTCTCAACTAACCGTCTCCAAAATTTCCCCCTCCTAAGGGGTTAAAGTTTCTTAGTACTTCAAAAGAGCCTAAGAGGCTAAGAAGATCCAGATAATAGGGAGAGAAAACGTGGGAAAAGGGAGGATAGAGGAGAAGGGTAAGGAGTTGATTAGCTTAAAGCAGGAGCAGATCCTGGACT
Organism: Lithobates clamitans; assembly: GCA_037952925.1. Classification (NCBI taxonomy): domain Eukaryota; kingdom Metazoa; phylum Chordata; class Amphibia; order Anura; family Ranidae; genus Lithobates; species Lithobates clamitans. Next base: position 1,207,992 of record JBBGZY010000519.1, on the reverse strand, counting down.
AGGCTCCATCCCCGGTATAAGAGTTATATTACAGAACATGGCCCAAGACTCCCATATAGCATAAAACTTCTCCATTTTGTCATTCAGCTTAGCAACTAGTTGTTTCTGGGACATGATCCAAGACACCTTTCTTTTGCAACACTGGAAAGATACCGTGGTTTTCTTCCAGGCTTTAGCTATAGTAATTTTTGCCCCCAAAAAGGACAAAAAAAGAGAGAGCCTGTAGATGTTTAGGTATTTCGGGGATGGCGTAGTTAAACAAGGCAATGTAGGGGCAGGGGCCTACTGAAACCTTTACTAATTTGCTAATTGTGTGGAAGATTTTCCACCAAAAGGTTCTAATGTGGGGACAAGTCCACCAGGTATGTAGCATAGAACCCACTAGCTCGCAACCCCTAAAACAAAGAGGTGAGGTCCCAGGATAGATCAAAGCTAGTCTAGAGGGGACATAGTACCACCTGGACAGAACCTTTACATTAGCCTCGATAAGGGAGATGTTACATATACCTCTGAAGGAGCGTATCCAGGCCTGAAACCATTCTGTTGTCGGCCACGTTCCGCCCGTGTCCTCCTCCCAGGCCTTCGCGTAGCTCGGCTTGCCCAGATTCGTCTGTAATGCGGTGTATATTAGTGAAATTCCTCCCTTTTGATCTGAAATGTTAGAGCACCAATGCTCGTAGGGGGTAATTGAGGGAGGTTCCGGTTTGGTGACCCAAATAGCGTTTAGAAAGTGTGAGATTTGTGTGAATCTAAACTGTTCTGAATTGGGCATTTCTAACTTACGTTTACAGTAGGATAAGGTAAGAGGGCCAGTTTGGGAGAGGAAGTGGCCTATCCGGTAGAGACCTTTATCCGTCCACCATCGGAAAGCCTGTATATTTAATCTCGGGGGAAATTTAGGGTTATGGAAGATGTGGGACAATGGTTTTAGGGGGGATATGATAGAGGTATGTGTGAATAGCTTAGTGCTTAAAGAGATAGAGTGTGAAAGGGTAGGGGCCATTATAGCCGGTCTTTGTTTGGAGTCACACCATAGGAGGAAGTCAATGGTATTGAGGGGTGTTGCCCACCTTTCCATAGAGAGCCATTCCGGCTTCGGGCCTTTAGAAAAGATCATCGAGATTTGTGATAATTGTGCCGCCTGGTAGTAACCCCAGAGGTCCGGCAGACCCAAGCCACCTTGGGACTTAAGGCGGAGAAGTATTTTGGATGGACATCTATACCCCTTGTTTCCCCAGACAAAGCGAATTATCTCTGATTGGAATTTCCCCAAAAAGCTCTTCGGGAGTGGGATTGGTAGCGATCGGAATAAGTATAAGAGGCGAGGCAAGAGAGTCATCTTTACGGCATGCACCCTTCCCAACCAGGATAGACCACATCTCAAACACTGTTGAAGATCCCCTCTACATTTGGTGATCATCGGGGGGTAGTTGGCTTTAAATAGGTCTTTAATATCCGGGGTCAAGTATATCCCCAAATAGGGGATGGCCATAGGAGCCCAGGAAAATGCAAAGTTATTAGTGAGCTGTGATAGTAGTTCGGGGAGGACCGTGACATTTAAGGCCGTGGATTTGGACATATTGACCTTTAAACCTAATATTGTACTGAATGAGTTCAGAACCCCATATATGACTGGCGTAGAAATTAGAGGAGACGTTATGTAAAGCAAGAGGTCATCTGCATACAGGGTGCATTTGTGTTCCTTGTCACCGCAGGTCACCCCCTTAATATTGGGATTTGTTCTAATAGCTATAGCTAAGGTTTCAATGGCTATGGCGAAGAGGAGGGGAGAAAGAGGACAACCCTGTCTGGTCCCCCTACCAATGGGAAATGATGCTGAGTATCTGCCCATTAGTCTCACCTGAGCAGAAGGTGTGGAGTACATGGAGTGGATTAGGTTCATGAAGTGAGGGCCAATGCCCCATCTTCTCAGAATCTCTGACAGGTAGCCCCAGTCTATGGTCTTGAAAGCCTTGTGTAGGTCAATCGATAAAAGGAAGCCTGTTTGTGGAGGACCCCCGTCCCATTGTGATTTAAGGAGAGAGATCACATCTATGGACCGTCTAATCTGATCGGGACCCTGTCTCCCCGGTATAAAGCCCACCTGATCTCCATGAATGTAAGAGGGGATAAAACTCACTAGTCTATTTGCCAAAATCTTGGTCATGATCTTGATGTTGTTATTAGTTAGCGAGATAAGCCGATAGTTCCCTACTTCGCTCGTGTCTTTCCCCGGTTTGGGAATCACCGAGATATATGCTGTGTTTAAATCTGTCCCCAAAGGGGAGCCTTTCCAGAGAAAGTTAAAAAACTTAGAGAGATGAGGTGCCAAGGTAGTACCAAATTTTTTATAATACCCGGTGGAGAACCCGTCTGGACCAGGAGAAGAGCCTACTTTCAAAGTTTTGATCGTATCGAGGACCTCTGTTGGTGAGAACGGGCTGTCCAACAGGTCCTTATGTTCTTTAGACACTGCAGGTAAACTTAATGAATCAAGGAAACTGCTTTGTGGCTGCCCTGATGAGGGACGTTGAGGTTTGTAGAGTTCCGAATAGAACCAATGGAATTCCTCCATAATTTTTGTAGGGTGCTGAGTTAGGTCTCCCGAGTGCAACTTGATTTTGGGGAAGGCTAGTTGGCGAGGTTTAGGGCTAAGTTTAACCGCCAGCTTCGAACCTATCCTATCTTTCTGGGAGTAAAAATGCGCCCCCGTCCACCTGAGGTGCTTTTCAGCAGCTGTAGTTAAGGATAAATTGAGAAGGGCCCAAGCTTTGTCCAGGTTAGCCAATGAATCTGAAATTCTGCCGTCAATTTAACAGTATCTGCTCTATGTTCTGCTTTAAGTTTAACTGACAATTGAATTAGTTTCCCCCTGATCACAGATTTATGTGCCGCCCACACCGTCGCTGTGGAGACATTCGTAGTAGTGTTTAAGCTGAAGTATTCCTTAATTGCTTCCTCTATGATCGAGGCTTGTATGGGGTCACTAAGAATAGATTCCTGTAAATGCCAGCGCGGGCGATCTCTATGTCCAGAGGGTCTGAGGGCTGTCAAAGTGACCATAGAGTGGTTGGATAAAGGGGTATCCACAATCCGGGATTTTACAAGTAAAGGGATCGAATTGGAGCGCGTAAAGACGTGGTCTATCCTGGCATAGGAGCCATGGGGTGCTGAGAAATGCGTGTAGTCTCTTGCCCGAGGGTTAATTTCCCTCCAAATGTCTACAGGGCCCGTCCCATGTATTAGCTTTGCTATTCGTACACTTTGTTTGGAAGGACGTTTAGATTTTGACAACCCAGATCCTAATTTGTCCAGGGAGAAGTCGAAGGCTATATTAGAGTCCCCGCCAAAAAATGTCTGGGCCCTGAGCCTCCAAAGCGGTCCAGTGTAATCTGTGAGATGGGGTAACAAGCCCAACCCGTGCCTAAAATGAGATAGGATACCCAAAAGCTGTCCACATGGTATAAGGAATTGTGAGATCACATAGAGTGAAGGATTACTCTCAGGGATGATAAATTGAACATACATAACCCATCAAACATAGTCTAGAGGTATTTAGGCCAAATTACCCCCCTGTCTCTGACCCAGGCCAATGGAGTTGTAGGGGCTGCAATTATCGGATCAGGAGAATCAGGGAACAGAAGTATGGGCAGTATCTTGTAATGAAGTCAAACCCTTAATTTGGGAGATCTCAGAAGTGGGACCTTTAGAGAACTGGGAGAAACTCTGAAGTTCTGAAAATGACAGAAGGAGAGTTCCGGATCAGAGCCCTGATCCATGGATATTGCAGGATATCATGGGGGAAGATTTTCTTTCGAACGTTTAGAGCTTTGCTTCAGCCAGGTAGGTTGTAGTGGACTTGCAGGCGGAGGCCTTTTCGTGGACGAAGTGGAGCTCCTACTGTTCTGGGAGGGCGATGGATCCAGGGGAATCAGGCCCAACTGGAGAAGCAGGCGTTCTCCCTCCGCAAAGGAAGAAAAGCTGTAGTTTTTGTTTCTGTAGGAAAAATTCAGACGCAGGGGCAAGGACCACCGATATGAGATTTCCTTTTCCAGCAGAAGTTGAAGCAAAGGTTTGAGGGAGCGCCTTTTTTGTACCGTGTATGGCGACAAATCTGCAAAGATCTGGATCCTGTGTCCCAGCAATTTGAGGTTGTCTGCTCCCCTAGATCTCCTCATTACTTCCTCCTTCACAGAGTAGAAATGGGGCTTAACGATAATGTCTCTGGGGAGACCATCCAAGGGAGGGGGTTGCAGAACCCTGTGTGCTCTGTCGAGCTCCAGGCGGTGCTCAGTGATATCAGGAATGAGGTTCCGCAGCAGGGTTTTCACACAATTATGTACCTCTTTTTCAGCGGATGCGAAAGTTATAGCGTCTCGATCTATTCTCGAGGTCATCGATTTTCACAAATGCTGTTTCAAGTTGTTCCTGCATATCCTGTATCCTCGCTGAGTTTTGATTAATGCGTGAAACAGCTTGGCCAGCTTTCTTTTCAATTGTGTCCATTCTTTGCCCTATTTGCTGCAGATCCGCATGGATGGATGCTGTAATTTGGGCTGCATTTAGGGCCAGGCTTTTAAAGAGCAGCTGGGAGAAGGCGTCCATCATAGAGGGGAAGTCTGAGGGCACAGGGATGGCAGAAGATGTCTCTGTTACTGACAGTAAAAGTCCTGTGTGGGGGTCCATCATAGGAGTAGATGGGAGGCCAGGGCACATCCTGCCCAAGAGGGACTCAGTGGATGAAGGAGAGGTGGCCAGGGGCAGGGGCGGAAAGTCCATACCTGGGGACTGAGGAGGCTGAGTGTCCTGGTCAGCTATGGAGTCTTCATCTCCCTCTGTGTTGTGTGGGCCTCGTGGAGCCGTCGCCATCTTGGCATAACTGGCCGGAATGCCGGCCGCCCTCATCTGACCCTCCAAGTTCCTCCTTACGTGCGCCGTTTTTCTCTGGTGATTCCCGGGGTTCTCCCCCGCTAGTGTGTCCCGGCTATATGCTCTCGGGATTGCTCAGAACTCTCCGGTGGCTGTTACAGGGCTGTGTGGAGCGGAGCTCTAATAGCCAGCGGCCATCTTCGCAGCTGCCGCGCATGCGCCTTGCCATCTCTTGGTATTTTATCAGACAAGTGCTTGATTTTAGGCAGGCGATGCGCCCGATCTACAATCACCTCCCCCTCTGGTACATCTGGCAGCAATGTAGAGATGAATCTCAATGAATCTCAATGAATCAACCCTGACGGTGCTTGAAGCTGGCCATCCTGGCTTGCCCCCCGGAGTGCCCGCGAGGTCCATATAAGATACATGGAATACTTTGCGAGTAGGGGGGCCATCAATATGCCAGACAATGTCTGAGACATTTTGTAAATAAAAAAATATTTTAAACTGAACAAATATTTGGTTTGATTTACTGCTTGTCTTTCTTTTAGCTGACCCTGACTAGAAATTTGGGGAGTCCTGAAAATGGCGTGATTGTGTCAAATTAAAAAGCACTGTTGGGTGTTATTTACTAAAGGCAAAGACACTTTGCACTACAAGTGCACTTGAGACTGCACTGAAACTGCACTTGTAGTGCAAAGTGGAATTGCCTTTAGTAAATAACACCCATTGCCAATGAAAACACCAATTTTAAAACACAAAAATGCTTTTGAGCATTGAAAGAAGAAGCCACGACGGGGAGATGGGCGGAGCCTAACGGAGCAGACATGCATTGTTAGAGCTCTGCACCGCTGAGGAGAGAAGAGAAGGACAAAGCGGAGCCTGCAGGCTCAAAAGGTATCCATTTGAACCTTTTTGCCCTAGGGAACAAACTGTGAAAGTTTGGGCAGGAAATATGGTACTGGGAGGAAACCGTGGCAGAAATAAAAATCACCTCACAAAGAGCTCACAGGCACTCACTGCGACTAAAGCAGCTCCAGTCACCTCACAAGATACAGCATCAGGGCGCTCTCACAGACAGAAAATGTCACAGCAAGACTCTCCATTTGAGTCAGATACAGAACAAATCCTCTCACAAACTTCTCCACAAGCCTCCTCAGCATCCCCAGTAATATTATTACAATTTGAAAAGATGCTTCATAAGGCTTTAAAACAAACCTCAGACCAAATAACAAAAAGCCTAACCAAAGAAATAAGAGAGCTGGGAAACCGCACCGCAGCCTTAGAAATAAAAATGGATGAAATTGAAATTACAACCCAAGTAAATATAACAGAATTGGAACAATTAAAAGAAGAGAATTTAATACTTCAAACTAAGCTCGAAGATTACGAAAATAGAGCCAGACGTCCAAACTTGCGCATAGGGGGAATACCTGAAACTGTGACAGACCTGCAATCTACTATTACTGCTCTATTACAAGAACTAAAGCCAGATATCCCTATTGAACGTTTAGAACTGGACAGAGTACACAGAGCCCTCACAGCCAAAAAGAAAGATGGACCCCCCCGTGATATAATCACAACATTTCATTATTACAGAACGAAAGAACAAATACTAATTGCTGCAAGAGAAAAAAAGGAACTTAATTTTCAAGGACACAATTATCACATTTTTGCTGACCTATCCCAACTTACTATTACTAAAAGACGATCCATGAAACCCCAACTAATGGAACTGCAACGCCACAACATTATATATCAATGGGGCTTCCCCTTTTCAGTCAGATTTAACTACCAAGGTACAATTTACAGAAGCAGATCAGCAGATGAACTACAACAAACCCTTTTAAAATTAAATCTGACAGAACCCACAAGCAGCAACTCTCCCATACGCAGAAGAATGACATCATCTTCACCTTCAGGCAGCACTCAGAAAATTTCAGAACAAAATGGGAATCATCATTCTCACAAAAGAGGCCGTTATGCCACATTATCCATGGACCAAGAAGATTCAATGGACTGACATCCTAATTCCTGATATCTCTTCATTTATTATACTAAGAGATGGTTCTCTATAAAAAACCTGTATTTATAACTGAATGTAACTGCATTCTGATAGTCACACATGTGGGATCATGTTACATTCCAGTTATATTTCTTATTACTTCTGATTCATATAGCCTTAGAATATATAAGTGAAATAAGGAAAATCTTGTTCAGTTATATATTAACAGGTAATAACAATAGATTTATTACTTTTTAGGACAAATATGTTCAAAAATCCAGAAGTAATGGAAGCTTTTTCTTTCTTTTCTTAAAACAAATATATTATTACCTAACTAGTTCCTAGAATTATGTTTTTGTTTATTCTAATCTGAAGCAATACAACCTCAATTTTATGAGTTAACATATCTAAACAGTTATATATAAATAAAATATGTAATTGTTTACTCTAAAAGGGTTAAAATCCCAAAATAATTCAAACTATCTTCATCAATACCAAAGTTATTAACAGTACCTTTCTAACTAAATTATTTAGCCTAGGGCAAGACTAACCATATACAACCACCCTGGATAAATAATTTCAACAAAAACTATATTCTGCACTCCAATTAATGAAACATCATTTTGATGTCTTTTGACATAGCACTTCTCTCCTGTAAGCGGAAGATCCGTGTACCCCCATTAGCCCTCCTCATTCTCCCAACCATATTATGTGGGAGTGTGACGAAGGCACTTATTCCCCTGAGAGAGATATTTACTCTCTTTCACGGGTAAATTGTGATTACTTGCAAAAAATAATTTATACAATGTATCATCTAATCTCATATGTTTTCTGTTTACTCTTTACTCCAGAATTCACTGGTTTCTTTTCTATCTATTCATCTCTTCAGTCCACACAGGTTGATTTGCGCAGTCAGCTCTGCATAACAAAAAGTAAGTCAAAACTATTTAATCTGTTGCCATGGCACCACTGAATATACTTTCCCTGAATGTTTAGGGAATAAATGTCCCTCAAAAAAGGACCAAAGCCTTCCGTACTTTTCATAACAAGAAGGCTCACATAGTATGCCTCTAAGAAACACACTTCACCAAAGATTCTACTCCAAAATATATTTCTCCTTTTTATCAACAAATTTACACGGCTTCTGCCTGTACCAAGCAAAGGGGAACTCTAATTGCATTTCACCGATCCACACCATTCACCTTATCATCAGAAATTAAAGACCCAGAAGGTAGATACCTGATACTCATGGGTTATATAATGGATACAGCAATCACGGTGATTTCCTACTACGCTCCTAACAAACAACCTACACCATTCCTCTCACATATATTACAAGTGATTAATACACACAAAATAGGAACAGTGATAATGTGTGGGGATTCGAACCAGGTCCTCCTCCCATTTCTAGATAAATCACCTTTTACACCATCCAAAATAACCTCTAGATTACCTTTTTCTCAACTTCTTTCCAAATACCTCAAATACCTCAGCTCTTTGTTTTCGAGGATGCCCAGAAATAGGCACATATTTACACATCTGGTGGACGTGCCCAGTAATCCAAACCTTCTGGAAGGAAGTCTTTGTGATTGCATCTAAAATATTTAAAAAAATAATACAACCAGATCCATATTTAACTTTACTTAATCTAAAACCCGAATGGTTAACACTCTCTCAATTCAAACTTATGATCCAACTAATAACGGCTGCAAAACAAACAGTGGCCAAGGCATGGAAATCTCCTACATTGGTACTAGCAGAAACAATTCACAGAATGAAAAATACAATGTCCCATGCTAAGATGGTAGCCATCGATCAAAATCAAATTCCAAAATTTGAAAAACTTTGGCACCCTTGGATAAAACAACAGTTCCTGTCAAATTTCAATGACTCTGTCCTGTTGCCATGGTAACAGATTAAATGACTTACAGAGACACCCATTCTAAGGCTTCAAAGAGAACTAAAAAGAATAATAAACTGACGAGCGGGACAACCTTGTGGACCATACCTCTACCTTTCAACCCTTTTTCTTCTTTCTCTTTCCTTTTCTCCACCTTACGATTAAAGCTCATTATCAGAATTTATTTGACCTATATACACTCTACTTGTAAACAATATGTATAGTAGGTATAAATCATTTAAATACTTACAAAAGTAACTAAGGAAATGATATATATCTTTAATTTAGGTTTACGTGAACCCAATGTTTAATATTTGAAATTTCATGATATTTACCTATATAAACCCTACTGTAAAACAATGAGCCTACTTTATAGATCCTTGTAAACTTACTTTATGTATCTTTATAATATTGTATACGCAATAAACTTCTTTTGACAAGGAAAGAAGAAGCCACACATTGTTTAATCTCAATCTTTTTAATCAAAGCACAATCACATGTGCATTTATAAAAGGTTTTTAAAACAAACCAACATGTTTGTTGTATAACAATTTTTTAGGTCACATTAAAAGTAGAAATGTCCTTTAAGGTAAAACAGGCATGTTTAAAACCAACAAGAAATACACAAATCTGGAACTTACAAAGTTCAACTTTTGTAGAACTTGAAGGCAATATCAGACATGAGTATTAATAAACTGTGTTTGATATTGCGTTCAGATGGGGTCAAGTCACCCCTGGAAAAGCCAAATTTTGAAGATGCACACAAATTGCCGAATGTCAACATGTGCTAGCTGCCATCATGGGGGATCAATGGACATGTTTTGTGGGTGCAACCCCTTCCTCTCAGCTACTTTATTATTGAGGAAGGGGTTGCACCCCCAAAACGCATACACTGATCTCCCGTGATAGCAGATAGCACATGTTGACACACTGTTTGCATCTTCAAAATTTGTCTTTTCGAGAATGTGAAAAAATGTGAAAACAATTTTCGGGAAAAAATGACAAAAAAATTAGGGATTTCGAGGGTTTTTAAACTCTCTCTAAAACATCAATGATGTTCTTCATTTTGATTTGAACATCATTGATGTTTTCCAAGTCCCTATTACACCCCATTATCTCCCCGATCAGGATCTGGGCACTTTCACTGGTGAAATGACCTTCATCCACAACATCACGATCACCTAAAATATAGAAACAAAAACACACCATGTATTATAAATATGCAGGCATACATCTCTTACCTGAGGCTGTGGTCGCAGACACTAACCTGTTGTGGTGACTATTTCCACCACGTCTCCCTCGTCCTCCTCCTGTTGGCTTTGTGGCATTTCCACTTCTTCATTAGGTGGGGGGTCTGTGGTCTCCTCTTATGAGTGGTGTCCTCCGAGTCTTTTCTCCCCTATGTAAAAAAAAATGGATATACTTGGCACACAGATATTTGATGGCAGAAATTGGAATATGAAACATTGCTTGGAAGTGGGGTACAATTGTCTGTTTTGGCAGAGTTCCAAGATGAAAAAATATTTTGTCACTTTGTCAAGCTTGAATACTTACCTGTTTTGTACAGGCTTCACAGATGGAGACACCCCTATAGTATACACTGGAGCACCTGTGTGGGCCCCCTAATAAAAAAGGGTGTTCTTGTGTCCCACACTAGTGCTCCAGCGTCCAGATGTGTAAACAGCTTCTGAGCGTCCTCTCCTTACACAGAATCTAGTTTGCATTTCATTCTAGTTACAAACCCATCTAGACAACAAAATTATTTTAAGTGAAGTAGGCCAGAAAAAATGCATTGAAATGCATCTGGACAAAACATGGTGTTTTATTGGCCGAACGAACAATGTTTCCTACAAACGAATAATGTGTCCATGAACATGAAAGTTGCTATTTTAACCACTTGACCACTGGGCACTTAAACCCCCTTAATAACCAGACCAATTTTCAGCTTTTGGTGCTCTCACATTTTGAATGACAATTACTCAGTCATGCAACACTGTATCTATATGAAATTTTTGTCCTTTTTTCACACAAATAGAGCTTTCTTTTGGTGGTATTTAATCACCGCTGGGTTCTTTATTTTTTGCGCTATAAAAGAAAAAAAGACCGAAAAATCTGTAAAAAAATGCATTTTTCTTAGTTTCTGTTATAAAATTTTGCAAATTAGTAATTTTTCTTCATTTATTTTGGCCAAAATTTATACTGCTACATATCTTTGGTAAAAATAACCCAAATCGGTGGATATTATTTGGTCTTTGTGAAAGTTATAGAGTCCAAAAGCTATGGTGCCAATATCTGAAAATTGATCACACCTGAAGTACTGACAGCCTATCTAATTTCTTGAGACCCTAACATGCCAGAAAAGTACAAATCCCCCTTAAATGACCCCTTTTTGGAAAGAAGACATTCCAAGGTATTTAGAAAGATGCATGGTGAGTTTTTTGAAGTTGTCATCTTTTCTCACAATTCTTTGCAAAATCAAGATTTTTTTTTTTTACTTTTTTTTTTTCACAAAATTGCTATATTAGCAGGTTATTTCTCACACAACGCATATGCATACCACAAACTACACCCCAAAACACATTCTGCTATTACTCTCGAGTAAGGCGATACCACATGTGTGAGACTTTTACACAGCGTGGCCACATACAGAGGCCCAACATGCAGGGGAGCACCTTCAGGCGTTCTGGAGCACCCAGGCCAATTCTGACATTTCTCTCCTACATGTAAAAATCATCATTTATTAGCTAGAAAATTAAATAGAACCCCAAACATTATATATGTTTTTTAGCTTTGTGCTTTAAAAAAAAACAAAACAGTAAAGTTAGCCCAATGTTTTTGCATAATATGAAAGATGAAGTTACGCCCAGTAAATAGATACCCAACATGTCACCTTTCAAAATTGCACACGCTTGTGGAATGGTGTCAGACTTCGCTACTCAAAAATCCCCATAGGCGACGCTTTAAAAATTTTTACTGGTTACATGTTTTGAGTTACAGAGGAGGTCTAGAGCCAAAACTATTGCTCTCGCTCTACCGATCGCACCGATACATCACATGTGTGGTTTGAACACCGTTTGCATATGTGGGCGGGACTTATGTATGCGTTCGCTTCTGCATGCGAGCACACAGGGACAGGGATGCTTTAAATTTTTTTTTTTTTTATTGTTCATTTTACTTTATTTATTTTAGTTTGATGCTTTTTTCAAAAAAAAAAAAAATTTGACCTCTTTTATTCCTATTACAAGGAATGTAAACATCCCTTGTAATAGGAATATGGCATGACAGGTCCTCTTTACAGTGAGATATGGGGTCAATAAGACCTCACATTTCACCTCTAGGCTGGGAAGCCTGAAATAAAAAAAAAATAAAAAAAAGATCCTGGCTTCGATTTTAGCGGTGAGTCGGTAGAAGCACCGGAGGGCGGCGGGAGGGGGGGACGTCCCCTCTCACCTCCCGTAAGAATGATCAAGCAGTGGAACAGCCGCTATGATCATTCTTATGGTGTAGGGAATCGCCGGCTGAAAGATCTGATATCTGAATGATGCCTGTAGCTGCACCCATCATTCAGATATCCCCGCACAAAGTCAAGAACGTTGTATGACGGCAGGCGGGAAGTGGTTAAAACACTTTTTTTTAACACAAAGTTGTCCATTTATACAATATTTCTAACACATAGCATGTACATACCAAAAATGACACCCCAAATAGATTCTCCTAATCCACCTGAGTACGGCGATACCACATGTGTGAGACTTCCACAGCCTGGCCACATACAGAGGCAGAGTATAGCCGAGTACGGCCGAGTATAGCCGAGTATAGCCAAGTATGGCTGAGCATGGCTGGGTATCACAGAGCATGGCAGGGTATGGCTGAGCATGGCAGGGTATGGCTGAGCATGGCAGGGTATGGCAGAGTATGGCAGGGTATGGCAGAGTATGGCAGAGTATGGCAGGGTATGGCAGAGTATGGCAGAGTATGGCTGAGTATGGCTGGGTATCACTGAGTATTGCAGAGTATGGCTGGGTATGGCAGAGTATTGCGGGGTATTGCAGAGTATGGCTGGGTATGGCAGGGCATGGCTGGGTATGGCAGAGTATTTCGGGGTATTTCAGAGTATGGCGGAGTATTTCAGAGTATGGCGGGGTATTTCAGAGTATGGCAGGGTATCGCAGAGTATGGCTGAGCATGGCAGGGTATCGCAGAGTATGACTGGGTATGGCTGGGTATCACAGAGTATGACTAGGTATGACTGGGTATGGCTGGGTATGGCGGGGTATTGCAGAGTATTGCACAGTGTTGTGGGGTATTGCAGAGTATAGTGGAGTATTGCGGAGTATTGCAGAGTATTGCGGGGTATTGAAGAGTATTGCGGGGTATTGAAGAGTATTGCGGGGTATTGAAGAGTATTGCGGGGTATTGCAGAGTATTGCGGGGTATTGAAGAGTATTGCGGGGTATTGAAGAGTATTGCGGGGTATTGAAGAGTATTGCGGGGTATTGCAGAGTATTGCGGGGTATTGCAGAGTATTGCAGAGTATTGCGGGGTATTTCAGAGTATTGCGGGGTATTGCAGAGTATTGCGCAGTATTGCGGGGAATCGCAGAGTATTGCGGGGTATTGCAGAGTATTGCGGGGTATTGCAGAGTATTGCAAAGTATTGCAGAGTTTTGTGGGGTATTGCAGAGTATTGTGGGGCATTGCAGAGTATTGTGGGGCATTGCAGAGTATAGTACATTATTCTGTGGCATTGTAGAGTATTGCAGGGCATTGCAGAGCATTAGGGATGGCTGAGCATGGATGGATGGATGGCCGGATGTCACTGGTTAGCGCTGTGGGCACTACAGATGCAGCCCACAGCGCTACTGCCATCCATTCATCCCCCTCTCCGCTCACAGTGTACTGATCGGTACACAGGAGGGGAGGAGAGGAACCGGCGTCATGAGATGACGCCGGTTTGTTTACATGTGATCGCTCCGTCATTTGACGGAGCGATCACATGGTAAACGGCCACGATCAGCGGCCATTTACCGGGATCCGTGATGCGCCAGATCCTCTGGACCCGGCGGTCACGGATGTGTTCAGGTGCGCGCCCCAGGGGGCGCACGAGAGGGGAACTCTGGGAAGACGTCATATGACGTGATCCCAGAGTTAAGCAACCGCCCTGCTGCTGTCATTCGGCTATGGGCCTGTTGTAAAGTGGTTAAACTGTACAACACTAAAGAAAAGCACATGAAGCAGCACGAACGTTATATAAATAAAGAATAGGAACAGAGGACAACTACTTACTTTGTTGCAGCACTCTTCTGATCCTTCTATACTGATCGCGCTCCCTTAATTTCAGGTCCGACCACCGTTTCCTGAGTTGATCCTTGGATCGCCGTCCCCCAAAATTATGGTGCAGACTCTTCACAACTTTAGTCATGATCTTGGCCTTTCTGACATTGGGGTTGGGGTGAGGTCCATACTTCCCGTCATAGTCGGCCCTCTTCAGTATGTGAACCATCTCCACCATCTCCACAAAGGACATATTCGATGCCTTAAATCGTCTCCTCTGGGATCGTGACGTTTCTGGCTCCGGGCTTTCCTCCTCCTCCTCCTCGTTGTTGCTGTAATTAGCAAGCACCTGCTCTGTCTCCGCCATGTGCTCTTCCCCCACTGCGCTGAATGAGAAGGGGCGGGGAATAGACTAGAAAGAACGTCGGGGGCGGGCGGAGTTTCAGTGTATATAAAGCGTAACACGCGTGCGTAGTACGTACGATCTGTGAGCGGAGGAAGGAGTAGAGGAAGCGCCGATCGTAATAACGAAGTTAACATTTAAACTTGGGCCTATACTGCTTAGAAATTGTGTCCTATATTGGGACAAGATTAGGAGACTTTAGCCTGACATCAGGGTTTGTCTTGTGTTGTGTCTTGCAGAGAAAATGGATATATTGAATGATCAGGACTTTATCCCCATATTCATTGATCTGTTCAGAGAGCTGCCCTGTCTGTGGCAGGTAAACCACCCACATTATAAGAATCAAACAAAGAGGAAGGCAGCACTGGATCAATTGCTGGAAATTGTGAAGCCAGTGATCCCCACGGCAGACATCACCTATTTGAAGATCCTGATTGGTGGCCTGAGGAGCACTTATCTAAGGGAGCGCAAGAAGGTCCAGGATTTCCAGAGATCAGGAGCTGCAGATGACATTTATGTCCCCAGGCTGTGGTACTATGACAGGCTGAATTTTCTGGCAGGTCAGACTGAACCCAGGCCAGCACTCTCCAGTCTTCCTTCCATGCTTCCTTCCCCCTCAGCTGTGGCTTCTGACGTCCAACCTGGGCCTTCCAGGCAGCAACATGTGGAGGAGCCCAGCTTGAGCCAGGTATAGCATTCTTCAAAATATTTCTGTTGGTCAAATTAATTATGTTAAATCTATGTTCGTTTGGATTACTAATTTATGATTGTGATTGATGAACCAAAAACTAAAATGATGTCCCTTTTTCATACACAGGAAAGTCTCAGCCAGGAGGTGGCCGGGCCCAGTAGCCTGCCCGATACCCACTTCCGTCCCCTCCGCCTTAAAAAAAAAAAGTGTCAGGAAGAGGAGTAACCTGGAGGAGGCAGCAATTGGCCTATTTTGGAAGGCTACTGAGGTCCTCAGAACCCCCCACAGTGTTGAAGAGGACTTTGCAGACATAACAGCATGCAAGATGCAGCAAATGGAGGAGGGCCAATGCCTCTTATGTGAGTTTATCATTTTACAAGCACTAAATAAGAGGTTGAAGGGCCAATTTACATGCCAAAGCCACATTTGTGAGCTCACCCATGGTCCTCCTCCTCCTCCTCCAGGTCCTCCTCCTCCTCCCCCTGCCACACCTCCAACACCAGAGCCACAGCCTGGAAGGAAGCGTGTAAGGAAGTCCAGAGACTGATGACCTGGGTTCAGTCTGGTCTGACAAAAGATGCAGGCTCTTGTATGACCACAGTCTGGGTACATACATGTCATCCGCTGCTGTTCATGATTTCTTGGACTTCTGGACCAGATTGTACTCCCTTAGATATGGACTCCTCAGGCCACCAATTTTGCAGTAAAATAGTTGATGTGTGCCCTGGGGACCAAAGGCTTTGCCAATTTCTGCAGTTATACAGCCTTGCCTCCCACTTTGTTTGGTTTTGACCCCTTAATAAAAGGTATTTTTGTTTTAATTATACTTGCCTATGTGTGTTTTCCTTCAAAAAGGACAGTTTGTTTGTGAGGAGGCAGGTACATTTGAAAAATACAATGTGAAATTAACAAGAGACACCAACACCAAGCAAACTCCTTGAGATTAAATAATGCAAGATAATAATGGTGTTGTGGTAACTTGACACACAAAACACACCCAAAACTATTCTGGAGTAAAAAACAAACAAACAAAAAAAAAAAAACACAAGATCAGTCGATAAAAAAAATCAAATAAATTATTTAATCTAAAAACGTAAAAAAAAAGAAAATTTTTCGCTAGATGTGACAAATAAAAATATTATATTGATGAAATCACGATAAATAATAAAGAAATACGTTTGTGAGAACTCTGTGTGAATATCAGCAGAAAAACTACTTCATTCTTCTAGCATTATAAAGAAAAAGAGAGTGCGCTGCATTAAACAATTTAAAACATTGCAGCGTGACGAAAGTGCTATATCCATTCCGAATGCTAATTTTACCAGACCGAGCAGTTCCGTCTCAAAATTTATTCTGAGCATGTGTGGCACTTTGTGCGTCGGAATTGTCCACACACGGTCGGAATTGATGCGATCGGATTTTGTTGTCGGAAAATTTTATAGCCTGCTCTCAAACTTTGTGTGTTGGAAAATCCGATGGAAAAAGTCCGATGGAGCCCACACATGGTCGGAATTTCCATCAACAAGCTCTGATTGCACATTTTCCGTCGGAAAATCCGACCATGTATACCGGGCATATGAGTTTCTTTTGCAGAACAAAATGGATGCCTGTGGAAACGTTAGGGCTAACCAGTGCGACATGCCGCCAATGATTGGCAGTAAGAAGCTGAAGACTGGAGACATGGTTACCTGACAGAAAGGTAAAATTATGTCACTGCGATGGCGTGACAAAAAAAATGTGTACCTAATGAGTACAGTCCATAATACCTCCACTATTATGGTACGCACAAAAAGGTGGGAAAGAAATCATGAAGCCACAAGTAGTGATAGACTACAATAACACCTTGGGAGGTGTTGACAGAGCCGACCAAGCAATGACATTCTATCCAGAAATGAGGAAACAGCAAAAAAAGTACTACAAGAAGATCTTCAGGCATCTTCTTGAGCAATGCTTGTGGAATGCCTTCATTCTGCTCAAAAAAAAGAGTGAAAAGCCTATGATTCATTCTGACTTTATTTGGAAAGTTGCCGAACTTATCTTCGTGTATCTTGGCTGTAAATAGAGCTGGATGTCGTGCTGCTGGCATTGTCAACCCGGAATGCCTGACTGGTCGTGACTTCATGGAACACATCCCACCAACTGAGAAAAAGTCAGCACCTACAAGGATGTGCGTGGTTTGTTGCTCGAAGTGAGATGACAGTGGAAAGAAAATCCAAAAAGAAACCAGGTTCCATTGTCCTGATTGTGACGTCGGACTTTGTGCAGTCCCATGTTTCAAAAATGTTCATGCCTCGGGATCTTTACTGAACCAATATGCAGTGACTATATTGCACCCTTGTTTGGACAAATTTCAGTGTTTTTGGTTTGATTATATTATTGAATAACATTTATTGAATACAATTTATTATTATGATATTATTTTTTGTTATTATTTATAGTTATTTGTTATATTATAATTTATGATTTTGTGTTTCAATTTTATCATACCTGGGATGTCTATTAGACTCTTGTTTGGGCAGATTTAACTGAGTTATTCCTAAGAATTACAGGCCTACAATATAAAACGCCAAATTTCCATGCAAAACACAGTACCACTTTCAGCATCAAGAATTAGACATAATCAGGGAGGTTAATAAAGAGCATTATTGTGATATCTTTATTATAAAATGGTCATCTTTAAACTAAAAGCCCCAAATAATCATCAATCAAAATATGTTTTGGATAACACCAATTCACCTCCAATATATTTTGACTTCCTAGTTGTTCTTTGTTTTGTTTTTTTACTTTTGGTATGGCATAAAACATTGAACTCATAGGATAAGTCAGCATTTGTTTAGTAATAAGGCCTTCAGAAAGCTCTCATCAATTAACAATGAAAATCTTCATAGAACCACTCAAGCAAACTACCAGAAATCCCTCTGTACCAATGCACATTGTCCAATATCTTAAAATACATACCGTATCTGTATTTATATTTATTCATTATAACAATGTTACCCACCTTCATTAGCCATTTTTGAGATTGGCTCTTATATTGTTTACAACTTATATTAGTACTGCTATTATTCAGTAGAGGTAATTCAGGTGTTGTTTCTGTAGCCCCTTCCACTCATAGTTAGCCAAGACAATTTAACAACCCCTCATAATCCCTCACAGTCAATCCATCCCCTAATCTGGCTAATTGTATCTCTCTAAATTTCTTGCTCCTTTTAGCTTTAATGAAATTCAGATTAGAATTTTAGAAATTTATGCCTTTTTAACTCATTGGCAAGGTCAACCTGCTCAAGATCAAACTACTCCCTGCCTTTCTTTATATCCTTAGTAATGTTCCTGTTTGGATTCCCCAATCTCTTTTTAAGCAAATAGAATAAACAATCCTCCCCAAAATTATTAATAAATGACAATAATGCCACGTACACACGAGCGGAATGTCCGTCAGAAAAAGTCTGATGGGAATTTTTCATCATATATTCCGACCGTGCGTATGCCCCATCAAACTTTTTCCGTCGAGAATTCAGACGGACTTATATAGAGAACATGATCTATATTTTTCCGACTGAACAAATTCCTATCGGGAAAACCCAGGGCTTTTTTCTCAGAGAATAGGTGCAGGAACTCGGCCTTTCGGAGTTAGCCCTTGTCTCTGCTCCTACCTACCTCCGAGCACCGTTCCTTGGTTCCACCCCCTATCCACCTCCCAATATTGCCCCTTTTAGAAAATACAGAACAAAGTAACATTTGTGGTACTAAGTAATTTGTATGGAATTTGTTAATGATAACAAGAAAAGCAGTAAAAAAAGATTCCCTGCAGCCACCAATAGACCCCATTCTCCCCCCCAGCAACAATGGACCACCTGCAAAAAATCCCCCCCTCCAGCAACAATAGACCCCCGGCAGCAACAACAGATCTCCCCTCCACAGACAGCATCAATAGACCCTCCAGCAGCCAGCTACAATAGACTGCTCCCTCAACAGCAAATCCCCCCCAACAACAACTGACCCCCAGCAACAATACATCTCCCACCAGCAACAACAGACCACCCTGCAAAAATAGATTGCTTCCAGAGACAATAGGTCCCCCAGCAGCAACAATAGACCTCTCCAGCAACAATAAACCCCTGCAAAAAAATAGCACCTCCGGTAACAATAGATCCCCCAGCAGCCAGCATCAATAGACACTGTAACACAATCCAGCACCCCTTGCCATTACATACATTCAGTGCTGTAGGTGCCGGAACTGCGTTCCCCCGCGTTCCCGCTGAAAAAAAAGCCCTGGGAAAACCGCTTGTCTGTATGCTGTTCCGACGTACCAAAAATGATGCATGCTCTGAAAGAAGTACGAGACGTCGTACAGGTTGTCCCGTCGTATGTGTTGTACGTCACCGCATTCTTGCTGGTTGAAATTTGGTGTGACCGTGTGTATGCAAGACAGCTTGAGTGGAATTCAGTCGAAGAAACCTTCAGAGTTTATTCCGACGGCAAAACCGTTCGTGTGTACGCGGCATAAGGGATACCAGCAGATGTATTACAAACCCCCTCAAACACGTTGGTGGACAGCCATTTTTAGGTCTCTCCAGAGATGCTCAATTGGGTTTAAGTCAGGGCTCTGGCTGGGCCATTCAAGAACAGTCACGGAGTTGGGAAGCCACTCCTTCGTTATTTTAGCTGTGTGCTTAGGGTCATTGTCTTGTTGGAAGGTAAACCTTTGGCCCAGTCTGAGGTCCTGAGCAGTCTGAAGAAGGCTTTTGTCCAGGATATCCCTGTACTTAGCCGCATTCATCTTTCCTCGATTGCAACCAGTCGTCCTGTCCCTGCAGCTGAAAAACACCCCCACAGCATGATGCTGCCACCACCATGCTTCACTGTTGGGACTGTATTGGACAGGTGATGAGCAGTGCCTGGTTTTCTCCACACATACCGCCTGTGTGGATTTCCTAATCAAGTCCAATCAGTATAATAAAACACAGCTGGACTCAAATGAAGGTGTAGAACCATCTCATGGATGATCAGAAGAAATGGACAGCACCTGAGTTAAATATATGAGTGTCACAGCAAAGGGTCTGAATACTTAGGACCATGTGATATTTCAGTTTTTCTTTTTTAATAAATCTGCAAAATGTCAACAATTCTGTGTTTTTCTGTCAATATGGGGTGCTGTGTGTAAAAAAAAAATGAACTTAAATGATTTTAGCAAATGGCTGCAATATAACAAAGAGTGAAAAATTTAAGGGGGTCTGAATACTCTCCGTCCCCACTGTGTGTATATATCTACAAATATACGTGTTCTCCAGGCACTGTACCTCTATGGGCTGCCATGCGCGCTTTTATTGCTTTGGAAGGGTGGAGCTTACTTTGGTTCCTTTTTAATGCCAGTTCTTATTTTATACACTGCCTATCTGTATTATATTGTTTCTTGTATAAAACGTTAGTCAAACAGAAATTTACAAATAAGCACATTCTCTAGTAGGCAAGGGGTGTCATAAAATAGCATGAGGTTGGGAACATGCACCAATGCGAAAAAAAAAAAACGAAAAAATTCCATGCAGATGAGAACAGTGATTTTTTTTTTCTTTTTAGTACTGTGATTTACAAAGGAAAAAACGAGTTTTAACCACTTGACCACTGGAAGGTACGCCCTTCATGACCAGGCCAATTTTTGCTATTCCAATGGAAAAAAATAAGGGGCATCCAAGAGGCACTGTGACTTTGATATGATTGTAGTGAGAGAGCAAGAAGAATTTAAAGAGCCCACTGACTCAGGTTAGGCTGCTAACAACAGGCAAGGCTACCCTACCATGAGTAGGTTACCAGGAAAAGACAGGCTTATATGGAAGGAGCACCAGACCAAAAAAATAAATAAATAAAAATAGTCCAAATTAATTTATTGATGTCGTGTTAAAAGCCAGCCAGCGCGTTAAAAATAATTGTGACTGATGAGCCTAATGCCCCGTACACACGGTCGGACTTTGTTCGGACATTCCGACAACAAAATCCTAGGATTTTTTCCGACGGATGTTGGCTCAAACTTGTTTTGCCTACACACGGTCACACAAAGTTGTCGGAATTTCCGATCGACAACCACGCGGTCACGTACACCACGTACGACGAGACTAGAAAAGGCCGGTTCAGAACCAAGCGCGGCACCCTTTGGGCTCCTTTTGCTAATCTCGTGTTAGTAAAAGTTTGGTGAGAGACGACTCGCGGTTTTTCAGACTCGTGGCTTTCAGATCGTTTTCTGCCGTTCAGTTTGTGCTTGTGGGTTTGTATCTGCTCTTCAGTGCGTGCAAGCAAGTTCCGCATGACTTTAAGGAGTCATTGTATTCTTGTTCGTTCGTTACTGGTTTTCAGGTCGCTCTTCACAGGCCTTGCTGTTCTTCAGTGCATTCTGTTACTTCGTTCTGAGCAGCCGACCGCTTTCTAGCCATGTTTCGTATGCCTACTCCTCGTAGAGTTCGTGCTGTGCGGGGGCTTGGTGTTGGGGTCCTGACCTTGACACAAGTCCAGTCCATGAACAGGGTGGGGAGGAGTTCATGGACCAAGAATTGGTTGCTTCAGCGTGACCAGTTCTGTCATATGCCTTTGCTCCGTGAGATCCGTGAGAATAATCCTGATGATTTCAGGAACTTTCTCAGGATGACGGACCCCGTGTTTCACCATTTGTTGGCTTCGCTGACCCCCTATATTAGCAGGCAGGATACCTGCATGAGGCAAGCCATCACTCCGGAGCAGAGGTTGGTCGCTACCTTGCGGTATTTGGCCACAGGGAGAAGCCTGCAGGACCTCAAGTTCTCGACAGGCATCTCCCCCCAGGCTCTGGGGATCATTATCCCAGAGACCTGTTCTGCCATCGTACAGGTCCTGCAGAAGGAGTATATGAAGGTAAGATTTTTATGCTTTAATATCACATTTTATTGTATTTAATGTTTGCTAATATATTGTATTTCTTTCCTCATTCCCTAATTACCATGATTGGAATATGCTGTGAATGTCCCCTTTGTCCTCATGCATGCTGGATTGTTATGTAATTATTATGTTAGGTCCTTCATACATATTTGCCCTTCAATAACCTCCCCAGCATGGTGTCTCCTGCCCTATATTCACCTCATGTAGTCACTTAATGTATTTTATCAGCTCTATAGTAGTGCTTTACCCCAAACACCCCCTAAAATGTTTGGAAATGTTATTTTAGCTTTAAATTCAGGCAGAATGCCAGAGGCTTTTTTTGTGGTGTCCCCAAATTTTTTGTAACCCTCCCTCCCCCCAACTGCTAAGTCAGCTGATCCCAATTCTCTATCCTCAATCATCTATCTGCTGACTTTGCCAATCTTGATAGGTAATAGCAGAATGTCCAAATGTCCTCAAATGTGTACAGTGTATTTATATCTGTGTATTCAGACACTTCTTACCTGTCCAATGGTCTGCCAATAGTGTAACTAAGGAGGGGCTGTTCCAAGTAATACCATGTATTTAGGCATTCATCTCTCAATGAAGTGAAGAGGGTTACCTGTCCAAGAGTTCCCCCCCACCTATAATGTTAGAAATGGCCCATGAGGGGGGGAGGGGGAATATGATAGGTGTACCTTATACTTTGTTGTTGTTAAATTCCCCTTAATAAATGCTATCTGGAGGTTGCCCCATAATGTTTGTGTCTAATCTGCTTGCCATGTTTCTGTGAAAAAATAGTAATGTTTATTGTTTTTTCCTCAACACTTTCCTTCAACGACACAGGAATGGCAGACTGTGGCCTCCCACTTTGCCCAGCGGTGGGACTTTCCTAACTGCGGAGGGGCAATTGATGGGAAACACGTCCACATCGTCCCACCACCCAACTCGGGGTCATACTATTATAATTACAAGGGGTTTAATAGTATAGTGATGTTGGGGGTGGTGTCAGCTAATTACGAGTTCTTGTATGTGGACGTGGGGAAGAATGGCCGGATGTCCGATGGTGGAGTGATCGCCCAGACGGAGTTCTACAGGCATCTCCAGAATGGCAGCTTGGACTTGCCACCTCCAGAGGACAATGTTGAAGGTCTCCCATTTGTGTTCGTTGCTGATGAAGCATTTGCGCTGGGGGACCACCTGATGCGGCCATTCCCGATGAGGACCCTCACCCCGGAACAGAGGGTTTTTAATTACCGGCTGGCCAGAGCCCGAAGAGTGGTGGAGAACACATTTGGAATCCTGGCCAGCCGGTTCCGATTATTTCTGACACCCATCCATATGGCGGAGTATAAACTGAACCATATAATACTTGCCTGCTGTGTTCTCCATAATTTTTTAAGAAAACATTCAGCCAACTATGCTGGCTCAGTTGGGCCTGAGGCCGGAATCCCAAATCCATCAACACTGACGGCGCTTGAAAGTGGCCGTCCTGGCTTGCCCTCCCTGAATGCCCGTGATGTCCGGTTACGCTACCTGGAGTTCTTTGCGGGTAGGGGGGCTATCAATATGCCAGACAATCTGTGACACCTTTTTCAAATAAGAAACAACCAAAAGAAATTCTTTGTGGACATTTACTGCTTGTGTTTGTTTTAGCTGACCCTGACAGAAATGTGTTGAGTGCAGAAAATGTCGTGATTGGGTAACCTTATAAAAAACAGTGTTGGCTGGTACTTCCTAAATGCAAAAACACATTTCACTACAAGTGCACTTGCAACTGCACTGAACCTGCACTTGTAGTGCAAAGTGGATTTGCCCTTAGGAAATAACCCCCATTTTTGCATAAAACAGCAATTACATCACCCCAAAAGTGTTGTAGTGTTGAGACAATAATCCACACATTCTTGAGTAAGGCACTTTTTTATACCTGCACAATCACATGTGCATTTACCAAAGGTTTTTAAAACAAACCAACATGTTTGTTGTATAACAATGTTTGCAGTAGCATTATCAAAAATCGAAATATCCATTTCAGATCAAACAGACCTGTGTAAAACCAACAAGAAAGCCAAAAAACTTGAACTTACAAAGTTCACATATGGTAAAACCTGAAGGCTATATCAGACATCAGTATTTAGGAACTGTGTTTGATATAGCGTTCAGATGGGGGGAAATCACCCCTGGAAAAGCCAAATTTGGAAGATGCACACCAATTTACAAATGTCAACATGTGCTATCTGCCATGAGGGGGGATCAAGGGACATGTTTTGGGGGATCAGTATCTGGGCACTTTCAGATGTAAAGCGTTCTGGATCACGATCACCTAAAAAGAGATAAAGAACAAAAAAAAAGGTCTCAAAAATCTTCCACCATCCATCTCTTACCGGAGCCTGTGGTCGCAGACACTCACCTGTTGTGGTGCCAATCTCCACCACATCTTCTTCTTCCTCCTGATCAGCTTCTTGTGTTGGTGGTATTTCCCCTTCTTCCAGAGGGGGGAGTCTCTGTTCTCCTGGGATGAGGAGTGTCCTCCGAGTCTTTTCTCCCCTATGTAAAACAAAAATGGTATAATTAGCACACAGATATTTGATGGCAGAACTAGAAATAGGAAACATTGCTTGGAAGTGGGGTACAGTTGTCTATTTTAGCCGAGTTCCAAGATGTATATTTTTTAGTGGCCTTTGTCAAGCTGCAATACTTTACCTGTTTGGTACAAGCTTCACAGATGTAGCCCCCCCTATAGTATACACTGGAGCACCTGTGTGCCCCCCCTAATAAAAATGGTGTTCTGGGGTCCCACACTAGTGCTCCAGTGTCCAGATGTGAAAACAGCTGCTCAGTGTCCTCTGCTTACACACAATCTAGTTGGCATTTCATTCTAGTAACAAACCCATCTACACAAACAAATATTTGGCATCCAAGTAGGCCCCCAAAAATGTGTGAAAATGCAATGGTGTTCTAGAGGCCGAAAGAAAAATGTTTGATACGAACGAATAATGGGCCCATGAACATTAAAGTTGACCTTTTTAAACGTTACAATTACTAAAAGCATATGGAGCAGAACGAACGGAATAAAGACAGAAAGAATACGAACACAGCACAACTACTTACTTTTTTGCAGCACTCTCCGGATCTTTCGGTACTGCTCTGGCTCTCTCAACTTCAGGTCCGACCACCGCTTCCTGAGCTGATCTTTTGATCTTCGTACCCCGAAATTCCTCTCAAGACTCCTGACCATTTTCGCCATGATCATGGCCTTTCTGATGTTGGGGTGGGGGTAAGGCCCATATTTTCCGTCATAGTCAGACTTCTTTATGATGTCGACCATCTCCAACATCTCCCCAAACGACATATTTGTGGCCTTAAAACGTCTCCTTCTGGATCGGGACGTGCCTGGATCCGGGCTTTCCTCCTCCTCCTCCTCGTTGATATAATTATCACGCACCTGCTGTAACTCCGCCATCATGCTCTTCCCCCACTGCGCCGAACGAAAAGGGGCGGGGAATAGACTAGAAAGAACGTCAGGGGCGGGTGGAGTTACACGCATGCGCAGTGTGTATAAAGCGTAACACGCGTGCGTATTACGTACGATCTGTGAGCGGAGGAAGGAGCATTGGACGTGCCGATCGTAAGAACGAAGGTAAGAGACAAACTTGTGCCTATACTGCTTCTAGATTGAGGCCTATATTGTAACAAGATTAGGAGAGTTTTGTCTGACAAAAGTTTTGTGTTGTGTCTTGCAGTGAACATGGATAACTTAATGAGAGATACTGACTTCATGTCAGTATTCATAGATATGCTAAGTGAGCTGCCCTGTCTGTGGGAGATTACCCACCCCCATTTCAAGAACCAAGCAAAGAGGAAGGCAGCACTGGAGCAATTGTGTGAAATTGTGAAGCAGGTGATCCCCACGGCAGACATCACTTATTTAAAGATTTTCATTGGTGGCCTGAGGAGCACATATCTGAGGGAGCGCAAGAAAGTCCTGGATTCACAGAGATCCGGAGCAGCAGATGACATCTATGTCCCCAGGATGTTGTACTACGACAGGCTGCACTTTCTGGCAGGCCAGAATGAACCCAGGCCATCCCTCTCAAGTCTTCCTTCCACGCTTCCTTCCCCCCCGGCTGAGGCTTCTGACGCCCAACCTGGGCCTTCCAGGCCACATGTGGAGGAGCCCAGATTGAGCCAGGTATAGCATTCCTCTAAATATTTCTGCTTGTCCAATCAATGATGTTAACTAGATGTTAGTTGTGAGTACTAATTTAGGATTGTGATTGATGATGCAAATACTAAAACCATGTCCCTTTTTCATACACAGGGAAGTCTCAGCCAGGAGGTGGCCGGGCCGAGCCGGCTGGCTGATATCAAGGTCCCTCCACCCCCCCTGAAAACAGAAAGTGGCAGTAGGACGAGTACCCTAGAGGAGGCGGCTATCAGATTCTTTTGGAGGGCTACAGAGGTCCTGGGAGCACCACACACCATGCAGGAGAACATTGCTGCATTCATAGCATATAAAATGCAGAGGATGGAGGAGGGCCAAAAAGCCATGTGTGAGGCCCTCATATCAGAGGCTCTGGAGAAAGGTATGAGGGGCCAAATTACACCTCACACACAGCTTTGGGATGGTCCTCCTCCTCCTCCTGCAGGTCCTCCTCCTCCTCCTCCCTCTCCTCCAGGTCCTCCCAGTCCTCCTCCAGGTCCTCCCAGTCCTCCTCCTCCTCCTCCTCCAGGTCCTACTCCTCCTCCTGCCACATCTCCAACTGCACAGCCACAGCCCGGAAGGAAGCGTGGAAGGAAGACTAGACAGTGATTGCCCTGGATCCAGTCTGGTCGGCCAAAAAATGCAGCCTCTTGTTGTACCACAGCCTGGGGACACTGATGTCATCTGCTGCTATCTGAGTCTCTGTGAATCCCGGACCAGACTGCCCTCCCTTAGATATGGACTGCTCAGGCCACCAATTTTGATGTTGAAGAATTGACGTCTGCCGTGGGGGTCCCAGGCTTCGCTAATTTCTCCTGTTGATCCAGTGTTGCCTTCCTCTTTGTTTGGTTCTGATCCCTTAATAAAGGATTTTTGTTTTGAATTATAATCTCCTATGTGTTTTACTTCAAAAATGACAGTTTGTTTGTGAGGATTCAGGTACATTTCTAATATACAATGTGAAATGAACAAGGGACACCAACAACAAACAATCTCCTGGAGATTAAATAATACAAGATATCAATGGTGTTGGGGTAACTTCACACACAAAACACACACAAAAATATTCTGGAGTAAAAATAAAAATAACATTGAACAAAGATCAGCCTTGGAAAAAATCCAAACATTAAAGAAAAAAAAGGCTTAAAATCCAAAAAAAAAAAAAAAATTAAAAAATATAAAACTGTCAGATGTGACAATAACAATATATTGAGGGAATCCCACTAAAAAAACACAAATAAAAGTTTGTGAGAAGTGTGTGTGAATATGAGCAGCAAAACTACTTAATTCTTGTCACATTATAAAGAAGAAGAGAGTGCGCTGTATTAAACCATTTTGAACATTGCAGCATGACGAAAGTGCTGTATCCATTACGAACGCTAAATTTACCAGAACGAGCTGTCCCGTGTCGGAATTTCTTCTGAGCATGCGTGGCACTTTGTGCGTCGGAACAGGCCACACACGGTCGGAATTGACGCGATCGGATTTTGTTGTCGGAAAATTTTATCTCCTGCTGTCGAACTTTGTGTGTCGGAAAATCCGATGGAAAATGTCCGATGGCGCCCACACACGGTCGGAATTTCCGACAACACGCTCCGATCAGACATTGTCCATCGGAAAATCCGACCGTGTGTACGGGGCATAACAATCGTAGAACATCATGGACAACATACATGTACATGTGCATACACATACATGCATCCGAAAATGCATCCGAAAATACTCACAATACCCAAAATAATGATATCAGATGATTCTACATGGTTAGTAGATGGAATTGCACCATTATATATGTAACTGAAATAACACACATGAAAACAAACAATTCCATATAATAATTAAAGAAAAAAAACAAATGGGTTAAAGCTGCATACTGCAGCTGCTGACTTTTAATAATCGGACACTTACCTGTCCTGGACTCCAGCTATGTGGGCACTGCAGCTGATGTTTCTATCAGCTGCCAGGTGCATGCCGCCTCCATTGTGTGTAAGGGAACCCGGCAGTGTAGCCTTTTGGCTTCCCGTCGGGAACCCTACTGCGCATGAGTGAGGCTCTGCTCCTCTCTCTTACTGGCCCGGCGACAGGAGGAGGAGGGAGCCCCAGCCATGACGTCAATACCCGCGGCTGAGGCTCCTTGAAGTGGGGAAAGCATACCTGTGAAAGACAGGTATGCTGTCCCCCCCCAAAAGGTGCCCAATGTGGCACCCGAGGGGGGAAGGAGGACAATGAGTGGAAGTTCTACTTTTGGGTGGAACTCCGCTTTAAAATAACTATATAAAAAATGCATGGGAGAAAGATGGGGTTACTTCCTTAATCCTACTGTATGATGATGGTTCTCTTAAAACTCATGAGCAGTTGAGGACAGAGTTTTCCCTACATGCAAGGTGGTTCTACCAGTTTCTTTCATTGTGCCATGCACTACGTGCCCAATTTTCCCCAGTTGCATACCCAAGATCCTATCTCCAGCTCATCAGAGTACCCGAGTACCTATCTGCAGCCCATCAGAGTACCCAAGTACCTGTCTCCAGCCCATTAGACTACCCGAGTACCTATCTGCAACCTATTACAGTATCCAAATACCTGTCTCCAGCCCAGAGTAACTGAGTACCTATCTGCAGCACATCAGAGTATCTGAGTACCTGTCTCCAGCCCAGGGTACCTGGAGTACCTATCTCCAGCTCATCAGAGTACTCGAGTACCTATCTGCAGCCCATCAGAGTACCAGAGTACTTGTCTCCAGCCCATTGGAGTACCCGAGTACCTGTCTCCAGCCCGTCAGAGTACCAGAGTACCTGTCTAAAGCCCGTCAGAGTACCAGAGTACCTGTCTACAGCCTGTCAGAGTACCAGAGTACCTGTCTCTAGCCCAGAGTACCCAAGTACCTGTCTCCAGCCCAGAGTACCCGAGTACCTGTCTTCCGCCCTAAGTACCCAAGTACCTATCTGCAGACCATCAGCATACCCAAATACCTGTCTCCAGCCCAGAGTACCTATCTGCAGCCTGTCAGAGTACCTGAATATCTGTCTTCAACCCATTAGACTACCCGAGTACCTATCTGCAGCCCATGGGAGTACCAGAGTACTTGTCTCCAGCTCAGAGTACCCGGGTACCTATCTGCAGCCTA
Organism: Lithobates clamitans; assembly: GCA_037952925.1. NCBI lineage: Eukaryota > Metazoa > Chordata > Amphibia > Anura > Ranidae > Lithobates > Lithobates clamitans. The sequence continues at coordinate 1,178,641 of JBBGZY010000519.1, read as the reverse complement.
TCGGAGTATCCGAGTACCTGTCTCCAGCCCAGGGTACCTGAGTACCTATCTGCAACCCATCAGAGTATCCAAGTACCTGTCTCCAGTCCAGGGTACCTGAGTACCTATCTCCAGCTCATCAGAGTACCTGAGTACCTATCTGCAGCCCATCAGAGTACCCAAGTACCTTTGTCCAGCCCATTAGACTACCCGAGTACCTATCTTCAGCCCATCAGAGTACCTGAGTACCTGTCTCCAGCCCATTAGAATACCCATGTACCTACCTTCAGCCCATCAGAGTACCTGTTTCTAGCCCAGAGTACCCAAGTACCTATCTGCAACCCATCAGAGTATCCGAGTACCTGTCTCCAGTCCAGGGTACCTGAGTACCCTATCTCCAGCTCATCAGAGTACCTGAGTACCTATCTGCAGCCCATCAGAGTATCAGAGTATCTGTCTCCAGCCAATGTACCCGAGTACCTATCTGTAACCCATCAGAGTCCTGGAGTACCTGTTTCCAGCCCATTGGAGTACCCGAGTACCTGTCACCAGCCCATCAGAGTACCCAAATACCTGTCCCCAGCCCATCAGAGTACCCGAGTACCTATCTGCAGCCCATAAGAGTACCCAAGTACCTTTCTGCAGCCCATGCCTCATAAAATATAGGTTGGGGTGTTTGCGTTCCAAAATGGGGTCAATTTGTGGGTAATTTGACTGTCCTGGTGCTCCAGGGCCTTCAAAAATGTGATAGGTAGTCAGGAAATTATATGTGTAATTTATGCTCCTAAAACACCTGATGGTGCTCCATGCATGTTGGGCCTCTGTATGTGATCAGGCTGTGTAAATGTCTTACACATGTGGTATCACCATACTTCGATGGAGTAGCAGAATGTATTTTCAAGTGTAATTGCAAGTATGCATATGCTGTGTGAGAAATAACTTGTTATTATGGCAATTTTGTGTAAAAAATAAATAAATAATAATTTCTTCATTTTCACAAAAATTGTGGTCTACTTGTTTGTCTACTTTCTAAAAATGGGTCATTTGGGGGGTATTTATACTATACTAGTGAGGTTCACAGCCAGAATCATTGGCTACAGCTAAAGCTTGTCAGCAGGTTTCAGCCAATCACAGCACAAGCCAGCATGCATGCCCCAAAACCAGGAAGTTCACCATAATGTACACGTACGTCAAGGTGCCTGGCTGTGTGACACACTAGCAATAAATGTATTGTGAGCAGGCAGCAAGTGGTTACAATTCTGGCAAATTACATCTCTCTCCTGGATTTTTTTTTTTAAAAAACAGCAGTCAGACCCCAGAGGCCCCCCAAAATACATAGCAGATATCTAAGGGTCTGTTAGGTATTGTGGGGGGAAATTTGGAGGCATCTGAGTGCTGCTGTGTATGTAAGGTCCCCTAGGAAATCAACACCAGACCCTTCAGGTCCGGTATGGATTTTAAGGAGGACTCCATGCAAAAAATATAACCCCCTGTCCAACAAACCACCTTGTCCCCATGTTGATGTGGACAAGGGCCTCATTTCCACAACCATTCCGCAGTGGTTGTGGGGTCTGCAGTTGGGAAGCTTATTGGAATAGGGAAACCCCTTTTATTATCTAAGAACCCTTAGATAACCACCTACGTGGATGAGTATGTATAACCCTACTCATTCACAAAAAAAATGTCACCTAGAAATAAAGGCACCAAATGTTTGACAAGTCCTTTATTGAAAAAATAAAAATCAACAAAAAGTTTCTCATCATACATCCATCATCATCCATCACATCTTATTCGTCAAAAAAGAAAACCTGATGACCCAGCACACAAAGCTGATCCCAACAATAATACTGGTTGAATGACATCTCCCCGAGCTGTTATCAGCTACATATAAAGGAAGGGGCAGGGATAATGGTGACATAATTGTCAGGCCATATTTGGGCAATGTTATGCATTGCACAAATGCAATGAAAGCAGCCACTGCTTTCTAAGCTAGCACTGACAGCCAGAATAGTGGTGACATCATTGCCCAAATATGGCCACGTCGCCATGTTTATTCAATGATATAACCCACTCCATTCCCCGTCCATTTGCTTATATGGCCAGGGATTCCAGGCCATGTAAGTAAATGGGCCAGGTAACATCAGTGGTTGGTAAAGACACAGCAGGTGCAACCAACCATTGCTTTCCCAGCAAACATTAACAGCTGGAAACTGTCTTAATTCTTTTGCAGACTCTAATGCCCCGTACACACGGTTGGATTTTCCGACGGAAAATATGTGATAGGACCTTGTTGTCGGAAATTCCGACCATGTGTAGGCTCCATCACACATTTTCCATCGGATTTTCTGACACACAAAGTTTGAGAGCAGGCTATAAAATTTTCTGACAACAAAATCAGTTGTCGGAATTTCCGATCGTGTGTACACAAAACCGACGCACAAAGTGCCACGCATGCTCAGAATAAATAAAGAGATAAAAGCTATTGGCTACTGCCCTGTTTATAGTCCCGACGTACATGTTTTACGTCACCATCAGGGATGAGCCGAACACCCCCCTGTTCGGTTTGCACCAGAACATGCGAACAGGAAAAAAATTTGTTCGAACACGCGAACACCGTTAAAGTCTATGGGACACGAACATGAATAATCAAAAGTGCTAATTTTAAAGGCTAATATGCAAGTTATTGTCATAAAAAGTGTTTGGGGACCTGGGTCCTGCCCTAGGGGACATGAATCAATGCAAAAAAAAGTTTTAAAAACGGCCGTTTTTTCAGGAGCAGTGATTTTAATAATGCTTAAAGTCAAACAATAAAAGTGTAATATCCCTTTAAATTTCATACCTGGGGGGTGTCTATAGTATGCCTGTAAAGGGGCGCATGTTTCCCGTGTTTAGAACAGTCTGACAGCAAAATGACATTTTGAAGGAAAAAACACATTTAAAACTACCGCGGCTATTGCATTGCCGACAATACACATAGAAGTTCATTGATAAAAACGGCATGGGAATTCCCCACAGGGCAACCCCGAACCAAAATTTAAAAAAAAAAATGATGTGGGAGTCCCCCTAAATTCCATACAAGGCCCTTCAGGTCTGGTATGGATATTAAGGGGAACCCCAGCCAAAATTAAAAAAAAAAATTGACGTGGGGTTCCCCCTAAATTCCATACCAGACCCTTCAGGTCTGGTATGGATTTTAAGGGGAACCCCGCGCCAAAAAAAAAAAAAAAAAACGGCGTGGGGTCCCCCCAAAAATCCATACCAGACCCTTATCCGAGCACGCAACCTGGCAGGCTGCAGGAAAAGAGGGGGGGACGAGAGTGCGCCCCCCCCCCTCCTGAACCGTACCAGGCCACATGCCCTCAACATTGGGAGGGTGCTTTGGGGTAGCCCCCCAAAACACCTTGTCCCCATGTTGATGAAGACAAGGGCCTCATTCCCACAACCCTGGCCGGTGGTTGTGGGGGTCTGCAGGCGGGGGGCTTATCGGAATCTGGAAGCCCCCTTTAACAAGGGGACCCCCAGATCCCGGCCCCCCCCCTGTGTGAAATGGTAAGGGGGTACTTACCCCTACCATTTCACTAAAAAACTGTCAAAAATGTTAAAAATGACAAGAGACAGTTTTTGACAATTCCTTTATTAAATGCTTCTTCTTTCTTCCTTCATCTTCTTCTGGTTCTTCTGGCTCTTTTGGTTCTTCCTCCGGCGTTCTCGTCCAGCATCTCCTCCGCGGCGTCTTCTATCTTCTTCTCCTCGGGCCGCTCCGCACTCATGGCATGGGGGGGGAGGCTCCCGCTCTTCTCTTCATCTTCTTCTCTTCTTCATCTTCTTCTTCTTCTTCTTCTTCTTCTCTTCTTCCTTCTTCTCTTCTTCATTTCTTCTCCGGGCCGCTCCGCAGCCATGCTGGCATGGTGGGAGGCTCCCGCTGTGTGACGGCGTCTCTTCGTCTGACGGTTCTTAAATAACGGAAGGCGGGGCCACCCGGTGACTCCGCCCCCCTCTGACGCACGGGACATGACGGGACTTCCCTGTGGCATTCCCCGTGACGTCACAGGGAAGTCCCGTCAAGTCACCGTGCGTCAGAGGGGGGCGGGGTCACCGGATGGCCCCGCCCCCCGTTATTTAAGAACCGTCAGACGAAGAGACGCCGTCACACAGCGGGAGCCTCCCACCATGCCAGCATGGCTGCGGAGCGGCCCGGAGAAGAAATGAAGAAGAGAAGAAGGAAGAAGAGATGAAGAAGAAGAAGAAGATGAAGAAGATGAAGAGAAGAGCGGGAGCCTCCCCGCTCATGCCATGGGTGCGGAGCGGCCCGAGGAGAAGAAGATAGAAGACGCCGCGGAGGAGATGCTGGACGAGAACGCCGGAGGAAGAACCAGAAGGGCCAGAAGAACCAGAAGATGAAGGAAGATAGAAGAAAGAAGAAGTATTTAAATAAAGGAATTGTCAAAAACTGTCTCTTGTCATTTTTAACATTTTTGACAGTTTTTTAGTGAAATGGTAGGGGTAAGTACCCCCTTACCATTTCACACAGGGGGGGGCCGGGATCTGGGGGTCCCCTTGTTAAAGGGGGCTTCCAGATTCCGATAAGCCCCCCGCCCGCAGACCCCCACAACCACCGGCCAGGGTTGTGGGGATGAGGCCCTTGTCTTCATCAACATGGGGACAAGGTGTTTTGGGGGGCTACCCCAAAGCACCCTCCCAATGTTGAGGGCATGTGGCCTGGTACGGTTCAGGAGGGGGGGGCGCACTCTCGTCCCCCCCTCTTTTCCTGCGGCCTGCCAGGTTGCGTGCTCGGATAAGGGTCTGGTATGGATTTTTGGGAGGACCCCACGCCTTTTTTTTTTTTTTTTGGCGCGGGGTTCCCCTTAAAATCCATACCAGACCTGAAGGGTCTGGTATGGAATTTAGGGGGAACCCCACGTCAATTTTTTTAAAAAATTTTGGCTGGGGTTCCCCTTAATATCCATACCAGACCTGAAGGGCCTTGTATGGAATTTAGGGGGACCCCCACATCATTTTTTTTTTTTTTTTTTTGGTTCAGGGTTGCCCTGTGGGGAATTCCCATGCCGTTTTTATCAATGAACTTCTATGTGTATTGTCGGCAATGCAATAGCCGCGGGTAGTTTTAAATGTGTTTTTTTCTTCAAAATGTCATTTTGCTGTCAGACTGTTCTAAACACAGGAAACATGCGCCCCTTTACAGGCATACTATAGACACCCCCCAGGTACGAAATTTAAAGGGATATTACACTTTTATTGTTTGACTTTAAGCATTATTAAAATCACTGCTCCTGAAAAAACGTCCGTTTTTAAAACTTTTTTTTGCATTGATCCATGTCCCCTTGGGCAGGACCCAGGTCCGCAAACACTTTTTATGACAATAACTTGCATATAAGCCTTTAAAATGAGCACTTTTGATTTCTCCCATAGACTTTTAAAGGGTGTTCCGTGGCATTCGAATTTGCCGCGAACACCCCAAATTGTTCGCTGTTCGGCGAACTTGCGAACAGCCAATGTTCGAGTCGAACATGAGTTCGACTCGAACTCGAAGCTCATCCCTAGTCACCATGTTCAGAATGATCGGATTTTCCTGACAACTTTGTGTGACTGTGTGTACGCAAGACAAGTTTGAGCCAACGTCCGTCGGAAAAAATTCTAGGATTTTGTTGTCGGAATGTCCGAGCAATGTCCGACCTTGTGTACGGGGCATAACAGGTTTTCTTCTAAGATTGCCCTGTATTTGACTCCATCCATCTTCCCATCAACTCTGACCAGCTTCCCTGTCCCTGCTGAAGAAAAGCATCCCTGCAACATGATGCTGCCACCACCACGTTTAACGGTGAGGATGGTGTGTTCAGGTTGATGTGCAATGTTAGTTTTTCACCACACATAGTGTTTTGCTTTGAGGCAAAAAGTTCAATTTTTATCTCATCTGACCAGAGCACCTTCTTCCATATGTTTGCTGTGTTCCCCACATGGTCTTTCGCAAAGTGCAAATGGGACTTCTTATGGCTTTCTTTCAACAATGGCTTTCTTCTTGCCACTCTTCCATAAAGGCCAGATTTGTGGAGTGCACAACTAATAGTTGTCCTGTGGACAGATTCTCCCACCTGAGCTGTGGATCTCTGCAACTCCTCCAGAGTTACCATGGGCCTCTTGGCTGCTTTTCTGATTAATGCTCCCCTAGCCCGACCTCTCAGTTTAGGTGGACAGACATGTCTCGGTAGGTTTGCAGTTGTGCCATACTCTTTCTATTTTCGGATGATGGATTGAACAGTGCTTCGTGAGATGTTCAAAGCTTGAGATATATTTTTATAACCTAACGTGCTTTAAGCTTCTCCACAACTTTATCCCTGACCTGTCTGATGTGTTCCTTTGCCTTCATGATGCTGTTTGTTCACTAAGGTTCTCTAACAAACCTCTGAGGGCTTCACAGAACAGCTGTATTTATACTAAGATTAAATTACACACAGACTCTATTTACTAATTAGGTGACTTCTGAAGGCAATTGGTTCCACTAGATATTAGTTAGGGGTATCAGAGTAAAGGGGGCTGAATACAAATGCAAGCCACACTTTTCAGATATTTATTTGTAAAAAAAAATGAAAATCATTTATCATTTTCCTTCCACTTCACAATTATGTGCCACTTTGTGTTGGTCTATCACATAAAATACATTTATGTTTTTGGTTGTAACATGACAAAATGTGGAAAATTTAAAAGGAGTATGAATACTTTTTCAAGGCACTGTAAGGAGATCAGGTGAATTTTCCCTATATCAGATAACATCAATAAAGTCAAATGGCATTGTACATATACAGAATGGCATCTTGCTTCTAAGCTTATTTTGTTATCATTTCAAGCAAGTCACTTGAAATACAGCGTGGCAGTCTGTGCTTAATGGGATGGACATCAGTGGCCATGTTGCAGTATTTTTTTTTCTTACCAATAATGGTTGCCTTGAACAACATGTGTGATGTGTCCTTTTTTAAGTATGTAACAAACTGTAAAGTGAATGGAACTTGGTTTTTCCTTAACCACTAGCCTACCGCCCACCGTCATATGACGGCGTGACGGTAAGGCTCTTGTTCTGGGAGGATGTCATATGATGTGAGCCCGTGCGATCGTGTGCGCGCAACCCTGAACTGTCGTGACACCGAGACACCGCTCGTCACTGACACCGCTCGTCACCGACAGGGGTGAACAGCCACTGGGCATGGCTGTTTACCATGTGACTTCATCACGGCCGACCACGAATGGTAACTCCCCACATTGCACGGTGCATGCACGCGATCATGAGCGCGCTGCGCGTGCACATCGGTGGCGGCGTGTTCCCAGGAACACTGCTCGTCACCGACGATAGTACACAGCCATTGGCCAGGGCTGTGTACCATGTGATCGGCTGTGATCCATTCACAGCCGATCACTAAATGTAAACAAAGAGCTGCCACTAGCCGTTACCAGCTCTTCTCTCCTCACACACCGTTTCCAGTGTGAGGAGAGAAGAGCCAGGAGCAGTGAGTTACAGATCTATGTTTAGTAGTGTCTGCACCAACACCACACCTGTCCCATCGCCCCCCCAATTGTCATCTGTCACCCAACAGTCATCCCATAAAAGTGCACCTGTCACATAAGAGACTGCCATCAGTGACCATCAGCGGTGCAACCGTCACCCATCAGTGACTGTGCCCTGTCACCCATCAGTGACCGTGCCCTGTCACCCATCACCCATCAGTGACCTGCCCTGTCACCCGTCACCCATCAGTGACCGTGCCCTGTCACCCGTCACCCATCAGTGACCGTGCCCTGTCACCCATTAGTGACCATCAGCGGTGCACCCGTCACCCATCAGTGATCGTGGCCTGTCACCCATCATCCATCAGTGACCGTCGCCTGTCAGCGACCATCACCTGTCAACCATCTGTGACCATCACCAGTCACCGTCCGTGGCCTGTCACCCATCAGTGACCATCACCTGTCACCAATCAGTGACCTGCCCTGTCACCCATCACCCATCAGTGACTGTGCCCTGTCACCCATCAGTGACCATCGCCTGTCACCAATCAGTGACCTGCCCTGTCACCCATCACCCATCAGTGACTGTGCCCTGTCACCCATCAGTGACCGTCGCCTGTCAACCATATGTGACCATCAACCATCACCGTCTGTGGCCTGTCACCCATCAGTGACCATCGCCTGTCACCCATCAGTGACCATCGCCCATTACAGCATCATTACCTCTCAGTGAACGTCACCTGCCACCCATCGCACAGCCCATCAGTGACCGTCACCGGCCACCCATCTGTCACCCATCGCACAGCTACCCGCCACACAGCCATGTCCAAAAGAGTATATACTAGTGAAGAGGCGTTCCAGATCCATGACTGATGAGAGCACCGGGGAGTTCTCATCAGATTCCAATTCCTAATCAAATTCGGCATTTGAACGGATTGAGAGTAGTAATGATTCGGGATGAAGAATGGGTCCCGCCTAAAAGGGCACGACACTCTGGAAACCAGGCAGATGCCAGTAACCAGGATTATATTCTCAGGCCCAGTACCAGCGCTGCCGCCAGCAAAAGGCCCCAGGAACAAAGGCCCAGTATCAGTGCTGCCGCCAGCGATAGGCCCCACGCACAAATGCCAAGGCCCAGTACCAGTGCTGCCTCATCACACCTGAGTACCAGCACAGGAAATTCAACTCCCCCAACTACTGGAGTGTCACGTCCCCTAAGAGCCAGGTCCACTACATACATGCCAGATGGTCTTGCCAATTCAACTTGGCTGCCTTCCAACTCGGGATCACCAATTATTCCCCCTTTCACAGCACAGCCAGGTGTGCAGGCCAACACCCAAAATTTCACAGAGATCGATTGCTTTCACCTGTTTTTGCCCGACATTTTGCTGCAATTCATTGTGGACCAAACAAATTTGTATGCCCAGCAGTATATTGCCAGCAACCCCCAATCATCTTATGCCCGTCCGTTTGAGTGGAGAGATTTAAATTTGGAGGAGTTCAAATTGTTTTTGGGCTCACCCTAAATATGGGGCTTACAAAGAAAAATGAAGGACATACCTATTGGTCCACCAACCCCATCCACCATATGCCCATGTATTCTGCCACAATGCCCGGGTCCCGATATGAGAGGATATGAGAGGATTATGAGATTCTTTCATTTTAACGACAACACCCAGTGCCCTCCCCGCAATTATCCAAATTCCGATAAGTTATACAAGATTCGCCCACTGATGTATTTTCCCAACGATTTGCAGAACTCTATGTCCCCGAGCAGCATATATGTGTGAGTCCCTGGTACCATTTTCAGTCAACAATATAAAACAATATATTCCTAGCAAAAAGGCCAAATACAGAGTAAAATTTTTCAAGCTCTATGAGAGAGCCTTGGGATATCTGTATGCATTCCGCATATATGAAGGAAGAGATTCCCAGCTCCAGCCCCCTGAGTGCCCGGCCTACATGGGCACAACTGGAAAAATCGTATGGGACCTGGCTTACCCACTTCTGAAAAAAGGATATTATATATACCTTGACAACTTTTATACCAGCCTGTCCCTTTTCAGACACATAGAAATCGAAAAAACCCTGGCCTGCGGAACCTCAAGAAAAAATAGGAAGGGCTTCCCACAATCCATAGTAAACAAAAATCTGCAAAGGGGGAAAAGAGCAACACTGAGATGCAATGAAGTGCTGGCCTTGAGGTGGAAGGATAACAGGAACGTGCACATGATGTCCACCATTCACGATGACACTACAGTTGTAGTTCAGCGAAGGCAAGGTCCCATTGAAAAACCGACATGTGTCCAAGACTATAATCTCTACAAGGGGGGGGGGTGTGGATTTCAATGACCAAATGATTCAGCCCTATTTGTCAATAAGGAGGTCCCGATTCTGGTACAAGAAGGTAGCAATTTATCTCATCCATTTGGCTGTTTACAATTCCTACATAGTCTACACGAAATGCACAGAAAGCCCCGCCCCCTTCCTAAAATTCATAGAAGTAGTAGTCATGTCCCTCATCTATCAACAAAGACCCCCCCAGAAGACCTTTGCTCTGATGCTGTTAGCCGGCTTCATGAACGCCACTTCCCGTACAACATTCCACCATCGGAAGCAGGCCGAAGATGGCAAAAAAGATGTCGCGTGTGCAGCAGAAGAGGATTTCGAAAAGATACCAGCTTCCATTGTTCCCAGTGTCCCTCCCAACCTGCCCTTTGCATTGGTAAATGCTTCAAACTTTATCATACATCCCTAAATTATTAGCCCATATTTTCCCCATTTTCATGATCTGTTCTGATCATTTTCCATGCTTCCCCAAATAACCATGCCACTGCCTTCCACGTGAACTGACCCTGGCCTGCTTTTTGACTATGCTTCTTCCCACCGTTTGGACTGCTTGCACGTGAACTGACCCTGGCTTGTTTTGTGATTATGCCTCTGCCTACCGTTTGGACTGCTTCCACTTGAACTGACCCTGGCCTGTTTTCTGACTATGCTTCTGCCTATCGCTTGGACTGCTTGCACGTGAACTGACCCTGGCCTGTTCTATGGACTATGCTTTTGCCTACCGCTTGGACTTATCTGTTGCCCTGCTACTGTAGTACACAGGGGTCTCACATATGTGAGGGGCTCCAGAATAGTTTTTCCAGATGGAGAAAACAATTTGTTTGTTTTCTCCGGGTTTTGTCATTTCTGGACTAGGGTCTGGAGTCCGGAGGCTTCATAGAGATTTGGGTGGGTCGGAGCCTCTAGCCCTGTGCCCCTGTGCACAGGTCTTACCCGATTGTGGCCCTCAGTCTGCTGCTGACTTACTGCCATCATGCCTTTGCCTGCCGCATGAACGGACCACACCTCTGCCTGTTACCTGGACTATGCAAATAATTAGCTGTAGCAAGAGAAGGTATGTTTATGAAGGGCTGGAGAGCGGTACAATAATGAGTGTCTGCAGGTAACAGTGTACCAGGACCAATATTATGGCTGTGCTGGCTGTCTCTGCCTGGACAATTTCTATGGACAAATGCATTGGCTGTGCTGACAATATCCTTGTGCTGACTATAGACATTATTCCTGCCTGCTGCCTGGATAATTACTATTGCTGTCGCTAAGCACATCCCTGACTGCTGCCTGGACGAGTCCCCTCTTCTGTGGACACTACTAAAAACACAGGTAATACTTTTTTTTTACCCTTTCCGCAATAGAATTTATTTTGGATTGTAATTCTTGGTATGTACATGCTATGTGTTAGAAATATGAAGGGCCTTCAAAAATGATAGGTTTCCAGGAAATTATCTATGTAATGTATGCTCCTAGAACGCCTGATGGTGCTAGTTGGATGTTGGGCCTCTGTATGTGGCCAAGCTGTGTAAAAGTCTCACACATGTGGTATCCCCATACTCAGGAGGAGTAGCAGAATGTATTTTGGGGTGTCATTTTTGCTATGTATTTGCTATGTGTTGGAAATATCTTATAAATGGACAATTTTGTGTAAAAAAAATGCGTTTTCATTTGGGGTGTTTGCTTTCCAAAATGGGGTCATTTTTTGGGCAAATCCATTGTCCTGGGGCTCCAGGGCCTTCAAAAGTGTAATAGGTGGTTGAGAAATGAGATGTGCAATTTATGCTCGTAGATCGCCTAATGGTGCTACTTCAATGTTGGGCCTTTGTATGTGGCCAGGCTGTGTAAAAGTCCCACACATGTGGTATCGCCATACTCAAGAGGAGTAGCGGAATGTATTTTGGGGTGTCATTTTTGCTATGTATTTGCTATGTGTTGGAAATATCTTATAAATGGACAACTTTGTGTAAAAAAAAATGTGTTTTTATTTTTTTTCCACATTTTCCAAAAACTTCTGGAAAAAAAATAACTGTTCAAAAGACTCATTATGCCTCGTAGATTATACATTGGGGTGTTTGCTTTCCAAAATGGGGTCATTTGGGGGGTATTTGTACTTTTCTGACTTGTTAGTACCTCAAGAAATGAGATTTGCCTGATGTACTGAAGGCCTGATCATATGTTTTCAATTTTCAGTGATTGGCACCATAGTTTGTAGACTCTATAACTTTAACAAAGACCAGATAATATACACTAATTTGGGTTATTTTTTATATAACAGTATAAATTTTGGGCAAAATTTATGAAGAAAAATTACTAATTTGCTAAATTTTATGACATAAACAAAGAAAAAGGCAATTTTTCACAAAATTTAAGTTTTTTTTTTTAAATATAGCACAAAAAATAAAAAAAACATTGCATGACTGAGTAATTGTCATTCAAAGTGTGAGAGCCCTGAAAGCTGAAAATTGGTCTGGGCAGGAAGGGGGTTTAAGTGCCCTGTATTGAGGTTGTTAAACACCCATTCATGCAAGGGGCGTTTGATAAGAATATAGCATTTTCTTCTGTATGCTTTACGTTATTACAAGTTCACTTGCCATTATCATATATTTTATTAAATTGTAGTCAAATGATAGACAATGGTTATTAAAGTAGTTACAATACTGGGAAGAGAACTAAGGCTGCCCATACATGGATCGAAATTCAGCTGGTTCTATTGATTTACTTCTCATGATCTGGCTAAAAATATATATTGCAAATACCACCTGCTATTTAAAATAACTATCCAATATAATCCTAAATAAGTGATAAATAAATTATTACACACTGAGAACGGGCCTGCTCCAAAACACTAATATGTGTTCCCACACCATGCAAAATACATATAATACAAAAAAATGTAGAGCTGCCCACTATTTGCTCATTAATTGTGAATAGTGGTGGAAACCTCCTATACAAAGTGTGAGTAGTGGTGGGAACCTCTTATACAGATAAAGTGTAAATCATTCCTCATTGCATTATAAAGTAATAAACTTCACCCCAATGATGCACCAGGTGTTGCAGTAAACACTCATGTTTTTATATGCTGTATATGTTATTGTAACATGTCTATGCCTATGTGTTGTTGTAACATGTATATGTCTCTGTGACATATAGCTAATAAATGAAAAATAACCCATATATACACAAAATGAAAGGAAGTAAAAAGTACAGTGATGAACAAAAAACTGAAATTGCCCCATTCAAATAACTTCTAAATAATAAAGTGCATGTAGTGTATGAGGTGATAACAAAAGGGTTTGGGACTTTAAATGAGGCAGATGATCAATGGTCAGATACAGAGTTGATTTATTCAAATGGTAAACATGTCACATTACAAGAAATGTAAAAAGGTATTAAAAGACAATTTCATATATATACATAACATAAGTGCTTTACAAATGCATACATGCATGAACATTGGAGCAGTCCATCCCAATGACCCATCCTTGTTTAGGTAAAGTACCAATCAATGTGTTTGTATCCTGTTCAACATTGGTGGCGTATAATACTTATATCATTAGCGTATCATACTTGGGTGATTAGTGATTTTAGTAGATGTTGGCATCTCATGTAGGTTAACGCGTTTCGTGGTTGGAACCACTCATCAGGAGCAGATGCCTTTATATGTATAAAAAGAACGTAATGGCAGATCAAGTATATGGCAAAAAAGCAACAGAACGGAAAATTATTCTTGGACAGTAGGTAGAGGATGACCCATCCCAATCACTTACATGATACTTGAATGGGGGACATATGCAGTGTGATGAAATGGGGACCCCTGAATTGGCCTGTCATGGGAACTGAGGTGGCAAAACCCACACACGAAGCAAACATGCACACAATATTCCCTGGGAAGGAAGAGTCTCCATAAGTAATAAGTGTTGAAGATGTCTGAAAACAATCTTTGATTTGATTAGGTAATGAAGAATGTGGGTAGTGAGGGGCAATGAATGCACCACTATACCCAGGAGAGTAGAGGAAAAAGCCACAAGAATGTGGGGTTTGGAAAGGTGATCAAGGCTAAGTATAGAACCCACACACCAAGAATAGTAGTGTACGAGGTATATCTATAATATAATGAGACTGACCTTTATTTATATGTATTACACATTTAATGCTTGTCCCCTTCAATATATTCCCATTTGCACTAATACATTGCTGCACTCTTGTTTTCCACTGGTCGAAGGCATGGAGAAAATCAATTTCTGTCAGCTGTTTCAACACATTTGCCGTTTTCTTCTTTACAGCATCAACTAACTCAAAATGTGTCCCTTTAAGCAAGGATTTAACTTTTGGGAATTCATTCTCCCATCCCTCGCTGAATCTTTTGTGACACTCAAACAAACATGCACGAGACAGGCCATCGTATTTTTAAAAATTCTGTTGGTGTTTTGTGCAATTTTACAAAAAATTTGGAATTTACACGTTGTTCAACTTTTAACAGCTTCAGCCCCGGAAGATTTTACCCCCTTTCTGACCAGATCGTTTTTTGCGATTCGGCACTGCGTCGCTTTAACTGACAATAGCGCGGTCGTGCAACGTGGCTTCCAAACAAAATTGATTTCCTTTTTTTCCCACAAATAGAGTTTTCTTTTGGTATTTGATCGCCTCTGCGATTTTAATTTTTTGCGCTATAAACAAAATAAGAGCTACAATTTTGAAAAAAACACATTATTTTTTACATTTTGCTATAAGTAATATCCCCCAAAAATATATAATTTTTTTTTTTTTCCTCAGTTTAGGCCGATCGTATTCTTCTACATATTTTTGGTAAAAAAAAAAATTATATATTTTTGGGGGATATTACTTATAGCAAAATGTAAAAAAAAAAATCGCAATAAGCGTTTATTGATTGGTTTGCGCAAAAGTTATAGTGTTTACTAAATAGGGGATAGTTTTGTGGCATTTTTATTAATAATATTTTTTTTACTAGTAATGGCTCCGATCAGCGATTTTTATTGTGAACTGCGACGTTATGGCGGACATGTCGGACATTTTTGACACATTTTTGGGACCATTGTCATTTATACAGCGATCAGTGCGATTAAAAATGCACTGATTACTGTGTAAATGACACTGGCAGTGAAGGGGTTAACCACTAGGGGGCAGGGAGGGGTTAAGTGTGTCCTAGGGGAGTGATTACTAACTGTAGGGGGATGGGCTGTGTGTGTCATTACTCTGATCACAGCTCCCGATGACAGGGAGCTGTGATCAGTGACACTTGTTACTAGGCAGAACGGGGAGATGCTGTTTACATCAGTATCTCCCCATTTGCCTTCTCCGTGAGGCGATCGCGGGTATCCCCGGGGCGATCGAGTCCGCGGGACCTGCGACCCGACTCACGGAGCTTCTGGCCGGCGCGCAAGCAATGACACAGCAGGGAATTCAAATGGACGTACAGGTACGCCCATTTACCCAGCCGTGCCATTTTGCCGACGTACATCGTCGTGCGCCCGTCGGGAACCGGTTAAACTTAGCATTTTTTAGGCACTACACTGCAGAAAACACCACCAAACGAAATGGCGACTCACAATCAACTGAACGTGTTGCTGCTTGTCATGCAGGTTCAAACATGCTCAAGTTCACCATGCATGCAGCTACAACCAGTTCTGACTGCTTTGTTTACTAGGTGGGATCACAGTTTCATTATTTAATAGACACACCTCGTATAGGGGTGATACCTCATTGAATTAATAATAAAGTCCTGTGCATGGAATACATATACATAAAAGTCTGTGTCAGACAATTTGCTTACTATGCTTATGCTGCTTGGCTTGCATGAACAATCCGTATCTGGGACACTGCGGGGAGGATTCCTGCATACACCATCAATGTGTGGATGGGGAAATCTGTTCAGGTTTTTTTGCTCAGCCAGCTATATCATGTATGGCCAGCTTAACTTTGAACATATATTTGCAATTTACTAATATAATCTGAATCCAGTTCAAATTTTCTATACTTCGTAAGCATATTGCATATAATTTGGTTTAGCTTTGTGATGTACAAACTTTTTTAGTGTGGAAAATACTTGACTGTGACATGTAGTGCCTCAATTAGCACTTATATAAAATACTGCTGTTTAGCAAGGATGCCAAAAACTTTAGAAGAGTTAATGAAACTGTAAGTCATGGGCGTAATGCAGAATTCAAGATATTGAAGAAGTACATGGAAATACTGGTTGTCCATACAAATATGATATCTGATCATTAGTTATAGCATTAGTAAAGTGAACCAGAGTGTTCAAATGAGGGTCTTATAAGGGTTAATTCGTTTGATCATAAAAGTCCTGCAGGCATATGTTCATCCATGTTTCAGCATTTACATGTTGAAAGTGTTCAGCGGGAATCCCAGATGTCCAGCCAGCAGGAAAGAGTTTGTCAGTATATCGAGGGTACCCACAGGTCGTACATCCCTGGCATTCCATTTACATTAACATATACATGAAGCCATAGCATACTAAAGAGCAACTAAACTGTGATATTCCAGCCTCAGCAAGGCAGAGAAAATGCAGCTGCACAAAGCAGTTTATAAACACCTTCAGAAGGAAGCAGAACTTAAACTAATTAGCTAGTTCATCAAAGGCGCACTAAACTTCAAAGATGTACAGAACTTCTATGCTGCCTACAGTGCACATAGAAGAAGTGAGAGTGTTCTGTCAGTCCCAGATCAAAAGGCAAAACTCATAATTATAAATCATCATGCTCAGAATGTGTTCGTAAAATAGCTGCCACAAAGAAAAATGCAACTGTGGCAATTCACTTAGTGGAACAATAAACAGGTGCATCATCAGATGACATAACAGGAATATGAACAAACTCATTTTATCAAAGCAAAGTGTGTTAAAACACCTATAAAAGATCTTTAAAGCGTCTAAAGTTTACATCCATGTCTCCAATTAAAACTCACCAGAAAAGCTGGTCATGAACAGGAAAACACAGGTAGGAGTTGAAATAACCCCAGCTTTCAGCAAGTAACTATAGTATAATAAATATCAAGGTATACGTGGGATTTTTAAAGAATGGCTGAGATTAACACCACAATTTTACAATTTAAAAATAAACTGTCACAAAGAAAAGGGTGTTTGGAGGTCAATATATCACAAAATTAGAAAAAGTAATTGTCTCTACTGAGTCTGTTAGTTTTGATTAGAAACTAATAAAAGTGTGTGCTTTGTTGAATAATAAGTAGAAAAGAAAAAAAACAATTTACATGACTGAAAAAACAGTATCATAACAGAGTGCTGCTCTACAATTAAGCCGAATGTGAGTGAAACATGTCAGAGGGGAGTGACTGATGGGCTGGGATTTGAGCTGAAGCCTGTCTTTCATTTACTTCACATTGGAATTGCATACGGTGCGTGGCGACAGTTGTATACTATATTAAAAACAACTGGGGGTGTACCTATAGATCTTTGTTGATTGAATAGGCTTGAGTTTAATTCAAGGGCAGGTTCAGTGAGCAAAAATATACATTTTTAGAGTAATGAGAGTTGCTAAGGGCACCACATCCTAATAATATGAAACACTGAAAAGCAGTAGAAAGATTGATTTTCTTGTTGCCAAGACTCTATCACAACATTATTAAAAATTCACAATTGTATTACAAAAATCAAATAATTTAAAATTACCATTAAAAACATGCAAAATGCAATGTGCTCTACATAGCTTCCCTTTACTAATTATTCACGTTGACAGAGACCCCAGTATTAAACAGTAACCTCAGAATGTATGCACAGGAAATTCAAACTTTTCTGAGGGTGTCTCCAAGGCCGACAGTGCACCTCAATATGTTTAGCAGGAAACCCTGCTGTTTCAGGAGGAGTAGGGAAGAACTTTAACAAACTTATATTGAAAATAAAATACAAATCTATTACAAAATATACCAAAAACATTTCACCATCAAATATAGCTTAACAGTGCAAAATCTCACCAAACCATCTGGAGATTCATTTACACATCAAAGATGGGAGAGGTGTCACAATCAAGGTAATACAATGCTTCCCCCTGGGGCAGGTGTGGGAGGGAATAAAAGCAGCAACTCAGAAACTGTGGAACAAATATTTACAAAAATAATATATGGTATTGTAAAGCCCCACTCTATCCTAAAAACTCTTGGTACTAAAATAAAGATTACACACCTAAAATGTAGGAAGCTGAATGTCATTCAATTGTCCAATAAATAAATAGAAGTGTGTGAGGATATTGATTCAAAGTGTCCCAAACCCAGCTAGTGGATGCTACTTGGGTACGTACATGCCAAAAACAGAGAACAAAAACATTTGGCATAACTAACGTCAATAAAAAGAAATAGAACAGTTAAAGACCACCATAGTGTCTAGACATTCACTTGTTTATGCGGTTCGGTACTGCTCCCACCATGTGCCAATCAAGGGGTACATGCTGATTGCCATACTAAAGAATGCCTAAAGAATCACAAGATGCAGACCTCTTGGTAAGGTACCCCACAGGGACAAGCAAAACACACTCCCCAGACACAATTTAACTTTGAAAAGCATACCTGTAGGAGTGGCAGAATCCGGCCTTCTCACACCATCTAGTGAAGGTACCAACTTCCATTTAGTGAATAAAAAGCTGCAAATTATCTCAATTTTCAGGGATAATATGCAAGATATTGTGAAGCAATGATTACAAGGAGTTAGACACTGCCAGGAGAGAAGTGTACTAATTAAAAAAAAATAAAAAATACATTTTCACTGTTAGCAGTTCTTGTATTAAGGCTTAACATTAAAAATTAACTTTTCCCATGTTCACAAAGGTGAACTTAGCCTTTAACTATCACTAGATATACAATAACCTGGATCATTGAGAACTTTCACAGACATATTGCCAAATCAGTGTCAAAAAGTTATCAATAAACATTTAGGCCCTCATTTGCACTAGTGTGATTTCACCAACATCTGGGGTCACACTACAATGCACGACAATGGAAATCACATTATTCTCAATGTTGTCTATTCACATTAATGCAACATGATGCAGTAAAATTTTTGAAAAGGTTCAGATTCTCCATTTGGTGCAGTATGGTGCATTTTTACCCCTTTACCCCTCTGGTAGCACATAGAAAACAAATATACATTCGTTTTTTGGTTCATGTTGGCAGGGGTTTGTGTTTAACAACCTGTCTCCTTCTAAAAAAAAAACAAAAAAACACATAAAGCATAAATGTGCTAAATGCACTTTAAAAAAGCATGATTATGAGAACATTGGCTTAGATCAAAATAATTTGTTGGTCTTGATTTGTAAACATAATTTTTCTGCAAAAAATAAACCTTTTATGAATCTGCTGGCTATATTTGTAGAGTATTGGAATGTAATAGAAATTAATTGTATTTTGTTAATACATTGATATATCTTTGGATGACTGCAGTTTTCTAATGTACGTATTTGTTCTACAATAAATCTTATCTAGATAGAAAAAAAAACAATTCCTTTGAAAAACATGTTTGGGGGATGCCTTAAACTTGTGCGTTAAGTGGCACATCTATACAACAAACTACAGCAAAATTACATTTTTTTGTTGACTTTTTGTTGCAAGGGCATGGGGATCCACCAAATTGACCAAAGGGCACAGGAAGATGGACACAGCCCTAGGAGGCATATACCAATGCAAAACAAATAAATAAAGAAATAAATAAATAAATAAATAAATAAAAAATGTAGCTTCTTTAGTCTGTTAGACTGGACCTAAATATGGTACAAACCTATGAAGTTAAGCGTACATTACAATGGACTAGAGGAAGAATTTTACCAAAACACTAATAGATCTAGTAATATGCTTGATAAGAAACTCTCTAGCTTTCTTTGCAGCCCTCCTGTTTATCAGATGCATAATTTAAGGGGTCAGCTGAAAGCTAACCCAGAACATACTTTATCTATACGTTATTTATCAATTTTGCACTCAGCTATAAAGTTCTGGGTATGCTCTCAGGATGTATGAAACTGCCTGGAGATGATTACACTCCCAAAGCTACAAGGGATTACAACTGACCTCTTTAAATGGTGAAATCACTTCAGAGGAAATTACATTAGTCAATAAATACCCTAAAGTAGTTTTAGGAGCTCAAGGCTTTTTACCTTCATGCATAGAATGCATAAAAAAGTAAAATGCATAGAAAATCTTCTGTATGCTGCAGCCCCCCCCAGTCCCCCTTATCCTTACACAAGCCCCATCTTGATCCAGAGATGTGCATGAGAGCAGTGGCCATCCCAGGTCTTGTCCTCCTCATTGACTGGGACAGCAGTGGGAGCCATTGGCCCCTGCTACTGTCAATTACAGCCAGTGAGGAGAGATTGGGGGGGGCGGAGCTGTTCTCCATGGGTGAATGGACACACAGCTCTGGAGTGAGCCTGCTCGGGTTCCCCCATAGCAAGCTGCTTGCTATGGGGGCATTTGACGGGAGGGAGGGACCAGGAGTGCCAACGGGGGACCCGAGAAGAGGAGGATCGGGGCTGTTCTGTGCAAAACCACTGCACAGAGCAAGTAGGTATTACATGTTAATTATTATAAAAAAGAAAATCTGCCTTTAATATCAATATAAGGTGTATAAGGCACCACTCTCTGATGCATATACAGCTCTGTGCTAGAAGACATTTTCACTTCTTGACTATGTCTAGGATCTATAAAAATATAGAAACTGCAGATTGTGCAGACAGGCACATTTCAATGGTCCGAGATTGCATGGAGCCTACTTGAAGAGGTTGCATTCTATACAAATCATATTCCCTATAATAATTTATACTGTGTTTCAAATAATTTTGAGTGGAAACCTGTAATGGATATTGGTTCTCTGGTGTTGTCTGACCATTCCCTGATTTTCTAAACTCTTGATGTGCCTCAGGACATGGTGTCTAAATGATACATTTATAATAAACAGAGTCGCGCTTGGAAATATAGTATAAATCTCACAGCATGAAGAAAACAAAAACCAGAGTCCCCTTATGCCCCGTACACACGATCAAACTTTCCGACAACAAAACCGTGGATTTTTGTTCGAAGGATGTTGGCTCCAACTTGTCTTTCATACACAAGGTCACACAAATGTTGGCCAACAATTACGAACGTAGTGATGTACAGAACTTACGTGATATCTCCATTACAAACGCTAGTTTTACAAGACCGAGCGCTTCCGGCTCGTACTTGATTCCGAGCATGCGTGGGCTTTTGTCCAACGGACTTGTGTACATACGATCGGACTTTCCGACAACAAACATTTGTTGTCGGAAAGTCCTAGACAAGTTCGCCAGTGAGGATCTTCATATCCTGTTTACAGAGGAGGACCTTTTAGCAACCATCAAACCCACCTTAGCTAGAAAGAAGTGTCCTGGCCTGGATGGATTTACAGCAAGTTCTATAAAACATACACGCAATACCTTTCCCCTTTCCCACTTAAGATTTTCAGTTCTGTTTTGGTAGACACTCCCTTTTTGTCCCAAACCCTAGGGGCCTATATCTCCTTGAGCCTGAAGTCTGACATTGATCTCTCTCATGTAGTATCACCCAATTTCTCTCATTGGAGTCAAACTTAAACTCTGTACTCACATAATCGCCTCCCAGTTACAACCCCCTTTTTCACTACAGCTTCACAAAGATAAAATGGCATTAGTCCAAGACTACAAGTCCACATGAAGCTTGGGACAATACTCTTAAGACTCTTTTATTTGTCAACCATGCCCAGAACTCCAAGCTGCCCCCATGCCTTCTCTCTGTGGATGACGATAATGCCTTTGATAGGATCAACTGGCTGTTGCTCAGCATGGATTGGGTTCCAACCCTCTCCATGAAGTCTTGGCCCTCTAATTCATGCAATATGTCAGGGTTTATGGTAATGATTCCCTATCCCTGAGGTTTTCCATAAAGGATTGCACCCAACAGGGTTGCCCTTTATCCCCTCAAATTGTACACAATAGTGATGGAACACCTTGCCAATGCCTTATGGACCACCCCATCTATTTACAGCATTTGGGTGGGCCATTAACATATTACGCTCCTCCTATTTGCTGATGACCTCTTATTGTTTTAATCTTTTGCGTTATTTTCACCTGGTAATCCTGCTAATAATACACTTCCTGTCCCTGGGCAGCTGCATCATTTTATTTACATTACTGTATTTATAAAGGGAGCCATGGTTGTTCCCCCAGTTTGCTCTCCTGATAGTACAAAAAAAATACATTTCTATTCATCTCTATTATATGGAGGACAGGGCAGTTGATAGATTTCAGAGGATAGCTAGGAAGGAAGATATTCTTCAGGACCCCTCACAGGAAGTAAAAATGACACTGCATTTCAAGATTACTGAGTATTTTCTGTATTTGCTGAAAATGTACTTAGTTTGAACAAAACATACAACTAATGTAAGCACCATCTAAGGACTATAAGCTGCAATATAACACATTTTTGTTGTTGAGTTTAGCTTCCAGGTTTTTTGGCAAAGCTTAATTGAACAAACTGCAGTTAGAAGCTGATTGGCAAGATTTTGAACTCTCCAGTTTTAATAAATCAACCCCAGTGTGTGGCAACCCTAGGGCAGCCGTTCTTCCAGCTCCTCTGTTGCCACACTTAGTGCGCATGTGCCATCTGTGCCTCATTTCTTCTATTGTCTATTTTCATCACTTGTGGGGCAGTTGCATGTGCCTGTGCAGCATCGGCTATCTCCTTCTCCTCTCCTATCTCTCGGCTGCTACCTAACACAATCTGTAAGCCGTTTCACAAGCTTCCAGAATGTAATGTAACGTGGGATGGCTAGCAGACAAGAGGAATCTTCTATAAATCATCTGATATATCTGCTGTACAATCGATATGGACAATCATGTGGGGTAGATCCATCAGAAATGAATGGTGAAAAACTTCTCTTGTCTGCTAGCCATCTCACATTACTGACATTCCAGAGGCTTGCAAGGCAGCTCACAGTGAGTGTTAGGCACCAGCTCTCGCAGAGAGCCTGGCTGCCAGTTTATTATAAAAGCACAGGAGCAGTGTGTTCCTTAGGATCTATTTTTTTTATAACACATATTCATTCAACAATTCAACTCAAGTGACCACAACAGCACCACAGGAGGAGAAAGGAAATTTCCTGTACTAACGTCTGCAGGCTGCATCACAGGATTCATACTTGCTCCGCCCATCTCTCAGTAAGGTGTAGAGCAGGTAGATCGTGTCACGTCACTGCAGGATAAAGTAGCAGGAAAAAGATAATCAATGTAAATAGTACAATGTCATCTATAGACTGTTGATTTTATTGGCATCTTCCCAGGTGGAAAGTATAAAATAATGTATAGAAATAATCAGGTTTAATTACACTTTATACATAATAGACTGACTTTAGTACAATAATTATTGGAGAAAGTGTTGCAGCTACTATGATGGTTTTGTTAAACCATCATAATACTGTAGCACCCTTTACCTAGGTAGGTGCTAGAAGTTAGGAGTTTTGTAGTACAGGCAAATTTAGGTAGACCTAGCTGGAAGCTAGGCCTGTTTGTTTTGATCTGTGTGGGCTGGGAGTGGCTCAGAGCAGCAGCTGTGACTCACAGACAGCATCACTCCACCTCTCTCTTTCTTCTGGAGAATTCTAGAAGAAGAGAAAGGGAAGAGAGGTGGAGCTGTTGGGGTGTCTCAGGGAGCCCTGACCAATCCCCAACTAGGATTGGCAGGGGCCAGGCCTCTTTGAAATACCCAAAGTCAGCCCAGCTGGGGAGGAGTTGTCAGGTGGAAGAACTAAGGATGGAGTACTAGGCTGTCGGGGCCTTTGTGGGAGCTCCCCAGTCTGGGAGGGGGTGACCTTGGGCCTGGGACTCAGGTGCAAGATGGAGCTCTTCAAGAATGCATGAAATATCTGGACAGTAGGCACAAGAGAAGTCAGAGAAGACAGCAGGAGCTAGTATTGCCAGGCAAGTCTTCAGGATGGGAACCACCGGTTGCAGCCAGGAGGGCTGGTGAGTGACATGTGCAGTTGGGAAGACTGGAGAGGCATGCCAGAGAGGACTGAGAGGAAACAGTCAGAGCTGGGTGTGGAGCCAGTAGTGAGGATAGCAATATCATGGGCAGTGAAGTCGGGCAGCTGCAGCGCAGAGGACTGGCGGGGCCTGAAGAGGACTGACTGGGAGCAGTAGTCCACCAGAAGGACAGCTAGTACTAATGATACTTTGCATATTTTTTGGTACACTATAAGGGCCCGCAGTCCCTGCCTGCAAAGGGCAAATTCCCAAGGCCTGTTGGAGCCAGTGTCTGGCCTAACCAAGTGCTAACTGCTCTTAGAGAGAGAGAGTAAGAGAGGCATAAAAGGCAGTCCATAATTTCAGTGCACAGTCCTTTTAAGAATTATTTCTGAAAGATAAAGAAACTTCATCTATGGGGATGTGGCGACTGCGAACTAAGATGGCCACTCTTTCATCGAGCCCCGCCACAATGCTGAGGAAAATTGTCAATGCCACTGACAGGGAGCTCTCCACCCTCATCTGACCCCTCACAGGTCTGCGATGTCATGCAAGTGCAAAGAGCGGTCACAGCTGCACAAGCTATTAGCTTTTTTCATGCCCGCTGGCTGTGATCTGCAACAAAATGGGGCTGGTGGCAGAGCCCATGGTCCCCACAAAAACATGGCGGAAGCGGCACACTGACCTCGGCTATCCAGGCTTCTGTAAATTCCACACAGAGGACACAGCAGCCCACAGAGACTCCCTATACCACCAGCTCCGGGGCCTCCACACCATCAATGAGGATCCCAGTTAAATCTAAGCTGCGGATGGCTGCACAACATCCACAAATGCCACGAAGAGCGCCAGGGGCGGTAAGAGAACACTTAATACACATGACGACACAGAATCTCATACAGACCCCATTGTAGACTTCACTATCACCAACAGCCCTACACTTGATACTACCATGAAAGAAATGTTGGTATACCTACGTGCGTCCTTACTTGCGAATATTACATCCTCTTTGAGACAAGTCATAGATGACATAGAGGACTTGGGGGACAGGATGGATCACGTGGAGACAAAAATTAAGGAATTTGCCACATCCTTCAATGCGCTGGCTGGCTCCAATACTGAAAAAGGTCACAACGTAGCCTGGCTGAAGGCTAAAGTTGCAAATGTGGAGGGTAGATCCCGAAGGAACAAGATGAAGGTTCGAGGAATCCCTAAAATTGTGCTTGCAGATCAATTACCCACATACATCCAGCAGATGTTCCAATCTATCCTCCCAAACATGTCCAACGAGGAGCTGCTAGTGGATAGGGTCAACCATCTACCGAGACCATCTCACTTACCCGATACTATCCTGAGGGACGTAATTCTTTGTGTTTATTTATTTCACAAATTCTGGTGCTCTTCAGAAGTCCTGATTCTGTGCCTGCACCCTATATGGCCTTAAAATTTTTTCCTGACATCTCCTAATACACTAAGGCTCTGCATAACCACAAAATACCATTTAAATGAAGATATCCTAGTAACCTCATGGTCACACACAATGGCACCACAGCCTGAATCTCTTCACTAGAGGAAGGCCTGCCATTCCTCAGACAACATGGCATTCTTCCAGAGGACTCTTCTTCAGAGTCAGCACATGCCCACCTGTTCGCGGATTGGCAAGATTGGCAAGTAGTCTCCTACAAAAAAAACATCTGGGAGGAAGGCATCCTACAACTACTGAAATCCTTACCTGATCCCTAAGGCCGGTGTGAGCTTAAAGAGGAAATAAACGCTGCCCCTTTTATTTTCTTTTTCCTGATCAGCAAAGTAAAGGAATAATGTGCTAGTATGCGTCGCATGCTAGCACATTATGTAAAACTTACCTGCAAACGAAACCCTTGTTGTCACCGCTGGAGGCTGCATCTTCCTTCCGGGTCCACAGACTCCGGCTGTGTGACTGGTAGGAGCTGCGTGATGTCACTCACACAGGGGCACAGATGGGCATTCCTTTAGAGTGCATGCGCCAATGATGTATTGGTGGCATATACAGTAAATATCTCCTAAACAGTGCACATTTAGAAGATACTTACAGTACCTATAGGTAAGCCTTTTTATAGGCTTACCTATAGGTACAAACAATCCATGGAAGTATACTTCCTCTTTAACTACCATCATCATTACCCTTCAATCAATAATGTGCATGTATAAATGCACCTGGATCCGTTGTTTTTCCCTTGTTCTTGGTTCTATAATCATACCATGCAGCACTATGACCGCAAGAGAAGGCCTCCCGGGGGATTTACAAAGATCCCACCATTGCTCCTAATCACACTCTAAGATCCCTCTATGGTCTTCAAAATAATATCCTTAAATGCGTATGGTTTGAATCATCCAGCCAACTCTATCTATCTATCTATCTATCTATCTATCTATCTATCTATCTATCTATCTATCTATCTATCTATCTATCTAAAAAAATGAATAAAAACCAAGCGCTGATGTGGGCAGATATGTGTGATATAAATAAATTGTGCTTAAAAATATATATATACCAATATAGTTAGTGCTATGAAAAAATCAGTAAATTAAAGCTGCTATCAATATAGGGTGATCAGATAACCAAACAAATAGTACTAAGTATAAAATTGATGCGCTTTAAATAAATAGTGCACAATATTCTGCTGCGACTAAGCTTAAATCCAGGAATAAAAAATGCATACATGTGAATAAAATAAATTAATAATTATGGTGCTAATACATGTGTTAAAATTGCCAAAATAAATCTTCAAATTGGTGATGTGACGGTGAGTATATATAAAATAATAATGACACTCTGAGTACAATGTCCAGGCAGAGATAAATAGTGGGAGAAAGTAAAAAAAAAATTAAACAGTTCCTTCCCTTAATCCAGATTGATTGACTTACTGGGTTAGATCGTTTGTACCAGGATATTTAGTTTTTCTTGCATCCCACTTCAGCAATTACACTGCTGGTGATTCGGCTCTCAGGATAAAGGTTTTATGCAAAGCAAGCAAAAAAAAATAGATCATTGTGCAGTGAACTTACTAGAGTACAGTACATAAGCAAAACAGGGACAAGAGATACACTCACACACTCCCGGTCTATTAGAAGCATTCAAATAAGCAGATTGCAGTCAGCCGCTGTGGACGAGGTTTCCCATAGAGAAACAGCTGCTGTTAACCTTCAGGTGTATTGCAGCACTGAACGTCCTAAGCTCCTCCCACGCGTTACATCACTGACACGTGACTTTTTCAAGGATTTTAACACATGTATTAGCACCATAATTATTAATTTATTTTATTCACATGTATGCATTTTTTATTCCTGGATTTAAGCTTAGTCGCAGCAGCATATTGTGCACTATTTATTTAAAGCGCATCAATTTTATACTTAGTACTATCTATCTATCTATCTATCTATCTATCTATCTATCTATCTATCTATCTATCTATCTATCTATCTATCTATCTATCTATCTATCTATCTATCTATCTATCTATCTATCTATCTATCTATCTATCTATCTATCTATCTATCTATCTATCTATCTATATATATATATATATATATATATATATATATATATATATATATATATATATATATATGACCAATGCACCGGTCAAGATGAGAGGTGTCCCCATAGCTGTCGAGCACTCACTTTCATTTAGTCTAAAAAGATCCTGCTTTGACCAAGATGGGAGATAAATAATGTTGTATTACTATTAACTCCAAACCATATACTTTAGCCAACATATATGCCACCAATAAGCATCCAGTAGGCTTTCTTAAAAAAGTCTAAAAACACATCACTGCTTCCAAGGAAGGCTCTCTGATCATCTGTGGTGACTTTAACTGTGTTATAGATACACAGATGGACTCTACCTCCTGCACCAAGCCACGTTCCCATTTCTTGGAACGCTTTTTTCAATTGGCAGATTTGTTCGATGTCTGGCTCTGCCAGCATGCAAACGAAAAAAATATTTTACCTTTTTCTCGACACGTCATACCACTTATTCCAGAATTGATATGTACGTGGTCTGACCACGTTCCTATTTCTCTAGTGATCTCGGAGAATTAGCACACTTTTTCTATGCACCTGTGGTGATGTAATTCTAAGTTGCTACAATCACCTCACCTCCAAACTGCCCTCCTAAAACACTTGACTGAATTTTTTTGACAATAACGTTAGCTCAGAAGCAGATTCTTTCATTCCCTGGAATGCCCATAAGACCTCCTACTCTCAAGCTCATTTGTCTCCTCCTCCCATGCTCATCTCTAAGATTTCTTCAGAGCCTCTCCAATCCTCTAGAACTCTCTACCTCTGTCCGGCTATCTCCTACTCTAGCTGCATTCAGGCAATCCCTGAAAACTCATCTTATCAGGGAAGCTTATCACTCCTCCAGCTAATCTTTTACCACTTCCATCAGCTCATTCCCCACAGTTACGACCTTTTATACCACCTGCCCCAAACTATTAGATTGTAAACTCTTCTGAGCAGGGTCCTCTTAAAACCGCTTCAATACCGGGCCAATTCTGACACTTTGCTCCTACATGTAAAAACCATCATTTTTTTGCTAGAAAATTACATAGAACCCCCAAACATTATATATGTTTTTTTAGCAAAGACGCTAGAGAATAAAATGGCGGTTGTTGCAACATTTTATCTCACACAGTATTTGCGCAGGAATTTTTCGAACACGCTTTTTTGGGGAAAAAAACTGTTTTGTGTTTAAAAAAAAAAAAAAAACAGTAAAGTTAGCACAATCTTTTTGCATTTTGTGAAAGATGAAGTTACGCTGAGTAAATAGATACCTAACATGTCACGCTTCAAAATTGCACACGCTCGTGGAATGGTGCCAATGTTCGGTACTTAAAAATCCCCATAGGCGACGCTTGAAATTTTTTTACTGGTTACATGTTTTGAGTTACAGAGGAGGTCTAGGGCCAAAATTATTGCTCTCGCTCCAACGTTCGCGGTGATACCTCACATGTATGGTTTGAACACCGTTTTCATATGTGGGCGGGACTTACGTATGCGTTCGCTTCTGCGTGCGAGCACACAGGGACAGCGGCACTTTAAAAAAAAAAATTTTTTACCTTTTTCTCGACACGTCATACCACTTATTCCAGAATTGATATGTACGTGGTCTGACCACGTTCCTATTTCTCTAGTGATCTCGGAGAATTAGCACACTTTTTCTATGCACCTGTGGTGATGTAATTCTAAGTTGCTACAATCACCTCACCTCCAAACTGCCCTCCTAAAACACTTGACTGAATTTTTTTGACAATAACGTTAGCTCAGAAGCAGATTCTTTCATTCCCTGGAATGCCCATAAGACCTCCTACTCTCAAGCTCATTTGTCTCCTCCTCCCATGCTCATCTCTAAGATTTCTTCAGAGCCTCTCCAATCCTCTAGAACTCTCTACCTCTGTCCGGCTATCTCCTACTCTAGCTGCATTCAGGCAATCCCTGAAAACTCATCTTATCAGGGAAGCTTATCACTCCTCCAGCTAATCTTTTACCACTTCCATCAGCTCATTCCCCACAGTTACGACCTTTTATACCACCTGCCCCAAACTATTAGATTGTAAACTCTTCTGAGCAGGGTCCTCTTAAAACCGCTTCAATACCGGGCCAATTCTGACACTTTGCTCCTACATGTAAAAACCATCATTTTTTTGCTAGAAAATTACATAGAACCCCCAAACATTATATATGTTTTTTTAGCAAAGACGCTAGAGAATAAAATGGCGGTTGTTGCAACATTTTATCTCACACAGTATTTGCGCAGGAATTTTTCGAACGCGCTTTTTTGGGGAAAAAAACTGTTTTGTGTTTAAAAAAAAAAAAAAAACAGTAAAGTTAGCACAATCTTTTTGCATTTTGTGAAAGATGAAGTTACGCCGAGTAAATAGATACCTAACATGTCACGCTTCAAAATTGCACACGCTCGTGGAATGGTGCCAATGTTCGGTACTTAAAAATCCCCATAGGCGACGCTTGAAATTTTTTTACTGGTTACATGTTTTGAGTTACAGAGGAGGTCTAGGGCCAAAATTATTGCTCTCGCTCCAACGTTCGCGGTGATACCTCACATGTATGGTTTGAACACCGTTTTCATATGTGGGCGGGACTTACGTATGCGTTCGCTTCTGCGTGCGAGCACACAGGGACAGCGGCACTTTAAAAAAAAAATTTTTTTAATTGTTAATTATATTTTTTTTTTTTATTTTGACACTTTTTTGAAAAAAAAAAAATTGATCACTTTTATTCCTATTACAAGGAATGTAAACATCCATTGTAGAAGCAATATGACATGTCAGGTGCTCTTAATAGTGAGATATGGGGTCAATAAGACCCCATATCTCACCACTAGGCTGGGAAGCCTGAAATAAAAAAGAAATAAAACGATCACCACTTCCCAGCCGAAGCGGCGCCGTTTTTTTGAATGGAGAGGCCGGGCGTGAGGTCATAACATCGCGCCCGGCATCCGACGATCATAGAGACTCCGGGGACCATCTGGATGTCCCCTCTCGCCTCCTATAGGAACGTTCAAGCGGCGGAACGGCCGCTATGATCATTCCTATGGTGTAGAGATTCGCCGGCTGAAACCGGCAATATCTGAATAATGTCTGTAACTACAGGCATCATTCAGATATACCCGCTCAAGGCCCAGGATGTCATATGACGCCCTTGGTATTGAAGTGGTTAATCCTCTTGTATTTTATCATAACTGTATTGTCTCCCTTTTGTATTGTAAAGTGCTGTGTAAAATGTTGGTGCTGTTTAAATCTTGTATTATAATAATAATATATGAGGGGAACACTTATTCAGTTAAGTTCAAGAGATAAACAACATAAGACCCACCAAATAGAAGATTTTATACATAAAATCCAGGACTTAGAGACCCTAAAAAAAATACGCCCCAACCATAAAACCTCTGAAGACATCATCCAACTATATTACAATCTGTGTAGGTGACTCCTGGAATGATATGAGTACCACACCAGAAAACTTATGCCCTGTACACACGATCGGACATTGATCGGACATTCCGACAACAAAATCCATAGATTTTTTCAGACGGATGTTGGCTCAAACTTGTCTTGCATACACACGGTCACACAAAGTTGTCGGAATTTCCAAACGTCAAGAACGCGGTGATGTACACCACGTACGGCGAGACTATAAAAGGGCAGTTCAATACCAAGCGTGGCACCCTTAAGGCTCCTTTTGCTAATCTCATGTTAGTAAAAGTTTGGTGAGAGACGATTCGCACTTTTTCAGACTCGTGGTTTTCAGATCATATTTCTGCTGTTCAGTTTGTGCTTGTGGGTTTGTATCTGGTCTTCAGTGCATGCAGCGAGTTCCCATTGATTTGTCATTGTGCTCTTGTCCGTTCGTTACTGATTTTCAGGTCGCTCTTCACAGGCCTTGCTGTTCTTCAGTGCGTTCTGTTACTTCGTTCTGACCAGCCGACCGTTTTCTAGCCATGTTGTGTGTACATACTCATCGTAGAGTTCGTGCTGTGCGGGTGCTTGGTGTTGGAGTTCTTACTTTGACACAAACCCAGTCCATGAACAGGGCGAGGAGTTCATGGACCAAGAATTGGTTGCTCCAGCGTGACCAATTCTGTCACATGCCTTTGCTCCGTGAGATCCGTGAGAATAATCCTGACGATTTCAGGAACTTTCTCCAGATGACGGACCCCGTATTTCACCGTTTGTTGGCTTTGCTGACCCCTTATATCAGCAGGCAGGATACCTGCATGAGGCATGCCATCACTCCGGAGCAGAGGCTAGTCGCCACATTATGGTACTTGGCGATGGGGAGAAGCCTGCAGGACCTCAAGTTCTCGACAGGCATCTCCCCCCAGGCTCTGGGGATCATTATCCCAGAGACCTGTTCTACCATCTTACAGGTCCTGCAGAAGGACTATATTAAGGTAAGATTTTTATCCTTTGACATCACATTTTATTGTATTTAATGTTTGCTAATGTAATGTATTTCTCTCCTTATTGCCTAATTACCATGATTGTAATATGCTGTGAATGTCCCCTTTGTCCTCATGCATGCTGGAATTTTTTATTATTTATTTTTTTTTGTCCTTCATACATATTTGCCTTCACTTACCTCCCCAGCATACTCTCCTGGGCCTATATCCGCCTCACATAGTCACTTAACAATGTATTTTGTCAGCTCCATAGTAGTGCTTTACCCCAAACACCCCCTAAAATGTGTATAAATGTTATTTGTGCTTTAAATTCAGGCAGAGTGCCAGAGACTTTTTTTGGCGTCCCAAAATCATTTGGAACCCTCCCTCCCCCCTAACTGCTAACTGCTGACTTTGTCAAACCCATACACACTATACCTACCTCTTTTGTGGTCAGATTTCTGGATGAATTCCCCAAAGCATGTAGTGCAAGGGCCTGCCTGAATACTTTCAAATGGTACTGTTTAAAGTTTTTGTATCCTATTATTATCTTGCTAGGTAATATCAGAATGTAAAAAATGTGCTAAAATGTCTACAGTGTGTATTTATATATCTTTGTATTATGACACTTCTTACCTGTCCAGTGGGTTGCCAATAGTGTACAGTAAGGAGGGGCTGGCCAAAGTAACACACATTATTTAGGCGGTCATCTCTCAATGAAGTGGAGATGATTACCTGTCCAAAACATCTCCCCCCTAAAATTTTTTAAATGGCCCATGAGATCTGATAGGTGGACCTTATACCTTTGTCTTTAAATACTCCCTAAAATAAATGTTATACTGATGTTGGCCAAGAATGTTTGTGTCTAATCTGCTTTCAATGTTTATGTGCAAAATGATTAATTTTTGGTTCTTGTTTGACTCCACAGTTTCCTTCCACGCCACAGGAATGGCAGACTGTGGCGTCCCACTTTGCCCAGCGGTGGGACTTTCCTAACTGCGTAGGGACAATTGATGGGAAACACGTCCACATAGTCCCACCACCCAACTCGGGGTCATACTATTACAACTACAAGGGGTTGAATAGTATTGTGATGTTGGCGGTGGTGTCGGCTACTTACGAGAGTTCCTGTTTGTGGACGTGGGGAAGAATGGCCGGATGTCAGATGGTGGAGTCATCGCGACTACAGCCATCTCCAGAATGGCAGCTTAGGGTTGCCACCTCCAGAAGACAATGCGGAAGGACTCCCATTCGTCTTCGTTGCAGATGAAGCGTTTGCGCTGGGGAACCATCTTATGCGGCCATTCCCTATGAGGACCCTCACCCCGGACCAGAGGGTTTTTAAATACCGGCTGGCCAGAGGCAGAAGAGTGGTGGAGAACACGTTTGGAATAATGGCCAGCCGGTTCTGCCTATTTCTTACACCGATACACATGGCGGAATATAAACTCAATCACATCATCCTGGCTTGCTGTGCTCTCCACAACTTTTTAAGGAGAAATTCTTGGAACTATGCTGGCTCAGTTGGGCCTGAGGCCGGAATTAATATGAATAACCCAAACCTGACGGCGCTTAAAGCTGGCCGTCCTGGCTTGCCCCCCCAGAGTGCCCACGAGGTCTGTATAAGATACATGGAATACTTTGCGTGTAGGGGGGCATCGATATGCCAGACAATATCTGAGACATTTTTTAAATAAAAATATATTTTAAACTGAACCAATATTTGCTTTGATTTCCTTCTTGGCTTTCTTTTAGCTGTCTCCTCGGTAATCTTTTATTAATGGTCTAATTTTTTGGCCTTTTTCTTCAACAGTGCAGACGATAAAAATAATAGCAAAATAATAATAATTTTCAACACCATGCCCTAAATTTTGTGGAGTTCTGAAAATGGTTTCTGAATTGTGTAAAATTAGTGAGCACTGTTGGGTGTTTTATTTACTAAAGGAAAATACACTTTGCACTACAAGTGCACTTGAGACCAGGGGTGGATCCAGAGTCTAGTCTAGGGAGGGGCACTGCCAGAAAATACTTTTTTTTTCAGATAATTTATTGGGGAAATGGCTGGTGTTGGCGCTTCAATCATCACAGCACCATGGTTATTATGGTGTCAGGATGATTGAAGAGCATTATTTCTATTCTTACATTGTAATATAAAATGAAATAGTTCAACTCACCATAATGCAGAATCAGTGGGGGCCCTGAGTGGGTCACTTTCCATGTCGCCTGCCACCAAATGCGGATTGTCACTTGTCAAGTCACCTGTCACCAGACGTGGATTGTCACTTGCCACGTCAACTGCCACACGATGCGAATTGTCACTTGCCACGTCGCCTGCTACACATTGCGGATTGTTACTTGCCATGTCACCTGCCACACGTTGTGAATTGTCACTTGCCACGTCATCTGTCACCAGATGAGGATTGTCACTTGCCACGTCACCTGCCACACGCTGCGAATTGTCGCGTCACCTACTACACGTTGCGGATTGTCACTTGCCACGTCACCTGCCAAATGCTGCGAATTGTCACTTGCCACATCACCTGCCACCAAATGCAGATTGTCAGCTGTCACCAGATGCGGATTGTCACTTGCCACTTCACCTACCACACATTGTGAATTGTCACTTTCCACGTCACCTGCCACACATTGTGGATTGTCACTTGCCACGTCACCTGCCACACGTTGTGGATTGTCACCTGCCACGTCACCTGCCACATGTTGTGGATTGTCACTTGCCACACGTTGCGGATTGTCACTTGCCATGTCACCTGTCACCAGATGCGGATTGTCACCTGCCGTGTCACTTTCCTGCTAAGGTGGTCTCTTGCTATGTCCCAGAGTCAGGCAGCAGAGAGATGATGTAATCTCTCTGCTGCCCACAGCTGCCTTCACAGTGAGGGCGGAACTGCAGGGATGCAGGGCGGGCGCAGGGTGGTGAGAGAGGATGTCATCTCTCTGCTCCCCTGCCTGCCAGCTCCATGATTGGCCAGTAGCCCACTCACAGTCACGCACGGAGCCACCAGCACTGTCACCTGCGGAGCCGCATGCACTGTCACCCGCGGCGGAGCCGCCCGCACTGTTACCCGCGGCGGAGCCGCACGCACTGTCACCCGCGGCGGAGCCGCCCCCACTGTCACCCGCATTCTCTGAGGGAGCAATTGCCCCGTTGCCCCCCCTGGATCCGCCCCTGTTTGAGACTGCACTTAAACGGCACTTGTAGTGCAAAGTGGATTTGCCTTTAGTAAATAACCCCCATTGTCACTGAAAACACCAACTTTACTCCAAAAAATGCTTTTGAGCATTGAAAGAAGAAGCCACACATTGTTGATTATCAATCTTTTTAATCAAACCACAATCACATGTGCATTTCTAAAAGGTTTTTTGAACAAAACAACATGTTTGTTGTATAACAATTTTTTGGGTCACATTTAAATATTTAGAAATTGCCTTTTAAGGTAAAACAG
Organism: Lithobates clamitans; assembly: GCA_037952925.1. Lineage (NCBI taxonomy): Eukaryota > Metazoa > Chordata > Amphibia > Anura > Ranidae > Lithobates > Lithobates clamitans. The sequence continues at coordinate 1,143,415 of JBBGZY010000519.1, read as the reverse complement.
GCATGTTTAAAACCATAAAAAAATAATACACAACTCTGGAACTTACAAAGTTCAACTTTTATAGAAAGTGAAGGCAATATCAGACATGAGTATTTATAAACTGTGTTTGATATTGCATTCAGCAGATGGGGTGAAGTCACTCCTGGAAAAGCCACATTTTGAAGATGCACACAAATTGTCTAATGTCAACATGTGCTAGCTGCCATCATGGGGGATCAATGGACGTGTTTTGTGGGTGCAACCCCTTCCTCTCTGCTACTTTATTATTGAGGAAGGGTGCTGCACCCACAAAACGCGTACATTGATCTCCCGTGATGGCAGATAGCACATGTTGACACACTGTGTGCATCTTCAAAATTTGACTTTTCTATAATATGTCAAAAAAAGTCATAAATATAACAATAATAAAGCTGCAATAATTTAGGGATTTCTGGGTGTTTAAATTCTCCCTAAAACATCAATGATGTTCTTCATTTTGTTTTGAACATCATTGATGTTTTGTTTGATGTTTTCCAAATCCCTATTACACCCCATTATCTCCCCGATGAGGATCTGGGCACTTTCACTGGTGAAGTGACATTCCTCTTCCACAACATCACGATCACCTAAAATATTAAAAAAAAAAAAAAAAAAAAAACACCATGTATTATGAATATGCAGGCATCCATCTCTTACCCAAAGCTGTGGTCGCAGACACTCACCTGTTGGTGACAATTTCCACAACGTCTCCCTCCTCCTCTGGTTGGGTTTGGAGGATTTCCTCTTCTTCCTGAGGTGGGAGGTACAAGTCTTTTCTCCCCTATGTTAGAAAAATAGGTATACTTAGCACAGATATTTGATGGCAGAATTAGGAATGTGAAACATTGTTTGGAAGTGGGGTACAATTGTCTCTTTTGGCAGAGTTGCAAGATGAAGAAATATTTTTGTCCTTTGTCAAGCTTGAATACTTACCTGTTTTGCACAAGCTTCACAGATGGAATCACCCCTATTCATTATTCATGTTCCTGTCCCATAGACTTTAACGGTATTCGCGCGTTCGAACAAACTTTTTTCCTGTTCGCATGTTCTGGTGCGAACCGAACAGGGGGGTGTTCGGCTCATCCCTATTCACCACAAGATGTAAACCATTGGTGACCCAGAAGACCATGGCAAACAACTGTGGTGGATGACCGAAGAATTATTTCCCTGGTGAAGAAAACACCCTTCACAACAGTTGTCTAGATCAAGAACACTCTCCAGGAGGTAGGTGTATGTGTGTCAAAGTCAACAATCAAGAGAAGATTTCACCAGAGTGAACACAGAGGGTTCACCACAAGATGTAAACCATTGGTGAGCATCAAAAACAGGAAGGCCAGATTAGAGTTTGCCAAACAACATCTAAAAAAGCCTTCACAGTTCTGGAACAACATCCTATGGACAGATGAGACCAAGATCAACTTGTACCAGAGTGATGGGAAGAGAAGAGTATGGAGAAGGAAAGGAACTGCTCATGATCCAAAGAATTCCACCTCATCAGTAAAGCATGGTAGTGGTAGTGTCATGGCGTGGGCATGTATGGCTGCCAATGGAACTGGTTCTCTTGTATTTATTGATGACGCGACTTCTGACAAAAGCAGCAGGATGAATTCTGAAGTGTTTCAGGAAATATATCTGCTCATATTCAGCAAAATGCTTCAGAACTCATTGGACGGCGCTTCACAGTACAGATGGACAATGACCCGAAGCATACTGCGAAAGCAACTAAAGAGTTTTTTAAGGGAAAGAAGTGGAATGTTATGCAATGGCCAAGTCAATCACCTGACCTGAATCCGATTGAGCATACTTTTAACTTGCTGAAGACAAAACTGAAGGGAAAATGCCCCAAGAACAAGCAGGAACTGAAGACAGTTGCAGTAGAGGCCTGGCAGAGCATCACCAGGGATGAAACCCAGCGTCTGGTGATGTCTATGCGTTCCAGACTTCAGGCCCTGGACCTTTTATCTGCTCCTTGTAAATGGGATAATCAGGAAATAACACACACCTGGTCATGGTACAGCTGAGCAGCCAATTGTCCCATTACTTTTGGTCCCTTTAAAAGTGGGAGGCACATATGAAAACTGTTGTAATTCCTACACCGTTCACCTGATTTGGATGTAAATACCCTCAAATTAAAGCTGAAAGTCTGCAGTTAAAGCACATCTTGTTTGTTTAATTTCAAATCCATTGTGGTGGTGTATAGAGCCAAAAAGATTAGAATTGTGTCGATGTCCCAATATTTATGGACCTGACTGTACATTTTAAAAATACAATGTGAAATTAACAAGAGACACCAACACCAAGCAATCTCCTTGAGATGAAATAATACAAGATAATAATGGTGTTGTGGTAACTTGACACACAAAACACACCCAAAACTATTCTGGAGTTAAAAAAAAATTAATCAAAAAAAAAAAAAAAAAAGGAGATCAGGATTTAACAAACTAAAACAAAATAATACAAAATCTAAAAACATAAAAAAAAAAATTATTTTCGGGAGATGTGACTAATCAAAATATTATATTCATGAAATCACGATAAATAATAAAGAAAGAAGTTTGTGAGAAGTCTGTGTGAATATGAGCAGCAAAACAACTTCATTTTTCTAACATTGTAAAGAAGAAGAGAGTGCGCTGCATTAAACTATTTAAAACATTGCAGCGTGACGAAAGTGCTATATCCATTATGAACGCTAATTTTACCAGACCGAGCAGTTCCGTCTCGGAATTTATTCTGAGCATGCGTGCCACTTTGTGCGTCTGAATTGTCCACACACGGTCGGAATTTACGCGAACGGATTTTGTTGTTGGAAAATTTTATAGCCTGCTCTCAAACTTTGTGTGTCGGAAAATCCGATGGAAAAAGTCTGATGGAGCCCACACACGGTCGGAATTTCCGACAACAAGCTCCGATCGCACATTTTCCGTCGGAAAATCTGACCGTGTGTACAGGGCATAAGATTAAATCATTATGCCTCAGGGAACCAATTGGGTGAGATCTTGATGAGGAGACTAGCTGTCCAGAGAACTAAAACCAAAATTCCCTTCCTCTTACACTCAGCTAATAAACACAAGATTATTAACCCACAAGAGTGTGCTGACTCATTTGCTACCTAAAAAAAAATTGTTTATTTAACAAGTTTTTCATACAATACAAGATAGCAAGTAATTATCACAATCTTTCACAGGTAATCGGGAAATTTTGGAGGTGGATTCCCAGATATTCTTCCAATCTATCAGAGAGATGTCGTGTTGGAGTATCTGAGACCACCTCTTCATGTAGTGATGACCGTCTACCTTCAAGGGGTTTGCTTCGTGTAGGATTGTACATATGGTGGAGATTAAATGGGGCTCATAGGGGCCGTTGGCACATAACATTTCAAAGTTTGTTGGCTTGTCCAGGGAAAGGGCGGGGGCTTTAGAGGCGAAAAAATGTCTGAATTGTAAGTAGGCATAGAGACACATTTTAGGAATCTGGTGTTGTTTTTGTAGGTCAGTAAATGATAATAGATGTCTCGTAGCTGGATTAACAAGATGCCTCAGCTGAAAGATCCCGGCCCTAGCCCAGTGTAACATACGATCATATGACAAGCTATCAGGAATGTCCGGAGGTGAGCATGGAGAAGATAGTGAGTAACGCTCAGAACATCTTTTCCATATTGCTAAGGTGAACAGCATTGGAGCCAGGCATAAGCCTCTCAGTTGGGGCATGTGTTTGTCACTAGATGGCCAAAGCAGGTAACATGGATGTACTGGTGAGGTAACGCTCATTTCGATCTCGGCCCATCTGTTTGGTGCTTTCCTGTGAGTCCAGGAAGTAAGGACTCTTAAATGTGAGGCATAATAGTATTTAATGAGATCAGGGGCCCCCAAACCTCCTCTATTTTTACGTGCCATGACCACTGATCCCGCCACCCGATGGGACGCTTTATTCCTTATGAAGCGGAGACTTCTCCTTTGGAGAGCTTTCAGCTGTGCATAGGAATTGCCACTGGAAGCGTCTCGAATAGATACAACAGCTTGGGAAGTATCGACATTTTGAGAATGTTTACATGTCCCAGGAGGGAGAGGGGAAGAGCAGTCCATTGGGTCAGGAGGCGATTGATCTCCTTAAATAATGGGGAAAATTAGCTTGGTATAACGAAGAGTATGATGCCGTAAGCTGTACTCCCAAGTATTTCAGCGAGGAGGTACACCAATGGTAGTTATAGTTCTGTTGAAGTAGAGTTAGTTGAGGAGATGTGATATTAATGGATAGGGCTTCCATCTTGGTGGCATTAATTTTATAGCCTGAAATAGCGCTAAAAATATTATGGAGTGACGGCAGGGACGTGTGTGGATGTTTGAGCATCAAGAGAACGTCATCTGCAAAAAGGGATATTTTGTATTCTCTACATCGCAAATATACTCCAGTGACATTGGGGCTATCATGTATGGCAGCAGTCAGGGGTTCCAAGCTGAGGATGAACAATAAGGGTGACAGGGGACATCCCTGCCTGGTACCGTTACTGAGAGGGAATGTAGGGGATGTGTGAGATGATAGTTGTACCTGGGAGGTGGGATGGGAGTAAAGGGATTAGAGGGCATGTATAAAAGGTCTGGAGAAACCGTATTTCGCTAGAATTGTGAACATAAAGGGTCAACTGAGTTGATCGAATGCTTTCTGGGCATCTAGACTTAGAATCAGGGCAGGGGTTTTTGTTCTAGTTATTAGATCAATAAGGTCTATCGTGCACCTAGTGTCGTGTAGGGACAAAACCTACCTGGTCTCTATGTATTAATGAAGGTAATATTTTCGGGAGTTTATTGGCCAATATTTTTGTGAAGATTTTGTAATCCGAATTTAGTAAGGCAATAGGGCGATAGTTATCAGGGCTAGATGGGTCTTTGCCTGGTTTGGGTATTACTGTGATATGTGCATGCAAAAACTTAGATTGAGGTAAAGTACCTTTGAGAAGGGGGAGAATAAATTCATCATGTGTGGGGCTAATATTGAGAGGAAGGTTTTATAATATGAATAGGGGAGTCCATCCGGGCCTGGAGCTTTGTGTGAGGGGAGTAGTATAATCACGTGCTCCAATTCCTCAGCGGTGATTGGTGTATTAAGTGAGGATAGCTGCTCTGGAGAAACTAGCGGTAGTTTTAGGGAAGATACGAAGGCGTCAAATTTCTCTTGTGTAAACTGCGTCGACGGGTCTAAGCCTAGGCAATTGTAAAGTTTGTGATAAAAATCTCCAAAAACTTTTGATATGTCCTGGGGAGAATAAGTAGGCGTACCGTCAGACTGCACTATATGGTCAGGGATAGATAGGGATGGTCGTGGTTTTAACTTTTGGACTAGCATCCTATGTGGCTTATCTGCAAACTCATAAAACCTGTCTTGACCACAACATGGCCCTAGAGATTCTACCCATATCCAGAGCCCTAATTTGGTTTTAAACAGATACTACTGTATGTAGGCGAGCTCTCGTGGGAGATTGAAGCAAATGCATTTCCGCTGAGCATAGTCGGGTTAGAAGATCCAATTTTTGCTGAGTCGATTCCCATTTCTTGCGTGAACCAGCAGAAATGCATTCGCCTCTTAAGAAAGCTTTATGGGCTTCCCATAGGGTAGATACACTTGAGACAGAGCCCACGTTTAGCTGAAAATATTCAGCAAGTTTCGATTGGAGTAGATTATTAGTGTCATTGTTCCACAAAAGGGACTCGTTCAGTCTCCAGTGGCATGTCTTAGGTATTGCAGAGTGTATGGCTAAATCTAATGTAATAGGGGCATGGTCGGACCATGTAATGGGGCCTATTTCGGAAGCAACCAGATAAGGTAATATCGGTAATAATCGGTAATCAGAAAATGGTCTAATCTGGAGTACAGTTTGTGTGGGGGGGGAGTAAAAGGTGTATTGCCTTTGTGTGGGGTGTTTCACCCTCCATGCATCAAATAAGTTGTATGAGCGAGTTAGTTTCTGAAACGAGGTGGACAGTTTATGAGCTTGGAGCGGTGGGGTGTTTTGGAAGAGTGCATGTCTGTCCTTACTGGGGGACATACATAAATTCAAATCACCTCCGATTATTGTAAAAGGTTGTGGGGAGGAGTGTAACCTTTTGAGAGTTTTTGTGAGGAAACCGATCTGTTCCGAAATAGGGGCGTAGACATTGACCAGTGTGAGGGTCGGAGGCCAAAAATGCAGTAGGAGATATTTTGGAGGCAAATTTGAATGAACCCCCCAGGTGGAAATGCGTCTACCATGACCACATCAGCCCGTGAGGCCTTGAATTCCTTCAGAGCCAACAAGTGCTTGAGAATAGAATTCAAGCCCTTTATATTACATGAGAAAATTTTTAAGGCCATGTGACATTTCTAAATAGAGTAGCAAGCGTGCTCTTAACCTGGCATAGGAGTATAATCAACCATATTATAAGTAATCTGCAAAGAAACATATGTGAACAATTCTCATAAAATAAGAAGACAGTGATTAAATATTTGTTGACAAGGTAATAGAACCCTACCAAACTCAAACATGTAGGCAGGTCAAAAAAAGATCCGATAAAAGAAGAGAAAAAATAATTACATAAAATAAAAACATAAAAAATTGAAACAGGTATTTTGTAAGCCTGAAGGAAGGAGATCCTTCAGGGGACCAAGGTAGAATACCTTGGGCATGTATGGGAGCATGATGGTCAGCTAGAGCGTCAGGCTGTGGCCCGCTCCTTTAAGAGATAACTGAATTCAGACATTTTAAACAACAAGTAATATTCAAAAAAGAGCACCACTAACTGGGGCTACAACGAAAGTTAGAAGCTCCAGTCCACCTAGACCACCTACCTGAGGCTCTAGGGACTTCCTGACTTGCACCTCTTTATATTGGTCCCCAGATGCCCAGGATCTCGGCTTAGGGAGGAGGACAGAAGTCTGCCAAAATGGAAAAATATATATGCGGAGAAAATTAGACAAAACATTGGAAACTTTGCTTTCTAATCATTTCAGAAGAGGAGAGAGATTTAGGGGAGAACTCTCCCCACAGTTACCTGAGGAAATCAGCCGAGATCCCGGGCATCTGGGGACCAAAGATAAAGAGGTGCAAGTCAGGAAGTCCCTTGAGCCTCAGGTAGGTGGTCTAGGTGGATTGGAGCGTTGCGGTGTAGAGAAGGCCTTCTGTTGTCTTCGACGTACTGGGGTCCAGATGGCTGCTGGAGCTTGAAGTGGCTTGGAGGTCAATGGAGGCGGGGGGAGTTGGAGGTCTTCTTCCGGAACCGGTGGTAGTCCCAAGTTTCGAGTGAAGGCCTCACATTCATGAAGATCCCCGATGGAGTATTGTGTGCCACCTTTGGATGCTGAGAGCCGGAATGGGAAACCCCATCTGTAGGGGATTTGGTGTAGTTGGAGATGGGCCATGATTGGACGTAGATTGCGTCATTTTTCTAAGGTGATGGGGAGAGGTTGCTGAAGATTTGGATTTTGGATCCTTTGACGTCAATGTGATTTTTGTTGCGTGTGGCTGCTGTTAGAGCTTCCTTACTGTCATAGTAGTGAAAACGAACTATTATGTCTCTCGTGTTGGAACCAGGAGGAGGCTTGGGAGCTAAGGATCTGTGGGCCCTATCAAGGCGCCAATCAATATCAGGTATATGCGGGGCTAGTGTGACAAAAAGATTAAGTAGATATGTCCGTAGCTCTTTATCATTAACTGCTTCTGGTACTCCACGGATCCGCACGTTCGAACGACATTCTCTATTCTCCAAATCTTCTTGTTGGAGTTGTATTTGGGAAACAGTGTGTTTGAGGAATGAATTTTCTTCCTCAAGTGCGTGTATATATTGTACAGTCTCATCTAATTTAGTTTCCAGGGTGGCAGTATGCTCTCCCAGTTGATCAATCTCCCCGCTGAGCTCTTGAGAAATCTTCCCAACCTCTTTAGCTATATTGCATGTCAAATCTTGTAGAAGTGTCTGCAGTTTAAGGTCTAAGACTGTTACCATGACTACTTAGGCGGGATTCGCCTGCTGGTTAGTATTTCCTGTGTGAAATATACCTGGTGCAGAGGCTAATAGGTCTGCAGCGTCAGTCGGCTCTGTGGGCGTATGTGAGGCCGGGGATTGCAATCTGTATAGGAATCGCTCCATGTTTTGTGCTGACTTTGATGGTGGTACAAAACCTTGATATACGTACTTCTGAAATCCTATTTTGCCCATGTAGTGCCCGGAGGTGTCCGAGGGGAATCCAATATGATCCTGTGACTGTGAAAGCTTTGGTGGCGGGATAGGATCCCTTAGTAAAGGAGCGGGAGCCCAAGAGGATCTACAGCATGTCCACCATTGGTGTTAATCGCCTCCTGCACCCCCCTATTGTATGCTTTATAGGTGTAGTTGAGCTAGTTGACTTCTTGGGGGCGGGAGGGGGGGTGTGGAGCTCCTGTGAGATCCTGCTGGGATTACATTAGAGGGTATGCTGCAAGGATAGGAAGAAAGTTAATGCAGCTGGTGTGTGGGTAAGCTTCTCCTCTTTTGGGGCCTGAAGTGTTCACTCAAGCTGTGGGAATGTATATTGTGGAGTTCAGTACCTGAGTGATGAGGGTGAGCCTGATTCTCAAGGCCTCAGGATGGCTGCGGGTCGTTGGTATATAATGCTGGCCGATAGGGGACCTCAGGCACACCCCTGCTTGGCCCCCATTCTTCTGTCCCCTTCAGGGAATGCTGCCACCACTAGAGAAGGGTGGGTGGTTATCCGTCCGGTGGGCTGCTGCACTCCAGGCCGGGGGATACCGGAGGATCCACGGGCCCACAGGCCGCAAGATGGCAGAGAGCTGCGATTTCGTAGATGCGGCTGTTAGGAAAGCACCGGCGGGTCCCCGCGGATGTGCTAGCTAGTGGCAATGGCAAATGTCTGCAAATGTCCGGGTGGTCCGCCTGCAGTTCCGTGGTCTGCACCGCCCCAGCTTGGGGATGATGTAGGCCACGCATGTTTCACAGCGGCGGCGACTCCCTTCGTTAGTGATCCGGCCGACGGTCGGATGGGAGGATGGATCTACGACCGGGCACCCCTCCGCAGTCCGTGGCTGGGACAGGAAGCGTCCGCCACTCGGTAAGTCAGCAGGGGAGGCTCCGTAGGCCTCTGTAGGCCTCAAGATGGCGGCCAGCCTAGGTTGCGTGGAGCAGGCCGGGGAAGCCACTATTAGCCGGCCGGGCCTCTCGATATTAGCTGGAAAGAAGGCAGCAGTTGTCCGGGGGGCACTGGGGAAAAGTTGGTGGCTCCCTCGGAATGTTCAGCCAGGTTGGCGTCAGATTGTAACTGGAACTCCATTTTCTACCTATTACGAGTCCTTATACAACTTGAAAGATGACCCCAATGCTATACAATAGGGATGAGCCAAACACCCCCCCCCCCCCCCGGTTCGGTTTGCAGCAGAACATGCAAACAGGCAAAAAATTTGTGCGAATATGCAAATACTGACAAATTAGAAGTGCTCATTTTAAAGGCTTATATGCAAGTTATTGCCATAAAAAGTGTTTGGGAACCCGGGCCCTGCCCCAGGGGACATGTATCAATGCAAAAAAAAGTTTTAAAAAAATGGCAGTTTTTTCAGGAGCAGTGATTTTAATAATGCTTAAAGTAAAACAATGAAAATTAAATATTCCTTTAAGTATCGTGCCTGGGGGGGGGGATCGCCTTAGTCTGCCTGTAAAGTAGCGCATCTTTCCCGTGTTTATAACAGTACCACAGCAAAATGACATTTCTAAAAGGAAAAAATGTCATTTAAAACTGCTCGCGGCTATGATGTATTGTCGGATCCTGGCAATATAGATAAAATTCATTGAAAAAAACGGCATGGCCCCCCTCAGTCCATTGCCAGGCCCTTTGAGTCTGGTATGCATATTAAGGTGAACCATGTGCCAAAAATACCAAAAAAATGATGTGGATGTCTCTCCCAAAATCTATACCAGGCCCTTTAGGTCTGGTATGGGTATTAAGGGGAACCCTGCACCAAATTTAAAAAAAAAAAATGACGTGGGGGTCCCCCAGGCACTATATACTCTGAACACCATTATATACAGTCAGGTCCATAAATATTGGGACATCGACACAATTCTAATCTTTTTGGTTCTATACACCACCACAATGGATTTGAAATGAAACAAACAAGATGTGCTTTAACTGAAGACGTTCAGCTTTAATTTGAGGGTATTTACATGCAAATCAGGTGAACGGTGTAGGAATTACAACAGTTTGTATATGTGCCACTCACTTTTTAAGGGACCAAAAGTAATGGGACAGATTAACAATCATCCGTCAAATTTTCACTTTTTAATACTTGGTTGCAAATCCTTTGCAGTCAATTACAGCCTGAAGTCTGGAATGCATAGGCATCACCAGACGCTGGGTTTCATCCCTGGTGATGCTCTGCCAGGCCTCTACTGCAACTGTCTTCAGTTCCTGCTTGTTCTTGGGGCATTTTCCCTTCAGTTTTGTCTTCAGCAAGTGAAATGCATGCTCAATCGGATTCAGGTCAGGTGATTGACTTGGCCATTTCATAACATTCCACTTCTTTCCCCTAAAAAACTCTTTAGTTGCTTTCGCAGTATGCTTCGGGTCATTGTCCATCTGTACTGTGAAGCGCCGTCCAATGAGTTCTGAAGCATTTTGCTGAATATGAGCAGATAATATTTCCCGAAACACTTCAGAATTCATCCTGCTGCTTTTGTCAGCAGTCACGTCATCAATAAATACAAGAGAACCAGTTCCATTGGCAGCCATACATGCCCACGCCATGACACTACCACTACCATGCTTTACTGATGAGGTGGTATGCTTTGGATGAGCAGTTCCTTTCCTTCTCCATACTCTTCTCTTCCCATCACTCTGGTACAAGTTGATCTTGGTCTCATCTGTCCATAGGATGTTGTTCCAGAACTGTGAAGGCTTTTTTAGATGTTGTTTGGCAAACTCTAATCTGGCCTTCCTGTTTTTGATGCTCACCAATGGTTTACATCTTGTGGTGAACCCTCTGTGTTCACTCTGGTGAAGTCTTCTCTTAATTGTTGACTTTGACACACATACACCTACCTCCTGGAGAGTGTTCTTGATCTAGCAAACTGTTGTGAAGGGTGTTTTCTTCACCAGGGAAAGAATTCTTCGGTCATCCACCACAGTTGTTTGCCATGGTCTTCTGGGTCTTTTGGTGTTGCTGAGCTCATTGGAGCATTCTTTCTTTTTAAGGATGTTTCAAACAGTTGATTTGGCCACGCCTAATGTTTTTGCTATCTCTCTGATGGGTTTGTTTTGTTTTTTCAGCCTAATGATGGCTTCCTTCACTGATAGTGACAGCTCTTTGGATCTCTATTGAGAGTTGACAGCAATAGATTCAAAATGCAAATAGCACACTTGAAATGAACTCTGGACCTTTTATCTGCTCCTTGTATATGGGATAATGAGGGAATAACATACACCTGGTCATGGAACAGCTGAGCAGCCAATTGTCCCATTACTTTTGGTCCCTTTAAAAGTGGGAGGCACATATAAAAACTGTTGTAATTCCTACACCGTTCACCTGATTTGGATGTAAATACCCTCAAATTAAAGCTGAAAGTCTGCAGTTAAAGCACATCTTGTTTGTTTCATTTCAAATCCTTTGTGGTAGTGTATAGAGCCAAAAAGATTAGAATTGTGTTGATGCCCCAATATTTATGGACCTGACTGTATACTATATGGCCTGCCCTATATACTCTGCAGAAAAATTGGGCCTTATGTGATGGTGGTGTCAGAACACTGTAACCCCTCACAGTTACTCTTGTTGAAGGAAGGAACAGGCCCTGCATTGAAATATTATATGAAAAATTGTAATGACATGCCTCTGTTAAACAGGGGCAGAAAAATTGGGCCTTGGGTGGTGGTGCCACAACACTGTAACCCCTCACAGGTACTCTTTTTGGGTGCAGGAATGGGCCCTGCATTGATATATTATATGAAACATTTTAATCACATGCCCCTGTTAAACGGGGCAGAAAAATTGGGCCTTTGGTTTTGGTGGTGGTGCCCTAAACCAAAAATATTGTTGGAAGCTGGCATCATCAAGATTGAGGAGGAATAGCATAGTCAGCATAGCCAGTCTTCAAGGGATCCCAGATCCATAGCAAATTCAATCAGTTACATCAGAATCAGGTGCTTGATAGCTGCTGATCCAAGACTGATTTATTTTCATGAATGTGAGCCTATCAATGAAGTCTGTGGACAGACGCACTCTTTGATCCATTACAAACCCTCCAGCAGCACTGAGTCTGCATTCAGAAAGCATGCTGGATGCAGGACAGGCCAGTAGCTCAATTGCATATTGAGCAAGTTCTGGTCAGTGGTCCATCCTCAAGACCCAGTAACCCAGTGAATGCTCTATTGGCATGGTCTCCAAGTCTGCTCTTGCCCCTAGATATTCCTGCACCATATAATGCAGAAGCTGGCGATGGTTGCTTGAACTGATCAGACCTTGACACTGAGGAATGAAAAATTGTTTAAAGGCATTGGTCAGCCGGCCATCTTCTCCACCGCTATTCCTCTGACTGAACGAAGCCTCAGCAAAACGTTATCTAGCACCAGGAAACGGTAAACTCCTAGGGTCTGGAAATGCATTACACAAACCTTTCTTCAAGTCCTCCTGAAGATGTTTCATCCTCTGCTCCCTCTGCGAAGGCAGGATGAATTCTGCAACTTTACCCTTGTAACGTGGATCAAGAAGGGTGGCCAGCCAGTAATGAACCCTCTCCTTGATATCACGAATCCTAGGGTCCTTTCGCAGGCTTTGCAGAATCAGGGAGGCCATGCAGAGTAAGTTTGCAGAGGCATTCAATTTTTTTTTTTTTTCTTTAAATTGTAATTTTTATTGAAGTTTCAAACAGGTACATACATGTTAGCGCCAGAACAGTAGTTACAAATACAGATGTTCCGACTAGAGACAATATTTTCGTTAATTAACACTATGGTAAATTAAAACAGTAAAATGTTGAACAAAGGTTGGGTGTCGAGTAGAAATAGGTTCTAGACGGGGAAAAGGGGGGCAGGGGGGGGGAAATAAGAGGAGGAGGAAGAAGGGAACCAGCAGGTTGTGAGAGAAAGAATAAACAATCTATAAGTAGTTTACACCTGTGTAATTACAGTTAAACAGTACATTTTGGATGATGTAACCAAAGAGACCACATATCTTTGAATTTATGTAATCGTGAGTTTTTCCTGGCTACTATTCTCTCCATTTCGTATTGAAAGTTGAGGTCAGCGATAGTATGCGAGATGGAGGGAATTTTAGCAGTTTTCCAAAATCTAGTGATATTCAATTTGGCAGCATAGAGTAGGTGAATAATACATCTAGCTGAGAATGGGATTTTGTCTATGCCAATATGTAGCAGGGCTAGAGCTGGGGACGGCGGGGGGGGGGGGGGTAGGACGCCCCAGTAATGGAGGAGATTAAAGTGAATACTTGGTTCCAAGAGGCATTCAATTCTAAGTCCTCTGGGTCACTAAGGATCACATTATCCATAACTACCTCCTCCCAGCCACGTACAACTCATTGGGTTTCTGGGGACTGAAAACAGGGGGCCTTGAGAGGAAAGGAAGTCCTCCTCTTTCTCCCGCTGTTCTGCCTCAAGTGCCCTGTCCATGATTCCACGACGTGTGTGCTCCAGCAGGAAGACTAGAGGGACAGTGTCACTGATGCATGCATTGTCGCTGCTCACCATCCTTGTGGCCTTCTCAAATGGTGACAGGACAGTGCATGCATCCTTGATCAGTAGCCACTGGCGTGGCGAAAAGAAACCAAGCTCCCCTAACCCTATCCTGGTGCTATACTCGCACAGGTACTCATTGATGGCCCTCTGCTGTGTGTGCAGCCACTTCAGCATTGCCCATGTCGAGTTCCACCTGGTGGGAATGTCACAAATGACATGGTGTGCAGGTTGCATTACCTTTGAATGTCAGCCAGCCGAGCACTGGCATTGTATGACCAGCGAAAATGACCACAGACTTTTCTGGCCTGCCTCTGGAGATCTTGTAAGCCTGGATACCTGATCAAGAATCACTGCACCACCAAATTCAGGACGTGTGCCAAACATGGAACATGGGTCTAGTGTCCCTGTCAGAGGATGGAGGGAAGGTTTGTGCCATTGCCGCATACAACCATTCCTGGCTGAAGCTGGCATGGCGTCAACCACCTCTGAGCCTGCCCCTGCAGAGTTGACAGAATCTCTGCCCCAGTGTGGCTCCTGTCCCCTAGGTAGACCAACTCAAGCACCGTATGGCATCTTTTAGCCCGACTGCTTGCGTAGCCCCTTGAACGCTTACAGAGCACTGCTGGTTCAGAGGATATCTGCAGAATAGGCCATAGAGGAAGAAGAAGAGGAGGGGTGGAGGAGAGAGCTGTGGGAGAATCACCAATAGCATTTTGGAGGTGTGGTGGCGGAACAAGCTCCAACAACACTGAACCCTGTCCTGCATCATTCTCAGCTGCCAGCTGAGTTACCCAGTGCACCGTGAAGGAAAGGTAACATCCCTGCCCATGCCTGCTGGACCATGAGTCAGCAGTAATATGAACCTTACTGCTGACCGCCCTGTCCAACGAGGCCAAAACATTGCCTTCCACATGCCAGTAGAGAGCCGGAATGGCCTTCTGTGAAAAGAAATGGCGTTTTGCAACCTGCCACTGAGGTAAAGCACATTCCACAAATTCACAAAATGGGGCAGAGTCTAACAGCTGAAAAGGCATCAGTTGCAGTGCTAGCAATTTGAATGGCTTGGAGCAAATTTATTTTTAAGGTTCAGCAACTGGGGTAGGGAAATTTGCCTGCTAAAATCAATTGGTGGTGTACTGCTAACAGATTGGCTGCAAGTACTTGGGACACCTATTGCTATACCTTCATTCCTCTCGGTGCAGATTTTTGAGAGAACTGGAGGTATAGTAGGGTTGGAGATCTCAGATGAGGAGCAAGGAGAAGTCTGCTTTTTTTCTATGATGTGGGTCTTTCAAGTGCTGTTGCCAATGGACTGCATGACAGGTCATCATATGTCTGGTCAAGCATGTGGTGCCCAAGCGACTGCTGTTCTGGCCACGCTTGATCCACTTCAGACATAGGTTGCAAACAGCAATGTTGTGATCTGCTGAACACGTGTCGAAAAAGGCCCAAACCAAGGAACTTTTAAAAGTCAACAGTGAGTCAGCAGCTCCCTGCACCTGCGGTACTCTGCCGTGTGATGCAATAGGGTGGCTGCTCTTAAGCTGCCCTCTAGAGGACATCCTGCCTCGTTGGAGTTGTGCCTCTTCCTCCTCCTCCTCCTCTCTTCTCTCAGGCAGCCAAGTGCAGTCAGTGACCTCATCATCCCCTCCCTCCTCATCACTGGAGCAAACTTGGCAGTAAGCTGCAGCTGGGGGAACATGTCTGCCAGTTTCTTGGCCTTCTGTGGTACTCCCTCTCTTTAGGCTCACGTTACTCCCTTCCTCAACCTGTATACCAACATCAGAGCCTTCAAATCGCTGTGCATCCTCCAGCAGCATATAACCGACACTGGTCAAATAATTCTGGGGACTCCTCCGTGTATGATGGTGGGGCTACGGAAGGAGTGACTGTGGACAAGGAGCTGGTGGAATAGACCACTTTGGCAGCTGCATTGGAAGGCAAACTACTCTGTGCCTGTGTGACAGAGGATGAGGAGGATGAGGACGGCTTCATTATCCACTCCACCAACTCTTCTGCATGTTGTGACTCAATAACATGGCCAGCAGCAGAAAAAAAAAAAAGGACAAGCGTGCCCCACGGCCACCTGCAGAGGATGCACCATGTCCACGACCACCACTGTTGACTGTAGACACAGAGGCTGCTTGTCCTCTATTAATGGCCTGTGAGTGTCTGCCTCTCCTTGGTGGCCTTTCAGACATGATGTATTTTTTGTTTTGCAACACCACACTCACTCACTACACATAATACTGTATTATATACTGTGTACACCGCCTGAAGTGTATTAGAAACTATACACCACCAAATGCACTGTATATATAGGAATAGAATGTTGTATGTGCCTGCCTAAAAACAACAATGCTCTGCGCCTAGTACGATATATCCAACAGAATATATGCAGCACATAAATAAATGGATAAATAAATAATTAAATAGCAGCTACTTAAATAAAAGTCAATAATAATAGGCAATAAAGAATAAATTAAATAAATAAAGTTTTTTCAGTATTGCAGCAGCGCTGTGGGCCCAAAATCAATAGGGTCCACTTCACAGTAAAATTCCTTAAGTTCAAATGGAACAGGTGGTAAGAGTCCTACTGCTAGATATTGCTGTATTCTGTGAGGGTAGTTACTCCTTTCACCAAGTGATACACTACGTGCGGTGAACCCCAATGATGACGCACTCACCAGAAATCCAACCAATATGAGCCTTGAGCAATGATAATAGTAGGTCTGCACCACCTTCCAATTGACCACCAGATGTCAGTCTTACTCTTGGTAGCCGTCCAGGCGCAGGGCAGCTTAGAAACTAAGAGTCCAATCTTTACCCTTCATGGCGGGTTCCTGTAACTTGAGGACCTTCAAGGACTGGGTACCCTTTTCATGTTTAAGGTCCACTCCTTTGGACCTGTACAGCACCCTGCAGGAATACCTTAGCGCTGTAGTATCCAGGATTACACTTTGCAGGGTCCAGCGCCCAGAGGCCACATTACAGGCAAAACCTCGCAGAATCTTGAGTCTTCGTTGTGAGGCTCGGGTACCATTTATCTAAGAATATAGAGCCTGTGTCAAATGGATCCAATCAGTCAATCCCTTGATTCATTTAAAAACCGTTTGTGGGACTAGAGACCTGGAGCTCAGAGAGCTCAAACAAGCGTGCCATCCACCTTGCAGACGTGTGACATAGACTCTATATGCTTAGATAAATGGTACCCGAGCCTCACAAAGAACACTCAAGATCCTGCGAGGTTTTGCCTGTAATGTGGCCACCAGCGCTGGACCCTGTGTAATCGCTGCTGCAGCACTGTATATATAGGCTACACTGAATGCAGAGTATATATATATTTATATTTATTTATATTAATACACTGCCTGCACTGACTGAATATAGAGTAAACACTGAATATAAAGTCAATGCTAAATGCAGAGTATATATATATTTCTCCCATAGACTTTTAAAGGGTGTTCCACGGCATTCAAATTTGCCGCGAACACCCCAAATTGTTCGCTGTTCAGCGAACTTGCGAACAGCCAATTCGATTGGACACCCCCCCGGTGGCCAAGGCGGTCAGCTTCTGTCTGGGAGTGATCGAGTGATCAGAGGTGAGGGGGAGGCCATCCATTCATGCCCCCCCCTCGCGATCGCTCCCAGCCAATGGGATTCTTCCTCTGCTGCTGTATACTAAACAGCAGCAGAGGAAGTGATGTCATCTCTCCTCGGCGCTGAGGAGAGAAGACATCCGAGTGAGTGTAAAACACACACACAGTAGAACATGCCAGGCACACATTACACCCCCCGATTGCCCCCTGATCACCCCCCAATCACCCCCCCCGTCACACTGACACCAAGCAGTTTTTTTTTTTCTGATTACTGCATTGGTGTCAGTTTGTGACAGTTAGTGTGGTAGGGCAGTTAGTGTTATGCCTCCTTTAGGTCTAGGGTACCCCCTAATCCCCCCTAATAAAGTTTTAACCCTTTGATCACCCCCCGTCGCCAGTGTCACTAAGCGATCGTTTTTCTGATCGCTGTATTAGTGTCACTGGTGACGCTAGTTAGGGAGGTAAATATATAGGTTCGCCGTCAGCGTTTTATAGCGTCAGGGACCCCCATATACTACCTGATAAAGGTTTTAACCCCTTGATTGCCCCCTAGTTAACCCTTTCACCAGTGATCACTGTAAAACTGTTACGGGTGACGCTGGTTAGTTAGTTTATTTTTTAAAGTGTCAGGGCATCAGTGTAAGCACACATAACTGCAGCATTCGCAAAGTCAGGCGTGATCCCTGCGATCGCTAACAGTTTTTTTTGGTAGCGTTTTGGTGAACTGGCAAGCACCAGCTCCAGGCAGCATCAGGTTAGTGCCAGTAGCGCTAACACCCACGCACGCACCGTACACTTCCCTTAGTGATATAGTATCTGAACAGATCAATATCTGATCCGATCAGATCTATACCAGCGTCCCCAGCAGTTTAGGGTTCCCAAAAACGCAGTGTTAGCGGGATCAGCCCAGATACCTGCTAGCAACTGTGTTTTGTCCCTCCGCCCGGCCCAGCCCAGCCCACCCAAGTGCAGTATCAATCACTGTCACTTACAAAACACTAAACGCATAACTGCAGCGTTCGCAGAATCAGGCCTGATCCCTGCGATCGCTAACAGTTTTTTTGGTAGCGTTTTGGCACCAGCGGCCTAGTACACCACGGTCATAGTCAAACTATGCACTGCAGTAACACTTGGTGATGTGGCGAGTCCCATAAGTGCAGTTCAAGCTGGTGAGGTGGCAAGCACAAGCAATGTCCCGCTGCCACCAAGAAGAAGACAAACACAGGCCTGTCGTGCCCATAATGCCCTTCCTGCTGCATTTGCCAATCCTAATAATTGGGAACCCACCACTTCTGCAGCACCCGTACTCTCCCCATTCACATCCCCAACCAAATGCAGTCGGCTGCATGAGAGGCATTTTCTTTATGTCTTCCCGAGTACCCCTACCCAACTAACCCCCCCAAAAAAGATGTCGTGTCTGCAGCAAGCGCAGATATAGACGTGATATAGACGTGACACCTGCTATTATTGTCCCTCCTGTCCTGACAATCCTGGTCTTTGTATTGGTGAATGTTTTGAACACCATACACTAGTTGAGTATTAGCGTACAGCATTGCACAGACTAGGCACACTAACACAGGGTCTCCCAAGATGCCATCGCATTTTGAGAGACCCAAACCTGTAACCGGTTACAGTTATAAAAGTTACAGTTACAAAAAAAAATGTAAAACAAAAAAAACAAAAAGTTGTTGTTTTATTGTTTTCTCTCTCTATTTTCTCTCTATTGTTCTGCTCTTTTTTACTGTATTCTATTGTGCAATGTTTTATTGTTATTATGTTTTATCATGTTTGCTTTTCAGGTATGCAATTTTTTATACTTTACTGTTTACTGTGTTTTATTGTTAACCTTTTTTTTGTCTTCAGGTACGCCATTCACGACTTTGAGTGGTTATACCAGAATGATGCCTGCAGGTTTAGGTATCATCTTGGTATCATTCTTTTCAGCCAGCGGTCGGCTTTCATGTAAAAGCAATCCTAGTGGCTAATTAGCCTCTAGACTGCTTTTACAAGCAGTGGGAGGGAATGCCCCACCATCTTCCATGTTTTTCTCTGGCTCTCCTGTCTCAACAGGGAACCTGAGAATGCAGCTGGTGATTCAGCCAGCTGACCATAGAGTTTATCAGAGACCAGAGTGGCTCCAAACATCTCTATGGCCTAAGAAACCGGATGCTACGAGCATTTCATGACTTAGATTTCGCCGGATGTAAACAGCGCCATTGGGAAATTGGGAAAGCATTTTATCACACTGATCTTGGTGTGGTCAGATGTTTTGAGGGCAGAGGAGAGATCTAGGGTCTAATAGACCCCAATTTTTTCAAAAAAGAGTACCTGTCACTACCTATTGCTATCATAGGGGATATTCACATTACCTGAGATAACAATAAAAATGATTAAAAAAAATAAAAATGAAAGGAAGAGTTTAAAAATAAGATAAAAAATAAAAAAAAAATAAAGAAAAAATAAAAAAAAAAAACTGTCCCCCCCCTGCTCTCGCGCAATAGCGAACGCAAGCGTCGGTCTGGCGTCAAATGTAAACAGCAATTGCACCATGCATGTAAGGTATCACCGCGAAGGTCAGATCGAGGGAAGTAATTTTAGCAGTAGACCTCCTCTGTAAATCTAAAGTGGTAACCTGTAAAGGCTTTTAAAAATGTATTTAGTTTGTCGCCACTGCATGTTTGTGCGCAATTTTAAAGCATGTCATGTTTGGTATCCATGTACTCGGCCTAAGATCATCTTTTTTATTGCATCAAACATTTGGGCAATATAGTGTGTTTTAGTGCATTAAAATTTTAAAAAGTGTGTTTTTTCCCCAAAAAATGCGTTTGAAAAATCGCTGCGCAAATACTGGGTGAAAAAAAAAAGAAACACCCACCATTTTAATCTGTAGGGCATTTGCTTTAAAAAAATATATAATGTTTCGGGGTTCAAAGTAATTTTCTTGCAAAAACAAATCATTTTTTCATGTAAACAAAAAGTGTCAGAAAGGGCTTTGTCTTCAAGTGGTTAGAAGAGTGGGTAATGTGTGACATAAGCTTTTAAATGTTGTGCATAAAATTCTAGGACAGTTCAAACCCCCCCCCAAAATGACCCCATTTTGGAAAGTAGACACCCCAAGCTATTTGCTGAGAGGCATGTCAAGTCTATGGAATATTTTATAGTGTGACACAAGTTGCGGGAAAAAGACAATTTTTTTTTTGCACAAAGTTGTCACTAAATGATATATTGCTCAAACCTGCCATGGGAATATGTGAAATTACACCCCAAAATACATTCTGTTGCTTCTCCTGAGTACGGAGATACCACATGTGTGAGACTTTTTGGGAGCCTAGCTGCGTATGGGCCCCCGAAAACCAAGCACCGCCTTCAAGCTTTCTAAGGGCGTAATTTTTTTATTTCACTCTTTACTGCCTATCACAGTTTCGGAGGCCATGGAATGCCCAGGTGGCACAACCCCCACCAAATGACCCTATTTTGGAAAGTAGACACCCCAAGCTATTTGCTGAGAGGTATAGTGAGTATTTTGCAGACCTTAATTTTTGTCACAAAGTTTTGAAAATTGAAAAAAAAAAATTTTTTTCTTGTCTTTCTTCATTTTCAAAAACAAATGAGAGCTGCAAAATACTCACCATGCCTCTCAGCAAATAGCTTGGGGTGTCTACTTTCCAAAATTGGGTCATTTGGGGGGGTTGTGCCACCTGGGCATTCCATGGCCTCCGAAACTGTGATAGGCAGTGAAGAGTGAAATCAAAAATTTACGCCCTTAGAAAGCCTGAAGGCGGTGCTTGGTTTTCGGGGTCCCGTACGCGGCTAGGCTCCCAAAAAGTCCCACACATGTGGTATCCCTTATACTCAGGAGAAGCAGCTAAATGTATTTTGGGGTGCGATTCCACATATGCCCATGGCCTGTGTGAGCAATATATCATTTAGTGACAACTCTGTGCAAAAAAAAAACAAATTGTCACGTTCCTGCAACTTGTGTCAAAATATAAAATATTCCATGGACTCAACATGCCTCTCAGCAAATAGCTTTGGGAGTCTACATTCCAAAATGGGGTCATTTGGGGGGGGTTTGTGCCATGTGTGCATTTTATGGCCTTCAAAACTGTGATAGGTAGTGAGGAGTGAAATCAAAAATTTACGCCCTTAGAAATCCTGAAGGCGGTGATTGATTTTTGGGGCCCCGTACGTGGCTAGGCTCCCAAAAAGTTCCACACATGTGGTATCCCCGTACTCAGGAGAAGCAGCTGAATGTATTTTGGGGTGCAATTTCATATATGCCCATGGCTTGTGTGAGCAATATATCATTTAGTGACAACTTTTTGTAAATTTTTTTTTTTTTTGTCATTATTCAATCACTTGGGACAAAAAAAAGTAATATTCAATGGGCTCAACATGCCTCTCAGCAATTTCCTTGAGGTATCTACTTTCCAAAAGGGGTCATTTGGGAGGGGTTTTGTACTGCCCTGCCATTTTAGCACCTCAAGAAATGACATAGACAGTCAAACTAAAAGCTGTGTAAAATCCAGAAAATGTACCCTAGTTTCTATAACTTTTGCGCAAACCAATAAATATACGCTTATTGACATTTTTTTTTACCAAAGACATGTGGCCGAATACATTTTGGCCTAAATGTATGACTAAAATTGAGTTTATTGGATTTTTTTTAGAACAAAAATAGAAAATATCATTTTTTTTCAAAATTTTCGGTCTTTTTCCGTTTATAGCGCAAAAAATAAAAACTGCAGAGGTGATCAAATACCATCAAAAGAAAGCTCTATTTGTGGGAAGAAAAGGATGTAAATTTCGTTTGGGTACAGCATTGCATGACCGCGCAATTAGCAGTTAAAGCGATGCAGTGCCAAATTGTAAAAAGTGTTCTGGTCAGAAAGGGGGTAAATCCTTCCGGGGTTGAAGTGGTTAAAGATTACCCTTCCTTTTCAATCTGCAGCCACTGTAATTTTCTGAGAAGGCATTGTAGTGTGTACTGTCCACTCCCCAGAAACATAATTTCCTGCTTGTGTGATTAGCTCTCCAAATTTCCCAGAAGTCTGCCTAAGATACAAGTCAGATTTCAAGCATCCCCTGCAACAAAAATATCATTTTTGGAGAGATACTTTCAATAGGAGCACATCTAAAAGGATACAGGCCCAGCAAAGTTCCTCATTAGTGCCCTGCAGTTGCACACCTGACAGTTAATTATGAAACCACTCCTATTAGACCCGCTCAGTACAGAGGCGCAGACAAACACACATGGATTACTTCAGAATAACAAAAGGTAGGAATCTGCAACAAAGGTTGTTATGATCCTTGTAATGTACAAAGATCACAAAAGTGAAGTTACGCTTTAAACTAACTTAGTTGCTGGTTCCACCAAACCCCTGTACCACCTTGGGTAGATCTTGAATCTGCCCTTACTACTGGAGGAAACCTCCATCACTCCCTGTTATTGAATGCTTTGAGACCCTGGCAGTTGAAAACTTTACCAACTACTATAAATAGTTCACTGCTAGCTTGGAGAACACTACTTAAAAATTCCCCAGTCAGAATGCATGCCCCCCTAATTACATTCACATTTACCCTTGTTGAGTACATTATCCGATACTTCATACTTGATCTAGTTGTATTAATCATTGGAAACTTTCCCTAAAAATAGCCCTACGTTTGTATTACACGCCTTACTTGTCTAAATTTTACCCCACCCATTCTCCTCTTTCTTGGAGCAACTGTGGCTCTGTTGGTACACTACCACATATTTTATGGTACTGCAAAAAAGTTTAAATTTTTTTAACACTATATGTGGTACACTACCACATATTTTATGGTACTGCAAAAAAGTTTAAATTTTCTGGAAAAAGATCATTTAATTATTTTTTGAAATTACTGGCATACTTATTACACCTAACCCAGGGCTTGCACTACTAAATTTGGGAATGGAATCTTTACCCCTGCACATCCATACAGTTGTTTCTTACATACTACTTGTGGCTGGGATAATTACCAGATACTGGAAAAAATCACATGCACCTAATCCAGTGATGGCTGGTGAAGTTTTAGGATGGGGGGTGCCAGACCCCGCCTTTCCTTTTTAACCCCTCCCACTTGGTGAAAATTGGCGTGGTTTCAGTGAAACAGCAGGCGTGGTTTAAATGGTGTGGCTCTAAGGGGGTGTGGTTAGCGTCTGAGATGAATGAGGGGTGGAAGGAGAGGGAGACAACAGCAATCAACAATCAGCAGATTAAGATTTTACAAACACCTGGTGTTAGCACTTCAATCATCCTGACACCATGGTTGTTATGGTGTCAGGATGATTGAAGCACATTATTTCTATTATTATATTGTAATATAAAATTAAATCATTCATCATTCAACTCACCATAATGTATCCTTACATCAGGTGCCCCCAGTGGAGTCCGTCCTTACATCAGGTGCCCCCAGCGGAGTCCATCCTTACATCAGTTACCCTCCGCGGAATCCGTCCTCACATCAGGTGTCCCCAGTGGAGTCCCTCCTTACATCAGGTGCCCCCAGCAGAGTCCCTCCTTACATCAGGTGCCCCCAGCAGACTCCTTCCTTACATCAGGTGCCCCCAGCAAAGTCCCTCCTTACATCAGGTGCCCCCAGCAGACTCCTTCCTTACATCAGGTGCCCCCAGCAGAGTCCCTCCTTACATCAGGTGCCCCCAGCAGAGTCCCTCCTTACATCAGGTGCCCCCAGCAGACTCCTTCCTTACATCAGGTGCCCCCAGCAAAGTCCCTCCTTACATCAGGTGCCCCCAGCAGACTCCTTCCTTACATCAGGTGCCCCCAGCAGAGTCCCTCCTTACATCAGGTGCCCCCAGCAGAGTCCCTCCTTACATCAGGTGCCCCCAGCAGAGTCCCTCCTTGCATTTATGTCCCCATCAGTTGAGTCCCTCCTTACATCAGTATCCCCAGCGGAGTCCCTCCTTGCATCTGTGTCCCCATCAGCGGAGTCCCTCCTTACATCATTGTCCCCACCGGAGTCCCTCCTTACATCATTGTCCCCACCGGAGTCCCTCCTTACATCATTGTCCCCACCGGAGTCCCTCCTTACATCATTGTCCCCACTGGAGTCCCTCCTTACATCAGTGTACCCACCGGAGTCCCTCCTTACATCAGTGTACCCAGCGGAGCAACTCCTTATATCTGTGCCCCCATCAGCGGAGTCCCACCTTACATCTGTGTCCCCAGCGGAGCCCCTCCTTACATCTGTGTCCCCAGCGGAGCCCCTCCTTACATCTGTGTCCCCAGCGGAGCCCCTCCTTACATCTGTGTCCCCAGCGGAGCCCCTCCTTACATCTGTGTCCCCAGCGGAGCCCCTCCTTACATCTGTGTCCCCAGCGGAGCCCCTCCTTACATCTGTGTCCCCAGCGGAGCCCCTCCTTACATCTGTGTCCCCAGCGGAGCCCCTCCTTACATCTGTGTCCCCAGTGGAGCCCCTCCTTACATCTGTGTCCCCAGCGGAGCCCCTCCTTACATCTGTGTCCCCAGCGGAGCCCCTCCTCCCATCTGTGTCCCCAGCAGAGCCCCTCTGTCACGTACCTGGTAGGTTGTGAGCCTGAAGTGCAGGGAAAGACCTCCTTTACAGCTCCCACTCCTGTTCCCCTGGAATGGAAACAGAGGGCCAGGAGTGAAGAGTGGTATGGGTGCTTGGCAGGATCAACAGTTGCTGGAAGTTCAGTAGTGGTGGCACCATCTGGAATCAGGAACCTGAAGAGAAGACTGAAGACAGAGTCTGGAATGCAGAAAGGACCAGGAACCCAACAGGTGAGCAAGCCGAATAGTGGAGCGCTGGACTGGAACCAGGAACAACAGCAGGTAGGAGCCTGGAACTCTGGGCTGGAACCAGGAACAAGCAGCAGGTAGCAGACTGGAACGCTGCCTGGGCACCCCCTATGGACGGGCCGCCACTGACCTAATCCCTCTGAAGCTCTTATTCCTCTGAAGCTTTAGTGATAATACACACAAGCTTCATGCATGAACTCTTCTTGGCTATAAAAAAGATAAAGTGTGTATATCCCTTTTGATAATTTGTGCTGTCTTTGTACTTCCAAGAAGCTATATAGCCCCTCCTCTCTGCTATATGTTCTTTTTGTTACTAGTTTGTGATACATATCTACATGTATGCTATATTAATCCTTTACTCTTTTGCATTTTACTTTATATGCTTTTATATGCTACTCACATCTGAATACTGTGTTTCTTTACGTTTTGTTATAACACTAAAATCTAAAAAAAAAAAATTATTTGAAAAAAAAAAGAAGAAACTTCATCTAGTGCTCCAATCTCCCATAATTAATATTATCCACACCAGTGCAAAGTACTAATTATACATAGGCACCACTCACTTCTGGCTCACTTCAATCTCCCAGTTCCTCCCAGGTCAGGATCACTTTGACCTCCTATCCACTGGGGTCTCTCTTTACAGTGACTCCAGACATTAAATGGGTATGACCCCTTTAAGTTTACTTAAGTATTCATGCGGCCCTTCTGTAGCTCTCAGTAAAAGAAGCATAAATAGAGGGCTCACACAGTGCAGTAATTGTTAAAACCAGCCAATTTAGTTAAAAAAATATGCACTTACAATACAAATATATAACAGAGAGGAGATAAGGGTGCTCTGGTGGAGGTGGTTAGCTAGTCTGAGGGATGATAGTGATGAGATGGCACTTCTGGCAGCACTTTGGTTAGAGGAGAAGCAACTCCGAAGATGTAAAAAAGGAAAAGAAAGGCGCCTCTAAGTGCAGCATGTAAAATTTAATAGAGTGCACAAAGGGTTAAAAGCACTTACAAGATTGTTGAGTGTTAAAAGACATGATAAAATCAGGAGTCCTCATCTGTGGCATGTGTCCATCCTCAGCATGGTGGTAGAGAGCAGTGTAAAGTGTTCTCATGCGTGTTGGAAAGAGGAGGCAGCAGGGAAGCCTGTATTCACTGTGGGACACACAAGGCTGATGGTGTGAGTGTAGAGAAGGGGGTGTTAACACATTTCGGAGCATGTGCGGCTCCTTCGTCAGACCTAAGCCCATACTCCTCAAGCTGGCTTATAAATGGTGAGGGGGAGGAGCAAGGGGAGGAGTGTGGGCAGATACTAAATACACAATGATAAGGGAAGTGACAGATGTATTATGAGGACGGCCAAGACGACCGTGCACTCGCAAAATGGATCATTAACGTCAGTGCTATATATATTCCTGAAGGAATTTGACACAGGGGTACAGGGCACAGATGGCAGTGTTTAAATTAACAATAATAAATAAATAAATATACAAACATAAGGTTGACAATGAAATAATATACAGGTGTGTTACATGGTCGGCCGGGTGTCTATATGCATGTGTTACAAAGGCGGCCCAGCGTTTGTACACATGCAAATAGGGTCGTAAGTCTAATGTTGAGTTGACAATGAATAAATCTACAGCCGTGTTACAAGGGCGGCCAGGCGTATATACACATGTGTTACAGGGGCGGCCAGGCATCTATGTGCACGTGTTACAAAGGCAGCCGGGCGTTTGTACACATGCAAATAAGGTCGTAAGTCTAATGTTGAATTAACAATGAATAAATAATAAATAAATATGTAGCCGTGTTAAAAGGGCAGCCGGGGAGCTATACACCTGTGTTAGAGGGGCGGCCAGGCATCTGTACACATGCAAATGAAGTAATAAATCTGTTGTAAGGGGATAAAAAAAATGAATAAGCGATTACTGATTATGTTTGTAACAATGATAAAACAGTGCTGAATATTACTTTAGTATGAATAAGTGTATAGGTGAGTTACAAGGGCGGCCGGGCATCTATACACTAAAGACAGATAGAGGAAAATAGTGGATGCTTATACAAGTTGTAAGAATTGTGCAGATTATGCCTGTAGCAATAATCTCACGGTGAGGTATTACTCAACTGTGTACTAGTATATAGAAGTGTTACAGGGGCAGCTGGGCGTCTATAAACTACAGAAGGATAATAGGAGGTGGTGGATACTTATGCAAATAGTGCAGATTATGCCTGTAGCAATACTCTGACGATAATAGATAATAATAGATAATAATAGACTGTAAATAGGTATGCAAGTGTGTTACAGGGGCGGCCGGGCATTTACACACCCACAAATAAGGTCACAAATCTACTATAAGGAATTAACTTATAGAAATAGGTAATAAGATGTAATGGATGCTCTACAAATAGTATTTGATTGTGACAGATGGCAGATATGTACATGCATAACAGGCAAACACCATGACGTATGGATATGATAATAAGGAGGGATAAATGATAAATGAACCATAATATTACAGTCTGTATGTTAAATGTGGTATCATCTAGAGTAAGGTGCTAATTTCCAATTCTTCATTGATACCTCCAGGCAAAAGTACGTCAAGTGCGTATATACAATAAGTCTCCCGTTGGCAGAGACGTTTAAATCTCTCTGCCGCAGGGAGAGTGGCTGGTATGGATTCGATGATGGATTTAGAACATTTGCAATGTTCACTGCCATAGATTAACAGTTAAAGCGGAGGTCCGCCCACCACTGCAAAAATTAAAAGCCAGGAGCTGCACATACTGCAGCTGCTGACTTTTAATAATTGGACACTTACCTGTCCTGGAGTCCAGCGATGTCGGCACTGCAACTGATGTTTCCATCAGCTGTCAGGAGCATTCCGCCTCCATTGCGAGTAAGAAAACCCAGCAGTGAAGCCTTACGGCTTCACACCAGAAACTCTACTGCGCATGTGCGAGGCTTCGCTCCTCTCTTCTACTGGCCCGGTGGCCTGGGGAAGGAGGAGGGAGCCCAGGAAGTGACGTCAATACGCATGGCTGAGGCTCCTAGAAGTGGGAACAGGATACCTGTGAAAGACAGGTATCCTGCTCCCCCCCTGAAAGGTGCCAAATGTGGCACCTGAGGGGGGAAGGAGTACAACGAGCGGAAGTTCCACTTTTTGGAACTCCGCTTTAAATTATTGATCTAATGCAGGGATAGTCAACCCTTGGATTTCAGCCGTTGTGAAACTAAAAATCCCAGGAGGCAATGCAAGACTCTGACAGCCACAAGCTTGACTCCCACAAACAGAGATATGACGGGTTTTGCAGTTTCACCACGGCTGAAGTGCTAAGATTGCATAGCCCTGATCTATCGTATTGTCTGCAATTGTTTTTTAGAATTGGTATCCACCTTTTGGGCAAAAACATAAATTAAAAGAGTTAGAAATGGCATAGCAATAAATCACAATTATATTTACTGAACATTTCTAAAAAAAAAATTGAGCATTTTAGGTCACAAATCCTGACATTGACAGCTGAAAAAGTGATTTCACGTTGGTTTGACTCTGCTTAGAAAACCTCCTGGAGCCTTGATAAATTTCCTCTACCTGTTTGTAATAGGCAGATTAGTCATAATTGAGGGAAGTAGATGTTGCCTCTGTGTCTCGCAAGCTCCTTGCTCACCTCTCACCCCCTGCTGAAATTCTCACAAAAAATAACTAGTCTACAAAAAATGTGTTTGGAATATCTTCAGAACAGGAACAGATCCCAATCTGAAATAAAGTTTATGAATATACGGTATTTGCAATATATTCAGTAGAAAGTTTTAACTCTTTTAATATACTCAACTTCTCAGGGCCCCCTCCTCTCTCCCTGCACGTTGTCATACAATAGACTTACCGTAAATAAAGCTCTCTGGCAATACTTGCTGTGCAGCTTATTTGGTGTCACTCAATAACTCTTCTGTATCCTCTTAGTCCTGCAGCTCATCTCTAGTGTCTGCATTGCCCAAACCTAATTTACTTTAATAGGAAAGTCCACCAACCACTTGCTGAAATGTGTACGTGCTTTCCATTACTGTGCTTGGAGTCTGAATCCCTTACTGAGGTTTAGTAAAATCGCTGATCCATATCAGGCAGGCCAAATAGAAGAGATAAAGAGCTATATTTCAGGTATATTATACAAGAGAAAAGCCTAGGGGAAAAAAGGAGGACAATGAAGGTGTTTGCTAAAGGCTTAATTCCAAAATAACTGACTGCTTAATATGTAATACATGTTAAGGCACAGCATGAGTGGGTATGGCAACACACAGCACAAAGGTGTGAAGGAGGGCCCCTAATCTTTAGTGAAAGGTCTGCTTTAACTGGGTAGAATATATTTGTTACAAACATTATATAAAATATGGTCAAGTAAATGTAATATCTGTTTTAGCACAATGCTTTGCAAAAAGTCAAGCACTAAAAAGAACTATTTTTTGAAGAACAAGTAAATTAGTTAACTTGCTTTTTAACAAGGCAATTCAAGCCTACATCAGCATTGTTGGAACACCTACTGGTATTTTTTTCTTTACAGCAGAAGTTAACACACTTTTTCCTATCAATTATCTTGATTGTTTTAGACATTTTTTTCTGAAGATAGGGCCATGTAAAATGACATGCTTTCAGAAAAAAATATGCATTTTTTTTTTACAATGTTATGCACCATTCCATTTGTAATAAAAAGAAAATAAAGACCCTTCAACAACACAGGGTAATAGTACAGAGCTTTTAATTACCTTGTTTTATTGTAAGATAAAAGTTAATTATGACTGTCAGCCTACGGTATATTTGTAGTTAAAAACAGAACAACTTTTGTAAGTCAGATTCCATATGCCTGAAGTGTAAGAAAACAGCTAAATACATAGCTGAAATTGTCTGTAAACTGTGTTACCTACAGAATGTGTACATCTCATAACTACCTCAATACAGGGCACTTTCACCCCCTTTCTGCCCAGACCAATTTTCAACTTTCAGCACTGTCACAATTTGAATGACAATTGCGTGGTCCTGCAATACTCTATTTATATGAAATCTTTACCATTTTTTCACACAAATAGAGTTTTCTTTTGGTGGTATTTAACCATTCAACCACTTTTTTATCTATTTCTAAATAAAACAAACAAAACAAAGCTCCACCCTCAACTAAGGCAAACCACTGAATGCCTGGCTTGCCGTTTGCCAGTTCTTATATAGGTAAGGGGCAGAGCCGCCTGACAAAGTCACCTGGTGGCACCTCCAACTTGTGACATCACCGACCCAGCATGCACGTCGCCTGGTGGCTCTACTCTTTACCTATATAAGAACTTGCGAACGGCAAGCCAGGCATTCGGCAGTTTGCCTTAGTGGAGCTTTTTGTTTGTCTTTTTTCAGGTCGGCGTTGGCATTGGCGTCGTGATTGACAATGGATCTATATCAGGGAACACTGTTTTTTTTATTTTTTAATAACGGAATTGTCAAAAATGGTCTCTGTGTTTTTATTACTTTTTGACACTTTTTTGATGAATGGGTACCCCATACTCATCAATATGGGGGGCTGGGATCTGGGGGCTTCCTTGTTAAAAGGAGCTTCCAGATTCTGATAAGCCCCACCCACAGACCCTCAGAACCACTGCCCAGGGTTGTTGGGAAGAGGCCCTTGTCCCATCAACATGGCAACAAGGTGCTTTGGGGTGGGGGGTGGAACCCTCCACCCCCAAATCACCCCCTCGTGTTGAGGGCATGTGGCCTGGTATGGTTCAGGGTAGGTGCTGGCTCGTCCCCCCTTTCCAGGCCTGCTGGGGTGCATGCTCAGATAAGGGTCTGGTATGGATTTTGGGTGGGAACCCACGCCATTTTTTTTCACCTACGCCCTGCATATTTTTGTTTTTGTCGAACAGGCGAACTGGTAATGTTTGGGCCTAAATTCTCGGACCGAACCATTCGCCCAACTCTAAAGTATTATAAATAAAACAAATTGTGAACTGGTTGTCCTTGACTTCAGTATTTAAAAAGTGCTGACCCAGATCAATTATGCAACCAGTGAAATCTTAGAAAAATTGGAACTTCTAATCTGTACACCTCTTGTGGATCAGTGAAAGTGTTAAATCCTATGAATCAGTCTGCCAGGTTCATGGATGCATATCTGTTGGTAATGCCCAGTTTTCTCTAAGTTTTGGACTTGTGTTTTACAAATTGTTGCTATATTATTAATAAAATGGTTCTCTAAGGTTCTCTATGTGGGCCATGGTTGGTGTAAAAATGTTGGCTTTAATGTGGGATGCAGGTCAAAATTGTAAGTCAAATGGACTCCTTGGATATGACATTCTCTACCACTTAGTTTTGATCACTGGCTCCTTCATCTATGATAACTTGATAAGGTGTACTTGATCTCTGTCTGACCTCCCACCCTGGCTCTACTCCCATCCCTCCCTCTCCCTGCTCTTTTTCACTTGGTTGCTCTCTATTTACTTCTTACTTTTCTTTCTTTTAGGTCCTTTTTTTCCAGCCTCTTGCTCTTTGGAGTATAATCAATAGCATTCTGCAGGCTATTTGTTCTTGAGCTATAGGCTGACCTTTACTTCAACAGTGAATGGACCTAGAGCATACCTTGGGGATGCTTGCTCCTGTCTACTAGGTTTGCTTATTACTATATGAAATCTTTGTTTTTGGACTATCTGTGATGCACCTGGTACCTTATCAATTTAATATTGTACAATTTTTTTGAGCTGTGTTTTTGGCCTGTACGTTCAATAAAAATCAATTGAAATAAATTATCTTCCGCTCTATGGTAAAACAGGTGTGGCTGCTGCCTACAAAGCTCCACAGAGTGGAGTTGGTAGGAAAGATATAAGGAAAGGGGAGGAAAAATGGCGCTGCCTAAATCTAATAAGTGGTTGTGTTAAAAAAGTTGGAAAAAAAAATAATTTTTTTTTTTTTTTTTAATTAACTTCCTTTTTAATAGTTTTCGTATTCCAAAATTAAAAACATACAGCATCATTAATTAACACATAGAACCACATAATACAAAGAAAAACTATTGTTATTTTATATTTCCTCTCCCACCCAATCTACTCCCAACCCTCTACCACACATCATCCCATCATTGATTATACATAACAAATTGGCTATTAGCTATCAAAAGTAGGCAAAAAAAGAGAATCGCCCACGCTGTGGGCAAAAAGAAGATGTAGGACAGAGACCATGAAAAATAAAAAGGTAGGAGGGACGGTGGTATGGTGGAGAGCGGGGAAGAAATTTCCCAAGCCCTCCATAATCCCGTCATAAGGGACATCCCATCTCCTCTAACCAAGGACTCCACAGTCTCACACACTTTCTAAGATTATTTTGCCTAATATATACCACTCTCTCACTCCAAACCATTGAATTGATAGTCTCAATCCAAGTCTTAACAGTTGGGGGGATTGTGCCTGCCATTTCTGTATGATTAGTTTCCTCGCTTGAAACAAGCATCTCAGCACTACTACAATAGTACCAGATAGGGCCTTATCTTCCTCCAAGCTCCCTAAAAGACATGTCTTAGCCTCAGGTTCCAATGTACTCCTAAAGACTTTATTTATCCTATCAACTATCTCCGCCCAGTATCTAAATAGCTTTGGACACCTCCACATAATGTGGATGAGATCTCCTGTCGCCTTACACCTGGGACACTCATCATTTGGTTTCCATCCAAGTTTAAACTTTTTTTGGGGGTGTAGTAGACTCTATGAATTAGGAAGAGGTGAGAGACTTTCTGTGAAGGGGAGATCGAGACCAGGGCTCACTGTTCTAGAATCTTATCCCATTGCTCCATAGTCATTGTCCCTACATCTTTCTCCCACCCCGCTTTGCTCTTAAGCAGTCCCACTCCGCTCAGAATTCTATCCCCCAAGCTAGCATATAGCTTGGAGATTAAGCCTATAGTTGAAACTGGTTTAATTATTTTGTAAGTACCGGAATCTGGGTCCATTCAATGGTTTGAGACCTGCATTGGGCTTGAATTGCGTGCCCATCTGGAGATATTTATAAAACACATTGTTAGAGATATTAAATTCCTGACTTAGATCTGAGAATGGTTTCATGAGGTTACCCTCATACAATTGAATTAAGCGGCTAATACTCTGTCTTTCCCATTCCCGGGGTCTCTCTATACCCCTTATTTCGGCCAAGTTTTTATTATGCCATAAGGGGGTATACTCAGTTACTCCGTTGTATCCTATTAGTGCCTTAGTTGCCTGCCACGTTTTGGTAACTAGTACTATCGTCGGGCATCTATGAATAAAAGAGCCTTCTTCTAATGCCTCCACTAGTGTGCTGTGTGGGGCCCCCATTAACATTATTCTGTTGCTAGAATTCCCACCACCCAGGGTTCCGCAGTCCACTAGGTGTTGGAGCTGGGATGACAAAAGTATAATCTTGGATGCGGGATCGCCATACCTCCTTCTTTCATCGGTAATTGCATAATTTGAAGGCCGATCCTGGATTGGCCCTTCTTCCAAATTAATTCCCTGAACAGGGATTCAATTCTCTTAAACCACTTCTGGCCTATCCAGGTCGGAGAGTTATGGAGTATGTACAGTATCTGTGGAAGCCATATCATCTTAATTAGATTACAACGCCCTGCAACAGACAGAGGGAAACAACACCAGATATCTCCCTTTTGCTTTAATTTCAATAGCAATGGGACTAAATTATCATTGACATACTGGTTTATATCCCTGGTAATCCAAACACCCAGATATTTCAGCTTGGTTACTACTTTCAGGAGGCGGGTTCCCGGCAGTATCTGGTCGCCAAGTGGGTCGACTGGTAGCAGAACCGACTTGTCCCAATTAATGACCAGACCAGAAAGTCGCCCGAACTTGTCGACCATTTGTATCACTGCATTTAGTGAAGATTCAACGTCTCCAAGAAAAAACAGGACATCATCTGCGAACAGCACGATCCTGTCTTCTTCTAACTGACGCCGGAACCCATGTATGTCTAGTCATGATCTAGTCATAATTGCAAGGGGCTCCATTGCCAGAGCAAACAAATTGGGGAGATAGGGGACAACCCTGTCTTGTCCCTCTCTCTAAGTGAAACACTTCTGAGTATTCATTATTAATCTTAATTCTTGCTCTAGGTTCATTATAGAGAAGTTTCACCCATCTAATAAAAGAGGTGCCAAACCCAAATCATTCCAGGACACCATCCATAGATAGTCCCATTCTAGGCTATCGAAGGCCTTAGCAACATCCAAGGCCAAAATGGCCCTGGGGCCTAAGTTGTCAGTTGGAATCTGCATATTTAAGAAGACTCTTCTAATTTTAGTGCTGGATGATCTACTGGGAATAAAACCTGACTGGTCAGGATGTATCAGCTTTTGAATACACTTGTTTAGGCGGGTTGCTAAAACTTTATCCAAGATTTTTACATCAGTACATAATAATGAAATTGGACAATAAGAGGAGATGTCCTGCTGATCCTTCCCCTCCTTATGTATTACAATGATAGTGGCTTACGTCATTGAGGTAGGGAGTCTAACATTATCTGACGCTCATACCAGTGTTTTCAGCAATTCAGGGAGTATTACCTCACCATACCATTTAAATATTTCTACCGGAAGCCCGTCCGGGCCTGACGATTTGTGGTTAGGCATTCCCGCCACCGCCACAAGGTCAGGATAGATATTCCTTGGAGGAAATCATCCGATATTGCACCCCCCACTCCCCTATTGGATTTATACAGAGACTTGTAATAATCACCAAATGCATGCATTATCTCTAACGCGTCGGTAATGATCTCTCCACTTGATGTCCTGATCGCCGAGACAGTAGAGGGGGAAGTGTTAGATTTAATCAAGAGGGAAAGTGTACTACCGACCCTCTCCCCCTCAACAAAATGGCACTGCCTTTGGAATATTCATCTATTCTCTGTCCTCCTAAGAATTGCCATTTTATAGCCTTGTTGCTTATCCAACCATTCCCTCTGTCTGTCAGGGGTTGGATCTTCAACATATCGCTTCTCTGCCTGGATCACCTCATTCTGAATTTCCCTCTCCCACTCTCTCGATTTCCCTTTTGTTCTTGCTACTTGTTGGATTAAGAGGCCTCTGAGATAGGCCTTTAAGGAGTCCCAAACCACTCCAGGCATCGCCGTGCCTGTATTGATTTGAAAATACATTTCATCTAGACACCACTTCTCCAGGGTTGCAAATCAATTCCAGCCAGCAAGGGCTGATTTTCCATTCTCCAGGATGAGCTTTGCCCCCTGTATTTATTGTCAACACCAATAGGGAGTGGTCCGAGACTCCTTTTGGACCGTACTCTATATTTCTTACTAATGATATTGCCTCCCCGTTGCCCAGGGCCATGTTGCTTCTAGAGAGAGAGTAAGGTATGAGCTTGAAAAGCAAGAATACTGCCTTTCTTGCGGATAATACATTCGCCATATGCATTATCTGCAATGACCCAATGACCCATTTCCATCAAGAATCGAGAAAGCCGACCCTCGCCTGCCGTGTTGAGTCTATTTCCTGATGGAAATCTATCTAGACTCTTGTCCAGAACTTCATTAAAATCACCTACCACTATTATCGAGGTTCCTGCTTTATCCACTACAAACTCCAATAATTTGTGTAGAACCTCCCGCTTGAAAGGAGGGGGAATGTAAATATTTGCCAACACAAAAAGTTTGTTTTATAGAGCAGAGCAAAAAAATATACCAGCCATGTTTATCGATACAACTCTCTCTGCAGGAAAACGCCACTCCTCTCCCAACTAGAATACTCACCCCCGTGAATAGGAGGAGTAGACCGAATGATATTTAGCCTGGAATTTTGGGTTGGGGATTTGTAATGCAGAGTCATTAGTTAGATGCGTTTCCTGCAAACAGAGCAGTCCGGGCCCACTTCCTTCCAGTGTCAATAGGACCGTAGCTTTCTTAATTGGATCCCCCAGGCCCCGAACATTCCATGAGGTTACACTAAAATTCCCTACTTCCATGGTAAAATAACAAAAAATAAATCCACACTAAAAACCTGCAATACAAGAAAAGGAAACAAAAAAAAATTGACCTAGAAGATCCACTAACACCTCTCCATCCCAAGTGATTTCTCCAAACTATATATTCCTTCCTCTCACCATATCTTTCCCTTCTCACTATTTGTGCTTTCTGACCCTCCCTTATCTCCCCACCCATGTCCAGCAGGGCCAACCCTAAGGGCTTCACCTGTGACCTTACCATTGACTTTCCCTCCCCTACTTGTAAACACTCAAACCAAAAGAGTACCTCCCCCCCTAGGTGCTAAAGTATAAAGTGCACAGTGCTATGTGAAACACAGCAAGTGAGTGATCAAACAAAACAACATATCCATTAAAATATCAAAATAAAATACAAGAGGATATAACAAACAGTGAATAAATGAAGTCCAAAAACGTGTATATCCAATGATATAAAAGTGCCCAAATAAATTAGTCCAAAAATTTGGTGAATTTCACATATCCTATCTTCCAAACTGTGCCACCAAAAAACATGCTGTGGTGTCTTCCAGCCGCCCCCACAGGTGTATATGCTCACCTTCCTGTGTGTGACACAGCGATTAGACTATGTCAAACAAAGCCTTGGAGCCACTCCTGTGCTCATTAGGAACCAGCTGTGCAGACTTCCAATGTTCTTCCTGTGTGTGACACAGCGATTAGACTATGTCAAACAAAGCCTTGGAGCCACTCCTGTGCTCATTAGGAACCAGCTGTGCAGACTTCCAATGTTCTCAAGTGGAGATGGTTTATGCAAGAGAAAAAAACTCCATAGCGCAATATGTAGGTATAAAGGATTTTAATCAAATAATCAGCTCCCCTCACTGGGGTACTCACATATTGTGGGTGCGTGAGTGCACCATCCTTAACAAGCATAAAACGGTCAATCTCTCGGTGTGGTGTGCGGTGCGGCGTGTGTAACGAAAATCTCCTGCTCTCTCTCTGCTGACAGCTCCGTCCAGGCCCCTCCCCTACGCGTGTTCGGCACCGGGACCACGTGCCTTCTTCAGGGGGAATCTGATTGGACGAGAGCTCCAGAGTGAATATATATAACTCCGGCGGCCATTTTGCCTAAGACCGCAGACACATCTGTGTCTATAGCGGCCATTTTCCCTTAGGCCATGGATCAGGCTGACACCAGCCGTGTCAATCATGGCAGCCATTTTGCCTAGGATCACAGATGTAAACCCTAATGGGCAGTAAAGGTAACTACAGCGGCCATTTTCCCTGAGACTACAAATCTGTTAAATAGCAGAATGTGTACTATTAATAGCAGGATCTCACAATAAATGATCTAATCAGATGTTGTGCATAAAAATAATCTACAATGATATATAACCATGTATTCTATCTTAATATAATAATATTATACAGGACGGAGCGGTCTCGCAAAGAGAGCACCGCCACACACCACACACGTTTAGATCGCCGCAAACGATAAAATATCACATAATAAACAAACGTACAGCATTCCATATATGATTAATCGACCCCAAGATTGGATCAACCAACTTAAAATTAAATATTACTAAAATATTAAAAACAAACATGACATACTTTATTATAAAAAATTGTTATTAAAAATATTTGAATCACATAAAAAATCATAAAAAAATTCTTTTTAAGATATTAATCTAAAAAATCTATTTAAAAAAATATTCCAAAATGGATAAAATTTATACACCCAACATAGAATCACTGTGGGGAGGTAATTGAACTATCAAGGGGAACATCACAGTATACAATCTATAGTGGATGCCCTAGCTGAGCCCAATAGATAAGGCATCCCTTTCAACTCAAAACGAGAAAGAACAGAAATGGTAAAAGGTATATCGCCAAAGCAAACAGTATCAATAGTTACTAAGAAAACATCTCAAATCGAAATCTCTATTCAATCCTCCAGGGACCAAAGACCCAAGCTGGTGTATCCACCAGGATTCCCTTTTGCTTATCTCTCTGACAAAATTCGAACCCCTCCAGTGGCGTTTGGGCGCCTCAATCCCCCAAAACTTCATGCCTACGGTACTTTGGTTGTGTACCCTCTTAAAATGCACATATAAACCATGTTTATCGGACCCATTGCATATGTGCCTCACATGTTCTTCTATGCGATCTTTGAGGGCCCTGGTGGTGCGCCCCACATACAACAGGTTACATGGGCACTTTAAGGCATAGACCACCCCTACTGTATCACAAGATATAAAATCCCTAATCTTATATGAAGAGTTGTTTCTAGGGTTCGAGAATTCCTTTAACCTCCTAGTGTTGTCCGGGATCCTCCTGCAACTGTAACACCTGCCGCAGCTATGGAACCCTTCTAGGTCCAAAAACATTTTAGGTTTTGGAGGGGGGGGATCTACCACATTATGTATCAGCCTATCCCGCAAGCTAGGAGCTCTCTTAAAAACAAATTTCGGTTTATCCGGGAGAACATCTTTGAGCTGGGTGTCCTGTTTCAACACACTCCAATATTTACATATGATCCTCCTTACTTCATAACTTTGTGCTGAATAATCAAGTATTACACTAATACCCTCATGAACATCATTACCGGTTACTTTGATAGCATCTTTTAGAAGATCCGCCCTACTCATGTTGCCAATTCTACTTCTTTCTTTCTCCAAAAACTCCTTCTGATATCCCTTCTCCAAGAACATGGTACTCAACCTCTCTGACTGGGTCTCATAATCAACCATCCTGGTGCAATTCCTTCGCATCCTCATATATTGTCCACTCGGGATGTTTTTTAACCAGGGTTTATGATGACAACTCGTAACTGGAATATACGAATTCCGGTCCGTAGCTTTGAAGAAGGA
Organism: Lithobates clamitans; assembly: GCA_037952925.1. NCBI lineage: Eukaryota > Metazoa > Chordata > Amphibia > Anura > Ranidae > Lithobates > Lithobates clamitans. The sequence continues at coordinate 1,104,469 of JBBGZY010000519.1, read as the reverse complement.
TTTGGTGATGATACCCTCATTGGTGTTGGAGATCTCTAGATCCAAAAAATGTATATTTTCTGTACTAACATTCCAGGTGAGGGAGATGTTTCGATCATTGACATTCATGGGGTTCAGTAAACCCATCAGACCTTCCATATCCCCTCTCCAAATAATTAAGAGATCGTCTATAAATCTCTTGTATAGTACGATATCTCCATTGTCGTCCTTTAGGTTTTCCTCTTCCTCCCATTTGGCCATATAGAGATTAGCTACACTCGGGGCGAATTTGGCGCCCATCGCGACACCTTTCTTCTGTAAGTAGATCTTGTTATCGTACCAGAAAAAATTATTCTGTAAACAAAAATCTAAACATTTCAAAAGAAAGAATGTAAGGTCCTCATCGATTGAATCTTCCTTATCCAAGGCCCATTTGACAGCATTCAGGGCACCCTCATGGTCGATGTTAGTATATAATGAGGCCACATCTCCTGTGGCCATAATTATATTCTCATGTGTAGCACATCCCCCAAGCAACTGCAAAGTATGCTTGGTATCCCTAAGATAGGCGTTGGTTTTCTTCACTAAGGGCTGTAGATGGATGTCTATATACTCTCCTAATCTGGAGGTAAGGGATCCAATACCGCTCACTATCGGTCTTCCGGGTGGATTTAGGCTGTCCTTATGGATTTTGGGTAAGTAGTAGATTACAGGCATTTTACTGACCATAGGGACTAGGTATTTGGCTTCATGCTTGTTCAACAAGCCTTTATCGGTTCCATATTTGATAATGCCCTCTAATGCACTTTTACACATCTTGGAGGGGTTATCCTTAAGGGGTTGATAAGTGTCCATGTCGCTCAGTATCCTTCCCATCTCATCTTTATATTGTTGTAGTGAGAGGACGACGACACCTCCCCCTTTGTCTGCCGGTCTAATCACTATGTCTTTCCTTTTCTCCAGTGAATCCATTCCTCTTTTAATATCTATATGTTCATACACTTTCTTAACCGGTAACTGTTCTAACTCCGAGGTAACCAATTTTTTGAATAAATCGACATATTTATTGTTGGATATATAGGGGTTAAACACTGAGTTATTTCTTAGGTTAGTGAACCTATGATCAGTGACAGCTCTCTCAACAGGATTGAGGGCATAATACTTTTTGATATTAAGTTTCCTGACCAATTTTTGTACACCAACATAGGTGTCGAATTTGTTGAGTCCTTTTTTAGGGGCATATTTGATTCCCTTATCTAAAACTAGTAGTTCCTCCCTTGATAGTTCTGCTCCGCTCAGATTATAGATTCCCCGTCCTAGTCTTCCCGCCTTCTTTTTCTGTTGAACTCTTCGTCCAGCTCTCCCTCCTCTCTTCCTGGATTTCGTACTTCTCGGGAGGGTCCTCCCCTGGTCCCCCCTAAAAAAGATTCATCCAGAAAATTGTCATTGTCGCTCAAAGGCTGGAAGCTATTAGCCACAGGTACCCCATAGTGGTCCTGCTGATGTGTTTCATATCTGACTCTCTGCGGTTTAGGGGAATAGTAAACTCCACCTCTACGTGCAATAATGAGGGGAGAAATGGCCCGCCGCCCAACAATGGGAATTGGAGATATGAGGCACCCGCTTATCAAGATAATGGCTATAGGGAGAGGGAGCATCTTGATTTGGATTATCCTCCGAATCCTGCCCCTCACTACAGAAATGGCCAACAGTACTCATATGGCCATCAAAGGCCATATGGATACCAACACAGTACTCCATATCATCATTATAGGAGTTATGGGAATCAGCAGAATACACCCCAGAGAGGAAATCGTGCACCTTATAGGGGCCCCTTACCGTATCAGCCTCCTTTTAGGGGACACCCCACACATACAAGAGAATATGCACGTAGAGGTGGAGTTTACTATTCCCCTAAACCGCAGAGAGTCAGATATGAAACACATCAGCAGGACCACTATGAGGTACCTGTGGCTAATAGCTTCCAGCCTTTGAGCGACAATGACAATTTTCTGGATGAATCTTTTTTAGGGGGGACCAGGGGAGGACCCTCCCGAGAAGTACGAAATCCAGGAAGAGAGGAGGGAGAGCTGGACGAAGAGTTCAACAGAAAAAGAAGGCGGGAAGACTAGGACGGGGAATCTATAATCTGAGCGGAGCAGAACTATCAAGGGAGGAACTACTAGTTTTAGATAAGGGAATCAAATATGCCCCTAAAAAAGGACTCAACAAATTCGACACCTATGTTGGTGTACAAAAATTGGTCAGGAAACTTAATATCAAAAAGTATTATGCCCTCAATCCTGTTGAGAGAGCTGTCACTGATCATAGGTTCACTAACCTAAGAAATAACTCAGTGTTTAACCCCTATATATCCAACAATAAATATGTCGATTTATTCAAAAAATTGGTTACCTCGGAGTTAGAACAGTTACCGGTTAAGAAAGTGTATGAACATATAGATATTAAAAGAGGAATGGATTCACTGGAGAAAAGGAAAGACATAGTGATTAGACCGGCGGACAAAGGGGGAGGTGTCGTCGTCCTCTCACTACAACAATATAAAGATGAGATGGGAAGGATACTGAGCGACATGGACACTTATCAACCCCTTAAGGATAACCCCTCCAAGATGTGTAAAAGTGCATTAGAGGGCATTATCAAATATGGAACCGATAAAGGCTTGTTGAACAAGCATGAAGCCAAATACCTAGTCCCTATGGTCAGTAAAATGCCTGTAATCTACTACTTACCCAAAATCCATAAGGACAGCCTAAATCCACCCGGAAGACCGATAGTGAGCGGTATTGGATCCCTTACCTCCAGATTAGGAGAGTATATAGACATCCATCTACAGCCCTTAGTGAAGAAAACCAACGCCTATCTTAGGGATACCAAGCATACTTTGCAGTTGCTTGGGGGATGTGCTACACATGAGAATATAATTATGGCCACAGGAGATGTGGCCTCATTATATACTAACATCGACCATGAGGGTGCCCTGAATGCTGTCAAATGGGCCTTGGATAAGGAAGATTCAATCGATGAGGACCTTACATTCTTTCTTTTGAAATGTTTAGATTTTTGTTTACAGAATAATTTTTTCTGGTACGATAACAAGATCTACTTACAGAAGAAAGGTGTCGCGATGGGCGCCAAATTCGCCCCGAGTGTAGCTAATCTCTATATGGCCAAATGGGAGGAAGAGGAAAACCTAAAGGACGACAATGGAGATATCGTACTATACAAGAGATTTATAGACGATCTCTTAATTATTTGGAGAGGGGATATGGAAGGTCTGATGGGTTTACTGAACTCCATGAATGTCAATGATCGAAACATCTCCCTCACCTGGAATGTTAGTACAGAAAATATACATTTTTTGGATCTAGAGATCTCCAACACCAATGAGGGTATCATCACCAAATCCTTCTTCAAAGCTACGGACCGGAATTCGTATATTCCAGTTACGAGTTGTCATCATAAACCCTGGTTAAAAAACATCCCGAGTGGACAATATATGAGGATGCGAAGGAATTGCACCAGGATGGTTGATTATGAGACCCAGTCAGAGAGGTTGAGTACCATGTTCTTGGAGAAGGGATATCAGAAGGAGTTTTTGGAGAAAGAAAGAAGTAGAATTGGCAACATGAGTAGGGCGGATCTTCTAAAAGATGCTATCAAAGTAACCGGTAATGATGTTCATGAGGGTATTAGTGTAATACTTGATTATTCAGCACAAAGTTATGAAGTAAGGAGGATCATATGTAAATATTGGAGTGTGTTGAAACAGGACACCCAGCTCAAAGATGTTCTCCCGGATAAACCGAAATTTGTTTTTAAGAGAGCTCCTAGCTTGCGGGATAGGCTGATACATAATGTGGTAGATCCCCCCCCTCCAAAACCTAAAATGTTTTTGGACCTAGAAGGGTTCCATAGCTGCGACAGGTGTTACAGTTGCAGGAGGATCCCGGACAACACTAGGAGGTTAAAGGAATTCTCGAACCCTAGAAACAACTCTTCATATAAGATTAGGGATTTTATATCTTGTGATACAGTAGGGGTGGTCTATGCCTTAAAGTGCCCATGTAACCTGTTGTATGTGGGGCGCACCACCAGGGCCCTTAAAGATCGCATAGAAGAACATGTGAGGCACATATGCAATGGGTCCGATAAACATGGTTTATATGTGCATTTTAAGAGGGTACACAACCAAAGTACCGTAGGCATGAAGTTTTGGGGGATTGAGGCGCCCAAACGCCACTGGAGGGGTTCGAATTTTGTCAGAGAGATAAGCAAAAGGGAATCCTGGTGGATACACCAGCTTGGGTCTTTGGTCCCTGGAGGATTGAATAGAGATTTCGATTTGAGATGTTTTCTTAGTAACTATTGATACTGTTTGCTTTGGCGATATACCTTTTACCATTTCTGTTCTTTCTCGTTTTGAGTTGAAAGGGATGCCTTATCTATTGGGCTCAGCTAGGGCATCCACTATAGATTGTATACTGTGATGTTCCCCTTGATAGTTCAATTACCTCCCCACAGTGATTCTATGTTGGGTGTATAAATTTTATCCATTTTGGAATATTTTTTTAAATAGATTTTTTAGATTAATATCTTAAAAAGAATTTTTTTATGATTTTTTATGTGATTCAAATATTTTTAATAACAATTTTTTATAATAAAGTATGTCATGTTTGTTTTTAATATTTTAGTAATATTTAATTTTAAGTTGGTTGATCCAATCTTGGGGTCGATTAATCATATATGGAATGCTGTACGTTTGTTTATTATGTGATATTTTATCGTTTGCGGCGATCTAAACGTGTGTGGTGTGTGGCGGTGCTCTCTTTGCGAGACCGCTCCGTCCTGTATAATATTATTATATTAAGATAGAATACATGGTTATATATCATTGTAGATTATTTTTATGCACAACATCTGATTAGATCATTTATTGTGAGATCCTGCTATTAATAGTACACATTCTGCTATTTAGCAGATTTGTAGTCTCAGGGAAAATGGCCGCTGTAGTTACCTTTACTGCCCATTAGGGTTTACATCTGTGATCCTAGGCAAAATGGCTGCCATGATTGACACGGCTGGTGTCAGCCTGATCCATGGCCTAAGGGAAAATGGCCGCTATAGACACAGATGTGTCTGCGGTCTTAGGCAAAATGGCCGCCGGAGTTATATATATTCACTCTGGAGCTCTCGTCCAATCAGATTCCCCCTGAAGAAGGCACGTGGTCCCGGTGCCGAACACGCGTAGGGGAGGGGCCTGGACGGAGCTGTCAGCAGAGAGAGAGCAGGAGATTTTCGTTACACACGCCGCACCGCACACCACGCCGAGAGATTGACCGTTTTATGCTTGTTAAGGATGGTGCACTCACGCACCCACAATATGTGAGTACCCCAGTGAGGGGAGCTGATTATTTGATTAAAATCCTTTATACCTACATATTGCGCTATGGAGTTTTTTTCTCTTGCATAAACCATCTCCACTTGAGAACATTGGAAGTCTGCACAACTGGTTCCTAATGAGCACAGGAGTGGCTCCAAGGCTTTGTTTGACATAGTCTAATCGCTGTGTCACACACAGGAAGAACATTGGAAGTCTGCACAGCTGGTTCCTAATGAGCACAGGAGTGGCTCCAAGGCTTTGTTTGACATAGTCTAATCGCTGTGTCACACACAGGAAGGTGAGCATATACACCTGTGGGGGCGGCTGGAAGACACCACAGCATGTTTTTTGGTGGCACAGTTTGGAAGATAGGATATGTGAAATTCACCAAATTTTTGGACTAATTTATTTGGGCACTTTTATATCATTGGATATACACGTTTTTGGACTTCATTTATTCACTGTTTGTTATATCCTCTTGTATTTTATTTTGATATTTTAATGGATATGTTGTTTTGTTTGATCACTCACTTGCTGTGTTTCACATAGCACTGTGCACTTTATACTTTAGCACCTAGGGGTACTGCACTTTGAGTGCAGCGATTTTTTCTAGCGCAGACACATTGTTTTTTTATTTTAATACTTTGCACGAATATGGAACGTGACTGAGTGTTTGCAGCTGGTCTCCACTGTTCACTTATTATTTTGTAGGCATTTATCCGTAAGTGGCTCGCAGGGTTTCATATATATTTAGTACCTCCCCCCCGCTCCCTCAATATTGGACAAACAATCTTATTTCCGTAGCATTTCCGTGACATATCAGTGATATTACAATTGTAGTGATAATCAGGCAAAAGAAAAAAGAAGAAAAAAAAGGGGGGGGGGCAGAAGGAAGAGGGGGGAAAAGAGGGCCTCTAAGCCCAAAAAAAGCTCAATATACCTCAACCAATCTAACCCCCCCACCCAGTCAAAAATAGTTCCATGCTCAATAGTTCCTCTATTCTCCTCCAACCACTTCTCTACTTCAGGCGGTGAGTTGAAAAATAAAGTTCCACCCAAAGCTGTCACCCGTAAACGGGCTGGGTACAGCAGAGCATACACAATATTGTACTTCTGCAAAGTTTGCTTGATTGGTATAAATCCCGCTCTGCGCTTCTGGATATCTGGTGAAAAGTCCGGATAGAAAGAGACTCTAACCCCGTTATACCTAATGTCCCCCATCTCTCTGGCTCTCTGTAGTAGCATCACCTTGTTGTTATAGTTAACAAGTTTCAAAATGAGTGGCCTTGTATACTCCCCCGTCTGTTGTGTTCTGGTGGGGACTCGGTGAGCTCTTTCGATCGAAAACAGTGGTGTAAAAGTGGAGTTCCCAAATATTTCCCTAATCCACCTCTCAAGAAAAACTACGGGATTGGGACCTTCACTCTTCTCCGGTAAGCCTATCAGTCTCACATTATTTCTACGGCTTCTATTTTCCATCTCATCGAGTTTAGCTGTCTGTGTAGCCATTTGTTCCTGTAAACTCTTAATTTCTCGCTTTAGTGGATATAAATTATCCTCGACTGTACTTAGTCTCTCTTCAAAGGCGGTAGTCCTTTCCACGGTCCTACCCAGAGTCTGGCTCATAGAGAGTAATTCCTCCTTAATGCTTTTTAGCTGGCCATCAAGGCTGGTGATTGAGTCTTTACAGGCATTAACGGCACAGAGTACATCCCTCAATGTAGGCTCCTCGTTCTCCAGAATAGGACCGACCATAAAGGCTGCCCCAACTCCTGTGGACTTTGTTGTTACAGTCCCTGATTTACCTCCTCCTGTCCCTTTTGTACTCACAGTTTTGTTGCTTGATGGGGTGGTAGGGTTTGAGGTAATCTGGCCATACCCCTGGCTCCTTCAATCTGATATAGTCCCCATCTGGGTTTTGGCTTGTGCCACCGCCTGTTGGTGACCCCCCTTGACGGGCGACTGTGAGGTTGTATGGGCGAAGCGTTTCAGTTTTGCAGCTGCCGCGGATGCTTGATTCTAATTCCTATTTGGGGAGCGTGTCTTCTGGGTCCCATCCTCGGGTGGCTGATCATCAGGTACACGTTTGCTGGACATACTGGGGTTAAGTGGTGAATTAGACAGCATTTGTTACAGTCTGCTGCAGCCTTTTATTTGTCTATTATTGCAAGGAGGGGGGGTTGAGCCACCTGGCGGGTTTCCCCGCTCTCCCCACGATGCTTGCTCCCCGAAAAAAAAAAAAGTCTCAGCTCACACTCTGCACCAGCTGAACAGTGCACTGTCCCACCAGCAAGTCCCGATTTGATGCAAGTAGTAAATGCTTCTCTCTTATCACATCAACTTCAGCACAGACAGCGTTTCCAACAGGACTCAGTCCAAGCTAGCAACTTGTAAAAAGAAGTAAGAGAGAGCAAAGAGAGAGAGAGAGGAGAAAGGGCTTTCAGCTGCATCCAGGATTCACGAGCATATCCTCAGGGTCACAGTTCAAGGTTCACTGCATTTGGCTCCTTGCCAGACACACGCGCTGCTGCTGCTGCTGCTGCTGCTGCTGCTGCTGCTACTAGAAGTAATCTTACTAAAGACAAGCAGGGGGGCCTCTCACGCTATCACCGTAGCTCCGGAGAAGGCTCCGTCAGTACAGCTGTTTGATCTCCTGTGTCGTATTGGAGAGCGGAGCATTAGGGGCTATCTCGGCTCAGGCCAGCGGCTCTCACACATCACCATCCAACCTCCATATCCCCATAGGCATCTCGGATGTTCAGAGCGGAGGGAGGGGGAGCCACACACACACCTCCCCCCTCTTTTCCTCATTCAGTAAAACTTGTCTAATATGACTAATATATATACTCTGCACTCAGTGTAGCCTATATACAGTGGGGACGGAAAGTATTCGGACCCCCTTAAATTTTTCACTCTTTGTTATACAGTATTGCAGCCATTTGCTAAAATCATTTAAGTTCATTTTTTCCTCATTAATGTACACACAGCACCCCATATTGACAGAAAAACACAGAATTGTTGACATTTTTTCAGATTTATTAAAAAAAGAAAAACTTAAATATCACATGGTCCTAAGTATTCAGACCCTTTGCTCAGTATTTAGTAGAAACATGCTTTTGATCTAATACAGCCATGAGTTTTTTTGGGAAAGATGCAACAAGTTTTTCACACCTGGATTTGGGGATCCTCTGCCATTCCTCCTTGCAGATCCTCTCCAGTTCTGTCAGGTTGGTTGGTAAACGTTGGTGGACAGCCATTTTTAGGTCTCTCCAGAGATGCTCAATTGGGTATAAGTCAGGGCTCTGGCTGGGCCATTCAAGAACAGTCACGGAGTTGTTGTGAAGCCACTCCTTCATTATTTTAGCTGTGTGCTTAGGGTCATTGTCTTGTTGGAAGGTAAACTTTCAGGCCAGTCTGAGGTCCTGAGCACTCTGGAGAAGGTTTTCGTTCAGGATATCCCTGTACTTGGCCACATTCATCTTTCCCTTGATTGCAACCAGTCGTCCTGTCCCTGCAGCTGAAAAACACCCCCACAGCATGATGCTGTCATCACCATGCTTCAGTGTTGGGACTGTCGGACTGTATTGGATAGGTGATGAGCAGTGCCTGGTTTTCTCCACACATACCGCTTAGAATTAGGGCCAAAAAGTTTTATCTTGGTCCCATCAGACCAGAGAATTTTATTTCTCACCATCTTGGAGTCCTTCAGGTGTTTCTTTTAGCAAACTCCATGCGGGCTTTCATGTGTCTTGCACTGAGGTGAGGCTTCCGTTGGGCCACTCTGCAATAAGGCCCTGACTGGCGGAGGGCTGCAGTGATGGTTGACTTTCTATAACTTTCTCCCATCTCCCGACTGCATCTCTGGAGCTCAGCCACAGTGATCTTTGGGTTCTTCTTTACCTCTCTCACCAAGGCTCTTCTCCCCCGATAGCTCAGTTTAGCCAGACGGCCAGCTCTAGGAAGGGTTCTGGTCGTCCCAGATGTCTTCCATTTAAGAATTAGGAAGGCCACTGTGCTCTTAGGAACCTTCAGTGCAGCAGAAATTTTTTTGTAACCTTGGCCAGATCTATGCCTTGCCACAGTTCTGTCTCTGAGCTCTTCAATCAGTTCCTTTGACCTCATGATTCTCATTTGCTCTGACATGCACTGTGAGCTGTAAGGTCTTATATAGACAGGTGTGTGGCTTTCCTAAGCAAGTCCAATCAGTATAATCAAACACAGCTGGACTCAAATGAAGGCGTAGAACTATCTCAAGAATGATCAGAAGAAATGGACAGCACCTGAGTTAAATATATGAGTGTCACAGCAAAGGGTCGGAATACTTAAGACCATGTGACATTTCAGTTTTTCCTTTTTAATAAATCTGAAAAATGTCAACAATTCTGTGTTTTTTTGTCAATATGGGGTCCTGTGTGTACATTAATGAGGAAAAAAAATGAACTTAAATGATTTTAGCAAATGGCTGCAATATAACAAAGAGTGAAAAATTTAAGGGGGTCTGAATACTTTCCGTCCCCACTGTATACAGTGCATTTGTGGTGTACAATTTATAATACACTTCAGGCGGTGTACACAGTAGATAATACAGTGCAGGTGGTGTACACAGTAAATAACACAGTGTAGTGCGGTGTTACAAAAAAACCTTATGTCTGGAAGGCCACCAAGGGGAGGCAGACACTCGCAGACCACTAAAAGGGGGCAGGCAACCTCTATGTCTAGAGTCAACAGTGGTGGTCGTGGACATGGTGCATCCTCTGCAGGTGGCCGCGGGGCACGCTTGTCCTTTTTTTCTGCTTCTGGTCATGTTATTGAGCCACAACATGCAGAAGAATTGGCGGAGAGGATAACGAAGCTGTCCTCATCCTCCTCATCCTCTGTCACCCAGGCTCATACTAGTTTGCCTTCCAACGCAGCTGTCAAAGCGGCCTATTCCACTGGCTCCTTGTCCACAGTTACTCCTTCCATAGCCCCACCAGGATGCATGGAGGAGTCATCAGAATTATTCAACTATAGTGTCGGTTACATGCTGCTGGAGGATGTGCAGCGATTTGAAGGCTCCGATGTTGGTTCACAGGTTAAGGAAGGGGGTAACGTGAACCTAGAGAAAGGGGGTGCCACAGAAGGACAAGAAACTGGCAGTCGTGTTCCCCTAGCTGCAGCATACTGCCAAGTTTGCTCCAGTGATGAGGAGGGAGGGAATGATGAGGTCACTGACTGTACTTGGGTGCCTGAGAGAAGAGAGGAGCAAAGTGAGGAGAAGGAGGAGGAGACACAACTTCAATGAGGCAGGATGTCCTCCAGGGGGCAGCTTAAGGTCAGCCACCCTATTGCATCACACCACAGAGCTCTGCAGGTGCAGGGCGCTGCTGACTCCCCGCTGACTTGCAAAAGTTCCTTGGTGTGGGCTTTTTTCGACACGTGTGTCGCACCGTTGCTGTTTGCAACCTATATCTGAAGCAGATCAAGCATGGCCAGAACAGCAGCCACTTGGGCACCACATGCTTGACCAGACATATGGTGACCTGCCATATGCAGTCCGTTGGCAACAGCACCAGAAAATCCCACATCATAGAAAAAGGCAGACTTCTCCTTGCTCCTCATCTGGAATCTCGAACCCTACTATACCTCCAGTCCTCTCAAAAACCTGCACTGAGAGGAATGAAGGTATAGCAATAGGTGCCACAAGTACTTGCAACCCATCTGCTAGCAGTCCACCACCAGTTGAATTAAGCAGGCAAATTTAGCTACCCCAGTTGCTGAACCATAAAAATAAATTTGGTCCGAGCCATCAACATGTTCAGTGTCTAAATGCTAGCTTGGCCAAGTTGCTAGCAACTGCTGCCTTTTCAGCTGGTAGACTCTGCCCCCTTTCATGAATTTGTGGAATGTGTTGTACCACAGTGGCAGGTTCCAAAACAGCATTTCTTTTCACTTAAGGCCATTCCAGCTCTCTATCATCACATGGAAGGCAATGATTTGGCCTCATTGGACAGGGCGGTCAGCAGCAAGGTTCATATTACTGCTGTCTCATGGTCCAGCAGGAATGGGCAGGGACGTTACCTTTCATTCACGGCACACTGGGTAACTCTGCTGGCAGCTGGGAAGGATGCAGGACAGGATTCAGTGTTGTTGGAGCTTCCACCACGCCTCCAAAAAGCTGGTGGTGATTCTGCCACAGCTCTCTGCTCCACCCCCTCTTCTTCTTCCTCTATGGTATCTTCTGCAGAATTGTCCTATGAACCAGCAGTGCTCCGTAAGTATTCAAGCAGCTACACAAGTAGTCAGGCTAAAAGATGCCATGCGGTGCTTCAGTTGGTCAGGAGCCACACTGGGGCAGAGATTCTGTTAGATCTGCAGGGGCAGGCTCAGAGGTGGTGGACGCCATTCCAGCTTCAGCCAGGAATGGCTGTATGCGTTAATGGCACCAACCTTCTCTTCACCCTCCGATAGGGACACTTGACCCATGTTCTATGTTTGGCGGCATTTCTTGAAAAGGTACCCAGGCTTACAAAATCTCCTGAGGCAGACCAGAAAAATCTGTGTTCATTTCTGCTAGTCATACAATGCCAGTGCTCAGTTGGCTGACATGCAACGGAAATGCAACCTGCCCACCAACCGCCTCATTTGTGACATGCCCACCAGGTATAACTTAACATTAGCAATGCTGCAGAGAGCCACCAAAGAGTACCTGTGTGAGTATGACACCAAGACAGGGTCAGGGAAGCTTGGCTTCCTTTCGCCATGCCAGTGGCTACTGATCAAGGATGCATGCACTGTCCTGTCACCATTTGAGGAGGCCACAAGGATGGTGAGCAGTAACAATGCATGCATCAGTGACACCGTCCCTCTAGTCTTCCTGCTAGAGCACACACTTTGTGGAATCATGGACAGGGCACTTGAGGCAGAACAGCGAGAGAAAGTGGGAGGAATTCCTTTCCTCTCAAGGCCCCCTTTATCCAGATAGCCTTACAGCGAGGCCGCCAAATACACACGAAGAAGAGGAGGAGGATTGTGTCAGCATGGATGTAGAAGAGAACACAAAGCAGTCTTTAAGGGATGGTTTTCAGTTTTCACCCAAGCAGTTGTACGTGGCTGGGAGGAGGTAGTTACGGATAATGTCATCCTTAGTGACCCAGAGGACTCAGAACCGAATGCCTCTGCAAACTTATGCTGCATGGCCTCCCTGATTCTGAAAGTCTGCGAAAGGACCCTAGGATTTGTGGTATCAAGGAAAGGGATCATTACTAGCTGGCAACCCTTCTTGATCCACGTTAGGGTAAAGTTGCAGAACTCATCCTGCCTTCACAGAAGGTGCAGAGGATGAAACATCTTCAGGAGGCCTTGAAGAAAGGTTTGTGTAACGCATTTCCAGACTCTGGGAGGTTACCATTTCCTGGTGCTGGACAACGTGTTTTTGAGGTTTTGTTCAGTCAGAGGAAGAGCGGTGGAGAAGGTGGCCGGCTGACCGATGCCTTTAAACATATTTTCAGTCCTCAGCACCAAGGTATGATAGGTTCAAACAACCATCACCAGCATTATATGGTGCAGGAATATCTAGGGGCAAGAGCAGACTTGGAGACCTTTCCAACAGAGCATCCACAAGGCCCAATTTTTCTGCACCTGTTTGACTGGGGCATGTAAATACAATTTGTGAAATAATATTTAACAGCAAGGCCATTCCTGCACCCAACAAGAGAAACTGTGAGGGGTTACAGTGTTCTGGCACAACCACCAAAACCAAAGGCCCAATTTTTCTGCACCTGTTTGACTGGGGCATGTAATTACAATTTTTGAAATAATATTTAACAGCAGGGCCCATTCCTGCAACCAACAAGAGTAACTGTGGGGGGGATCCACGCCGATTTTTTCATTGATTTTTAGCTATATTGCCGGGGTCCGGCAATACATTACAGCTGCGAGCAATTTTAAATTAAATTTTTTCCTTTGGAAATGTTATTTTGCTGCGGCACAGTAAAACACACGAGAAAGATGTGCCACTTTACAGGCAGACTAAGGGTACCCCCAGGCACGATATTTAAAGGAATATTTAATTTTTATTGTTTCGCTTTAAGCATTATTAAAATCACTGATCCTGAAAAAGGTACCCTGGTCCCCAAACACTTTTTATGGCAAAAACTTGCATATAGGGCCTTAAAATTAACAGAGATTTTTCATATTCGTATACCATAGACTTTAAAGGTGTTCGCATGTTCGCACAAATTTTTTGTCTGTTCGCATGTTCTGGTGCAAACTGAATTGGAGGGTGTTCATCCCTAGTGTCAAGTTTTTCTCTTTAGGATGACTGTACAGTGGTGGTCAATGTTACTCCACATATCTAGTAATGGTTTCTGTGTTTAGTGTTGAATATTCCCCTTCCTTCATTTGGCAATGGCCAGTTTTGGTTATTTTGATCAACGCTCCCTGGCTATGGTGAAGGGTGCCCAGTGGTGTTCAGTCTCTGTTTCCAGTATGAATAGTAGCCCTGTTCATTGTTGTGGCTTCTCCCTGTGTTTTGAGTTTCAAAGTCCCCATGTCCAGTGGCTGTCAGCTCCTTTGTGTTCTTGTGTCCAATGGTGATAGTATACCTGTGCCTACATTTAGCCACTCCTACATGCAGTAGTGGCTCTCATATTCAGTAAAATCATAATAAATGACAACTCATTTGCGTATAAAACCAGTATCTGACATAAACAGAATAAACGTTATTTACTAAAGGATTTGAGAATGTTCACACAATAAAATGTGTGATAATTCACTTCAAGATTACAATCATGTATAATTGAAGATGGCAGAGCAGATAACAGCATACAAACAGAAATGTTCTTTTCTCATAAATAGATAACTATTGTGTGAATAGTCACACAATTTAGTTTTGTCGTATCCTTTAGTAAATCAGTCTCTATGTGTACACTCTACCTTGTACGCGATGTACAGCAGCAACTGATCAGCACACCATTGCATAAAATAAAATGCTTACTGTAGTCCAGGTTCAGAAAAAAAATCATGTAATCACAACATTCTGTGAGATTGCGACACATTGCTGCTGTGCTTTTATTCTGAACACCATGGGAAAAAAAAAACCTTTTGTGAATTGATGTGCTGATCTCTTGCTTGAAGTGAAAGTCCCTGAGAACATTGTTAATCTCTTTACCTAGTAAAAGTGTTTAATAATAATGTTTGCTAATTACAACAACAACAAACTAATAATAATAGAATTTTGAATTATTATTGTGGACCCCTGGTACCCTTTGGTACTTATTGGATGTCTCTTACTTAAGCCATTAAAGGAAAAATACTTTAGAGAGTGTTTTATAACAGTTAATGGTTTGGTTTATTTCTTTTATATGAGTATTGTTATTGTCATTAGTTTTTTTTGCCATCCATTCCATAATTCTTTCTATGTTTTGTTTTTCCTCTGAACCGTACACACGATCGGACTTTCCGCCAACAAAACCGTGGATTTTTGCTCGAAGGTTGTTGGCTCAAACTTGTCTTGCATACACATGTCTTGGTCACACAAATGTTGGCCTGCAATTCCGAACGTGAGAACGCGGTGACGTACAACACATACGATGAGCTGATTAAAAGGAAGTTCAATAACCAGTGTGCCACCCTTTGGGCTCCTTCTGCTAATCTTGTGTTTATCTCGTGTTAGTAGAAGTTTCATGAGAGACGATTCTCACTTTTCAGCCTCGTGCTTTTCAGTTCATTTCTGCTTTTCGGTTTGTGCTTGTCGGTTCGTATCTGTTCTTCAGTGCGTGTTGTCAGTTCGTTCCTGTCTTTCAGTGCGTTCTATTTATAGTTCGCTTCTGTTTTTCAGTGTGTTCTTGTCCACTCGTTTCTGATTTTCAGCTTGTTCTTGTCAGGTCCTTTCTGATTTTCAGTGCGCTCTGTCAGTTCGTTCTGAGCAGCCGACCGTTTTCTAGCCATGTTGCGTTTACGTACTCGTTGTAGAGTTCATGCAGTTGTTGGGCTTGGTGTTGGAGTTATTGCTTTGACCCAAGTCCAGTCCATGAACAGGGGGGGGGGGGAGTTCATGGACCAAGAACTGGTTACTTAATCGTGACCAATTCTCTCATATGCCTTTGCTGCGGGAGCTCCAGGAGAATAATCCTGATGATTTCAGGAACTATCCCTGGATGATGGACCCCGTTTTTCACCATCTGTTGGCTTTGCTGTCCCCCTATATTACCAAGCAGAACACCTGCATACAGCAAGCCATCACTCCCGAGCAAAGCTTCGTCGCCATCTTGCGGTACTAGACGGTGGGGAGAAGTCTCCAGGATATTAAGTTCACGACTGGGATCTCCCCCCAGGCTCTGGGAATCATTATTCCAGAGACCTGTTCTGCCATCATTCAGGTCTTGCAGAAGGAATATATTAAGGTAAGTTTTATCCTTTAATATCACATTCTATGTATTTAATGTTTGCTAATGTATTGTATTTATTTCATCATTACATAATTATCATGATTGTAATATGCTGTGAATGTCCTCTTTGTTTTCATGCATGCTGGAATCTTTTAATGCTCCTATTTGTCCTTCCTGCATATTTGCCTTCACTAACCTCCCCAGCATGCTATCCTGGGCCCATACACACCTAGCCTAGTCACTTAACAATGTATTTTATCTGCTCCATTGTAGTGCCTACCCTAAACACCCCCTAAAATGTGTACAAATGTTATTGTTGTCCTTAAATTTAGGCAGAGTGCAAGAGGCTTTTTTGGGGGGCCAGAATTCATTTGGAACCCTCCCCCCAACCGATATGTCAACCGATACCAATATGCTATCTGTTGACTTTGCCAAACCCATACACACTATACCTACCTCTTTTGTGTTCATATTTATGGATGAATTCACCAAAGCATGTAGTGCAAGTGCCTGCCTAAATACTTTTAAATGCTACTGTTTAAAGTTTTGTTCTCCTATTATCTTGGTGGGTAATTGCAGAATGAAAAAATGTGCTTCAATTTGGACAGTGTATATTTCTATTTTTGGATTATGACACTTCTTACCTGTCCAGTGGGCTGCTAATAGTGTTAGTAAGGAGGGGCTGTCCAAAGTAACACACATTATTTATGCATTCAGCTCTCAATGAAGTGGAGACGGTTACTTGTCCAAAACACCCCCCCACCATAAAAGCTTTCCAATGGGCCATCTGAGGGGGGGGAATCTGATAAGTGGACCTTATACTTTTGTCTTGAAATACTCATTTCAATAAATGTTCTACTTATGTTGGCCAAGAATGTTTGTGTGTAATCTGCTTGCAATGTTATGTGCAAAAGTACTAATTTTTATTTTCTTGTTTGACTCCACAGTTTCCTTCCAACCCACAGGAATGGCAGATTGTGGCCTCCCAATTCGACCAGCAGTGGGAAGCAGTGCAGTGGTGCGATAGATGGGAAGCACGTCCCACCCCCCAACTTGGGGTCATACTACTACAACTACAAGGGGTACGGTAGTATTGTGTTGTTAGCGGTGGTGTCGGCGCCTTATGAGTTTCTGTATCTGGACATGGGGAAGAATGGCCGTATGTCAGATGGAGGAGTCATCGCCCAGACTGAATTTTACAGGTGTCTCCAGAATGGCAGCTTGGGGTTGCTACCTCTAGCGCATAATGTGGCGGGCCTCCCATTTGTCTTTGTGGCAGATGAAGCCTTTGTGCTGGGGGAGCATTTGATGAGGCCATTCGCCATGAGAACCCTGACCCTGGACCAGAGCGTTTTTAATTACTGGTTAGCCCGTGCCAGAAGAGTTTTGGAAAATGCCTTTGGCATAATGGCCAGCCAGTTCTGTCTTTTTCAAATGGCCATAAATATGGCCGAATACAAACTGAACCACATAATTTTAAGCTGCTGCATTTTGCATAATTTTATGCGTAAGAATGCAGCCAACTATCTGGCCTCAGTTGCGACTGAGGCCGACTCACCGGCAGAAACAATGACGGCACTTGAAGCTGGCCATCCTGGCTTGCCCCCCCAAAGCGCCCACGAAGTACGGCAAAGCTATCTGGAGTATTTCATGGGTAGGGGGGCAATTGATATGCCAGAGAATCTGTAAGCTCTTTCTAATAATTTTTTTGTGAAGAACTAAACTCATATTTCATTTGATTTACTGCTTGCGTTTCATATCTGTCTCCTAGGTTCTCCATTGGCCTTTTATTTTTGGCTATTTTCTTCAATAGTGCAAACGTAACTTATTTGATACATGAGGTGACAATCTCTTCTTCAACTAACTATTATGTTATGTTGTGCTATGGGTCTGCTACACACACACACAATGTTTTTGTTGTTAATGTATGTAATGCATTAATGATAAAAATAATCATCCTTTTAAACTGCCTGAATTAATTGCTTTTAATCCCTAAAATGGCCTGATTTAGGCAAATTTAACAGCACAGTGGGGTTTATTTACTGAAGGCAAATCCACTTTGCACTGCAAGTGCACTTGAAAGTGCACTGAAAGTGCACTTGTAGTGCAAAGTGGATTCGCCTTTAGTAAATAACCCCATTGTCCCTGTAACTACACCAACTTACTAAAAAAAAAGGGTATTGAGCATTGAAAGAAGAAGCAACACATTGTTGAGTATAAAACATTTTACTCCAAGCACATTTACATGTGCGTTATAATAGGGTTTTTTTAACAAACCAACATTGTTGGTGTATAATGTATATGTTTGACAGTAGATAGCTTTTTTTGTGGCTAAACAGGCATGTTTAAAACCATAACTAGGGATGAGCTTCGTGTTTGAGTCGAACCCATGTTTGACTCCAACATCGGCTGTTCGGTCGTTTGCCGAATTACAAACGTTATGGGCCGTTCGCGCCAAATTCGTGTGGCGCGTCACGGCACATAATTCACTGCGGCAACGCAGTGCATTGCTGGCTGATGATTGACCAAGCATGCACTATGACCCGCATGTTTTGCCAATGACATTGTTGTCGGTAGAGAGAGCTGTAATTGGCCAAAGCCAGGGTGGCTTTGGCCAATTATGGCTCAGGGGGTTTAGAACACGCCCCACACTATATAAGGCCGTCTGCACGGCGGCCCTGTGTAGTGTGTGTTCCGGAGTTGAGATACATAGATAGACAGAGAGACAGTGTCATTTTATTTGAGTTAGCTAGGACAATCAGTGAGTTAGCTGCACTCACAGTGTATTGTGTATATATATATATATATATATATATATATATATATATATATATATATATATATATATGCATCCCAGGTGTTGCATATATATATATATATATATATATATATATATACACTGTGTTCAGTTTAGCTAGATCCGTTCCTATTATCTTCCTACTGACAGGCAGGCTTGTCTTTTTACAGTATTTACAGCTACATGAAGAAAATTGCTGGTGTTCTTTTGATCCTATTAGTACCACAGTCAGGCAGCTAAACTATTTACAGTTAGTGTAGTGCATCCTGCTCACAGTGTTCAACTAAAACTACAAGTTAGTGTGGTGCGTCCTCCTCACAGTGTTCAGCTAAACCTACAAGTTATTTTTTTGCGAGCTCTGCACAGTGTTCATCTAAATCTACAAGTTAGTGTAGTGCGTCCTGCTCACAGTGTTCAGCTAAAACTACAAGTTAGTGTTGTGAGACCTCTGCACAGTGTTCATCTAAAGCTACAAGTTAGTGTAGTGCGTCCTGCTCACAGTGTTCAGCTAAAACTACAAGTTAGTGTAGTGAGACCTCTGCACAGTGTTCATCTAAAGCTACAAGTTAGTGTAGTGCATCCTGCTCACAGTGTTCAGCTAAAACTACAAGTTAGTGTGGTGCGTCCTCCTCACAGTGTTCAGCTAAACCTACAAGTTATTTTTTTGCGAGCGCTGCACAGTGTTCATCTAAAGCTACAAGTTAGCGTAGTGTGTCCTGCTCACAGTGTTCAGCTAAAACTACAAGTTAGTGTAGTGAGACCTCTGCACAGTGTTCATCTAAAACTACAAGTTAGTGTAGTGCGTCCTGCTCACAGTGTTCAGCTAAAACTACAAGTTAGTGTAGTGAGACCTCTGCATAGTGTTCATCTAAAGCTACAAGTTAGTGTAGTGCGTCCTGCTCACAGTGTTCAGCTAAAACTACAAGTTAGTGTGGTGCATCCTCCTCACAGTGTTAAGCTAAACCTACAAGTTACTTTTTTGCGAGCTCTGCATAGTGTTCAGCTAAAGCTACCTGTAGAAGGTTGGTGGTGTTCTCATACTACAGGCAGGCAGTTGATTTTGCTAGCTGCAGTATCAGTATATATATATATATATATATATATATATATATATATATATATATATATATCCCAGCTTAGTGCAGCTACAGGCCATTAGTATGTCTGGAAGGCCAAGAAGGAGAGGCAGACAGTCACAAGCCAATAAAAGAGGGCAAGCAGGCTCTGTGTCTAGTGCTGGTCGTGGAGACGGTGCATCCCCATCAGCACGTGGCCATGGGACACGCTTGGCCTTTTTTCGGCAGCTGGCCGTGTTGAGCCGCAACATGCGAAAGACTTGGTCGAGTGGATGACCAAGCTGTCCTCATCCACCTCATCCTCTCTCATCCATGCTCAGGGTACTTTGTCTGGCAAAGCAGCGGCCTCTTCCCTCGGCTCAATGTCATCAGTGACTCCTTCCCTAGCCCCACCATGTCCTCCTGAGGAGTCCCTCGAACTGTTTGACCACAGTGTTGGGTACATGCTCCAGGAGGATGCCCAGTGTTTGGAAGGCTCTGATGATGATACTGAGCTTGATGAAGGCAGTAACGTGAGCACGGACAGAGGGGGTGCCCAAGAAGGACAGCAATCTGGCAGTCATGCTCCCCCTGCTGCAGCATAATGCCAGGTTTGCTCCAATGATGAGGAGGGAGGGGATTATGAGGTCACTGACTCAACGTGGGTGCCTGATAGGAGAGAGGAGGAGGAGGCGGCACATCACCAACGAGGCAGGATGCCCTCCAGGGGCCAGCCTAAGGGCAGCACACTGACTGCATCACACCCCAAAGCTCCACCTGTGCAGGGCGCTGCAGTCTCTGCGTGTTATTCAAAAAGTTCTTTGGTCTGGGCCTTTTTTGAGACAAGTGCATCAGATCGCACCGCTGCTATTTGCAAAATATGTCTCAAGCAAATCTCACGTGGCCAAAACATCTCCCACTTGGGTACCACATGCTTGACCAGACTTATGTTGACCTGCTATGCAGTTCGTTGGCAAGGGTATCTAGAAGACCCACACCAAAGCACAAAGAGGACCTCTCCTTGCTCCTCATTAGCTGAGATCTCCAACCCCACTATACCTTCAGTCCTCTCTGAGACCTGCACTGAGAGGAATGAAGGTGTAGAATTAGGTGTGTCATAGCCAAGTACTTGTGGACAATCTGCTTTCGGTACGCCGACCTCAGATTGTACCAGGCAAATTTCCCTGCCCCAGCTGCTGCACCGCCGAAAGAATTTTGCTCCCAGCCATCCACATGCCCAGCGGTTGAATGCTAGCTTGGCAAAATTGCTAGCACTTCAACTGCTGCCTTTTCAGTTGGTAGACTCTGCCCCCTTCCGTGAGTTTGTGGAATGTGCGGTTCCTCAGTGGCAGGTACCCAAACGCCACTTTTTCTCACGGAAGGCGATTCCGGCTCTTTACCGGCACGTGGAAGGCAATGTCCATGCCTCGCTGGACAGGGCGGTCAGCGGTAAGGGGCATATTACCACTGATTCATAGTCCAGCAGGCATGGACAGGGACGTTACCTAAGTTTCACGGCGCATTGGGTGACTCTGCTAGCAGCTGGGAAGGATGCAGGACAAGGTGCAGTAGTGTTGGAGGTTGTTCCGCCACCACGCCTCCAAAATGCCGTTCAAGGGGCTACGCAAGTACACAGGCCAAAAGATGCCATGCGGTGTTCGAGCTGGTGTGCTTGGGGGACAGAAGCCACACTGGGGCAGAGGTTCTGTCAGCTCTGCAGGGGCAGGTTCAGAGGTGGTTGACACCACGCCAACTTAAGGCAGGAATGGTGGTTTGCGACAATGGCACCAACCTCCTCTCTGCCCTCCGACAGGGACAAATGACCCATGTGCCCTGTTTGGCTCATGTCCTTAACTTGGTGGTGCAGCAGTTCTTGGGCAGGTACCCGGGCTTACAGGATGTCCTGAGGCAGGCCAGGAAAGTCTGTGTGCATTTCCGCCAGTCATATAATGCCAGTTCTCGGCTGGCGGACCTCCAAAAGGAGTTTAACCTGCCCAAGAACCGCCTAATCTGTGACATGCCCACCAGGTGGAACTCAACGTTGGCCATGCTGCAGCGGCTGCACATGCAGCGGAGGGCCATCAATGAGTACCTGTGCGACTATGGCACCAGGACAGGGTCAGGGGAGCTTGTTTTTTTTCCCCATGCCAGTGGGCCATGATCATGGATGCATGCACTGTCCTGTCACCATTTGAGGAGGCACCGAGGATGGTGAGCAGTGACAGTGCATGCATCAGTGACACTGTCCCCCTTGTCCACCTGTTGGAGCACACGCTGTGTGGAATAATGGACAGGGCACTTGAGGCAGAACAGAGGCAGGAAGAGGAGGACTTCCTTAGCTCTCAAAGCCCCCTCTATCCAGACAGTGTTTCTGCGTGCCCGCCCATCACACAGGAGGAGAACGAGGAGGAGGAGGAGGAGGAGGAGGAAGATTGTGTCAGTATGGAGGTGGAGCCTGGCACTCAGCATCAGCAGCAGTCTTTAAGGGATCAGTCCCAAGAAACACATGGACTTGTACGTGGCTGGGAGGAGGTGGCTGCGGACCATGTCGTCCTTAGCGACCCAGAGGACTCCGGACCGAATGCCTCAGCAAACCTACGCTGCATGGCCTCCCTGATCCTGCAAAGCCTGCGTAAGGATCCTCGTATTTGTGGTATCAAGGAGAAGGACCAATACTGGCTGGCAACCCTCCTTGATCCACGTTACAAGAGTAAGGTTGCAGACCTTATCTTGCCATCGCAGAGGATGAAACATCTTCGGGAGGCCTTGCAGAAAGGTCTGTGCAACGCGTTCCCAGAGACTGGGAGGTTACAAACTCCTGTTTCTGGAAGTGTTGCTGAGGCTTCGGTCAGTCAAAGAAGGAGAGGTGGAGAAGGTGGCCGTCTGACCGATGCGTTCAGACAATTTTTTTGTCCTCAGCCCCAAGGTATGATCGGTTCCAGCAACCATCGCCAGCGTCTGTTTTACATGGTGCAGGAATACCTAGGGGCAAGATCTGACTTGGACACCTTTCCCACCGAAAATCCTCTGGGTTATTGGGTCTTGAGGATGGATCACTGGCCAGAGCTTGCATAGTATGCAATTGAGCTTCTGGCCTGTCCTGCATCCAGCGTTCTTTCGGAACGCATATTCAGTGCTGCTGGAGGCTTTGTAACCGATCACAGGGTGCGTCTGTCCACCGACTCGGTCGATCGACTGACCTTCATAAAAATTAATCAGTCTTGGATCACCACCAGCTACCAAGCACCTGATGCTGATGTAACCGAATATTTTTTTTTTTAAATCTCAGATCCCTTCAAAGACTGCCTATGCTGATGCTGAGTGACTATCCTGAGTAATTATCCTCTTCCTCCTCAATGATCACGCTGATAGCTTGTAAGAACATTTTTGGTTCTGGCCGCCACCACCAGTGCCTAAGGCCCAATTTTTCAGCCCCTGTTTAACAGGGGCGTGTAATTACAATTTTTGATGCAATACTTTGCAACAGGGCTCGTTCCTGCGTTCCAACTAGAGTATCTGTGAGGGGTTGCAGTGTTGTGGCACCAGCACCAGTGCCTAAGGCCTAATTTTTCAGCCCCTGTTTAACAGGGGCATGTGATTACAATTTTTTTTCAATACTTTGCAGCAGGGCTCGTTCCTGCATTCCAACTAGAGTATCTGTGAGGGGTTGCAGTGTTGTGGCACCAGCACCAGTGCCTAAGGCCTAATTTTTCAGCCCCTGTTTAACAGGGGCATGTAATTACAATTTTTGATGCAATACTTTGCAGCAGGGCTCGTTCCTGCGTTCCAACTAGAGTATCTGTGAGGGGTTGCAGTGTTGTGGCACCAGCACCAGTGCCTAAGGCCTAATTTTTCAGCCCCTGTTCAACAGGGGCATGTAATTACAATTCTTGATCTAATATTTCACAGCAGGGCCCATTTCTGCGCCCACCAAGAGCGAGTGAGGACTTACAGTGTTGTGGCACCAGCACCACCACCAAAGGCCCATTTTTTCTGTCCTTGTTCAACAAGGGCATGTAATTACAATTCTTGATCTAATATTTCACAGCAGGGCCCGTTTCTGCACCCACCAAGAGTGAGTGAGGACTTACAGTGTTGTGGCACCAGCACCACCACCACCACCAAAGGCCCAATTTTTCAGCCCTTGTTCAACAGGGGCATGTAATTACAATTCTTGATCTAATATTTGACAGCAGGGCCCTGTGAGGGCTTACAGTGTTGTGGCCACAACAACACCTAAGGCCCAAATTTCTGCTGAGTATATAGGGTAGGCCCCTACTTTCAAACATCTAACTTACAAACGACTCCTACTTGCAAACGGAAGGAGACAACAGGAAGTGAGATGAAATCTACCCCTAGGAAGGGAAATTCTCTCCTGAGTTAATATGGGAAAAACTTTTCTCCTTTCCACTGATGCTTTATAACCAATCCTTGTTTCACAAAAAAACCCAAATTTTCAAAAAACATTTGTCATTGGGAGGTGAAATCTTCTGAAGAGGAGCACAGACAGCAAAACAAATGACACAGGGGTGATAACCCTTCTCTATGTTTTCCAAAAAGCTTAAAATAGATTTTTTGGCTGGAGCTAAACACGTTAAAAATGTACTAGTTCAAAATTACAAACAGATTCTACTTAACAACAAACCTACAGTCCCTGTCTTGTTTGCACCGCCTGTTCAGAGTACAGAGCCTGTATACTGCTGTTACCTTTTTTAATTTGGGTGCGGGGTTCCCCTTAATATCCATACAAGACCCAAAGGGCCTGGTAATGGACTGGGGGGTACCCATGCCGTTTGTCTCACTGATTTTCATCCATATTGCCAGGACCCGACATTACATTAAAGCCGCAAGCAGTTTTAAATGACTTTTATTCTTTTAAAAATGACATTTTGTGCAGGGACTGTTCTAAGCATGGGAAACACGCGCCACTTTACAGGTATACTATAGACACCCCCCAGGTACGATATTTAAAGGAATATTTCACTTTTTTTTTTACTTTAAGCATCATTAAAATCACTGCTCCCGAAAAAACGACCGCTTTTAAAAGTTTTTTTTGCATTGATACATGTGTATCAACACCCTTTTTAGGACAATACCATTCAAATTAGCCTTTAAAATGAGCACTTTTGATTTCGAACGTTCGAGTCCCATAGACGTCAATGGGGTTCTAACGTTTGTGTAAATTTTCGGTCCGTTCACAGGTTCTGGTGCAAACCGAACCGGGGGGTGTTCGGCTCATCCCTAACCATAACACACACATCCCCAACTCAGGAACTTACAAAGTTCAACTTTGATAAAGTGAAGGCCATATGAGACATTAGTATGTTAAAAACTGTGTTGATTTTGCCTTCATCAGATGGGGGGAACTCATCCTGAACTCACCCTGTAAAAGCCAAATTTTGAAGATGCACACAAATTGGGACTCAAAATGTGTATTTCCCTCATGATCCCATGCCTAAAATGTGTGTCTTTTCCCTACATCTATTTTTCAAAAGCCACAAAACACACAATGGGGGTTATTTACTAAAGGCAAATCCACTTTGCACTACAAGTGCACTTGAAATTGCACTGAAAGTGCACTTGCAAGTGCAGTCACTGTAGATCCGAGGGGGACATGCAAGGAAAATAAAAAACAGCATTTTAGCTTGCACATGATTGGATAATAAAATCAGCAGAGCTTCCCCTCATTTCAGATCTACCCCTCAGATTTACAGCGATTGCACTTCCAAGTGCACTTTCAGTGCAATTTCAAGTGCACTTTGTACTTGTAGTTTGCACTTGTAGTGCAACATGGATTTACCTTTCGTAAATAACCCCCAGTGTGCTATCTGCCATCATGGGATATCAAGGTATGTGTTTTGTGGGTGCAACCCCCTCCTCGCAACTAAAGTAGGTGAGAGGAAAGGGTTGCACCCCCGAAAAATGTCCATTGACCCCCCATGATGTGAGCTAGCACATGTTGACACACTGGGCCTTATTTCAGAAAGGACAATCCACTTTGCCCTACAAGTGCACTTTTGTAGTGCAAAGTGGTTTTGCTTTTTTGAAATAAGCCACAGTGTGTCAACATGTGCTAGCTCCCATCATGGGGGATCAATGGATGTGTTTCAGGGGGTGCAACCCCCTCCTCTCACCTACTTTAGTTGCGAGGAAGGGGTTGCATCCACAACATTGATATCCCATGATGGGAGATAGCACATGTTGACACATCTTTGCAATTACTTTAACCACTTCAACCCCAGAAGAATTTACCCCCTTCCTGACCAGAGCACTTTTTGCGATTCGGCACTGCGTCACTTTAACTGACAATTGCGCGGTCGTGCAACGTTGTACCCAAACAAAATTGACTTCCTTTTTTTCCCACAAATAGAGCTTTCTTTTGGTGGTGTTTGATCACCACTGCGGTTTTTATTTTTTGTGCCCTAAACAAAAGAATACGGTAGCGTCAATTAAAAAAAAAAAAGCATTATTTTTTACTGTTTGCTATAATAAATATCCCCCAAAAATATAAAAAGAAAACATTTTTTTCCTCAGTTTAGGCTGATATGTATTCTTCTACATATTTTTGGTAAAAAAAAATTGCAATAAGCGTATATTGATTGGTTTGCACAAAAGTTATAGCATCTACAAAATAGGGGATAGATTTATAGCATTTTTATTACTATTTTTTTATTAGTAATGGCAGCGATCTGCGATTTTTATCAGGACTGCGACATTATGGTGGACACATCTGATTTTTTTTACACTTTTTTGGGACCATGTCATTTATACAACGATCATGGCTATAAAAATGCATTGGTTACTGTGTAAATGACACTGGCAGTGAAGGGGTTAACCACTAGGGGGCAGTGAAGGGGTTAAGTGTGTCCTAGGGAGTGATTCTAACTGTGAGGGGGCTGAACTTCAACACACAGAACAGACACATTAAGAGATGGAAAAAGTGGAAAAAGTTTAAATTAACAAAGAAATACAGTGAGAATAAGATTACCTAGAGAAAAGGAGAAAGAATGGTCTGAGAATGGGGTGGAAGGGGTGGGGGTGGAAGGAGGGTAAGGGTAGATAAAGGTTTGGAAACAAAATGTGTTAATGTATATCCCTATTGAGTAGGGAAAATTTTTTACTTTTTTGTGTATAATAAATTTTGATAAAATAAAGAATAAAAACAAAAGTGTCCTAGGGAGTGATTCTAACTGTGAGGGGGCTGGACTTCAACACACAGAACAGTGATCACAGCTCTCGGTGAGAGAGAGCTGTGATCACTGTCCTGTCACTAGGCAGAACGGGGAAATGCTTTGTTTACAAAAGCATCTCCCCGTTCTTCTTCTCCGTGATACGATCACGGGCACCCGGCGGACTTCGAAGTCAAGGAGACCGTGGCGTGTGCTCGCAACACCATTTCTTAAAGGGGACGTACTTGTACGCCCTTTGCCTGCCAGTGCCATTATGCCAACGTAAATCAGCGTGCGCTGGTCGGCAAGTGGTTAAAGCTTTTAAAAAGCGAAAAACAATAACGACAAAATTTACATTTTTTGGTGGTTTTAGATTTTGGCTTAAACATCAATGATACTGGTCAGTCTTTTTTGAACATCAGTGATATTTTGCTTGACCTTCTCTAAATCCCGATTGCACACCATTATCTCACTGATGAGTACTTGTGCACTTGCACTGTTGAAGTGAGTTTCTTCTTCCACAACATCCATCACCTAAAAATAAAAAAAACAAACCATATATTATAAATATGCAGGCATACGTCTATTACCTGAAGCTGTGGTCTCAGACACCGACCTGTTGTGGTCACCATTTCGATCACTTCCTTAACCTCTGCAACCACAGCATCAGGTTATGTGCTGAGTTCCCCTTCTTCAGGAGGTGTGGGGTTTGTGGTGTCCTCAGATGTCCCGAATCTTTTCTCCCCTATGTGAATACAAAAAAGGTATACTTAGCAGACAGATATTTGAGGCGAGAAATAGTAATATGAAACATTGCTTGGAAGTGTCGTCCAAGTGTCTGTTTTGGCAGAGTTCCAAGCTGAAGACATGATTTTTTCCTTTTGCAAAGCTGGAATACTTACATGTTTTGTGCAAGTTTCACACATGGAGAGACCCCTAGTATCCACTTGAGCACCTGTGTGGGACACCATAAAAAGGTTGTTATTGTGTCCCACAGTAGTGCTCCTGTGTCCAGATGTGTAAACAGAGTGTCCTCTCCTTACACTAAATTAAGTTGGTATTTCATTATATTTTCAAACACATCTAGACAACAATGTAATAAAGTTCTTTTAATCCAAATAGGCATGAACAAATGTAGTTAACCTGCATCTGCCAAAAATGTCATTCATATTAGTGGTCGAACGAACAATGTTTAATACGAACGATTATACTGTGCCCATGAACCTCAAACTTGGCATTTTAAACTATACAACAGTAAAGGAAAGCACATGTACCAGCACGAAAGTAATAATAATAATAGGAACACACAACAAATACTTTTTTGCAGCACTTTCCTGATCATTCTATACTGATCCAGCTCCCTCAATTTCAGGTCTGACCAGCGTTTCCTCAATTGCTCCTTGAATCGTCGTACCCCAAAAGTCCAGTGCAGACTTCTCACAACTTTAGTCATGATCTTGGCCTTTCTCACATTTGGGTTTCTGTACGGTACATACTTCCCATCATAGTCTGCGCTCTTCAAGATGTCCACCATCTCCACCATCTCTTCAAAGGACATATTTGGGGCCTTATATCTCCTCGTGGATGTTGAACAGCCTTGCTGCGGGCTTTCCTCATTATTGCTGCTCTCAGCACACACCTGCTGTGTCTCCGCCATGTGCTCTTCCACTGCCCCAAAAGAGAAGAGGTGGGAAATACACTAGAAAGAAGGACAGGGGCGGAGTTTGACGCATGCGCAGTGTATATAAAGCATAACATACGGGCGTCGTGTGTACGAACTGTGAGTGGAGGACGGAGGATCGTAAGCACCGATCGTGCAAACGCAGATTGTAACTTGGGGCATTAGTCGTTAGTGGCCTATACTGCTAATAGATTGAGGCCTATATTGGGACAAGATTAGGAGAGTTTAGCCTGACATTAGGGTTTGTCTTGCATTGTGTCTTTCAGCTAAAATGGTGGATAAATTCACTGACCCGGACATCCTGCCCAAATTCCTAGACATGTACAGGGAGCAGCCATGTCTCTGGCAAGTCCAAAACAGGGACTACTCCAACAAGCAAAAGAGGAAGGCAGCGCTGGATAAACTTTTGGAATTGGTGAAGCCTGTGTATCCCATGGCAGACATCAACTATTTGAAGGCCAAAATTGGTAGCCTGAGGAGCACATATAATAGGGAGCGCAAGAAGGTCCAGGATTCCATGAGATCTGGAGCAGCAGCAGATGACATATATGTACCCAGGCTGTGGTACTACGACAGACTGCATCTTCTGTCAGACCAGACGGAACTCAGCCCATCACTATCTATACTTCCTTCAACACTTCCTTCCACATCAGCTGAGGCTCCTGAAGTCCAACCTGGGCCTTCCACCCAGGAAGAAGATGTGGAGGAGCCCAGCTTGAGCCAGGTATAGCATTGTTAAATATATTTCTTGACAAAAATTGAATGATGTTAACTAGATGTTATTGATCACTAATTTCAGGTTTAACAAAGTGGTTTACATATTAATAGACAGTAGTAGCCAAAAATGATTGGGATAAGAATGAAAAATGCTGGGATCAGAATGATAGTCTTTTCTATTTGTTAACATTCAATTTGCAACAGTCATGAGCTCTAAATTGTGTGTGATTGATGACCAAAAAACTAAAACCATGTACCATTTTCATACACAGGAAAGTCTCAGCCAGGAGGTGGTCGTGGCAAGCAGCCTGACGAAATCCCAGGTTCCTCCCCTCTGCCCTCCAACAAAAAGGACCAGAAAGGTGAGGAACCTGGAGGAGTCAGTGACTGTTTTCCTTCGCTAGGCTACTCTGGCACATAACACGACCCCTGGTGTCCAAGATGCATTTGGCTGTGTGACAGCAAGCAAGCTCGAACACATAGAGGAGGGCCAACGCACAATCTGTGAGGAAATCATTTTGATGGTCCTAAACAAAGGGAAGAGGGGCGAACTCACAAATAAAACCCACCTGTGTGAGTTGGACCATACTCCTTCACTACCTCCAGCAACACCACCAACACCACAGCCACCCAACCCACCAGAGCAGCATGGATGGAAGTGTGGAAGGAAGTGTTGAGAGTGATGGCCTGGGTTTGGTGTGGTCTGGCAGAAAATGCAGGCTGTTGTAAGACCACAGCCTCGGGACATATATGTTATCTGCTGCCGCTCCCGATCTCTCGGAGTCCTGGACCGTATTGTGCTCCCTATTAAATGGATTCCTCAGGTTACCAATTTTGACAGTCAAATAATTAATGTCTGCCCTGGGGTACAAAGGCTTCACCAATTCCAACTGTTTCTACAGCTTTGCCATCCTCTTAATTTTGTTATGACCCCTATTAAATTTCTCATTTTTTACTTCTCTCGTGTTTTACTTCAAAAAGGACAGTTTGTTTGTGAGTAGGCAGGTGCATTTCAAAAATACAATGTCAAATTAACAAGGGACACCAACATAGTTGTATCTTTGAGGTTAAAAAATACAAGATAATAGTAGTGTTGTGGTAACCTGACACACAAAACGACAAAAAAATTATGGACATCACTAAAAAAAAAAAAAAAAAAAAAAAAAAAAAAATATGGAGATCACTAAGGAAAAAAAAAAAAAAAGATTATTCTGGAGATCACAGGAAAAAAAAATATGGAGATCACTAGAAAAAAAAAAAAAAAATATTCTGGAGATCACGAGATAAAAAAAAAGGATTATTCTGGAGATCACGAGAAAAAAAACAACAAAAACAAAATTATTCATGAGATCATGAGAAATAATAAAAAATACGTTTGTCATAACTCTGTGAATATCAGCAGCAAAGCAACTTCATTATTATAACATTATAAAGAAGAGAATGTGCTGCATTGAGAGATTTCAAAATATTTTGCATGACGAATGTGCTATCTCCATTACAAATGCTAGTTTTACAAGACTGAACGCTTCCGGCTCGTAATTGATTCCATGAACTTTTGTGTACACACGATCGGACTTTCCGACAAGAGAGTTTTGTTGGCGGAAAATTTGAGAACCTGCAAAAATTTGTTAGCAGAAAGTCCAACAGCAAATGTTCGATGGAGCATACACACGGTCGGACTTTCCAACAACTAGCTCACATCCAACATTTCCCGACGGTGTGTACGCGGCATTAGAGTGGATTTTACTGAGACAAAAATCAAATGTTGCACAGGTAACTTTAACCGGTTCCCGACCGGCTCCTGTACTTATACGTCGGCAGAATGGCACGGCTGCGCAAAGTAACGTACCCGTACGTTACTTTGAATTTGCCGCCGTATGCGCGCGCGCGTGCCTGCCGCGGTCTCCATGAGTCGGGTCGCAGGGCCCGCGGACTCGATCGCCGCGGGCATACCCGCGATCGCCTCACGGAGAGGATGAACGGGGAGATGCTGTTGTAAACTGTACTTTACAGAGATCAGTGACGTCATACACCAGTCCATCCCCCTTACAGTTAGAAATCACTCCCCTAGGACATACTTAACCCCTCCCCGCCCCCTAGTGGGTAACCCCTTCACTGCCAGTGTCATTTATACAGTTATCAATGCATTTTTATAGCACTGATTGCTGTATAAATGACAATGGTCCCAAAAATGTGTAAAAAATGTCCGACATGTCCGCCATAACGTTGCAGTCACAATAAAAATCGCTGATCGCCGCCACTACTATTAAAAAAAAAATATTAATAAAAATGCCATAAAACTATCCCCTATTTTGTAACTTTTGTGCAAACAAATCAATAAACGCTTATTGCGATTTTTTTTTTTTACCAAAAATATGTAGAAGAATACGTATCGGCCTAAACTGAGGAAAAAAAATGTTTTTTTATATATTTTTTGGGGATAATTATTATAGCAAAATGTAAAAAATAATGCTTTTTTTCAAAATTGACGCTTTTATTTTGTTTATGGCACAAAAAATAAAAATCTCAGGGATGATCAAATACCACCAAAAGAAAGCTCTATTTGTGGGGAAAAAAAGACGTCAATTTTGTTTTGGAGCCACGTCGCACGACCGCGCAGTTGTTAATTAAAGCGACGCAGTGCCGAAACGCAAAAAATGCTCTGGTCAGGAAGGGGGTAAATCCTTCCGGGGCTGAAGTGGTTAATTAAAGGATTGCAAAGGGGTTGTAACAGCACATTGTGAGTGGTTGTTTTATTATCTCAGAGGCTGCGTTTGAGGTCTAAAATTAAAAGTACATTGACCGCCACTGTTTTAGTTTATGATTGTCATTATCTGGGGTCAATTATTCTCAAAGTTCTGTCTGGTCTGGTCTGGTGCATTATTGGGCTTGTGACTCAATCACTATGCCTTTTTGTGATCCCTGTGTCCAGTGATGCTCTGGTGATAATAATGTTATAGGTAGTATATACACACAAAAAAAAAGTATAATGGCAGCCTACATAAAAAGTGTGGATCTTTAAGTATGTATAAGTATCTATTTTTCTCTCTAAGTATTTTGTGTCCATTAACACAGTGGTCATCAACCTCAGGGTCCTCAGGGCCCACTAACAGGCCAGGTTTTATGTATTACTTTGGGCAGATGCAGACTAGAATACTGCAATCACTGAGCAGCAAATGATATCACCTGTGATTTATTTCAGTTATCTTGCAAACCTGGCCTGTTAGTGGGCCCTGAGCACAGGGTTGATGACCACTGCATTAACACCATGAAAGGGGAGTAAGAATTGGCAAGATGTTTTACAAGATGTTTTTGAAGTGCTGAAATGACCTTTTAAAATGTTCTGCATAATATAAAAGTACAAATATTTTTTTTTATTTTTTTTTGTCTTCAGTTATCAAGATTACATGTATAGTGAGGCCCGGAATGATGGAAAGAAGAGGAATAGTGCAGGGCCGGGCATGACAGTGTGTCTAGTGACACACATAGGGTTAATGTTTCAAGGAAAAGTGTGGGAGGAGATAACAGGAAAGTAAGGAGGAGTGGCCTTATAAAAGAGGGGAGGAGCAAAAACGGAACAGTGTGCTGGGAAGGAGACACGAGGAGGCAGAATTTCTCTGCTCCTCAGACACAATGGCGGACGTTGAGGCGATTTTGGCGCGGTTGCGGCAGGCGGCGGCGGCGAATGGATCCGACTGGCTTCGCAGCCATGTCACAGCGATGCTCGGGGGAGAAGCAAGCCATGCAGGGGGTGAAGGTGAGCCGTCTGTGCATGCGCGGAGATCGCGGCCTCCGGCGCGCTATTCACCTGGGCCAGGACGTGGACAGGGTCGTCTGACACGGAGCCCAAGGGGGGAACAATCGGCACCGCCGGCCAAGAGGAGCCACACGGGTGATTCGGTGGGGCCCGGGCGGGTTACACGCCGCGGTCACGGAGCGGTGGGCGGGGCCACGGGCCAACATGGCGCCACTTCCCCGCACGCTGGCACTGCACGGAGGATTTCGAACAGCCCCTCAGTACCTCTGCACGAGTGTGAGCGGGTGAACAGAAGGGGGAGAACGGCGCCGAGAGCAGCAGCGTCCGGGTCGCGTGGATCGAGCGGCACCGCGGGTGGGCGGAGCTTACCGGGCGAGGGGGACGTGTCCCAAGATGGCGATGGAAACAGTGCCCAGGCTGGCCCGGTAGCTGGAAGTTCAGGGCAGCAGGGAGCAGCAGTGACTCGTCGCACGGTGCAGGCCTCACACCAGCGTGGGCTTCCGGCCTCCAGGAGGGCTTCTCCTGGGGGGCTACCTCTGACGCCAGTCCCAGTGCAAGGGGAACAGTCCGAAGACGAGGTGTCCGATGAGGAAGATGGGCTACAGCAGCCGGAACCAGCAAGAGAGAGCAGCACAGCGGCTGTTGGGAGGAATCCTGGTCAGCCCGGTAAGTCTAGTGATAACTTTTCCTTTACCAATGCTTTGCAGGGCTTGCTGGGGGGGATAGCAACAACTGCAGGAGGGATGGTGACACCTTTGCAGAGCGGGGTGGGTCAGGTTACTGACCAACAACTGGCGAGTACTGCACCCGCCAGTTCGGGGTCAGGGGGACAGCTCCAGGAGCTATTGGAGGGTTTAAGGGCCCTGGTTGGTCGCTTTGGAGAGGGACCAGGGCAGGCTCCGCAAGGGGATGCACAAAGGGCGACAGGGGCTGCGGTTACAGAGGTGCCAGCTACCACAACGCCAGAGAAGGTGGCAGACAAGGAAACAGCAGGTGAGAAGGGGGCTGCAGAAACAAAAGGCAGGACTGATGTGGTTAGGCTGGCAGATGCTGCAATATGTGAGATATATGTTTGTTTTGAAGGCCCGTTAGGGGCACACTTGAAACCTGAAGTGAAAAAAAAAAAAAAAATTCATAAAGGTGAGTACGTGGAAATTTTCTCCTTGTTGCCATTGGAAAAGTTTAACCTGGATAGGGTTAAACCCGACGATTCCAAGAAGGAGGATGAGGAGAAGAGGAGATATAGATTGATACCGCGGACGTTTGTGAATTGGTTGCAAGCGTTCGCTATCATGGCTAGTGTCATTGGCGAAAAGAACCCTGAACATTGTTCGGGGTTGTTTTGTTATATGGATGCTATAGGTGAGGCACATAGAGTGTACGGGGAACTGCGTGGTTACGTTACGATGAGCAGTTTCGTCAACGCAGAGCGGTGCGTCCGGCTCTGCGTTGGGACCATAAGGATATTAGCCTATGGATGAAGCTGATGTCGTCGGCTAGGACCCCGCCTCAGTTATTTCAAGGGGGGGCCGGGGGTACTAACTCCTCAGGACTACCGGCCGGCAGAAAATGGGGGGTATGCTGGCAGTATAATGAAGGATCCTGTAAATTTGGGGGGTCCTGCAAATTCAAGCACGAGTGTTCAGGCTGTGGGGGAGCCCACACCCTGTCTCGGTGTTTCAAAAAAGGTAAACGTACCGGGGAGTTTGCTCACAAGAGGGATGACGCCGGTGAAGGTGGAAAGGATGCAACCTTTCCTAAGTAAGTATCCGGATAGGAAAGCGGCATTACTGATCACTGAGGGTTTTAGAGAGGGGTTCAAAATTCCATGTTCATTGGCGGTGGTTCCTCCAGTAGCACGGAATTTAAAATCTGCGTTGCAACACCCGGGGGTGGTGGGGGAGAAGTTGGAAAAGGAAGTGGCTTTAGGACGGATGGGGGGGCCATTTGAGGCAAAACCATTGAATGACTTGGTGGTGTCCCCTCTGGGGGTGGTGCCCAAGAAAGAGCCGAATAAGTTTCGGCTCATTCACCACTTATCATTTCCAAAAGGGGGTTCGGTTAACGATTTCATTGACCCGGACGTCTGCACCGTGTCATACACTTCGTTTGATGCGGCGGTTCGATGGGTCAGGCGCTATGGAAAAGGGGCACTGATGGCAAAAGCTGATATTGAGGCAGCGTTTAGGCTGCTGCCAGTACACCCGGACAGTTTTTGGCTGCTGGGTTGCAAGTGGCAGGAACAATTTTATGTGGACAAATGCTTGCCTATGGGTTGCTCCATTTCCTGCGCCATGTTTGAAGTTTTCAGTTCCTTTTTGGAGTGGGTGGTAAGAGATTCGTCCGGCCTTGAATCTATGATACACTATTTAGATGATTTCCTATGCATAGGCCCACCGTCTTCCAGTGTGTGTGCGATTTTATTGTCAACGTTGCAACACACTGCAGAACGGTTTGGTGTTCCCCTGGCTGCTGACAAAACTGAGGGCCCCACCACGGAGATTAGCTTTTTGGGCATTGTTATTGATTCAATGGCAATGGAATGTAGGTTACCGCAAGGAAAGTTACTGGATCTGCAGACGGAAATAAGGCGGGTCCATGGGATAAAAAAAAAAAAAAAAAAAAAAAAAAAAATACAGCTGATGGATCTCCAATCTTTGCTTGGTAAGTTGAACTTTGCTTGTAGAATCATACCCATGGGTAGGGTTTTTTGCCGACGGCTGTCTGCAGCTACGGCTGGGGTAAAAACACCGGCCCATTTCATTAGGCTTACTAAGGATCATCGTGAGGATTTAAAGGTATGGTATCAATTTTTGTCGGAATACAACGGGAGGTCAGTGTGGATGTCTGGTCCGGTAAGCAACTTCGATGTAGAATTGGTTACTGACGCGGCGGGATCTACTGGATATGGGGCGTTCTTTAAGGGTCAATGGAGTGCAGAACCATGGCCAAAATCCTGGGTTGAAGCAGGTTTCCTTCGTAACTTGGTACTATTGGAATTGTTTCCAGTAGTTCTGGCTATGGAATTATGGGACAAGGCTTGTCAGAATTTAAAGTTGCGGTTGAACTGTGATAATATGGGAGTGGTGCAGGTAGTCAATCGCTTGTCAGCGTCTTCTCAACCTGTCATAAGACTATTGCGACAGTTGGTATTACGGTGCTTGCAATTGAATAATTTTATATATGCTGTGCATATACCTGGGATTGAAAATACGCTGGCTGATTCACTGTCTCGCTTTCAGTGGGACAAGTTCAGGGAATTAGCTCCGGCTGCAGAGAAGGAAGGGATTCCTTGCCCGGGTTGGATCTGGGAGCTGGCATTGGAGTCATCGCAGGATGGATACAACAGTCTGTGAGTGAGTCCACATGGTCGGCCTATGTGAAGGTATGGGGTGAATGGTTGAGACTTGTACGGGAATCCGGAGCAAAGGATGACGGGGGAGAGTTGAGATTATTGGTCATTTATTTTGTGTCCAGGAATATGGAAAATGGGGTGGGGGTATCGTCTATTGGTAAGAAATTGGCGGCGCTGTCGTTTCTGTTTAAGTTACAGGGGATGGAGGATTGGACGAAGGAATTTTGGGTACGGCAGGCATTAAAAGGGTACCGGAAAGGGCACAAGGAAAAAGATAACCGTAGACCGGTCACTTTTGCCAACCTGTTGGCAATTTGTGATCAGCTAGGGTTGGTGTGCAGCTCAAGTTATGAATGTTTACTTTTTACAGCGGCTTTTTCGCTGGCGTTTTTTGGGGCGTTTCGGGTAGGGGAGTTGGTCAGCCCATCCAAAAAGGAAGCGGGGGGTATTTTGGTGCAAGACGTGCGGGCACGCACGGGAAGTGTGTGTTTACGGCTGAGGAGGTCGAAAACAGACCAATTGGGAAAGGGCATAGATGTGTGGCTGCATGCATTACCGGGATCGCCAGTATGTCCGGTGAGGACGGTTAATGAATTGGGGAAGATTAGACCGGTAGGTGAGGGTCCATTTTTATGTCATGAGAATGGTGCTTACCTTTCAAAGTTTCAATTTGTGGCGGTGTTTCGAAAATGCTTATCGATGATAGGTTTGGATGAGAAAGCATACGCCTCACACTCCTTCCGCATTGGGGCGGCCACAGAAGCTGCCAGATGCGGGTTGGATGAAGCAGCGGTGCGGAGGATCGGTAGATGGGAATCAAAGAGATTCCGTTCATACATTCGCCCTCAATTAGTAGTGGAATAATTAAAAAAAAAAAAAAAAAAAAAAATATATATATATATATAAATAAATAAATAAATGAAAAATAAATGAAACCCGTATGTTGTATAAGTTGGGTTTTCACATATAGGTAGTGGGTGTTTTTGGTCTGTTGCGTTGGTGATATCACCCTGCCTTGTTGTCTTTTCGTTTCAGATGGAGTGTCTCCACGCCTCGTCTGGATACTGGGACACTCCTACGTTTGTTGGGGGGCAAGGAGAGGTGATGCGAGACCAGATGGGCGCCAGTTAGGCATATCGAGAAGG
Organism: Lithobates clamitans; assembly: GCA_037952925.1. Taxonomy (NCBI): domain Eukaryota; kingdom Metazoa; phylum Chordata; class Amphibia; order Anura; family Ranidae; genus Lithobates; species Lithobates clamitans. Next base: position 1,067,040 of record JBBGZY010000519.1, on the reverse strand, counting down.
GAGGCTTTTATCAAGTGGCTGGGGAGACCAGGAATGATGTGGGGCAGAGTGGTTTCAGAGGTGGAACGATTTGCCTGGCTAGATAGACCTCCGGATGTGTTGGTCATACACGCTGGAGGTAACGATTTGGGGGTGAGGACGGTCCGGGACCTGATAGAGGATGTAAAAGCAGATTTGTTGCACTTGCACACTAATTATCCGAACACTTTGTTGCTATGGTCTGATATTGTGGCACGAACTTCGTGGCGCAATGCTAGGTCTGTGGTAAGGATTAACAAGGCTCGTATACGTGTCAACAGGGTGGTGGGGAGGTTTTTGGTTCAACAAGGGGGCATGGTGATTCGGCACAGAGAGCTCGAGATAAATGTAGGCCTCTATTTGAGGAGGGATGGGGTCCACCTCACAGATGTGGGGACGGATCTTTGGACCATGGGTTTGCAGGAAGGAATAGAACGGGCCTTGAGGGTGTGGAGGGGCCCTTAAGGATAAGGTTTCATCCTTTCGGGCTGTGGCTGGTTTGTTGTTGTTGGTCGGTGACGGTAGCGGTAAATAAAAGGTTAAAAGGGGTGGGGGGTCAGCAATAGTATGGCCCCTCCTGTGTATTCCTGAAAGGAATACCGGTATGTTGCACTGCGGGAGGGGGTTGTCTCCGAGCGGTACAGCTGGAGGCCTTATCAGTTTTGAAACATGTTCCTGCAGTGCCCTCTTGTGGATATGTGGTAAACTGGGGTAGCTCCGTCATTGACCAACAGATTGTTTAAAACATGTTGTTTTATCTGAGTTTATATGTTATTCATATTGAAGTTAATATTGGAGGTAATTTTATACAGTTGTTTAATAAAAGGCTGTTATGGCCATTTATACTCCAGATGAAAGGTGTGGTCTCGTTATTTAAGTTGGTAAGAGGGTGGAGTATGGTGGCTAACAGTATGGGTAAAATTGGGGTACATCTGGACTACACTAGTCAAGTGAGGCCCGGAATGATGGAAAGAAGAGGAATAGTGCAGGGCCGGGCATGACAGTGTGTCTAGTGACACACATAGGGTTAATGTTTCAAGGAAAAGTGTGGGAGGAGATAACAGGAAAGTAAGGAGGAGTGGCCTTATAAAAGAGGGGAGGAGCAAAAACGGAACAGTGTGCTGGGAAGGAGACACGAGGAGGCAGAATTTCCCACCCTCCCTCCCTGTGTAATGTGTTGTTGGTGTTGTTAATGTGTGTGTTTATTTTTCAGGTTTGGAAGCATTTGGTCGTCATGACAGCTGGATGGTTGGCTGGTTTGTTGTTGTTGGTCGGTGACGGTAGCGGTAAATAAAAGGTTAAAAGGGGTGGGGGGTCAGCAATAGTATGGCCCCTCCTGTGTATTCCTGAAAGGAATACCGGTATGTTGCACTGCGGGAGGGGGTTGTCTCCGAGCGGTACAGCTGGAGGCCTTATCAGTTTTGAAACATGTTCCTGCAGTGCCCTCTTGTGGATATGTGGTAAACTGGGGTAGCTCCGTCATTGACCAACAGATTGTTTAAAACATGTTGTTTTATCTGAGTTTATATGTTATTCATATTGAAGTTAATATTGGAGGTAATTTTATACAGTTGTTTAATAAAAGGCTGTTATGGCCATTTATACTCCAGATGAAAGGTGTGGTCTCGTTATTTAAGTTGGTAAGAGGGTGGAGTATGGTGGCTAACAGTATGGGTAAAATTGGGGTACATCTGGACTACACTAGTCAAGCTCTGGACTTTTAAATACAGAATTACAGAAATTAAGGTTTTCTGGCCGAAAGTTGTTTTATGCAACTGGAAAACTCTGGGTTGAAATGAATTACTGAAATGTTGCCTTAGGCAACCCACAGAGAATCAAATAAAACTATCTGTGGCAGTACAAGAAAGCAAAAGCCAAGGTCAAGGGTCACATCAAAGGTAGCTTGTGTGCATGTGTCCTTTTTTTCTTAAATTCTATTTTAGATCCAGAACTATAAGATAGCTAGAAGGACTGTAGGAGAGTGGAAAGAAAGAGTATGACTTGCATAACAATTATCAGTTATAAGCCAAAACAGAAACCTATATCCCAGGGAGAGATATTGCCAGTGGGAGACAGAAAAAGATGAAAGTAGAACATGCATTATCTTTTCATATTCTAGTACAAGAGCTCTAAGAAATGTGTTTTCTCTATGAAAATCCTACTCTCTCCTATTTAGTGAACATCTGTTCATTGTGAAGGCTTTTCCATGTGTTCTTATGTGTCCCCTAACAGTGACAGTAATTACTGATGATTAAAGTGATTTTCAAATCAGGAGAATCCATTTAATTTTTTCTACCCACCTGCATATATGCATACTGATTTGTTCAATTGTCTATTATAGTATATCTAAAGATTAATGGTGATGGTAAATCCTTGTCTGTTTTTTTTTTCCACTCTGTGTCACGTTATAGAGATTCACCTTTACATTCTATTCTGTAGAGGACACAGGAAATTAGAGGAAATCTCTTCAAAGCGAGAAGAATCCCCTTGCAAAGTGAACAATCTATTTGCCTTTAGTAAATCAATCTCAGATCAGCAAAAATTAGCTGCGCTAAATAAATATACAGTCCATAATCAATGTCCATAACAATAAGGCACAATGTACTGTCCTCTTTCAAATTCAAGCAGGTTTCAAAACCAAACAGCACCACAAGAGTAACATTCCTCTCAGCTGTAATGTACACATCTCCACCCTTAACTGGTATATCATAAAACAGTGTATCCACATAGAGGAAAGACCACACAGCTTATCAAATTGTATGACCTCACAAAGAAAAAGTCATATACTGCGTAGATGACAGAAATGTCAGGGTATTCAATGGTCCCACTGGAGATCTCTTTCATTAGATAATTTCTCATACTTTTTGATGCTCTGAACAGTCTGGAGACACATCTGAACACAGAAGTTAACACTACAGATAGGAAGAGACAAAAAACTGTTTCATCTGTTTCAAATGTTTTAACTGTGTACATCATTACCAGTTATTTCAAATAATGCATGCATGTAAAAACTATATTAATTAACAGCATGCATAGCATGAAAGTAGCATCTAAAGGCTTCCATAGGAGGAGAATAGGCCCTGGCAGCATTACATTACCCATCCATATGAAGAAATGTATGAACAGACACCCTATACCAGTGCAGGAGGCAAGGTTGCCAACTGCCCATTAATTTACAGGCAGCCCGTAAATTTCAGCCCATTTTTGGGCTGCCCGTAAATGCCCGTTAAGGGAAGCGGAACCCGTAAAAAAAAAAAAAGAAAGAACTACCATCTCCTGTCTGCAGTCTCTGACCATCTCTTGTAGTATGTCTGCAGTCTCTGACCATCTCCTGTATCCTGTCTGCAGTCTCTGACCATCTCCTGTAGTATGTCTGCAGTCTCTGACCATCTCTTGAAGCATGTTTGCAGTCTCTGACCATCTCCTGTATCCTGTATGCAGTCTCTGACCATTTCCTGTATCATGTCTGCAGTCTCTGACCATCTGTTGTACCATGTCCACAGTCTCTAAACATCTATTGTCATTTATCATGTCTGCAGTCTCTGCAGACATGAGTCTGGAGAGGAGTCAAGAGTGGGAGCTTTGCCGGGATTGGGGTCACGGGAGGAGTCAGACATGTGTGGACTATGGAGAGGAGACTATAAGATAAAACCAGAGCCTCCAGGCTGGAGGTATCTGACTGAGCCCTGCACAGTGCACCTGAGAGATCAGTGACAGCACCACAAGGCCAGTCTGGGAGGGGGTTGTTGCTGATGTAAGGGGGGAGTAAATACAATAATGTATTCACTCTACGGAAGGGGGTCTCTAGTCACCAGAGTGCTCCCCACATCAGAGTTCCAGGCATTCCCCTTTACATCAGAGTCTGCAGGTTCCCCCCCTTAGAGTGCAAGGGCAATGCTGCAGACCCTGATGTAAGTGGGAACTCTGATATAAAAGGAACACAGTGGACTCTGATATAAGATGGTCTCTGGTCACCAGAGCCCCCCTTACATCAGAGTTCCCCCTTAGATCATGATTTGCAGCATTCCCCCTTGCATAAGTGTTCCCTTTCACTGTAAGGGGGCATCCTGCAGACTCAGATGCAAGCCCCTTACCTCTAGGCCATGTGCTTGGTCCAATGACATAACATAAGTGAGGACAGATCAGTCTATACACTCTACAGTATATATACAATATTATGTGCCAACAAACAGTGCTGCACTACTAAAAGATCTTATAATATGACTAATCCGTAAAAAATATACTAAGTGAAAAACAATAATATCATACAAATTGATATTGCGCTATTAAATGTGTACAAAATATTAATATGAGAAATCTTATAACAATTCATGTGAACAATGCTTGATTGAAGAAAATCCTGCCATAAATCAGTTTAAACAATGCAAACAAGGATGAGTGCTCTCCACCACCAGATTTACAGGCTGCTCACCTCATAGCAGAGAAAAATCAGCAGTTATCCCCTCTGGGGAAATGATGACACCTGGCAAACTTATGGATCACAGACCTCCTTAGATGAATGGCTCCTCAATAGGGTTCCAAGAACCCAAGTCATCTTGCCCAATGAATGTTATATGTAAAAAAAAGGTAACATCTAGTGCTCTCCATTTCCAAATGACTTAATAGTAAAAATGTAAATGAATACACTTACAAGTGAAGCACAATCAGCTTGTGTAAACTGCAAGGCATGGCAAACATCCAATTTTCGAGATGGCCATGGTGTGATGTCAGTACGTAAGCTCCGCCCCTAGACGCATGTCATCAGGGCATTGACTTCCTCAGTAAGGGGCCCCTTACTGAGGAAGTCAACGCCCTGACAACATGCGATTTTTCACATTAATAGTTTTATACACATTTAATAGCGCAATATCAATTTGTATGACATTATTGTTTGTCACTTAGTATATTGTTTACGGATTAGTCATATTATAAGATATTTTAGTAGAGCAGCACTGTTTGTTGGCACATAATATTGTTTGTAGGTGGAAGTGAAATCACTCTACATGACAGCAGCTACTTTAGAAATGATAAAATTCTCACAGTAAATTGCGCCGATTGATTTTTTTCAACAGTATGTACAATGTCAGTGTTCTTCACTCACCGGTCCTCTGCATCCAATGACTCTGCCAGGAGCAAACCCTGCCTCCAGCTGTCACAGGGCACTGACCCCGGAGCACCCACTACTCCTATAGGCTATAGAATGCTGCCGCTGTACAGGACAGGCTGGGAGGGAGAGTGGCTTCTACCAATGGTGGTGACACAGGGGGGTTGGGTCAGATGACTCACCAGAAACAGACAGGTCACTGATCATAGAGGCGTGTGGCGCAGGGGATGTTTGCTTTTGTTCCATCGGGACATGTCCTCCAGTGCTGCGCCTCTATAATGACACTATAGAGCAGCTGCCTGAGTTACACACAGCAGAGGCCTCCCCTGGATCCCCTTTGATGTGCAGGCTTCATCCCAGCAGCTCTCACTAGAGATTATAACATTTATTACAGAGGTATTTAGAATACAGCACCAAAAACTTACATAGTACTGCTGCGGAGATGGAGAGTAAGGAAACCAGCGGCCAGGCCCCCTAGGCGGCTGCCTAATTTACCTAGTGGTAGCTCTGGCCCTGCTAACCACACTGCTCAAAATGCACAAATAGTATGATAAAAAATCTAATGAAAGAACATCAACCAGTATTGTAAACAAACCTCAAAGCCCACACCCTGAGTGCCGGTTCACACTACAGCAACTTGGGATCCGACTTATCAGACCTCAACTTGCCCCAAGTTGCTGGACATAAGAAATTCCATTGAAGTGAATGACAGCCATCTTAATGTACACTACTGAAGTTGCTCTGACTTCAGAAAAGGTTCCTGTACTACTTCAAGGCGACTTCTAGGCAACTTGTACCCATAGGTTTCAATGGAAGTTGCCTCCAAGTCAGATCTCCATCTACATTGAAGCAACTTTACAGGAAAAAGAAAATAATTTACCCAGGTACTGCAAACGTTTACCCAGGCAACCCCCTCCCTCCCACAGAGCTGATTATTCTGTGATTGGCCTGTGAGTCTCCTGTCCTGAAGGCAACTTGAAGTAGCATTGTAAGTTGCGCAAAGTCACATTGAAGTTGCCTCCAAATCACCTTGCAAAGTCGCGCTGTAAGTCGGGTTTCCCCTGTGTGAACCGAGCCTGAAGGCTTAACTAACAAAATACTATATTACAAATCCAGTGCCCAAAACAGAAAAATTCTAGAGACTACTACTATAAAAATATCTATTCTTCAGGCTTGCCATTGGCGTTTCCATAGTAGTGGGATCTAATTAGAGCAATCTTTAACAGGATCTGCAGGTATCTTGACACTTCTGTTATCTAAGTGTCATATGACCTAAATAGCACAAAAAAGAGAAGAAGGGATTTTAACGGTGCAAGAGGAATGAACAAAGAAATAATTATAAAAAAACGAATTTTTAATTTAACATTCACAGTTAAAATCATGTAGATTTTACATTCACAAATATTGCGATATCTATACAATTATAGTGGTCAGACAGAACACGAGTGTATATTTGTTTTGAGAGATGATATAGTTGCATACTAGCCCGACATGTTTCGCTGTGTCGCTTTTTCAAGGGATATGCAAGCCGAGAGATAATATCATCCAACATCCATATGATTCTAAAAAGTAGAGAATAACAAAATGAACAACATTATGAAAAAATGAAAAATTAGACAAAAAAGTCTTCAACAAAAACAAGCGCAGTGTCCTCTTTGAAATAGCACAAAAGTAGTGCTTACCCCTGTGTGACCCCAGCCTCGGTCAGTCCTGACTTGGCCATATAGTGCAATCACAGGGGACAGAAAGGTAAAACTGTGCATAGGGCAAAAATGCAATATAAAAAAAAGGCTATTGAGTTATATGTAAAGTATATATTTGGCTTTGTGTGAAAGAGATACTTGATTTGATTGTAACCATATTAGTGCAATTGTGACAGAAAATTGAGTACTGTCCGTGATACTTTTTTTTATTTGCACTAACATACAATTTTTCAGGACAAGCTTTCGGGGTATGTCCCCTTCTCAGACACAAACTAATCAGCAGGAAACTTCACTCTGATTATGAAATCACAAATAATGGAAGCAAACCCTGCAATAAAAAACGCTGCAAACTATGCAACCAGATCAATCTATCCAAAAGTGTTACACAAACAAATGGGACCTTCACTATCATGGGATCTTACAGCTGTACATCCAGTAATGTTGTGTACCTCATCCAATGGAAAAGGTGCAGCAAAGGATCTTATGTTGGTGAAACAGGACAGAAGTTGCAAGCGAGGATGAATTTGCACAGACATACCATCAAAGAACATAAAGAAGACAGTTTATGCACACCTGTGGGACATCATTTCTCACAACCGGACCACACTATAGAAGACCTCAATGTTTTAGTTCTTAAAGGGAATTTCAGAACTATCCAGGAAAGGAAAACATTTGAACTAAGAATGATACTTCTTTTTGACACGAAAAATAAAGGCCTGAATTTAGATATTGGTTTCCTTACACATTATGCTAAAGTTTTACGACCCCTCTGTGACTAGTATCCCCCCCTGCATTCTATAGCTCTCCCTCTGTCTTATCTCACTAACTCTGCTGCTATCTTTATTACCAATGATTTGTATGTGTTTGGTTTTCTCTTATTTTTGTTTTCTTCTTCTTCTTCTTCTTCTTTAACATGCTGCTTAAAAATTTGTGAATCAGTACTGCTTGGACCTTGAAGAAGGGGACATACCCCGAAAGCTTGTCCTGAAAAATTGTATGTTAGTGCAATTAAAAAAAGTATCACAGACAGTACTCAATTTTCTCTGTGAAAGAGATGAAATACTTAATTATGGAGGCAAGCAAAGGGCAGACAATCGGCCCAAAAAGACTATTGAGTAGTTACTTAAAGTTATTTAAACAAAGCCTGTAGGTGGGTGGCGGTCTTCAAACACCAGCTGGTGGTAATTGCAGGGGATTGTTCAATGCTAATGGATAAAACAAAATTTATATATATGTATATAGGAATTAAGATAATTTGAGGAGATGAATAGGAAATTAGGCGTATGCTGGAAATGACAGGATTTAAAAGATCAAGTGCATATTAAATTATAACCTTGGAAAAAATAAATATATAAATAAATAATTGAGGTCAGAATATAAATCATCAATCAATTATCTGGATGGTAATAGGGACTTAGTCTCATCAAGTTCGTATGGGTAACAATTAAGTCAAACCATCAGATTATTTCCTCTTTTTTTCACTTTTTTTTCCTAAATAAAGAAACCGATATATTGACATATAAAAAGTAGATAGACTAACAGTGGAAATGGAAGAATTGGGATAAAGCAGTGTGTGGTAGAGCTTACCAGTCACTGACACTGCTGGGGACGAGTTCCACCCTCCGGCTCTGGCAGCATACACTGTCAGATAAGCCGGCTTTAAGCTGTCCCCCATCGTGCTGGCATGTGACGTCACCAGCACGATGCGGACGTAGAAGCGCCAGTGCGCATGCCCAGGGAGCTGGGAGTCATTCCTACTACAGATCGCAGGGTGTATTGCGGTCGCACTAAGCGGCCGACATGCGCACTAGGGCTGTGTGGGAAATCCCACACAGTCCACCGTGATACCCAGGCTACAGAGGATAACAATGGGACGCTGATAGCGTAACCCATTGATATCCCGGCCATCCTGGTAGCGTGGCGCAAGTAGGGCACATAGCTAGAATGTGCCCCGGGTGTCCGCGTGACTGCAAAGAAATACATAAAAGAATTTCCAGAGATAACTTTCAGACGAGTTCCCTCTTTGAAGGACCATCTTGTTCACAGCCACTTCAGTGAGTGTCAGGTCACCTCGAGGCTAGGTGACAGATGCACTCTGTAGGAGTCAGAAGTGCACCGCTAGGTAGTGGACCCTAGGACTGACTGCTGCGGATTGAACCCTGGGAGGTTCAGGAAGCAGGTCTACTGGATCACTGACACAGATCCCACTGGGAGCTAGAGCATAGATTCCCCAGGGCGCGGAGTCTAAGAGCCAGCAGGTGTTCACCAGAGCCTTTAATGGTAAGGATGGACTGAGCTGCAGTCTGGCTCCAGGTCGCGGCCCCCAGGGTCTCACAGCTCACGCTCACGGTAGACTACAGGAGAAGTGGAAGGAGGCAGCAGACTGGAGCAACAAGGTTCAGGGTCACAGTCAAACAGGTATGGTCGGGGACACGCCAAAGGTCAAGCAGACAGGAATAGTGAAGAACAGGCCAAAGTCGGTAACAGGAATCAGACGCAGGAACACAGCAAGTACACACGGAGGCTAACACACAATGGTTGATCAGCACTGCTGGCTTGCAGTGCACAGGTTAATATAGGGTTTCCTGATAGGGCCTGGGGTGGGGCCATGCTTAGAGGAGAGGTTATAAAAGCAGTCAGGTGAGAGGTAGCTGGTCTCTAGAGAGGAATACATGGAGACAGGTGAGCTGACAAAGAAACTCTATTGCATAACCATGACAGTACCCCCCCTCTTATGAGACCTCCCCCGCCTGTGCCCAGGCTTAAAGGGAAACTCCAGATGGAACCTCTTCAATAGATGATGAGCAAAGACCTCAGATGCAGTGATCCAAGACCTCTCCTCAGGACCAAACCCTTTCCAATGTACGAGGTACTGAAGAATGCCTTTACGGAGCCGGGAATCAAAAACTTAACTAACCTCGTACTTTAGATTATCCTCAGAGACCGGAACCGAGGTAAGGAGAGGACGAAAGGACTTATTGAGGACTAAAGGCTTTTTAGAAATGGGTAAGGGCACGAGAAGACCATCAGAAGTCTGAGCAGGGTCCCCCAGACCCTTAAAGATGTGCTGGACATCCAACACAGGACCATCAGACTGGGTAGAGGTCAGTGGATCCCTGAGGTCAGGTTGGTTAAAAGGTGACGTGTCAAAAGAGTTAAGCTGGATAGCTGAAACACAAACAGAATGCAGAGAGCCCTGAACAAAAGATTGAAAACCCCACCTGGCCGAATGAGGCAGTCTATCCAAAGGATGGATTGAGCCTCTTAAACAGGTTTGAACTGATGTAGTAGCAGTAGGGTAAGGCCAGGTTACAGAAGGTCCTGAACAAGAAGCAGGAAGCTCACTGGGCATAGGCTGGACTGGTGCAGAGGCCGACTGAACAGCATTGCCAGGTGCAGCGACCACCAGAATTGCATCGCAGGGCGTAGCGACTGTGGAACTGGTGGACGAGTCAGCCTGGGTGTGTGTCCAAGGGGGTCCAGGGACAGGCAAAGGGAAATGACCATGCAAACTGGAGTGACTGATCGGCTCAGGTTCACAGGTAGGCTCCTCATCCAGAGTGCCACACGACCCAGAGAGTACCTCAGCCCGACTATTGCAGGAGACATTCCAGAAATCGATATACGCAGCGGGAAGAGCAGAAGATACTGAGATGGTGGCAACAGGAGGATTCTCTTTTGGGGTAACCTTGAGTAGGCAGGAGGAGGAACAGAAGGAACCCCAAGTCAAGATCTGTCCAGCAGTCCAGTCAACATGTGGAGAATGGAGCCGTAACCAAGGAAGACCTAATATGATAGGAGACGAAGCCTTAGGTAAGATAAGGAAGGTTATCCACTCCTGGTGGAGTGTCCCTACTGACATCTTAACAGGGAGGGTCTGGAAGCGGATAGGGCCCCCTGGGAGAACAGTGCCATCAATCGCCAAGACCACCAATGGCATTGTAAGGGGCAAAAGGGTAAGTCTCATGGAAGACGTAGTTCGCCAGTCCATAAAATTGCCAGCGGCTCCGGAATCCAGATGTGCCGAGACCGAACGAGAGGAAGCGCCGACATGAAGGAACACAGAAAGAAGAAGACTAGAAGGTGAAGGTGATACTTCAGGGTCTAATACTCCACCTTCCAGATGTATTAGACCCGATCGTTTTTTCGGACAAAGAGAACAAGTGTCACGAAAATGACCTTTGGCCCCACAGTAGAGGCACAGGCCCAGAGTTCTGCGCCTAGCGCGTTCTTTAGGAGACAACTTGGTCCAGCCCAGCTGCATAGGTTCCTCAGCGGGCAGGGGGTGCTCCTCGGATCGAAGAGAAGGGACTGAGAGCTCAAGCTGCCTAAGGAACGGGGAGTGCTGGCGTCTTTTTTCCAGGGCCCTCTCCTGAAAGCGAATATCGATCTGGTTACACAAGGTGATAACACCATCCAGATCAGCAGGAAGGGATCTTCCTGCGAATTCATCCTTCACTCTATCAGAGAGGCCATGTAAAAAGGTTGCAACTAGGGCCTCATTATTCCAGCTGAATTCAGCTGTGAGGATACGGAACTGAAGAGCATACTGTCCCACAGAAGCGGACTCTTGATGGAGACGTAAAAGAGCGCTAGCCGCTGAGGAGGCACAACCCGGTTCCTCGAAGCTATTCTGAAAAAGTTTAAAAAAATCAGACAGGCTAGAAACCACTGGATCATTCAATTCCCACAGAGGGGCAGCCCAAGCTAGCGCCTCGCCGGACAGAAGGGATATAATATAGGCTACTTTCACCCGATCGGACAGGAAGGTTTGGGGCTGAAGTTCAAAATGAATCGTGCACTGGCTAAGGAACCCCCTGCATGCCTTGGAGTCCCCAGAGAAACGGGCCGGAGCTGGCAGTTGTAATGAATGTGTGGCTGCGACTGATGTGATAGGTGCAGCAGCAGATAGCGGTTGAGGTTGTTGAACCGGGGGTCCTAATGAGGCCTGAACCTGTTCAAAACGGGATGCCAAATCCTGAAGGAATCGCATCACTTGGGTCTGATGCGATTCCTGGGTCTCAAGTCTGCGAACTAATCCCTGCAACGGATCATCTGCGGGTAGCGGCACATCAGCCGGGTCCATGGCTGATCAAACTGTCAAACTGTCAGGTCACCTCGAGGCTAGGTGACAGATGCACTCTGTAGGAGTCAGAAGTGCACTGCTAGGTAGTGGACCCTAGGACTGACTGCTGCAGGTTGAACCCTGGGAGGTTCAGGAAGCAGGTCTACTGGATCACTGACACAGATCCCACTGGGAGCTAGAGCATAGATTCCCCAGGGCGCTGAGTCTAAGAGCCAGCAGGTGTTCACCAGAGCCTTTAATGGTAAGGATGGACTGAGCTGCAGTCTGGCTCCAGGTCGCGGCCCCCAGGGTCTCACAGCTCACGCTCACGGTAGACTACAGGAGAAGTGGAAGGAGGCAGCAGGCTGGAGCAACAAGGAAGTAAGGGACAAGCCAACGTCGGGGCCACAAGCAGACAAGGACAACATAGTACACGCCAAGGTTCAAGGTCACAGGCAAACAGGGATGGTCGGGGACACGCCAAAGGTCAGGGTCACGAGCAGACAGGAACAGTGAAGAACAGGCCAAAGTCGGTAACAGGAATCAGACGCAGGAACACAGCAAGTACACACGGAGGCTAACACACAATGGTTGATCAGCACTGCTGGCTTGCAGTGCACAGGTTAATATAGCTTTTCCTGATAGGGCCTGGGGTGGGGCCATGCTTAGAGGAGAGGTTATAAAAGCAGTCAGGTGAGAGGTAGCTGGTCTCTAGAAAGGAATACATGGAGACTGGTGAGCTGACAAAGAAACTCTGTTGCATAACCATGACAGTGAGGTTTCCTTTAGCAACAATTTAACAAATACATAATTTCATCTCTTTCACACAAAGCCAAATATATACTTTACATATAAGTCAATAGCCTGTTTTTTATATTGCATTTTTGCCCTATCCACAGTTTTACCTTTCTGTACCCTGTGATTGCACTATATGGCCAAGTCAGACTTCCAGTGTTAGTGGATGGTATGTGGGGACTGACCGAGGCTGGGGTCACACAGGGGTAAGCACTACTTTTGTGCTATTTTAAAGAGGACACTGCGCTTGTTTTTGTTGAAAACCTTTTTGTCTAATTTTTCATTTTTTCATAATGTATGTTGTTCATTTTGTTATTCTCTACTTTTTAGAATCATATGAGTGTTGGATGATATTATCTCTCAACTTGCATATCCCTTGAAAAAGCGACACAGCGAAACATGTCGGGCTAGTATGCAACCATATCATCTGTCAAAACAAATATACACTCGTGTTCTGTCTGACCACTGTAATTGTATAGATATCGCAATATTTGTGAACTATGTATAATCTACATGATTTTAACTCTGAATGTTAAATAAAAAATTAGGTTTTTATAATTATTTCTTTGTTCATTCCTCTTGCACCGTTAAAATCCCTTCTTCTCTTTTTTGTGCTATTTATATTTATTCTCAGGGATGTGGTGCCTATCCAATTGGGTGTTTCACCACTAATCGGAACCAAACTTTTGCTATGTCATATGACCTCTTTCTTCATAGGGTCACACAATCTGGTAAGCTGCATCAGTGCTGGGACAAGGTCATCTAGCGTCCAGGGCGAACATGCCAAGGTGCAGCCCCACCCACCCAGTTTTATGCATGACCAATCATCTTACCCACACTTGATCATTATACCTACAGTCAGGTCCATACATATTCGGACATCAACACAATTCTAATCTTTTTGGCTCTCTACACCACCACAATGGATTTGAAATGAAATAAACAAGATGTGCTTTACCTGCAGACTTTCAGCTTTAATTTGAGGGTATTTACATCCAAATCAGGTGAACGGTGTAGGAATTACAACAGTTTGTATACGTGCCTCCCACTTTTTAAGGGACCAAAAGTAATGGGATAATTAGCTGCTCAGCTGTTCCATGGCCAGGTGTGTGCTATTCCCTCATTATCCCATTTACAAGGAGCAGATAAAAGGTCCGGAGTTCATTTCAAGTGTGCTATTTTCATTTGGAATCTGTTGCTGTCAACTCTGAATATGAGATCCAAAGAGCTGTCACTATCAATGAAGCAAGCCATCATTAGGCTGAAAAAACAAAACAAACCCATCAGAGAGATAGCAAACACATGTGGCCAAATCAACTGTTTGGAACATCCTTAAAAAGAAAGAACGCCTTGGTGAGCTCAGCTACACCAAAAGACCCGGAAGACCACGGAAAACAACTGTGGTGGATGACCGAAGAATTCTTTCACTGGTGAAGAAAACACCCTTTACAACAGTTGGCCAGATCAAGAACACTCTCCAGGAGGTGGGTGTATGTGTGTCAAAGTCAAAAATCAAGAGAAGACTTCACCAGAGTGAATACAGATTGTTCACCACAAGATGTAAAACCTTGGTGAGCCTCAAAAACAGGAAGGCCAGATTAGAGTTTGCCAAACAACATCTAAAAAAGCCTTCTGGAACAACATCCTATGGACAGATGAGACCAAGATCAACTTGTGCTAGAGTGATTGGAAGATAAGAGTATGGAAAAGGAAAGGAACTGCTCATGATCCAAAGCATACCACCTCATCAGTGAAGCATGGTGGTGGTAGTGTCATGGCGTGGGCATGTATGGCTGCCAATGGAACTGGTTCTCTTGTATTTATTGATGACGTGACTGCTGACAAAATTCTGAATTCTGTGTTTCGGGCAATATTATCTGCTCATATTCAGCAAAATGCTTCAGAACTCATTGGACGGTGCTTCACAGTGCAGTTGGACAATGACCCGAAGCATACTGCGAAAGCAACCAAAGACTTTTTTAAGGGAAAGAAGTGGAATGTTATGCAATGGCCAAGTCAATCACCTGACCTGAATCCGGTTGAGCATGCATTTCACTTGCTCATGGGGAAAACTGAAGGGAAAATGCCCCAAGAACAAGCAGGAACTGAAGACAGTTGCAGTAGAGGCCTGGCAGAGCATCACCAGGGATGAAACCCAGTGTCTGGTGATGTCTATGCATTCCAGATTTCAGGCTGTAATTGACTGCAAATGATTTGCAACCAAGTATTAAAACGTGAAAGTTTGATGGATGATTGTTAATCTGTCCCATTACTTTTGGTAGCTTAAAAAGTGGGAGGCACATATACAAACTGTTGTAATTCCTACACCGTTCACATGATTTGGATGTAAATGCCCTCAAATTAAAGCTGAAAGTCTCCGGTAAAGCACATCTTGTTTGTTTCACTTCAAATCCATTGTGGTGTTGTATAGAGCTAAAAAGATTAGAATTGTGTTGATGTCCCAATATTTATGGACTTGACTGTATGTATAGCATGCAGAGGTCAACATTTTTAAAATTACAAAGTGCAAGGGTGAGGAGCAAAAATAATGTACAGAGTGCAGCGATCAGGAGTGGATAAAGTACAGAGTGTACGGGTATGGTTTAGGTAATATTCAATGTGCAGAAGGAATGGGTAAACTGAGTACAGAGATAAGAATTATATACACCCTAGTGCAACGCAGTACCCCCCATGAGGAACTTCATACATACAGTATACACATACACAAACACTCAAATATATACATAAAGCCACCCATTTATGTTCCTGTCTGACCCAAGTGTCTTCTCTGACATTATCGTTCATAATAAAGTTTTAAATCCCAGGAAAATAAAAAAAATCCACCCTTGCAGTAGGGCCCCTGTACTGCATGGGTTAAATGCTTATTTAGTCTAGGGGCAGAGAATTAAGGTATACATACTTAAAGGCTAGGTTCACCTTTAATTCAAAAATAATATATGCACATATTTTTGCCAGCAAAAATATTCATTATTTTTTAAAACAGTAGTCTACAAAGTATTGCACCCATGATCAGCAGACCACATATACAATGTCAGGCTCCTGCACACACTGTCTAAAATCTTTTGACCATACCTCCACACAGGCTGTCATTTCAGATCTTTAGGCAGTGTGAATGAAATGGTGGGTGCGCTTCCAGTGCGCAGAGAGGGAAGGGGACCCTGAGGTATGGTACAATCAGCTTTAGTACTATATGGTTCTGACCATGTGGAATGGTCGGGTATCAGGAAGGTGGTGCGTACAGATGTAGTAAGCCCAATGTATACTGTGAGGGTGTGCAGCCCCGTATGATGGGTGCCTACTATGGATGAGGCTGGAGGGTCAGGATCTCTAGGAGAGTATCTAAAAAGTCATTAAATGTTCATTATATAAAGTTTTAAATCAGCCTCTGGGCTGTAGTCCATACTTCAATGACCACGGAGGCAGCCAGTGTAAAGGAGCTAGAAGGAGACTCTGTAAACACAAAAGGGAGAAGGACACTGCGCCTCTAAATGTAGAAGTATGGAAACAACTAAATCCGAAGAAAGAAAGGTACTCACAAAGGAATATAAAAACAGTGCTTTGTATCACATATTGATTCCGCTCAGTGTTCCTGTGGGTGTTCCGGCTCTGTGTGCGTCTCCTACTGTTGCTGATGCAGGTGGTGTCCCGCACTGGCTGCCTGGTGTCAGCTTGGAGAGCGCTGGAGGCACGGGAGATGGCCTCACTTCCGGATCTGGAGCAGGGGATGCAGCTTCATGTTCGAAGCATGCATGCTCCTTCTTCAGTCCATACTTGTGATGCCAGCACCGGGGAAAGGGGAGGGAGAGAACCGAGGGTTAGGGCAGCTGCATCGCTGGACCGTGGGACAGGTGAGTGTTTGTTTATTGAAAGTCAGCAGCTACACTTTTTGTAGCTACTGACTTTTAATAAACACAAAAATGACTGGAACTCCGCTTTAAGTTGGTACACATGCACAGGTTTTTTTGTTCAGATTGCTGTCTGATAGGTTCTTGCATCTACACAAGTGATGTGGATACAGGAATATGCAGGAACATTGTATTCTGACAGTGGGGACTCCCCACTGTCAGCATACACTGATTAGTGCTGCAGCCGATTGGCTGCAAGCCGCTGATTGCCCAAGGTTTTCCAGCAGTCCTGTTCGACAGAAGCTGATTTAATGATTGGCTTCTAATGGGGGGAGCTACACACAGACTGAAATTCAGCCGGTCCCTGCTGAACTGGACAAATCTCAATCTGTGTGTACCCAGCTTAGCCTTGTTCGTTGCTCCTGTAGGCTTCCTCCAGTGCTGTGACTGTCTCCCTTAACTTCTGTGTAAGTTACTGGCTTTGGTCATACTCCAGCCTCCTCATCATACTATACAGAGTTAATGTCCCTGTATGATATGTGATAATTTCAAGGCTTTGTGTGGAGGAAGAGAGCACTGGAGCTTGCCGGAACATGGAATAAGGTAAGAGAGTGTTTCTTCTCCTTCCCAAATGTAGACCCCTTTCACACAGGGGCCACACTGCTTTTGGGCCGCTAGCGGGGCGCTTTTAACTCCCATTAGCGGCCAAACAAAGGGTTAAAAGCGCCTGTGTTGTGGCGCTGCCGAATCGTTTTGCAGGCGCTCCGGCAGCGCTGCCCATTCATTACAATGGGCAGGATG
This sequence comes from Lithobates clamitans, assembly GCA_037952925.1. Lineage (NCBI taxonomy): Eukaryota > Metazoa > Chordata > Amphibia > Anura > Ranidae > Lithobates > Lithobates clamitans. The sequence goes on along the minus strand of JBBGZY010000519.1, from coordinate 1,049,688 downwards.
TTTTGGGAGCGATGTATACACCACTCCCAAACTGCCCCGAAGATGTGGCTTGCAGGACTTTTTTTCAGGTCCCACAAGTGCACCACCCCAGTGTGAAAGCACTCAGGCTTTCAGACTAAGGAGGCATGAGAGGCGCTTTTCAGGTGCTTTACAGGCGCTATTTTTAGTGCCAAAATGCATGAAAAACGCCTTCAGTGTGAAAAAGATCTTACAATGCAAGGATGGACTTGTTTTACTTTCCTGGAGTTGACTCTATTATGCAATCACATTTATTGCTGTTTATCAGGGTGGATAAAAATCTATGATTTTTTAAAAAGAAATCAAGAATAATATGATTTTTTTTTATTTAAATCTGATTTTTTTTAATTTAAATCGGATTATTTTTTGGAGATTTTTTATTAAATTTATTTTTAGTAAAATGCTTTTTGAGTAAAATCTTTACATTAATAATTGCATGAGGCTGTATATTCTGCAATATTTACATTTTTGGTAAACTCATTCTATGAATCCAAGCTCTGCAAGCTGAGATAACATGCACTGGCAATGTTATTGTTTTAATTAAATAAAAGAATTTAAGTAGTTCTCCAACTACGTTTGATTAACCTAAAATCGGTTCTGATATCGCTGTTTTACTAAACTGACAGCTTATTATTCTAAATAGGAAACCTTAATTTTGTTTGCAAATATTAAAGATTCTAACTACCAGCAAGAATAAGTCCTTACATTTAAAGAGCACCTGTCATTTCAGATCCATCATGGCAGCGCCTGTTAGTGGGCATCCACTCACCTGCTGCCGTCACCTCCCTCCCTCCCTTGTTGTATCACTTCCGCATCACCAGCCGTCCCATTAAAGTGAATGGAACTGTCGGTGAGTCAACAGTGGGTCAGAGGAGTAGCCGCTGTGGGACAGAGATGACAGTTGCTCTTTAAACATTATGATTTAAATCGAGTTGATTTAAATCAAGCCTTTTTACTAGGGATTTAAATCAAATCCACCCTACCTGTTATACTTAGATTTTTTAATAGGTTAAGAATTACTGGGACTTCTGAGGTGCTACATAGATGTATTCCATATACACATTATATCTTATTAAAAACGCTGTGTATGTGGAATACATCTATGTAGCACCTCAGAAGTCCCAGTATATTCCTAGCCTAATCAAGAAAGTCACTTTCTCTCTTAGTAAACCTGCCCTGCAAGGTGCAGGACAGGTTTACAAACAGCATAGTACAGGATGGAAGGCAGAGAAGGTCGGGAGTCGGGACTCATGGGGAGAAGATGCAGTCTGCCATCTGTCTCAAATCTTCACTCGGGGAGAGCTCTGGAGTGTGTTGGGCAGGAAACAGTGATAGTGGCTGCAGTGTAAACTTCTCTTCTTGCTCCTGCCACCTGTACTGGAGCTCTTGCTGTGAAAGCCCCGACTCAACCAGCCAAGAGGGAGAGGGAGTTTTCCTGTTGATGGATACATCACAGTTCTACTGTATGATATCCCACTTAAAGCGGAGTTTCTCTAAAAAAAAATTTTTAGATGTCAGCAGCTGCAAATACTGCAGCTGCTGACTTTTAAAATAAGGACACTCACCTGTCCCGGGGTCCAGCGATGTCGGCACCCGAGACCGAACCGTCCCTCGATCCTCGGGTGCTGCCGCCGCCATTCTCACTGAGGGAATCAGGAAGTGAAGCGTTGCGGCTTCACTGCCCGGTTCCCTACTGCGCATGCGCGAGTCGCGCTGCTTGTCTACACTGGTCCCTGTTGTGTTGTGGGAACTGTGTATTTCCCACAACACAACGGGGTGGGGGGGGGGGGGTTTGCAGCTAGCTGCAGCTAGCTATACCAGGAAGTGGGTGCAGATTCCTGTATTATACAGGTATCTGCACCCCCCTCCCCCCTGAAAGGTGCCAATTGTAACACCGGAGGGGGGGAGAAATCCGATGAGCGGAAGTTCCACTTTAGGGTGGAACTCCGCTTTAAGGGTTTAAGTATGCAAGCTACAGTGGAAAAGAAAGTTACTCACGTGATTCTGTTTAGTTTTTAAACTTGGTTTGGTTTAGTATAGGACAATATATTGTGTCTTACTGTTATGGACTTTATATATTCTATAGTACCTCTATTTTTTCTTGATCTTAATGCAACAAGATAATCTCAAATGTTAACATAGTTGCAGTTTGAAAGTATATTTCTCTGGGGATCAGACCTTGCCTGACTGGTACCTCTTTTATAAATAAATCCCTGATCATGAATATTTTTATGAATAAATTAAAAAAATACAAAACACATGATTCCACCATATATCAATTCAAATAATTGATATCAGCTAAGACCTATAGTCATCTAAATTAATTTGTATATACCTGAATCCAAGTCTTAAAATGGTTCTATTTGTTTCATTTAAGAATAGTCAGAAATCCTGACTAAATGGTATGATTTGGTGTTGTTCTTTTTTTTCTGCTTCTTCTATTGATTTGCTCTGATTTTTGTATTTATTCCCAATAACAATGTTCAATATTGAATTTCATTTATAAGGGATAATAGTGAGACCTGTTTTTGATCCCCAGGGAGTTGTATTTATATATCTTAGAATGCAGCATTTGGGGTATTACATCAATGACAGCACCATGTAATGCCCAGCATGGTGTCATTTTATTCCTTGGCTGCGCAAAGCATAAATAGGATCCCGGAAGTATATACCGGTATTTCCTGCAGTCACTTTTTATATTTAATGACTTTATGTACATTTTATTTAGAAAATACCAAGGCGGAATATTCATTTTTGAGTGTGTACACTTTATAAAGATACTTTTAATATGGTTCAATGTGTTTTGTAACACGCTCTTATACATTCTAAATTGCCGCATAATAGATATAATACCTTTCCAATATAAAGTTCTTTGTAGCTCATTTGCCACCATTTGCTGGACCATTTATCCAGTGTAACCTTACAAACTATCCACTGAATACTAATTTCAGTTTAATGGAACTCTCATACACAGCCAAAGCAATTTCCCCAAATGGCACTTTATATCCTGTCACACTGTGCCGAACTGCAGGAATTGACATTTTAGTGCATATGGCAATATCAAGGATAAACAGTAACAATCTGTCTGTTAACACCAATTTTATATGGCTAATCAAAATGGTTGCTCCAAGCAGATACTACATTATTTAAAGCTTGCATCTTTGACTATCACAGGTTGTCATTAATTAACTTAATATGTTTGCTTCTCTTTTATGATAGTAAATTCTACAATGTAGGTCCAAATGGATTAGGCAACCAGTTACAAACTGCAGCCAGTGTTGTTGTGTTTACAACTTTTATATATTTAACCTTCTGATTTGTCATATTTAATCCTCTGATAAAGTGACAATTGTTCAATGTTTGAAATGATGGAGTTTTTTTTCAGTCAAATTTCTCCCAGTTGCCCATGAGTAATACTAAAAACATAAAGCAACTGAAAAAGAAACACATTCATATAAATATAATTTTAAAAAGTCAAAATTACATGTCTGTTTCAGTTTTATTAAGTTCATTTATGCAAAATTGTTAAATTCTTTAGTGACTTACAAAGTGCATCTATTTGAATCACTCACTAATTGCATTCTAATGACCTTCCATATCGGGCCTATTCTGGAACTCTTCTCCTTCATGTAAAAATCATCATTTTTTTTTGCTAGAAAACTACTCAGAACCCCCAAACAGTGTATATGTTTTTAGCAGAGAACCTAGGGAATTAAATGGCGGTCATTGCAACTTTTTATGTCACACAGTATTTGCACAGCAATTTTTCAAACGCGTTTGTTTTGGAAAAAAAACAGTTTCATAAATAAAAAATAAAAAACCATAAAGGGTAGCCCATTTTTTTTGTATAATGTAAAAGATGATGTTATGCCGAGTAAATAGATACCTAACATGTCACGCTTTAAAATTGCACACACTAGTTGATAGGCGCCAAACTTTGGTACTTAAAAATCTCCATAGGCGACATTTAATTTATTTTTACAGGTTACCACAGAAGGTCTTGGGCAAGAATTGTTGCTCTTACTCTAACGTTTGCATGGTTTGAATGCCGTTTACGTATGTGGGTGGCTTCTGCATGCAGGGACACGGGCACTTTAATTTTTATTGTTCATTTTATTTTTATTTTTTTATATTTACACCTTCCCTTTCATTTTTTTTGGATCACTTTTATTCCTATTACATGGAATGTAAACATCTCTTGTAATAGGAATAGGGCATGACAGGTCTTCTTTATTGAGAGATCTGGGGTCTATAAGTCCCAACATCTCTCCTCTAGGCAGAAAAGGCTGAGATTTAAAAAAAAAAAAAAAAAATGATCTCGGTCTTTCCAGCCGAGTACACGGCAGTATTTTCATAGTTACATAGTTACATAGTTAGTCAGGTTGAAAAAAAACACAAGTCTATCCAGTTCAACCATAAAAAAATAAATAAATAAAATAAAAAATATCGTACAATCCAATATACCCAATTCTATACTCACAGTTGATCCAGAGGAAGGCAAAAAACCCCAGCAGAGCATGCTCCAATTACAGCGGGGGAAAAAATTCCTTCCTGATCCCCCAAGAGGCAATTGGATTTTCCCTGGATCAACTTTACCTATAAATGTTAGTACCCGGTTATATTATGTACATTTAGGAAAGTATCCAGGCCTTTCTTAAAGCAATCTACTAGCTAGCCAGAACCACCTCTGGAGGGAGTCTATTCCACATTTTCACAGCTCTTACTGTGAAGAAACCTTTCCGTATTTGGAAAAGAAATCTCTTTTCCTCTAGACGTAAAGAGTGCCCCCCGTGTCCCCTGTGTTGACTGTAAAGTGAATAACTCAACACCAAGTTCGCTATATGGACCCCTTATATATTTGAACATGTTGATCATATCCTCCCTTATTCTCCTCTTCTCAAGAGTGAATAAATTCAGTTCCTCTAATCTTTCCTCATAACTGAGTTCCTCCATGCCTCTTATCAGTTTGGTTGCCCTTCTCTGCACTTTCTCCAGTTCCCTGATATCCTTTTTGAGAACTGGTGCCCAAAACTGAACTGCATATTCCAGATGAGGTCCTACTAATGATTTGCAAAATTATATCCCTCTCTCTGGAGTCCACACCTCTCTTAATACAAGAAAGGACTTTGCTCGCTTTGGAAACCGCAGCTTGGCATTGCTTGCTATTATTGAGCTTATGATCTACCAAAAGCCCCAGATCCTTCTCCACTATGGATTCCCCCAGTTGTACTCCCCCTAGCATGTATGATGCATGCATATTCTTAGCCCCCAAGTACATAACTTTAAATTTCTCAACATTAAACCTCATCTGCCACATAGTCGCCCAATTAGACAGTGCATTGAGGTCGGCTTGTAAATTGGAGACATCCTATAAGGACGTTATTCCACTGCATAGCTTGGTGTCATCTGCAAAGACAGAAATGTTACTTTTGATCCCAGACCCAATATCATTTATGAAGTTATTAAAAAGTAAGGGTCCCAGCACTGAACCTTGGGGTACACCGCTGATAACCTTAGACCATTCAGAGTAAGAATCATTACCCACTACTCTCTGAATTCTGTCTTTTATCCAGTTTTCTATCCATTTACAAACTGATCTTTCCGAGCTTGTAGACTTTACCTTACACATGAACCGTGTGTGTGGAACTATATCAAATGCTTTTGAAAAAAGTATACCATGTCCACCGCCACGCCTCTGTCCAAGGTTTTACTTTCCTCTTCATAAAAAGAAATCAGGTTTGTCTGACAACTTCTGTGAATCATGAATACTTGCTATCTGTTGCTTAAAATGTTTTTTCCCAGCAAGAATGGTCTTTTATTAAATACTCCAGTATCATCCCAACTATATAAGTTAAACTAACAGGTCTATAGTTACTTGGTAAGACTTTGTTCCCTTTTTAAATATAGGCACCACATTCGCCTTGCGCCAATCCAGTGATACTATTCCCGTCATTAGTAAGTCCCTAAAAATTAGATACAATGGCTTTGAAATTACAGAGCTCAATTCTTTTAGGATCAGTGGGTGGATGCCATCAGGTAAAGGTGCTTTATCCACCTTTATTCTGTCTAAATATTTCTGGACCATATCACTTTTGAGCCATTGTGGATCATTTGGGGCTGTGTCAATACCACCCCCATTATGGACATGAGTTCCCCCATGCTCTTTTGTATACACAGAGCTTAAGAAAGTATTTTATAAACTAACCTTCTCTTGGTCCCCAGTCACCCACTCTAGATTATTTTGTAAATGGCCTACATGTTCAGACCTGACCTTTTTACAATTATATATTTGAAGAATTTTTTGGAGTTTGTCCTACTATCTCTTGCAATCCGTCGTTCGTTTAGAATTTTTGCATCCTTGATTTCCTTTTACATATTCTGTTAAATTCTTTGTAACATTTAAACGACACTAGTGTTCCTTCATTTTTATATTTTTTTAAAGCTCTTTTCTTATTGTTTATAGCTTTTTCAACTTTGACCGTGAGCCACATAGGTTTTATTTTTAGCCTTTTAAACGTATTGTTAATGGGAATATACTTTGCAGTCAGGTCCCAAACAGTCTTTTTGAAGAATTCTTATTTCTGTTCTGTGTTTATCGATACCAATATTCCCTCCTAGTCCAAGTATTTACAACTGCCAGGCCGAGCGTAACATCATAACATCACGGCTGGGCCTTCAAAGATCATAGAGACTGCCGGGGACCATCTGGTCAACGGTATTCTCTATGGTGAACTTCTGGCACTGATGGATTGCTTCTCCTGTTCGCTGATTGCACGGGCGAGCCAGTAGAAGCACCGGAGGGTGGCGGGGGGGCGTCCCATCCCACTGCCTGTAAGAATGATCAAGCGGCTGAACTGCCACTATGATTGTTCTTACGGTGCAGGGAATTGCCAGCTGAAAAAGATGATATCTGAATAATGCCTGCAGGCATCAATCAAATATCCCAACTCAAAATCCAGGACGTCATATGACAGTGTCACGTACCTTTTAGGTTTTGAGCCTGAAGTGCAGAGAAAGACCCCCCTTACAGCTCCCACTCCCGTTCCCCTGGAATGGAGACAGAAGGCCAGGAGTGAGGAGTGGTATGGGTGCCTGGCAGGATCAACAGTCACCGGAAGTTCAGGAGTGGTGGCACCCTCCGGAACCTGAAGCTTGAAGAGGAGACTGGAGACTGGAATGCAGAGAGGACCAGGAACCACAGCAGGTAAGTAAGCAGGACTGCAGAGCTGGACTGGAACCGGAACAAGCAGTAGGTAATAGGCTGGTACGCTGGGCTGGAACCAGAAACAAGCAGCAGGTAGTAGACTGGAACGCTGGACTGGATCCAGGAACAAGCAGCAGCTAGTAGCCTGGAACGCTGAACTGGAACCAGGAACAAGCAGCGGGTAGTAGGCTGGAACGCCGGAATGGAACCAGGAATAAGCAGCAGGTAGTAGTCTAGAACACTGGACTGGAACCAGGAACAAAGCAGCAGGTATTAGTCTGGATCGCTGGACTGGAACCAGGAACAAGCAGCAGGTAGTAGACTGGAACGCTGGACTGGAACCAGGAATAAGCAGCAGGTAGTAGTCTGGAACGCTGGACTGGAACCAGGAACAAGCAGCAGGTAAACAGACTGGATACTGGTATCAGACAGAGGGATGGTCAAACAAGCTGGAGGTCGGTATCGGTCGAGCAGCAAAGGTACCAGGGATTACACAGAGGCATGGTCAGGCAAGCCCAGAGGGTCTGGTGCAGGCGGATAGCAGGATAGTCTAACAGGAAGCCGGGTCAGATAGCAGAGTACACAGGTCAGATCAGGTTAAGGCACACGGAACGCTGTAGAGCAGACAGCGGGGATTGAGTGTGACAGGCCAGTTTAAATAGCCCGCCTGGCATTAGCGGGAGTGTGCGCGCGTGCCCGTGCGTGACAGCATCCGTGAACGCGCGCGCATGCGCAGTGGAACCCGTGGCCGTGTTCCTGTGCATCTGGATCGCCGATTACTGGCAGGATCTTCATGACATTGCCCCCCCCCCAAGGGGCAGCCTCCGGATGCCCCTTTGAAGAAATTTCTCTGGATGGGATCTTTTAAAAGATTGCAACAAATCTTCAGCATGAATATTGTCCTCAGGTTCCCAAGAATTTTCTTCTGGGCCAAACCCCCTCCATTTTATCAGAAACTGATTTTGGTTACCTCTTTTCCTATGGTCCATGATAGCCTCCACCTTGAATTCCTCCTCCCCATCTACCAAAATTGGATCAGGAGGATCCGCACTTCGGCCTGGAAATGGATTAGAAATAGAGGGTCTGAGCAGGGACACATGAAATACTGGATGCACTCTTATGCCCCGTACACACGGTCGGATTTTCCGATGGACAATGTCCGATCGGAACGTGTTATCGGAAATTTCGACCGTGTGTGGGCGCCATCGGACATTTTCCATCGGATTTTCCGACACACAAAGTTGGACAGCAGGAGATAAAATTTTCCGCCTTTTGGATTTTCAGCCTTTTTTTTGCTTTAATGTTTGGATTTTTTCCAAGGCTGATCTTTGTTCAATATTATTTTTATTTTTACTCCAGAATATTTTTGGTTGTGTTTTGTGTGTCAAATTACCCCAACACCATTAATATCTTTTATTATTTAATCTCCAGGAGATTGTTTGTTGTTGGTGACCCTTGTTCATTTCACATTGTATATTTGAAATGTACCTGAATCCTCACAAACAAGCTGTCATTTTTGAAGTAAAACACATAGGAGAGTATAATTCAAAACAAAAATCCTTTATTAAGGGATCAGAACCAAACAAAGAGGAAGGCAGCACTGGATTAACATGAGAAATTAGCGAAGCCTGGGACCCCCACGGCAGACATCAATTCTTCAACATCAAAATTGGTGGCCTGAGGAGTCCATATGTAAGGGAGGGCAGTCTGGTCCGGGATTCACAGAGACTCGAATGGCAGCAGATGACATCAGTGTCCCCAGGCTGTGGTACCACAAGAGGCTGCATTTTTTGGCCGACCAGACTGGACCCAGGGCAATCACTGTCTAGCCTTCCTTCCACGCTTCCTTCCGGGCTGTGGCTGTGCAGTTGGAGATGTGGCAGGAGGAGGAGTAGGACCTGGAGGAGGAGGAGGAGGAGGACTGGGAGGACCTGGAGGAGGACTGGGAGGACCTGGAGGAGGACTGGGAGGACCTGGAGGAGAGGGAGGAGGAGGAGGACCATCCCAAAGCTGTGTGTGAGGTGTAATTTGGCCCCTCATACCTTTCTCCAGAGCCTCTGATATGAGGGCCTGACACATGGATTTTTGGCCCTCCTCCATCCTCTGCATTTTATATGCTATGAATGCAGCAATGTTCTCCTGCATGGTGTGTGGTGCTCCCAGGACCTCTGTAGCCCTCTAAAAGAATCTGATAGCTGCCTCCTCTAGGGCACTCGTCCTACTGCCACTTTCTGTTTTCAGGGGGGGTGGAGGGACCTTGATATCAGCCAGCCGGCTCGGCCCGGCCACCTCCTGGCTGAGACTTCCCTGTGTATGAAAAAGGGACATGGTTGTAATGTTTTGCATCATCAATCACAATCCTAAATTAGTACTCCCAAATAACATCTAGTTAACATCATTGATTGTACAAGCAGAAATATTTAGAGGAATGCTATACCTGGCTCAATCTGGGCTCCTCCACATATCGCCTGGAAGGCCCAGGTTGGGCGTCAGAAGCCTCAGCCGGGGGGGAAGGAAGCGTGGAAGGAAGACAGGAGAGGGATGGCCTGGGTTCAGTTTGGCCTGCCAGAAAGTGCAGCCTGTCGTAGTACAACATCCTCGGGACATAGATGTCATCTGCTGCTCCGGATCTCTGTGAATCCAGGACTTTCTTGCGCTCCCTCAGATATGTGCTCCTCAGGCAACCAATTAATATCTTTAAATAAGTGATGTCTGCCGTGGGGATCACCTGCTTCACAATTTCACACAATTGCTCCAGTGCTGCCTTCCTCTTTGCTTGGTTCTTGAAATGGGGGTGGGTAATCTCCCACAGACAGGGCAGCTCACTTAGCATATCAATGAATAGTGACATGAAGTCAGTATCTCTCATTAAGATATCCATGTTCACTGCAAGACACAACACAAGACAAAGCCTAATGTCAGACAAAACTCTCCTAATCTTGTTACAATATAGGCCTCAATCTAGAAGCAGTATAGGTACAAGTTTGTCTCTTACCTTCGTTCTTACGATCGGCGCGTCCAATGCTCCTTCCTCCGCTCACAGATCGTACGTAATACGCACGCGTGTTACGCTTTATACACACTGCGCATGCGTGTAACTCCGCCTGCCCCTGACGTTCTTTCTAGTCTATTCTCTGCCCCTTTTCGTTCTGCGCAGTGGGGGAAGAGCATGATGGCGGAGTTACAACAGGTGCGTGATAATAATTCTAACAACGAGGAGGAGGAGGAGGAAAGCCCGGATCCAGGCACGTCCCTATCCAGAAGGAGACGTTTTAAGGCCACAAATATGTCGTTTGGGGAGATGTTGGAGATGGTCGACATCATAAAGAAGTCCGACTATGACGGAAAATATGGGCCTTACCCCCACCCCAACATCAGAAAGGCCAAGATCATGGCGAAAGTGGTCAGGAGTCTGGAGAGGAATTTCGGGGTACGAAGATCAAAAGATCAGCTCAGGAAGCGGTGGTCGGACCTGAAGTTGAGAGAGCCAGAGCAGTACCGAAAGATCCGGAGAATGCTGCAAAAAAGTAAGTAGTTGTGCTGTGTTCCTATTCTTTCTGTCTTTATTCCGTTTGTTCTGCTCCATATGCTTTTAGTAATTGTAACATTTAAAAAGGTCAACTTTAATGTTCATGGGCCCATTATTCGTTCGTATCAAACATTTTTCTTTCGGCCTCTAGAACACCATTGTTTAGGCCATATGCATTTTCACACATTTTTGGGGGCCTACTTGGATGCCAAATATTTGTTTGTGTAGATGGGTTTGTTACTAGAATGAAATGCCAACTAGATTGTGTGTAAGGAGAGGACACTGAGCAGCTGTTTTCACATCTGGACACTGGAGCACTAGTGTGGGACACAAGAACACCATTTTTATTAGGGGGGGCACACAGGTGCTCCAGTGTATACTATAGGGGGGGCTACATCTGTGAAGCTTGTACTAAACAGGTAAAGTATTGCAGATTGATGAAGGGCAATAAAAAAATTACATCTTGGAACTCTGCTAAAATAGACAATTGTACCCCACTTCCAAGCAATGTTTCCTATTTCTAGTTCTGCCATCAAATATCTGTGTGCTAATTATACCATTTTTGTTTTACATAGGGGAGAAAAGACTCGGAGGACACCCCTCATCCGAGGAGACCAGAGCCCCCCCCCCCCTCTGGAAGAAGGGGAAATACCAACACAAGAAGCTGAGCAGGAGGAAGAAGAAGATGTGGTGGAGATTGGCACCACAACAGGTGAGTGTCTGCGACCACAGGCTCAGGTAAAAGAGATGGATGGTGGCAGATTTTTGAGACCTTTTTTTTTTGTTCTTTATCTCTTTTTAGGTGATCGTGATCCAGAACGCTTTACATCTGAAAGTGCCCAGATACTGATCGGGGAGATCATGAGGTGTAATCTCCAATTGCAAAACATCCAGCAACAAATCAGTGATGTTATTAAAAAAAATAATAACATCATTGATGTTTTGGGACGAATTTAAACCCCACAAAATCACCTGTTTTATCTTACTAAAATGTTTACAATGTTTAGAAAAGCCAAATTTGGAGGATGCACACAGTGTGCCAACATGTGCTATCTGCCATCACGGGAGATCAATGGACGCGTTTTGGGGGTGCAACCCCTTCCTCAATTATAAAGTAGCGTTGAGGAAGGGCTTGCTCCCCCAAAACACGTCCCTTGATCCCCCGTGATGGCAGATAGCACATGTTGACATTCGTAAATTGGTGTGCATCTTCCAAATTTGGCTTTTCCAGGGGTGATTTCCCCCCATCTGAACGCTATATCAAACACAGTTCCTAAATACTGATGTCTGATATAGCCTTCAGGTTTTACCTAATGTGAACTTTGTAAGTTCAAGTTTTTTGGCTTTCTTGTTGGTTTTACACAGGCCTGTTTTATCTGAAATGGATATTTCGATTTTTGATAATGCCCCCCCCCCCAAAATTGTTATACAACAAACATGTTGGTTTGTTTTAAAAACCTTTGGTAAATACACATGTGATTGTGCAGGTATAAATAAGTGCCTTACTCAAGAATGTGTGGATTATTGTCTCAACACTACAACACTTTTGGGGTGATGTAATAGCTGTTTTATGCAAAAATGGGGGTTATTTCCTAAGGGCAAATACACTTTGCACTACAAGTGCAGGTTCAGTGCAGTTGCAAGTGCACTTGTAGTGAAATGTGTTTTGGCATTTAGGAAGTACCAGCCAACACTATTTTTTATAAGGTTACCCAATCACGACATTTTTTGCACTCAACACATTTCTGTCAGGGTCAGCTAAAACAAACACAAGCAGTAAATGTCCACCAAGAATTTCTTTTGGTTGTTTTTTATTTGAAAAAGGTGTCACAGATTGTCTGGCATATTGATAGCCCCACTACCCGCAAAGAACTCCAGGTAGCGTAACCGGACATCACGGGCATTCAGGGAGGGCAAGCCAGAACGGCCACTTTCAAGCGCTGTCATTGTTGATGTATTTGGGATTCCGGCCTCAGGCCCAACTGAGCCAGCATAGTTGGCTGAATGTTTTCTTAAAAAATTATGGAGAACACAGCAGGCAAGTATTATATGGTTCAGTTTATACTCCGCCATATGGATGGGTGTCAGAAATAATCGGAACCGGCTGGCCAGGATTCCAAATGTGTTCTCCACCACTCTTCGGGCTCTGGCCAGCCGGTAATTAAAAACCCTCTGTTCCGGGGTGAGGGTCCTCATCGGGAATGGCCGCATCAGGTGGTCCCCCAGCGCAAACGCTTCATCAGCAACGAACACAAATAGGAGACCTTCAACATTGTCCTCTGGAGGTGGCAAGTCCAAGCTGCCATTCTGGAGACGCCTGTAGAACTCCGTCTGGGCGATCACTCCACCATCGGACATCCGGCCATTCTTCCCCACGTCCACATACAAGAACTCGTAATTAGCCGACACCACCGCCAACATCACTATACTATTAAACCCCTTGTAATTATAATAGTACGACCCCGAGTTGGGTGGTGGGACGATGTGGACGTGTTTCCCATCAATTGCCCCGCCGCAGTTAGGAAACTCCCACCGCTGGGCAAAGTGGGAGGCCACAGTCTGCCATTCCTGTGGCGTTGAAGGAAACTGTTGATGAAAAAAAAATAAACATTACTATTTTTTCACAGAAACCTGGCAAGCAGATTAGACACAAACATTCTGGGGCAACCTCCAGATAGCATTTATTAAGGGGAATTTAACAACAACAAAGTATAAGGTACACCTATCATATTCCCCCTCCCCCCTCATGGGCCATTTCTAACATTATAGGGGGGGGAAACTCTTGGACAGGTAACCCTCTTCACTTCATTGAGAGATGAATGCCTAAATACAGGGTATTACTTGGAACAGCCCCTCCTTAGTTACACTATTGGCAGACCACTGGACAGGTAAGAAGTGTCTGAATACAAAGATATAAATACACATTGTACACATTTGAGGACATTTGGATATTCTGCTATTACCTATCAAGATAATAATAGGATACAAAAACTTAAAACAGTTCCATTGGAAAGTATACAGGCAGGCCCTTGCACTACATGCTTTGGGGAATTCACTCATAAATCTGACCAGTAAAGAGGTGGGTATAGTGTGTATGGGTTTGGCAAAGTTAGCAGATAGATGATTAAGGATAGATAGAGAATTGGGATCAGCTGACTTAGCAGTTGGGGGGAGGGTTACCAAAAATTTGGGGACACCACAAAAAAAGCCTCTGGCACTCTGCCTGAATTTAAATCAAAAATAACATTTCCAAATATTTTAGGGGGTGTTTGGTGTAAAGCACTACTATAGAGCTGATAAAATACATTGTTAAGTGACTACATGAGGTGAATATAGGGCAGGAGACACCATGCTGGAGAGGTTAGTGAAGGGCAAATATGTATGAAGGGCATAAAACAATAATTACATAAAAATCCAGCATGCATGAGGACAAAGGGGACATTCACAGCATATTACAATCATGGTAATTAGGGAATGAGGAAAGAAATACAATATATTAGCAAACATTCAATACAATAAAATGTGATATAAATGGATAAAAATCTTACCTTCATATATTCCTTCTGCAGGACCTGGATGATGGCAGAACAGGTCTCTGGGATAATGATCCCCAGAGCCTGGGGGGAGATGCCTGTCGAGAACTTGAGGTCCTGCAGGCTTCTCCCTGTGGCCAAATACCGCAAGGTAGCAATCAGCCTTTGCTCCGCAGTGATGGCTTGCCTCATGCAGGTATCCTGCCTGCTGATATAGGGGGTCAGCGAAGCCAACAAATGGTGAAACACGGGGTCCGTCATCCTGAGAAAGTTCCTGAAATCATCAGGATTATTCTCACGGATCTCACGGAGCAAAGGCATATGACAGAACTGGTCAGGCTGAAGCAACCAATTCTTGGTCCATGAACTCCTCCCCACCCTGTTCATGGACTGGACTTGTGTCAAGGTCAGGACCCCAACACCAAGCCCCCGCACAGCACGAACTCTACGAGGAGTACGCATACGAAACATGGCTAGAAAACGGTCGGCTGCTCAGAACGAAGTAACAGAACGCACTGAAGAACAGCAAGGCCTGTGAAGAGCGACCTGAAAACCAGTAACGAACGAACAAGAATACAATGACTCCTTAAAGTCACGCGGAACTTGCTTGCACGCACTGAAGAGCAGATACAAACCCACAAGCACAAACTGAACGGCAGAAAACGATCTGAAAGCCACGAGTCTGAAAAAGCGCGAATCGTCTCTCACCAAACTTTTACTAACACGAGATTAGCAAAAGGAGCCCAAAGGGTGCCGCGCTTGGTTCTGAAGCGGCCTTTTCTAGTCTCGTCGTACGTTGTGTACGTGACCGCGTGGTTGTCGATCGGAAATTCCGACAACTTTGTGCGACCGTGTGTAGGCAAAACAAGTTTGAGCCAACATCCGTTGGAAAAAATCAGAGGATTTTGTTGTCGGAATGTCCGATCAATGTCCGACCGTGTGTACGGGGCATTAGTGTATCCGGGAGTTCAAGAAACTTGGGACCTAATTTCTTTGAAGGGCAAGCCATCCTGAGATTTACTATAGATAACCATACCTGGTCCCTGGGTGTAAGTAATAGCTGACCTTGCCACTTCTTATCGAAGATTGCTTTATTATATTCCTGGGTCCTGGTCATGGTCTCCTGTAAAACTTGGTTGTTGGAAGTAAAGAAGTCCAGCCTCTCCTGAACTGTGGGTACTGTGCACTCTGGAAGAGAATTAGGCAAAAATGAGGGGTGGAAACCATAATTCGCAAAAAATGTAGTTGGTTTGATAGCGGAATTAATAGAATTGTTGTAGGCGAATTCAGCCAATGGGAGAACAGAAATCCAATCATCTTGGGCAAAAGAAGAAAAACAGCGTAAATATTGTTCAAGAGTCTGGTTTGTTCTCTCTGTTTGCCCATTAGTCTGGGAATGATAAGCAGATGAAAATGAGAGCTCAATGTTCAGTGTTTTGCACAGAGACCTCCAGAATTGGAAGGTAAACTTTACCCCCCGATCTGAAACGATATTAACTGGTACCCCATGGAGCCTGATGACTTCTTGAATGCCTGTGCCGTTTCTGTAGCTGAGGGAGTGCCCTTCACTGGGACAAAGTGGGCCATCTTCGACAACCGGTCTACTTGACCGGTCTACTTGACAAAAATTGAGGTGAAGCCCCCAGCCGGAGGTAATTCCACAATAAAGTCTAAAGAAAGCATTTTCCAAGGCCTGTCTGGGACAGGCAATGGTTTTAGCAATCCCCATGCCTTGGTTCTGTGCCCCTTGTTCCTGATACAGGTGGTACAGGACTTAACAAATTTCCTACAGTCTTTGCGTAACTGAGGCCACCAGAAGGTACGCTGTACCAAATCGGTGGTCTTAGCTACGCCAAAATGCCCAGCCAAAGCGTGATCATGACAGAGTTCTAGTACAGAAACTCGTAGTGTTTCAGGTATAAAGATCCTATTCTCGTGCCACAGTAACCCATCCTTAACTTGGAGTTCTGACCTAATGGAAGATCCCAATTCCGCGGAAGCCTGCTTAATCTGGGAAAGCAAGTCTCCCTGAAGTAAAAGAAAATTCCCCAGTGACAGAATGGTGTCCGGAGGGAAAACCTCTTGGGACTTGTGAAACATCCTGGATAGGGCATCAGGTTTGGTATTTTTGGAGCCAGGGTGGTAAGTGACATGAAAGGAGAACCTGGAGAAAAAGAGAGTCCACCTGGCTTGACGTGGCTTCAACCTTTTTGCAGATCTCAAATACTCCAGGTTCTTATGATTTGTAAAAATTAAGACTGGATGAGCGGCACCCTCCAGCAGATAGCGCCACTCCTCCAATGCTGACTTGATTGCCAACAACTCTCTGTCCCCTACATCATAATTTCTCTCTGCCGTGGACAATTTACGAGAGAAGAAGGCCACAGGATATAACAGAGCCTTAGTTCCCTGTCTTTGGGACAACACTGCCCCTACTGCGATTTCAGATGTGTCCACTTCTAATATGAACGGCAGAGAGGAATCTGGATGCTTTGGTATGGAAGTAAAAAGGCCCTTGAGAGTCTCAAAAGCCTTTTGGGCTTCAGCAGATCAGTGGAAGCGTGTACCTTGTTTAGTTAACTGTGTGATGGGTGTGATGATAGCTGAGAACGCCTTAATAAATTTATGGTAAAAATTAGCAAATCCAACGAATCGCTGGATTCCCTTCTTGTCTGTCGGGACTGGCCAATCTGAAAATCTGCAGCGACCTTTTGAGGGTCCATCTTAATGCCTCCACTGGAAATGATTAACCCCAAAAATGGAATACTTTCCTGTTCAAATTCACACTTCTCAGCCTTTGCATATAGACCGTGTTGTCGAAGCTGGCCCAACACACTTCTGACGTGCCTGCGGAGGGATTCAAGGGAACAAGAAAAAATTAATATGTCGTCTAAAAAGACGATAACAAACAAATCTAGGAAGTCTCGTAAAACATTATTGATGAAGTACTGAAATGTAGCAGGGGCATTGCACAGACCGAAAGGCATCACTAGGTACTCAAAATGTCCATAACGGGTACGAAAGGCGGTCTTCCATTCGTCTCCGTCCCTAATACGAACTAAATTGTAGGTTCCGCGGAGGTCAAGCTTAGTGAATATGGTAGCCGTCCCAAGTCTTTGGAACAACTCTGGTACCAGAGGAAGAGGGTAACGTTTTTTTACAGTGATTTTATTTTGTTCACGGTAATCCACACATGGTCTGAGGGTCTTATCTTTCTTCTGTACAAAGAAGATGCCTGCACCTGCTGGGGACGTGGACGGACGAATGAAGCCTTTCTTTAGGTTCTCATCGATATATTCCTTTAAAGCCCCTTGTTCTACTTCAGTCAAAGGGAAGATTCTTCCAAAAGGAATCTCAGCACCGGGAAGTAATTGGATAGGACAGTTATAGTCCCGGTGAGGGGGTAAGACCTCTGCCCCCTGCTTGCTGAATACATCTAAGAAATCATGATAGGCAGAAGGGATGGAGAGGTGTAGACTAGGGTCTGTATCTAGGCAGAGCAAGGTAGGGTTCTCCTGAGCATTCTGAAGTCTGCAAGACTGTTGGCAATATGCAGAAGAAAAGGTAACTTCACCTGTGATCCAATTAATGTCAGGATTGTGAGCCTGTAACCATGGCATGCCGAGGATTATGGGAAACAGGGGTGAGGTGATGATATCCAGGCGTAGCAGTTCTTGATGAGAATTGGAGATGGAGTTGGGTATTGGAACATTCTCTTGGGTAACAGGTCCAGATTTAATGGCGGTGCCATTGGCTAGATGGATGGAAAGTCCATGGGACAACAAAGGTATCTGGTGTTGGGTAGCAAAAAGAGAATCCATGAAACAACTGCAAGCTCCAGAGTCAATAATGGCGGTTATTTGCAGAGTCTCTCCTGGAAGCTGTAACAGGATAGAGAGAGCAAGGTGAGTAGTATTCTTAGCCAGAGGTGCAACATAGTCAGTGGACAGGGATAGGCACTTACGGAGTTTAAGGGGACAGTTCCTGACATAGTGCCCAGGTTCCCCGCAATACAGGCACAGATTATTCACTCGACGACGTTGTCGTTCCTCCTGGGTAAGAGAAGGCTGCAGGACCCCTAATTGCATTGGCTCAGGTTGGTTAAACGTGGAGGTAGGTGGTGTTGGTGACGTATGATGAAGAACTTTAGGGGTAACCCAAGTTGGCCGAGAAGATCCCATAGCTCTCTCAGTCCTACGTTCTCTTAGGCATCGATCGATCTGGATGGCTAGATCGATCAAGGCATTTAAAGTCTGTGGTGTACCCACCCTGGCCAATTCATCTTTCAGAGAGTCAGAGAGTCCCATCCGAAACTGATAGCGGAGTGCCGCATCATTCCAATTTGTGTCCGCACTCCACTTTCTGAATTCAGCCACATAGTCCTCTGCTGCCCTGCGACCCTGTTGAAGGGTGTGCAAAGCCGCCTCTGCAGTCACGGAAAGCTGGGGGTCATCGTACAGCTGACCCAATGCGTCAAAGAAGGTGGAGAGATTGGTCAGGGATACGTCCTTTTGCTCCAAGAGGCGATGGGCCCAGGTTTGGGGGTCACCAGAAAGCAGAGAAATTATGTAGCCCACTTTGGTAGGCTAAAGGGAAATAGTACGTGGCTGAAGAGCAAAGAATAATTCACAGGAGTTGCGGAAGGCCCTGAATTTATGGCCATTCCCGGAGAAACGTTCAGGCATCAGGACTTTGGGTTCTGGAGGGAGCATCACCACCGTTGAGGAAGGCCGACTGAAGGAGCAGGAGCAGAAGGAACTCCCTAGACCCCAATGGGATTAGATAAGGTTAGCACTCGTTCCTCCAGCCTGGTGTATCCTTGCTGCAGATTCTTGACTGCTTCAGTCAATCCTGCCAGGTGTGCACAAAGTTCCTCCATGGGAGAAGTTCCCTGCTCAGGCTCAGACATGGCTGTCTGCTACTGTCACGTACCTGGTAGGTTTTGAGCCTGAAGTGCAGAGAAACACCTCCCTTACAGCTCCCACTCCCGTTCCCCTGGAATGGAGGCAGAGGGCCAGGAGTGAGGAGTGATATGGGTGCCTGGCAGGATCAACAGTCACCGGAAGTTCAGGAGTGGTGGCACCCTCTGGAACCTGAAGCTTGAAGAGGAGACTGGACGCTGGAATGCAGAGAGGACCAGGAACCACAGCAGGTAAGTAAGCAGGACTGCAGAGCTGGACTGGAACCGGAACAAGCAGTAGGTAATAGGCTGGAACGCTGGGCTGGAACCAGAAACAAGCAGCAGGTAGTAGACTGGAACGCTGGACTGGATCCAGGAACAAGCAGCAGGTAGTAGACTGGAACGCTGGACTGGAACCAGGAATAAGCAGCAGGTAGTAGTCTAGAACGCTGGACTGGAACCAGGAACAAAGCAGCAGGTATTAGTCTGGAACGCTGGACTGGAACCAGGAACAAGCAGCAGGTAGTAGACTGGAATGCTGGACTGGAACCAGGAATAAGCAGCAGGTAGTAGTCTGGAACGCTGGACTGGAACCAGGAACAAGCAGCAGGTAAACAGACTGGATACTGGTATCAGACAGAGGGATGGTCAAACAAGCTGGAGGTCGGTATCGGTCGAGCAGCAAAGGTACCAGGGATTACACAGAGGAATGTTCAGACAAGCCAAGAGGGTCTGGTGCAGGCGGATAGCAGGATGGTCTAACAGGAAGCCGGGTCAGATAGCAGAGTACACAGGTCAGATCAGGTTAAGGCACACGGAACGCTGTAGAGCAGACAGCGGGGATTGAGTGTGACAGGCCGGATTAAATAGCTCGCCTGGCATTAGTGGGAGTGCACGTGCGCGTGCCCATGCGTGACAGCACCCGTGAACGTGTGCGCATGCACACTGGAACCTGAGGCCGTGTTCCCGTGCGTCTGGATTGCCGATTACTGGCAGGATCTTCATGACAGACAGCCTTGGGAGGGAAGTGGATAAAGTAACAGAAACAAATGCACATGAACTCAAATGCCATTTTATTATACACTGTATTCAGTTTAGCCAGATCCGTTCCTGTTATCTTCCTACTGACAGGCAGGCTTGTCTTCTTACAGTATTTACAGCTACCTGAAGAATATTGCTGGTGTTCTTTTGATCCTATTAATACCACAGTCAGGCAGCTAGACTATTTACAATTAGTGTAGTGCGTCCTCCTCATAGTGTTCAGTTAAAACTACAGGTTAGTTTAGTGTGACCTCTGCACAGTCTTCAGCTAAAACTACAAGTTAGTGTAGTGCACAGTGTTCAGCTAAAGCTACAAGTTAGGGTAGTGCGTCCTCCTTACAGTGTTCAGCTAAAGCTACAAGTTAGTTTAGTGTGACGTCCTCACAGTGTTCAGCTAAAACTACAAGTTAGTGTAGTGAGACCTCTGCACAGTGTTCAGCTAAAGCTACAAGTTAGTGTAGTGCGTCCTGCTCACAGTGCTCAGCTAAAACTATTCCTCACAATGTTCAGCTAAAACTACAAGTTAGTGTAGTGAAACCTCTGCACAGATTTCGGCTAAAGCTACAAGTTAGTGTAGTGGGTCCTGCTCACAGTGTTCAGCTAAAACTACAAGTTAGTGTAGTGCGACCTCTGCACAGTGTTCAGCTAAAGCTACAAGTTAGTGTAGTGTGTCCTCCTCACAGTGTTCAGCTAAAACTACAAGTTAGTGTAGTGAGACCTCTGCCCAGTGTTCAGCTAAAGCTACAAGTTAGTGTAGTGCGTCCTGCTCACAGTGTTCAGCTAAAACTACAAGTTAGTGTAGTGAGACCTCTGCACAGTGTTCAGCTAAAGTTACAAGATAGTGTAGTGCGTTCTGCTCACAGTGTTCAGCTAAAACTACAAGTTAGTGTAGTGCAACCTCTGCACAGTGTTCAGCTAAAGCTACAAGTTAGTGTAGTGAGACCTCTGCACAGTGTTCAGCTAAAGCTACAAGTTAGTGTAGTGCGTCCTGCTCACAGTGTTCAGCTAAAACTACAAGTTAGTGTAGTGCGACCTCTGCACAGTGATCAGCTAAAGCTAAAAGTTAGTGTACTGCATCCTCCTCACAGTGTTCAGCTAAAACTACAAGTTAGTTTAGTGTGACCTCTGCACAGTGTTCAGCTAAAGCTACAAGTTAGGGTAGTGCGTCCTCCTCACAGCGTTCAGCTAAAACTATAAGTTAGTGTAGTGCGACCACTGCACAGTGTTCAGCTAAAGCTACAAGTTAGTGTAGTGCGTCTTCCTCACAATGTTCAGCTAAAACTACAAGTTAGTGTAGTGAAACCTCTGCACAGATTTCGGCTAAAGCTACAAGTTAGTGTAGTGGGTCCTGCTCACAGTGTTCAGCTAAAACTACAAGTTAGTGTAGTGAGACCTCTGCACAGTGTTCAGCTAAAGCTACAAGTTAGTGTAGTGCGTTCTCCTCACAGTGTTCGGCTAAAAACTACAAGTTAGTGTAGTGCGACCTCTGCAAAGTGTTCAGCTAAAGCTACAAGTTAGTGTAGTGAGACCTGTGCATAGTGTTCAGCTAAGCTACAACTTAGTGTAGTGCGTCCTCCTCACAGTGTTCAGCTAAAGCTACAAGTTAGTTTAGTGTGACCTCTGCACAGTGTTCAGCTAAAGCTACAAGTTAGGGTAGTGCGTCCTCCTCACAGTGTTCAGCTAAAACTACAAGTTAGTGTAGTGCGACCTCTGCACAGTGTTCGGCTAAAAACTACAAGTTAGTGTAGTGCGAACTCTGCACAGTGTTCAGCTAAAGCTACAAGTTAGTGTAGTGAGACCTGTGCACAGTGTTCAGATAAGCTACAACTTAGTGTAGTGCGTCCTCCTCACGGTGTTCAGCTAAAGCTACAAGTTAGTTTAGTGTGACCTCTGCACAGTGTTCAGCTAAAGCTACAAGTTAGGGTAGTGTGTCCTCCAACCCCACTATACCTTCAGTCCTCTCTGAGACCTGCACTGAGAGGAATGAAGGTGTAGAATTAGGTGTGTCAGAGCCAAGTACTTGTGGGCAACCTGCTTTCGGTACACTGACGTCAAATTGTACCAGGCAAATTTCCCTGCCCCAGCTGCTGCACCACCAAAAGAAGTTCGCTCCCAGCCATCCACATGCCCAGCGGTTGAATACTAGCTTGGCAAAATTGCTAGCACTTCAACTGCTGCCTTTTCAGTTGGTAGACTCTGTCCCCTTCCGTGAGTTTGTGGAATGTGCGGTTTCTCAGTGGCAGGTATCCAAACACCACTTTTTCTCACGGAAAGCGATGTATTGGCCTCGCTGGACAGGGCGGTCAGCGGTAAGTTGCATATTACCGCTGACTCATGGTCCAGCAGGCATGGACAGGGACGTTACCTAAGTTTCACGGCGCATTGGGTGACTCTGCTGGCAGCTGGGAAGGATGCAGGACAAGGTGCAGTAGTGTTGGAGGTTGTTCCACCACCACGCCTCCAAAATGATACTACTAATGATTGTGACACACCTCTCTCCTCCACCCCCTCCTCTTCTTCTTCCTCCATGGCCTCTTCCTGTGCATTTTCCTCAGAACCAGTGGTGCTCCGTAGCCGTTCAAGGGGCTATGCAAGTATGCAGGCCAAAAGATTCCATGCGGTGCTTGAGCTGGTGTGCTTGGGGGACAGGAGCCACACTGGGGCAGAGGTTCTGTCAGCTCTGCAGGGGCAGGTTCAGAGGTGGTTGACGCCACGCCAACTTAAGGCAGGAATGGTGGTTTGCGATAATGGCACCAACCTCCTCTCTGTCCCCTTCAGGGACAAATGACCCATGTGCCCTGTTTGGCTCACGTCCTTAACTTGGTGGTGCAGCGGTTCTTAGGCAGGTACCTGGGCTTACAAGATGTCCTGAGGCAGGCCAGGAAAGTCTGTGTGCATTTCCGCCGGTGATATCATGCCAGTGCTCGGCTGGCAGACCTCCAAAAGGAGTTTAACCTGCCCAAGAACCGCCTAATCTGTGACATGCCCACCAGGTGGAACTCAACGTTGGCCATGCTGCAGCGGCTGCACACGCAGCAGAGGGCCATCAATGAGTACCTGTGCGACTATGGCACCAGGACAGGGTCAGGGGAGCTTGTTTTTTTTTCCCCCACGCCAGTGGGTCATGATCAGGGATGCATGCACTGTCCTGTCACCATTTGAGGAGGTCATGAGGATGGTGAGCAGTGACAGTGCATGCATCAGTGACACTGTCCCCCTTGTCCACCTATTGGAGCACACGCTGCGTGGAATAATGTACAGGGCCCTTGAGGCAGAACAGAGGCAGGAAGAGGCCCCTTTGAAGACGTCTACTAATGACGAAACATGTAGGACGTTACTACGTTGTAAGCCGTCACGATTGCCCCATGTTATGCATGGGTTATTACGATTTTTATATGCCGGCTTGTTTTGAATTGTATTTTCACCTCACGGAGCGTGCACTCTCTGTTGCGGTCTGTACTTTTATTTAATAAATTCCGAAACTTTTTACACTATTGGAGCTCCGCTCTTTTGTTTTTTCCTTTGCCACACTGGGAGCAAGAGAGCTTTCCTTCCCCCCTCTCCAGGCGTTTCACTTGGACCAGCCCGGATCGGAGACACCATTCCTAACAGCTGCTGGGGAGATCTTCTCATTACATGGTCCCTGCAGAGGGCAAAAATCTGCATGCCTGATAGACCCTGCCAAGGAGGGGGTCCAACACGGAGGGCAAGAGTCCACCTTTATCACTTTCTCACTTATTGGAGTCACCGCCAGTGGATTTGCACCATCCTGCACATCTCTCTCCTTTGTCAATCCACTCATAGGGGGATTAGTTGCTGCTGAGCTGTATAGTGGATGGAAGCTTTTTTTCACTGATGAACTTTTTATATTTGAACCCATAGACTGAGTTTGTTTGATTTTCAGATTTTCACGCTATTAATATCATTGTATTTCACATGTACACATTTTTTGTTTCTTCTTTTTATTTGAGTCTTTATGTTTTGCACTTATATATTTTTACCACTCATGGAGTCATTTACTTGCTCTCAGTAGATTGTGGTTTTCACTACTACCCACATGTATTCACATCTATGTGTGTATTTTCATATAATTAGCGCACTTTATTTATTTTTTATTTTTCATGAGGATGGTGAGCAGTGACAGTGCATGCATCGTTGACACTGTCCCCCTTGTCCACCTATAGGAGCACACGCTGCGTGGAATAATGTACAGGGCCCTTGAGACAGAACAGAGGCAGGAAGAGGAGGACTTCCTTAGCTCTCAAGGCCCTCTTTATCCAGACAGTGTTCCTGCGTGACTGCACACAGGAAGAGGACGAGGATGAGGAGGAGGATTGTGTCAGTATAGAGGTGGAGCCTGGCACTCAGCAGCAGTCTTTAAGGGATCAGTCCCAAGAAACACATGGACTTGTACGTGGCTGGGAGGAGGTGGCTGCGGACCATGTCGTCCTTAGTGACCCAGAGGACTCCGGACCGAATGCCTCAGCAAACCTACGCAGCATGGCCTCCCTTATCCTGCAAAGCCTGCGTAAGGATCCTCGTATTCGTGGTATCAAGGAGAAGGACCAATACTGGCTGGCAACCCTCCTTGATCCACGTTACAAGGGTAAGGTTTGCGGACCTTATCTTGCCATGGCAGAGGGAGCAGAGAATAAAATATCTTCAGGAGTGCTTGCAGAAAGGTCTGTGCAACGCCTTCCCAGAGACTGGGAGGTTACAAACTCCTGTTTCTAAACAACGTGTTGCTGAGGCTTCGGTCAGTCAAAGAAGGAGCGTTGGGAGGCGCATGCGCGGCGCTCTGTGACATGGACGCCTGATCACAGAGCTCCGTCCCGCTCCGAGCATTCGGCACTCCCCGCAACGGATCCACTCACCCCCAACACCCGCAATCGGGAGCGGAGCACGGCGGCTACCCCCAGGACAGAGACAGGGCATATTGCAGCAGCTAAATGGAC
This sequence comes from Lithobates clamitans, assembly GCA_037952925.1. Lineage (NCBI taxonomy): Eukaryota > Metazoa > Chordata > Amphibia > Anura > Ranidae > Lithobates > Lithobates clamitans. Next base: position 1,024,508 of record JBBGZY010000519.1, on the reverse strand, counting down.
CCCAGAGGACTGTTTCTCGGCTGGGTCTCCCACAGCACAGACACCTAAGATGGCGGCGGAGCGGCACACAAGCGATGCTGCACACACAGGCACAGCTGATTCCTCTCCCTGGCGCACTGCTCTGCTTAAAGAGGTATGTGGAGAGGCTCATCTGCCCCATACTATCTTAGATCCAGCATCTCCTGCCTCCACATTATCCTTATTAGATCAGACCCTGGATGGGCTTCACATACCTCACACAGCCTCATTCCCCCAGAGGCCTGTCATACAGCAACAAGATGTGCATCAGTTCTCCTCATGTCCCCCTGATATCTCAATGCTCTTTAACAAATTTGCAGAAATGCTTGATAAAGGACTAGCACAAACTGCTGCCAAAATAACTTCAGATATCACCTCTGACATTAAATCAGACCTACATCTCCTGGGATCCCGCATTGAGCATATTGAAACTAAAATGGACGCCACAATTGATCGGGTCAATCAAAATACGGATCGCTTTCAAGAACTCACTGATCAGCTGGAGGGGGCCATCGCCAAAATCGATGACCTTGAAAATAGGTCCAGACGGCTGAACTTTAGGATAAGGGGTCTTCCTGAGACTTTCACGGACATTCCGGAAGCAGTCCAATCTCTCATCAAACACCTGATACCTGATATCAGAGCCCACAGGTTGGAGCTCAATAGGGCCCACAGAGCCCTAGGTCCTCCTCGCTCGGATGGTCTTCCCAGGGACATTGTGGTAAAACCTCACTACTACAACGTTAAGGAGGAGGTCATGAGGAGGGCTCGCACTATGCCCCAAATCCAGCTCCTGGGTCATTCAGTTCAGGTGTACGCTGATATTTCTCCTTATACTATTCAAAGACGGCGAGCACTTAAACCACTTCTGAATGTCCTCACACAGAAAAATGTGAAATACTGGTGGCTTTTCCCGCTGAGCCTCAAATTTGAATTTAACGGCAAGCCTTTCAGATTTTCTACACTAGCGGAAGGAGAACTTTTACTGAAAAAATTGGGACTCTTGAACACTGATCCATCATCACCGATGCAGTCTTCTCCATCACTCCTACCCAAACGACCACCTCCACCCAGCCCTCTGACTCCTACGTGGCAAAAACCCAAGTATAAGAAAGCCAAGGAAAGCCCTGCTACCTGAACCACCGGACTCTCTTTTTTTTTTCTTTCTCCCTTTACATCCCTTTTTGGGATGTGGACATGCCTTACCCCTTCACCATACAGGTCTCCTCCCCCCCCTTTTTTTTTTTTTCCTATTTGGAGCTCCTGTCTGGTCCTGGAGGGCGTTGAAAGTTTTTGATCCTGTGTTTTGGGGTTATACCCTCTTCGTGTTAAAATTATTTTTATTTTTTTTATTTATTTCTTTAATTATATATAAATTTTTTTTTTTTTTTTTTTATTATAATTTTGTTATGGGGGTCAATTTTAACTTGTGATCCTTTCTGCCCCCTCCCGTTATAGATATACTTCTCAGTTATTAATGGGGTAGGGAGTGTATCCTAATATATTGCTGTCATAGTTTTTTAGGGTGCCGTGCACGGGGCGGTACCTTTGCGCCTCATCCTTCCCTCGAAGTCGGATTGCAGTTATTCCTACTTCGGGTGGGGATTTCCTCCACGAGTTTGGAGGCAACACATTTATATCTCGGGATATGATGAACATTTTTTTCACATATCCCTGGATCTTCTTCTCTTCTCCTACTATTTGTCTGCTTTTTCTCTCTCTTAATCCCCTTACTAAATTTTTACTCTTTTCAGTGACGTGTGCGGTCTCGCTTGCCCACGGGACCGGGGATCGTGATCTGAGGATCCTAACATTGATACATGACCACATACCACCCGTCAATTGGAAGGTAGGTGATTGGGGTTTACTGGCATCTCAACCTATCCTGCTCCATGGCTGACCACACCACCTCCTCACAGGCCCTACGCCTGGCCTCACATAACGTACAGGGGCTTAATTCCCCACTTAAGCGTCGGAAAGTCTTTCAGTATTATCATGACCAAAAAATAGACATACTATTTCTTCAGGAAACACACTTTCCAAGATCTTACGCTCCGTCTTTTATACATGCCAAATTCCCCATGTTTTTTCTTGCCAATTCTGATAAAAAAACCAAAGGGGTGGGAATTTTCTTCTCCCGCAAAACGCAATTTTCACTAACTTCTGAATTTAGGGACCCTGATGGCAGGTTCATTCTAGTGAAGGGACTCATTGATGGTCAGATTTACTCACTAATCTCATATTATGCACCTAACCGAGGACAATCCAAATTTTTCCAATCCCTCTTTCTCACCCTTGCTCCAATGCTGGAGGGCATGGTCCTTTACGGCGGAGATTCCAACATAGCATTTGACGCAGGAAAGGATAAGTCTAGACCCCCGGGAAGGGATGGGGTGCGCCCCACCAGACAGAGCCTCAATGTAGCCAGACAGATCTTCCAGCAGGGTCTGGTAGATGCTTGGAGGGAACTAAATCCTGGTACTCGGGATTATACGCATTATTCCAGCCCCCACAATACTTTTGCCAGAATTGATCACTTTTTCATTATGCAAAAACATATCCCGCTGGTGCGTAAAGTTATCATTAAAGACTCTGTCTGGTCGGACCACTCCTTCCTTCTCTTAATCATACACAAATCTGTAACTCATCACCACAGGTTTCATTGGAAATTAAATGCCTCTTTACTCAGCAATCCCTCACATGTCAATGAACTTAGCAAAGATATTCAGGAATATTTCTTACATAATGATGTTGATAATATCTCTCCCATCACACTGTGGGCTGCTCACAAAGCCTATGTAAGGGATAAGCTAATCCAAATGTCCGCTAGAATAAACAAAGCCCGCAAACTGGAAATAGCTAGACTTGAAAGTGAATTTTCTCACTTCAGTAAACAACATAAACGCAACCCCACTGTTACATCGACAGCTAGCCTTGAATCCGCACGCATGGCTCTTAATCTGTCCCTCACGGCCGTTGCGGAGAAAAGTCTACGATGGGATGGAGGGAGGTTCTATTATCAAAAGGACAAATTGGGTGCCATGTTAGCACGCAGGCTCACTCCTAGGCTGAGGGTGCGCACCTTACCTAAGATACGTTTAAGTACTGGCTCCCTATCCTAAAATCCTCTGAAAATCATGGAATCCTTTCATGATTTTTACCGATCTTTATATAGTACTCAAGGGTCGGAACCCTCGCCTCACACAATTGACTCCTATCTGAACTCCCTGAAGCTCCCTAAGTTACGAGAGCATCATAGGGACAGCCTGGAAAATCCTATGTCTGCGGAGGAAGTTTCTCAGGTCATTCACGACCTCAAAAATGACTCCGCTCCTGGTCCAGATGGCTTTTCAGCCCCGTATTACAAGCACTTCTCCCAGCAGCTTTCTCCATATCTAGCTCGCTTTTATAATCAGTTACGAGCTGGGGGTCAATTAGACAAGACGCTTAATTCGGCTTTCATTACAGTAATACCAAAGCCAGGTAAGGACACTAGCTGTACAGCTAATTACAGACCCATATCATTGATCAACAATGATCTAAAAATCTTAACTAAAATCTTAGCTAATAGAATATCCTCCTTTATAAGCCTGTATATTCATGGGGATCAGGTGGGCTTCATTCCTGGGAGACAGGGTCCAGACCAGATCAGGAGAGCAATAGATATAGTTTCGTTACTAAACTCCGGCTGGGACAAGGGACTCCCACAGCAGGGATTCGTTTTGTCTCTGGATCTAATGAAAGCTTTCGACTCTGTCTCCTGGGCCTTCCTGTTCCCGATACTAAAAAAGTGGGGTTTCGGTCAAACCTTTATGAATATAATAGGAGCACTATACGATACCCCGGTTGCACAAGTCAAAATGCAGGGTTACTATTCGGACTCTTTTCCGATCCTGAGTGGTACTAGACAAGGCTGTCCTTTGTCTCCATTGATTTTTGCCGTAGTCATCGAGACACTAGCTAGCGCCATCCGGCATAATCTGGACATACAGGGAGTACGTTGTGGCCAACAAACCCACAAGCGCGCCCTCTTTGCTGATGATGTTTTACTTTTCATCACCTCACCACTTACTTCTTTACCTAACCTATACAAGGTGCTTGATGACTTCGGCAAGGTATCTGGTCTTAGGGTTAATTACTCTAAATCTATGGCACTAAACATTAATCTACCGACCTCCGTGATAGCCTTACTTAAAACCGACTTCCGATTCAGTTGGGGGGAAAAAATGATCCCCTATCTGGGTATCAACCTTACTTCCTCAATTGACAATCTCTACAATGCTAATTTCCCCCCACTTTTTCGTAAATTAGGAGAGGACTTATCCAGATGGGACAAAATGGGGCTGTCTTGGCTAGGAAGAATCAATTCTGTAAAACTAACTTTGCTACCACGTGTTCTTTATCTCTTTAGGTCCTTACCGATACCTATCCCCAAAGATCACCTCAGGAAGTTTCAATCGAAAATTATTAAATTTATATGGGGTGGAAAGGGACATAGAATTGCCAAGGAGACCCTGTTCAGGAGCAGGGATCAAGGAGGAGTGGGTTTACCTAATCTTCTTTGGTATTATCAAGCAGCGCAACTCTCCCAACTGTCCACTGTATATTCTAGGGTTGCTCACCCAGATTGGGTTCATATAGAGTGACAGGCTATACCTCAATTTACTTTAGATTACATTATCTGGTCCCATCCTAGATCTAGACCTGCCATCATGGTCCCTACACTTTCCCACTCCCTGACACTGTGGGACTCTATCAAACATAACCCTCTAATAGTATCAAATTGGCATCCGCTGTCCCATATATTCCGAAATCCTCTTTTTCCCCCAGGCATGGACATACAAGCATTCCAATGGTGGCTAGATAAGGGGATGTATAGAATAGGACACTTTGCGAATCCTACGGGACCCCTCACTCTAACCCACTGCATCAACAAACTTGACATGCCCAACACTGAAAGATTTCATTTCAGACAGATATTTCACTTTCTGCAGTCTCTTAGGTCCCCCAGTCATACCCCACTTTCGATCACGGAATACGAGCGGTGGTGTGGTCAAGCTGTGGAGCAGAGGGGAGGGATCTCAGTGATTTACCGATCGCTAGCTAGGGCTGAGACTAAATCACTCTTTATGCGAGAATGGGAGAGTGATCTCCATCACACATGGAGTATTGAGGAATGGCATAGAGCTTCCCTTGCAGCATCTAAGGGCATACTGAATATAGCTTTAATTGAAGCAAATCTGAAAGTCCTTATGCGATAGTACATGGTCCCTCTCAAACTCTCCAAAATCTACCCCAGTGCTTCCCCTATGTGCTTCCGAAATTGTGGGCATATAGGGTCCATGTTACACATTTGGTGGGACTGCCCTAAAATCAGGGGTTTATGGAATAGGATCTTTCATACCATCAGGAAAATAACAGGCTTCCCAATCCAAAAGTCTCCTCAGCTGGCTCTCCTAAATTTTCCCTGCCCTAAAACTCCTAAAGTTGTTCAACGTCTTATTATGTTCATTTTCCTGGGGACCAAACTCACGATTGCATGGGCCTGGAAGAGATCCACTGTTTCATTTCTCTTGGTTAAGAGAAAGATTTCATGGATCATGGCCCAGGAGAAGACGGTTAGTATTCTCCTGGACACTACTGCTAAACACGATGCCACATGGGACCCATGGGTTAAATATATATCTCCGCCACCTTTGTCTACAGCTTGACCTGGACCCCTGTGGTTGAGCGAGTACCGCACCGTCTCATGATGTATCATTTCTTGTTCTCTATCCTCTCTTTTCTTTTCTCTTTCCTTTCCTATCTTTTTCCCTTACTTACCCTATAGATTTTTGGCATGCAGGTTAGACTACTTTGCTAACACTTACAGAAGTTACTTTAATCCATTACCTTATTATAGATGATAGGCTTCTTCAGATACTTATCAAAGCTTATTTACTGCTGACTGAACCTATGATATCTCTTTCCTCGCTAGTTGGATAGTCACAGGCAAACCTTACCATAAGCTCTACTAGTTATTCTGTCTTTCTAGGTATAATACTCAAGATAGACACCTCAGGTTTGAATTCACTAATCCTATTACAAACGTTACTACATTATTATTTAATCATATATCTCTGGTTTAATGGTATTGCTTCTCCTGAGTGGTGGACCTCCCCTCCTAGCACAGCGAGCTCCCAGGTGGGGTGCTGGAGTAGGGGAGTGGCCCCTCTTTTTGGAGTCGATCTTATGAAATTCAATGTAATGATTACGACATATCTTTTTGTGTCCAACAAGCAGTTTATGATCTGCCAATTACTTTATGTGTATGAGTATAAGTTGATCTTTTGGTAAGACCTGTAATCTTGATCTTCCTTATTGTTTTATTAACTTCTCAATAAACTATTGAAATTAAGAAGGAGCGGTGGAGAAGGTGGCCGTCTGACCGATGCATTCAGATAATTTTTTGGTCCACAGCCCCAAGGTATGATCGGTTTCAGCAACCATCGCCAGCGTCTGTTTTACATGGTGCAGGAATACCTAGGGGCAAGATCTGACTTGGACACCTTTCCCACCGAAAATCCTCTGGGTTCTTGGGTCTTGAGGATAGATCAGTGGCCAGAGCTTGCACAGTATGCAATTGAGCTACTGGCCTGTCCTGCATCCAGCGTTCTCCAGTGCTACTGGAAGCTTTGTAACTGATCACAGGGTGCGTCTGTCCACCGACACGGTCGATCAACTGACCTTCATAAAAATGAATCAGTCTTGGATCACCACCAGCTACCAATCACCTGATGCTGATGTAACTGAATAATTTTTTTTGAAATCTCAGATCCCTTCAAAGACTGTCTATGCTGATGCTGAGTGACTATCCTGAGTAATTATCCTCTTGCTCCTCAATGATCATGCTGATAGCTTGTAAGAACATTTTTGGTTCTGGGCGCCACCACCAGTGCCTAAGGCCCAATTTTTCAGCCCCTGTTTAACAGGGGCGTGTAATTACAATTTTTGATGCAATACTTTGCAGCAGGGCTCGTTTCTGCGTTCCAACTAGAGTATCTGTGAGGGGTTGCAGTGTTGTGGCACCAGTGCCTAAGACCCAATTTTTTAGCCCCTGTTTAACAGGGGCGTGTAATTACAATTTTTGATGCAATACTTTGCAGCAGGGCTCCTTTCTGCGTTCCAACTAGAGTATCTGTGAGGGGTTGCAGTGTTGTGACACCAGCACCAGTGCCTAAGGCCTAATTGTTCAGCCCCTGTTCAACAGGGGCATGTAATTACAATTCTTGATCTAATATTTCAAAGCAGGGCCCGTTTCTGCGCCCACCAAGAGTGAGTGAGGACTTACAGTGTTGTGGCACTAGCACCATCACCACCAAAGGCCCAATTTTTCTGCCCCTGTTCAACAGGGGCATGTAATTACAATTCTTGATCTAATATTTCACAGTAGGGCCCTGTGAGGGCTTACAGTGTTGTGGCCACAACAACACCTAAGGCCCAAATTTCTGCTGAGTATATAGGGCAGTCCCCTACTTTCAAACATCCAACTTACAAACGATTCCTACTTGCAAACGGAAGGAGACAACAGGAAGTGAGATGAAATCTACCCCTAGGAAGGGAAATTCTCTCCTGTAAGAGTTAATATGGGAAAAACATTTCTCCTTTCCACTGATGCTTTATCACCAATCCTTGTTTTACAAAAAAAAACAAATTTTCAAAAAACATTTGTCATTGGGACAAAAAATTAGGTGAAATCTTCTGAAGAGGAGCACAGACATCAAAACAAATGTCACAGGGGTGATAACCCTTCCCTATGGTTTCCAAAGATCTTAAAATAGATTTTTTGGCTGGAGCTAAACACGTTAAAAATGTACCAGTTCAAAATTACAAACAGATTCTACTTAACAACAAACCTACAGTCCCTGTCTTGTTTGCACCGCCTGTATACTGCTGTTCAGAGTATATAGGGCCTGGTGGCCTCACGCCTTTCCTTTTTTTAATTTAGATGCGGGGTTCCCCTTAATATCCATACAAGACCCAAAGGGCCTGGTAATGGACTGGGGGGTACCCATGCTGTTTGTCTCACTTATTTTCATCCGTATTGCCAGGACCCGACATTACTTTAAAGCCTCAAGCAGTTTTAAATTACTTTTTTTCCTTTAAAAATAACATTTTGTGCAGGGACTGTTCTAAGCACAGGAAACACAAGCCACTTTACAGGCGTACTATAGACACCCCCCAGGTACGATATTTAAAGGAATATTTCACTTTTTTTTAACTTTAAGCATCATTAACCACTACGCATCTGCGCTATGGCCGAATGACGGCCACAGTGCGGACCTGAATTCCCGGGAGGCCGTCATATGATGGCCGCCCCTGTGCATGCTACCTGCGCGCACCCTGCAGGGCGCGCACCGGGTGCGCTGTGATCACCGAGTCACTGAGACTCGGCTGATCACCGATCTGAGTAACCACCTAACAGTGCCCACAGTGCCACCTAACAGTGCCCACAAGTGCCACCTATCAATGCCAACAAGTGCCACCTATCAATGCCCACAAGTGCCACCTATCAATGCCCACCTGTAGTGCCAATCAGTGCCACCTGGCAGTGCTGCCCATCACTGCCACCCATCAGTGCCCATCACTGCCAACCATCAGTGCCCATCACTGCCGCCTATCAGTGCCCATCACTGCCGCCTCATCAGCATACATCAATGAAGGAGAAAAATGACCCGTTTTAAATTTTTTATAACAAAATATAAAAAAATATATATATATTTTTTTAAATTCAGTTTTTTATATTTTTTTAACAAAAAGTAAAAACAGCAGAGGTGATCAAATACCACCAAAAGAAAGCTCTATTTGTGGTAAAAAAATGATAAAAATGTCATTTTGGTACAGTGTTGTATGACCGCGCAATTGCCATTCAAAGTGCATCAGCGCTGAAAGCTGAAAATTGGTCTGGATAGGAGGGGGGTTTAAGTGCCCTGTAAGCAAGTGGTTAAAATCACTGCTCCCGAAAAAAACGGCCGTTTTTAAAAGTTTTTTTTGCATTGATACATGTCCCCTGGGGCAGGACCCGGGTCCCCAAACCCTTTTTAGGACAATACCATGCAAATTAGCCTTTAAAATGAGCACTTTTGATTTCAAACGTTCGAGTCCCATAGACGTCAATGGGGTTCTAACGTTCGTGCAAATTTTCAGTCTGTTCACACTGAATCGGGGGGTGTTCGGGTCATCCCTAGTCCTCGTCATGACATCATTACTCTTGGAAGCTCCAGATGACATAGTAAAAAGTTGAATATGGGACACGTACCAATCCTCAAAGGTAATTTGTGATGCATACTCAAAATTGTTAAAATCAGTTCTGTAAAGTAGAGACGAACTCAAGATTTTTTTTTGGCTGTTTGGGCATTCGTCCAAACACCCGATTATTTTTTCATTTGGAATTTCCACCACTACTATATATAACAACTTCCTTCCTGTATGGCATCTGCTGTGTCCCAGCAACGAATAATGTCACTCTGCCCCATTCATTTGCTGCCCGGAAATCCACAGCAGTGTAAGGAAAAAGGGTGGAGGGGCGTGGCTTGGCACTAGGGGAGAATTGGCACTTGAAGAGGGAGCTCCGACATGGCAGAGGTATTTTTCCTAAATTCTAGCTCCTCAACCCAGCATCATGGGCAAAATTGCTAGATCCATACGTTTTACTAAGACCCCTCATTCACAACTTGGACACAACCTGCCCAAAATCTTCAGGACACAGTCGACAGTCACTTTGTACAGCTATCCCTCGTATTCCTCTCTGTCTGCCATGTAGAAAAAGCAGCCCATGCATCCAGCAAGACAGAAATCGAGAATATATGTGGATATGGTTCTTGAGCTCATCCAGCAGGTTCCCAAAATGGCAGATTACCAAGCCATTGCTTCAAATATCAAAACCACCCTGACAACAGCCAATATAGACTTCAGAGAGGAGCACCAAAGAGTGAAGGGTCGACTGGGGACAGGTTGAACAGGTAGTGGGTCGCCATTATTCCGACATACAAGAACTTCAGTTGCATTAGGCTCAATACTACCACCATCTCATTGAGTTTCAACTAAAGCTGGGAGATTTCGACAATCAAGGTCTCTGAAGGAACTTTAGGATCAGAGGTATTCCGGAGGATGTGAAACATAACAAGATCCCCATGGCACAGCAATTACTTTGCAATAATCTGCTGGTGAGGCCCAAGGACTTGCCAGTGGACTTTGAAAGAGCGCATAGGGTTCTCCAACCTCGAGGATGAGATGGGGATCCCCCTGAGATATGTTATGCTGTTTTGTGAACTATAAGCTCAGAGAAATCACACATAGAGCACACGAGCAAGAGGAGCTCCCATTCAATGGATCGTGGTACATACATTTCAGGATCTTTCCCCTCATTATGCTAAACCCCAGAAGAGCCTTGAGACCTATCTTATCTATGCTAAGAGATAGGAATATATTCTACAGGTGGAGATTCCTGTTCACCCTATGTGTCACCATACATTGCAGGTCATTTTTCATTCCAACTTCTGTGGATCTGCCACAATTTTTTGAGCTTCTGAATGTCCCCCGGATTCCAGTCCCTGACTGGTATGGGGAGTTCCAGTTCCCTGCTATTTGACAATAACTGTTACCCCAACCAACTGAACAATGTACTCCACACCATACCATAGAAGAAGGCAAGAGGAACATGCGTGAGCTCCCCAAGGATCCCAGGAAGACATGTGAACTGTCTTCATAGTTGCCAAATTCTCTCTGATGACCAAGCATTGTGTGAAAATTAGCAGTAACTGTTCCTGTTTCTTTTCTCTTACTGAGCTAAGCTGTTATATTTTTTATAACCATAACGATTCTCCCGGAATACAAATGCGATACGAATGTTATCCCCGCACCAGGGTGAATCTGCCCAGGTATAAAATGAAAGTTTCTCTCCAGAGACAAGGAGCCCCAGGTGCTGGCTAATGCTAGTTGAGGCTGTGTGCAAACGGGAAAATCCAGACAGCTGCACTCCAGGAAATGATAATCCAAATTTCTTTATTATAAAATCAGGAACATGTCATACAGGACATCATTGACAGAGTGTACAGGCAATCAGCTAAAGCATTTTGCACTTATGCCAAGTGCTTACTCATAGCTCCAGCTATGTGCGAAACGCGTTAGCTGATTGCCTGTACACTCTGTCAATGATGTCCTGTATGACATGTTCCTGATTTTATAATAAAGAAATTTGGATTATCATTTCCTGGAGTGCGGCTGTCCGGATTTTCCCATTTGCACATAACGATTCTCCCAGCTGCCTCTACAAGTCTTATATTGCACCCATCCCCATTAGAAGAAAAAGGGTGAGGGTAACGTGATATCACTGACCAAATGTACCACATAGCCATATTTTGGCAATGACATCACCGGGGAAACCCCACCCCCTTTGTCACATGATATTTGAGCAAACTTTATTAAATGCATATTTTAAGAAAAAAATGAAGTAAAATTAATTTAAGCACAAAAAACACAATAGAATAGCCATTTTGTAAGGTATAATGGATAAGGTTGTAAAAAGAAACCAAATATGTCAGGCCTCAAAATTGTAATTGAAATCATGAAAATCTCTGGTACCTGAAACTCATAGATGACACTTTAAAAGGCTTTACAAGTTATCAGTTTAATGTTTACCATGAATTATTGCTCTAGAATTATTGATCTTACTCTGGCTTTCAAGGTAATACCTCACATGTGTGGTGCAATTTAGGATTACACACTCATGCACATCTTATGTGTATGATTGCATTGGGATGTGTACGGAGGTAACAGGGGTGCTTTACTTTTTTTGAAAATATTCATATTTATTTTATTATAATTTAGTTTTTTTAACACATTTTTATAATTTAACAATATTGCTATCACAAGGGAGCTAAGAGCCCCCTATGTACTAGCATGTGACAGTAACAGGTCCTCTTTATGGAGACATTAGGGGTCTATTAGACCCCCAATATCTCCCTGCCCACCACTGGAGCTAATCAAGCACAGGCAATGCTTGATTGACTATTTCTAAAGAAAAAAATTGCGCTAGGTGTGCAAACAATAACTGAATAAATATAACCCGTGAAGGAATATCCTGCAGCTAAGCACTATACCTTGATAAGGGCACTACTAAATAAATATAACAAAAAGTGCAGCGCTGGATATATATATACATAAGAAACAAGGATTGGTATTACTATTAGAGAACCTACAACTTTCATATGTGATTCATAAATGATAAAAGAAAAAATTATGACAATAACATAAGTGAATGCTTCACTGTAGTGATATATGTGCGTGATTAATACCAATTTTTCTCAGCTAGACCAGACTACTATACACAACATGTCCCCAAACAAAAGTGAAGAGTGTCCAGTATCGGCTGCTCAGCATTCGCCATAATGTTGGTATGTACAGTCAAGTTGTATTTAGTAGCCAGTGGCCTGCTTTCACCAGAATACCTTCATATCGGTGAGAGCTCTTATCCCTGATTGTACCGCTGTCTGGATGCCTGTGGTGATCGTTTTGCTGATCTACATCCATCATTCCAGATAAAGTTCCAGCCGCTGTGGAGTGAAAACCATCCCCAAGCTGTTAGCTCTATGCCTCTGATCAGAGGCTGTCTGGTAAGCCTTCAATCTATACCAGGTGACGGGAGTTCAACACGGTGACAGTCACGGATTTATATTTATAGAAAATCACATTTAATCGCTCTTTTGGACACTTTTTTTGTATTTTTTGTATTCCTGGACTATTTCAAAATATGTGGATAAAAAAATGCTTGATTGACTGCATTTTCAGCTACAGTAGCTGAGGAATGACAGCTCTGAACTTGGAAGTGACAAAATCCTCCTCATTTGTGGGTTTGTTCATTGTTAAGGCAGTTTACTACAGTCCTAGGTGCCCCAGAAGAATTGCATAACCTTGGAACCAAAACAGGTGGCACTGGTGGGGGAAGGTTCAGTAGAGCTGTCTAAGTGATTGGGCTGCTCTAGAACAGTAGATGCTTTGGCAGCAGTAGGGAACAAAGGATAACAGAGCCGAGAGGGGAACAGGTCATTTTTAATTGTGTTCCTAAACAGGTCATTTGTTTATTTTTTGTTGAAAGCTATAGAGTCACTTTAAGCTTGCAGACTAATTTTTCTTGTGTTTTCATGTCTATTTTTAAAACTTCATGTAATGTGTTGCAAACAGATTTCAACATTTTGAAATAAAAAGACACATTTATGAGTTCACTCTATACATTCTAGAACCACATTTTTAATGTATAATGTAATAGTGTTGTAAAGTATACAATTGTTCAGCAATTCAATTCATATAATTTAGTACATAGCGGGTCAAACTGTCAGAACAGCATTGAAGTTCTAGTCAGACAGAAGCTGGTGAAACGGGTGTCTTAGAAAGACCTGTGTTATTGTACATGGCAAGTCCGTAGGAGCATTAGGGTTCACCACTACTTTGGGTTCAGATTAAAATTTGTGGGTTTGAGATTCACTGTCCTGGCTAATTTATTGTGCAGATTCGCTCAGGTTCTTTTTTTTAAATGTAGCACTAACTCACGGTGGAGCTGCTGGTTTAAGCAGGTCTGTTACCTTCACCTTGCTTCTCTCTGTTTCACTGGTACCGGGTCTAGGGGTTCCGTTGAGTTTACTGCTGGACGACACACGCACCAACACTGGAGTACATTTTCAATGCTTTATTGAACAGTCAAACTTTAGGAAGTAGCAGGAAAGAGACGGAAAAGGAAATTTTCAAGAGAAACTCAAATATCTTCTTACAAGATCTTAGCGACAAATGTCCCTGTAGAATTCAGATGATTATATGAAATGCACTCCCCTCATGGGACGCACTCTTTGCTCGTCTGGATAGGCCTCTCTCACCGGTCTAGCAGCCAGTACGCAGCACAAATCTAAAGTCTCTGCCACAGACTTATTTGGGGGGGGGTAAATCTGCATGATCCTCTGCCACAGGATGTATCAGATCTTCTGCAGTGAACAGTCAGTCACAGTGTCTGAACCTTTAAGCCGAACCGGCGACACTAAGCTGTATAATTACTTCTTTTGGATACGTCCTGCAACCGAGTCACCAGGCCCCTCTATAGACCAGCACACTGCGTGATCTCTCCAAGATGGGTCCTCCCCTGGGATCTTCTCGGCTGTCCAGCTTCGTCACACAGGACCGACAGCTCAGGACTATTCCTCAGGCGCGGTGGTAGGCCCCAGACAAGCCTCTGGACCCACCCCTGCGCCGTAGCATCATGGGCCTCCCAATCGGAGAACCACGAGGTAGCTCCTCAACGTATACCTGTCTGCCAGGAGAGCCAGCAGGTGGCTGCAAATCGAACACCCTAGAACATGGCGTTTGTCCCATAAATACCCTCTTCCCAGAATGCAACTCGGAGGACCACCTCCACCGAGCTTGTCTCTGAGACAGAGGAGCATCTATACACTTCGACACATTGCCCTTCCAACACTGACTAATGGTAACAGCGACACCCACCGGTCAGCACAGAAGCACACACAACGTCAGCCAAGCTGGAACAGAGGCAAACTTTTAACCTTCCTAACACACAATTTACTAAATTTACCTAATCTGCGGTAGATTGTAAATCTACCAGCGCTACATACTCCCCCCACTACAATAGACGTTGTCCCCAACGTCTGTCCTGAACGCAGTAACAGTAACTCTCAAGCCTGAGAGTAGCATTTGAGTTTCTCATAACTTTAGATAGGCAAAGAGAGAGAAAAAAAAACAGTTTAAAGACATTATGAGACTTATATCTATAAAACATTATGTTCACAGCCGCGAACAAAACCACAATATAATTTTTTTTTCTTTTACAACCTCACCAACTAACTAGCTGAAAAGCCTCCCAGCTATACATATGATCCGATGATCCCTGAAAAATAAAACATATTTAAACACACATATATACACACTACGCAACACCAGGAGCAAAGCCTCATTTAAAATGAGACTCTCTTCCTATGATTTATATTAGAAAGAATATGTACTTTTGGAGTCCATCCCTGCACAAGAACTTTTCTTATAAAAGAAATCCGGCTAGCAAACAGAAGTCCTTGGATTTAAACACAGAACAGGATCTGTAGATCTTGACCATGCAGATCTCTTTGCCCTGTCGCTATCTAACTAGCTAACTTCAAAGTAATAGTGTCCATAATTACCAGTAAAACTGAGGATCTGGAAGAGTCACATATTTTCCTTCTTTATCTACAGTGGTAATAAAATATACAGCATTGTCCTTTCCCGGTCTGCAGATCACCACTTTATCAGCATAGATATGCCGACTATAGTTCCAATGAACATAGCATCTGTTAAAACGTTCATCCATCTGGACAGAACATCCAGTCTTTCTAAAGGGCTTAGGTACAGACAAGTAGTCCCAAATAGCTTCATTGTACCAAAGTTCCCAATTAGCTTCAATCTCCCGCATGACATCCTGGGGCACATAGGGGAATTCTAATCCATACTCTGTGGCCACACGCTTGTTTAACATCCTTTGTAAGCGAGCAAGTTTTGGCAAAGATCTGTCTCTCCCCATAGCAGGCGGTACACAGGAATCTAATGACTTTTTCACCATAGACCCAGCCGGTGTCTGTAGCGAATCAATAACTTTTGACAAAGTCCCCGCAACAGCACTGTGCGTCTCCACACAGGGCGACGTTTTCCCAGAACTCATGGCAGTCCATTCAGTGTGATATCTACCCCTGCTATCAGAAATACAGAAGGAATTCTTCCAACTATCCGAAATTCACTTAACATGGGAGGGACGCATAGCAGCTTACCAAATACAAATACTCCCCAAGTTACTCTACCTCTTCAGAACTCTACCGATCCCCATCCCCCAAAAATTCTTCAAGGACTTAGCCTCAAGCCTGAACAAATTTATCTGGCAAAACAAAAAACCCAGAGTAGCTCTAACAACTCTTTATAAGCATAGGAAAAGCATATGTGGCGTGTGCTGGGGAAATTTGGATTTGATCCTTCCTTTATTGGCTGGATTAAAATGCTCTATAACAGCCCTAAGGCAAGAGTAAAAATTAATAATGAGTTGTCGGACTGGTTAAAGCCCTACACACCTTCTGGAAGGATGTATTCTCCCTATTATCGAAAACCACATATACTATCTGTACGCCCTCTCCCGCACTAGCTTTACTAAGCCTAGGGATAGAATAATTTCCCACCCTACACAGGAAAGTGATGGTACACATTTTGTTTGCAGTACGCATCTCTATAGCGAAAAAATGGAAGTCAACTACTCCTCCCAACATTAGCGAAGTTATTGCCAGGGTGCCAGGATCACAAAGCCTTATGGAAAAAATGTTAACGCATAAGGAAGGCAGGATGCATACCTATCATAAGTATTGGGACAGTTGGTTAACTATCCAAGATAACCTCTAGTGTTGAGTTTGATGATACTTACAACACTCAGTTATTGAAAAGTACAGTGCATTTAGGGTGCTATAGCAGTAACAGTGCAAAGGGATTAATGGCTTTGGCTATAAACATGAGGAATTACTATGTTTGATATTAAGACTTAGTACAAGCAATTTGATTTTCAGCTAGTACATACTATGAAATGTTAGAGTTAGTATTACTTGGTCTCGGAACTACGGTATTGATTATACTGCATGATCTATTTAGAGTGACTGCCTTCTGGGTCGTAAACGCAGTTCCTGAGAGTGTAACTGGCAAGCCTGCTCACAGTATGCTCCCAAACGGGGTGACAGGCTTCTCCCTCAATTTCCGAAGACTCAATCTGTTTTATTGGGAACCCTGACATAACATATGGTCTCAACTGTTAATGCAACGAACCAAGGATCCTCAGTTTACTTTTACTTTTTGCTCCATGTAATCTGTATTCTTTTCTTTTCTGTACAACTACTTTGTATACAACTATTCTGTATGTCTTATATACCATGAAAATGTAATAAAAATTTCAAAGTAAAAAAAAAAAATTAAATGACAGCAAAACAAGAGCTCCCAGCCTATTCCTTCTATGTGTAAAGAAAGTGACTGAGGATTCCATCAATTTTCACTTATGCCTGACCCTTATCTTATGAGGTTCTGGTATAGATTAATAATGAGGTACTTTCATGCACAACCTTTAGGTTTGGTATGAATTTTAAGGGGAAACCTAATGAAAAAAAAAAAAAGAGTGTGAGGTCCCCCCCAAAATATCCATACCAGGCCCTTATCTGAACATGCCGCTTAGAGGGCTAGAAAAGGGGGGGTGAGCATACCCCTCCAAAAAAACATGCCAGGGGGATACCTTGCCAGAGTGAATACTCGGGCAAAATACTTTGTTCCTATATTGATGAGATCTTTCTGGCCCTCCAGGCTGTATTTCCTCTCTCAATCTACAAGCTGTGCTTTATAACCATGGCCTGGATATTATCACTGTCAACTGCTCTTATGAAATCTACATTCCTGGAGGGAGATGGGCGGAGTCTAGCGGAGCAGACATGCATTGTTAGAGCTCCGCACCGCTGAGGAGAGAAGAGAAGGACAAAGCGGAGCCTGCAGTCACAAAAGGTATCCATTTGAACCTTTTTGCCCCAGGGGACAAACTGTAAAAGTTTGGGCAGGAAATATGGTACTGGGAGGAAACCGTGGCAGAAATAAAAATCACCTCACAAAGAGCTCACAGGCACTCACTGCAACTAAAGCAGCTCCAGTCACCTCACAATGTACAGCAACAGGGCGCTCTCACAGACAGAAAATGTCACAGCAAGACTTTCCATTTGAGTCAGATACAGAACAAATCCTCTCACAAACTTCTCCACTCCTCCTCAACATCCCCAGTAATATTATTACAATTTGAAAAGATGCTTCATAAGGCTTTAAAACAAACCTCAGACCAAATAACAAAAAGCCTAACCAAAGAAATAAGAGAGCTGGGAAACCGCACCGCAGCCTTAGAAATAAAAATGGATAAAATTGAAATTACAACCCAAGAAAATATAACAGAATTGGAACAATTAAAAGAAGAGAATTTAATACTTCAAACTAAGCTCGAAGATTACGAAAATAGAGCCAGACGTTCAAACTTGCGCATAAGGGGAATACCTGAAACTGTGACAGACCTGCAATCTACTATTATTGCTCTATTACAAGAACTAAAGCCAGATATCCCTATTGAACGTTTAGAACTGGACAGAGTACACAGAGCCCTCACAGCCAAAAAGAAAGATGGACCCCCACGTGATATAATCACAAAATTTCATTATTACAGAACGAAAGAACAAATACTAATTGCTGCAAGAGAAAAAAAGGAACTTAATTTTCAAGGACACAATTATCAAATTTTTGCTGACCTATCCCAACTTACTATTACTAAAAGACGATCCATGAAACCCCAACTAATGGAACTGCAACGCCACAACATTATGTATCAATGGGGCTTCCCCTTTTCAGTCAGATTTAACTACCAAGGTACAATTTACAGAAGCAGATCAGCAGATGAACTACAACAAACCCTTTTAAAATTAAATCTGACAGAACCCACAAGCAGCAACTCTCCCACACGCAGAAGAATGGCATCATCTCCACCTTCAGGCAGCACCCAGAAAATTTCAGAACAAAATGGGAATCATCATTCTCACAAAAGAGGACGTTATGCCACATCATCCATGGACCAACAAGATTCAATGGACTGACATCCTAATTCCTAATATCTCTTCATTTATTATACTAAGAGATGGTTCTCTATAAAAAAACCTGTATTTATAACTGAATGTAACTGCATTCTGATAGTCACACACTGTGTGGGATCATGTTACATTCCAGTTATATTTCTTATTACTTCTGATTCATATAGCCTTAGAATATATAAGTGAAATAAGGAAATTCTTGTTCAGTTATATATTTTCAGGTAATAACAATAGATTTATTACTTTTTAGGACAAATATGTTCAATAATCTAGAAGTAATGGAAGCTTTTTCTTTCTTTTCTTAAAACAAATATATTATTACCTAACTAGTTCCTAGAACTATGTTTTTGTTTATTCTAATCTGAAGCAATACAACCTCAATTTTATGAGTTAACATAGCTAAACAGTTACATATGAATAAAATATGTAATTGTTTACTCTAAAAGGGTTAAAATCCCCAAATAATTCAAACTATCTTCATCAATACCAAAGTTATTAACAGTACCTTTCTAACTGAATTATTTAGCCTAGGGCAAGACTAACCATATACAACCACCCTGGAATAAATAATTTCAACAAAAACTATATTCTGCACTCCAATTAATGAATCATCATTTTGATGTCTTTTGACATAGCACTTCTCTCCTGTAAGCGGAAGATCCGTGTACCCCCATTAGCCCTCCTCATTCTCCCAACCATATTATGTGGGAGTGTGACAAAGGCACTTATTCCCCTGAGAGAGATATTTATTCTCTTTCACGGGTAAATTGTGATTACTTGCAAAAAATAATTTATACAATGTATCATCTAATCTCATATGTTTTTTGTTTACTCTTTACTCCAGAATTCACTGGTTTCTTTTCTATCTTTTCATCTCTTCAGTCCACACAGGTTGATCTGCGCAGTCAGCTCTGCATAACAAAAAGTAAGTCAAAACTATTTGATCTGTTGCCATGGCACCACTGAATATACTTTCCCTGAATGTTCAGGGAATAAATGTCCCTCAAAAAAGGACCAAAGCCTTCCATACTTTCCATAACAAGAAGGCTCACATAGTATGCCTCCAAGAAACACACTTCACCAAAGATTCTACTCCAAAATATATTTCTCCTTTTTATCAACAAATTTACACGGCTTCTGCCTGTACCAAACAAAGGGGAACTCTAATTGCATTTCACCGATCCACACCATTCACCTTATCATCAGAAATTAAAGACCCAGAAGGTAGATACCTGATACTCATGGGTTATATAATGGATACAGCAATCACGGTGATTTCCTACTACGCTCCTAACAAACAACCTACACCATTCCTCTCACATATATTACAAGTGATTAATACACACAAAATAGGAACAGTGATAATGTGCGGGGATTCGAACCAGGTCCTCCTCCCATTTCTAGATAAATCACCTTTTACACCATCCAAAATAACCTCTAGATTACCTTTTTCTCAACTTCTTTCCAAATACAATCTGGTAGATTCGTGGAGAGAAAGTAACCCAATGAAAAAGAAATTCACTTATTTCTCGCACCCTCATCAAACCTTCACCAGAATAGATCATATTTTTCTAACAATAGGAATGATACCAGAAATTATTGCATCAGATATAATTCCGATTCCGTGGTCTGACCATAATGCAGTATACACTACTATAGCCTCAGCCATACCAAAAGCACATGACCCAACGTGGTACTTACCGGACATAATGCTCAAACACCCACTACATCAGATGGCCATTGAACAAGCTTTAAAGGAATACATATCAATTAATAATACAACAGACATTTCCCCAATAACACTGTGGGAAGCTCATAAGCCTGTCTTGCGTGGTACAATACAAAGACAAATGGCACTATTTAAACGGGAACGCAAAAATCTAGCAAAAAAACTAGAACTCAATTTTAATGCAGCCTACATATCATTCCAAGATAATCCATCTCAGAGTACAAAATCTCATCTGGAAAAATCTAGATTGGAATACGATCTATTTCTCACTGAGTCAGTAGATAAATCCCTCAAACGCTCCAAACACAATTTCTACATGAATACAAACAAACCAGGTACATATTTGGCTCGGGCATTAAATTCAACTAACAAATCTTTCAAACCAATACGTTTGAAATGATCAAAAAATGTTTATACTTGTAATCCAGTTAAAATAGTCCATAAATTTCACTCACATCTCGCAACTTTATACAAGACAAACAAAGAATTTAATCCTACAGAGGCTGAATCCTTCTTCTCAAAAATAACCTTACCTGAGTTATCTCAGAATCAAAAAAGCAGTTTGGATGAGCCTATAACTATAGATGAAGTTGCTAACGCCATAAAAGACCTAAAACTTAACAAAAGACCAGGCCCAGACGGCTACTCGGCTTTATACTATAAAACATTCTCAGAAATTCTCTCTCCCATTCTCACTGAAACTTTTAACAAACTTCTAGAAGGATATTCTTTTTGGCAAGAAACACTAATGGCAATTGTTTGTATGATCCCAAAACCCCTTTCTGATGATACTTCCTGTGTGAATTATCGGCCTATCTCTCTGTTAAACCTTGATATTAAATTATTAGCAAAAATAATAGCAAAACGCCTCAATAGCATTATAGGGAAATTAATACATAGAGATCAAGTAGGCTTCATGCCAAATAGACAGGCAGGCGATAATATACGCAGGGCAGTGTTATTGGCACATATTGCTAAAAAACGGAAAATCCCTTTATGTTTTCTATCTCTCGATATTAAGAGGACATTTGACACAGTATCCTGGCAATATATGCAATATTCATTACAAAAATGGGGTTTTGGACCCCACTTTTTAACATGGATCAAAGCATTATATAATAAACCCAAAGCCTATATAAAATATGCTGGATACAAATCTGATGCCTTTAATATCGAAAGAGGTACCTGACAAGGTTGCCCATTATCTCCCTTATTATTTGCCCTTATACTCGAACCCATGGCCCAATACATCAGAACAAACCAAACTATAACTGGCATTGAAGTAGGAGGTATTACACACAAATTATGTATATTTGCAGACAATATATTACTTTTTTTTTATCACCACAGGTCTCTGGTCCTAACTTAATACCAGCTCTTGATGGATTTGCAGCCCTATCCGGCCTTATGATTAATCCTAAGAAATGCCTAGTGCTTAATATTTCGCTCACAAATATGGAATTGATCTCGGCTAGGGCTGCACTCCCATTCACATGGGCAGAAAAATCAATCCCATATCTTGGAATTCATTTAACAGCATCTCATTCTGACTTATTCTCAACCAATTATCCTCCTGTATTAAGACAGATCACAAATCTAATAAAACAATGGTCGCAACTTCCTTTATCCTGGATAGGGAAGATTAATGCAATCAAAATGACTATTCTACCCAAATTGCTTTATCTATTCAGAGTCCTCCCTATTCCAATTCCTTCCTATTTTTTGAGAATAGTACAAAAAAGAGCAACTTCGTTTATATGGGGCTCTTCTAAACCACGTATACCTATACACACACTACATCTTCCCAAAAATAAAGGAGGCCTGGGATACCCTAATTTTACTAACTACTACAGAGCAGCACATTTGGCCAGTCTGTCCAAATACCATGCAAAACAGGAAATCCCATTATGGGTATTTATAGAGGCTTCAGAAAATGACCCTCTATTAATATCAAACTTGTTATGGCTTGATCCTAAAGACCGCTTTAAAATTCATAATCCTATAACTAAACACTTCTTATCTCTCTGAGATAAACTAAAAACCAAATATCAGTTACAATCTCCACACAATCCTCTCCTTTCTTTTATCAGAAATCTGGCCTTTTATCCGGCATGGATCTACTCAAATTCTTTTAAAGCTTGGACAACATCAGGCATTCAGACACTAAATGACTTTATAGCATCTAAATCATTCCTTTCATTCCCATCGCTTAGAGAAAAATATGATCTACCAAACTCTGAGATATTTAGATATCTCCAAATCAAAAATTTCTATACACCATTCCTAAAGGGGGATACACCATTATCCCAATTATCCATTTTTGAATCAATCTGTACAAAAGATCCATTTGCTAAAGGTACAATTTCATCACTTTATAATCAATTATATGGAGTAGTAAATCTTAATAGACCCTCTTACGTTCAGAGGTGGGAGGAGGACCTGGGATGAACTTTAGAAGACACGGACTGGTCTAACATATGGCTCACATCTAAGTCATCTTCACCCAACATCTTAGCACTGGAGGCACACATTTACACATATGGTGGACGTGCCCAGTAATCCAAACCTTCTGGAAGGAAGTCTTCGTGATTGCATCTAAAATATTTTTAAAAATAATACAACCAGATCCATATATAACTTTACTTAATCTAAAACCAGAATGGTTAACACTCTCTCAATTCAAACTTATGATCCAACTAATAACGGCTGCAAAACAAACAGTGGCCAAGGCATGGAAATCTCCTACATTGGTACTAGCAGAAACAATTCACAGAATGAATAATACAATGTCCCATGCTAAGATGGTAGCCATCGATCAAAATCAAATTCCAAAATTTGAAAAACTTTGGCATCCTTGGATAAAACAACAGTTCCTGTCAAATTTCAATGACTCTGTCCTGTTGCCATGGTAGCAGATTAAATGACTTACAGAGACACCCATTCTATTACCCCGTACACACAGTCGGATTTTCCGATGGAAAATGTCCGATCGGAGCGTGTTGTCGGAAATTCCGACCGTGTGTGGGCTCCATCGGACATTTTCCATCGGATTTTCCGACACACAAAGTTGGAGAGCAGGAGATAAAATTTTCCGACAACAAAATCCGTTGTCGGAAATTCTGATCGTGTGTACACAAATCCGATGGACAAAGTGCCACGCATGCTCAGAATAAAAAAAGAGATGAAAGCTATTGGCCACTGCCCCGTTTATAGTCCCGACGTACATGTTTTACGTCACCGCGTTTAGAACGATCGGATTTTCCGACAACTTTGTGCGACCGTGTGTAGACAAAACAAGTTTGAGCCAACATCCGTCGGAAAAAATCCTAGGATTTTGTTTTCGGAATGTCCGAACAAAGTCCGACCGTGTGTACGCCCTCTAAGGCTTCAAAGAGAACTAAAAAGAATAATAAGCTGACGAGCGGGACAACCTTGTGGACCATACCTCTGCTTTTCTACCCTTTTTCTTCTTTCTCTTTCCTTTTCTCCACCTTACGATTAAAGCTCATTATCAGAATTTATTTGACCTATATACACTCTACCTGTAAACAATATGTATAGTAGGAATAAATCATTTAAATACCTACAAAAGTAACTAAGGAAATGATATATATCTTTAATTTAGGTTTACGTGAACCCAATGTTTAATATTTGAAATTTCATGATATTTACCTATATAAACCCTACTGTAAAACAATGAGCTTACTTTATAGATCCTTGTAAACTTACTTTATGTATCTTTATAATATTGTATACTCAATAAACTTCTTTTGACAAGGAAATCTACATTCCTTACTATGCTCCTGTGGTAAATCTGGGGTGCACCAATCTAGGTCTAATTTTGTTTGTAGCATCTTTTGTATATCCTACACCGTTACAAATTGCAACAGTGCTAACAAAGAAAGCACAATCTAACATTTATAATGCTAGTTGTTCTCACCTATTTTATATAGAGAAGAAAGAATGAAAAAAAGAGACCCTAGTTTCAATTTGCTTCTGTATAGTTGTTCCAAGTCAATGCCGCAGGAAAGTTGTGCAGGTGTAAATGGAATTGGACGGGGATCTCTATTATTTGTGATAGAAGTAGAAGGAAATAGAACAAACCTACTGTTCCATTTCACACTGGCTACTTGACCTCAGCTCACATACAGCCAATTGTGATAGTTTTGGAGCACTTTATTTAATGTTGCTACTCTCTTTTAAACTTTCAAAACGTGTCTTTGAAGTTTCTCATTTATCCACGTCTTGGTATAGCTAGTATTAGTTGTTCATATTTAACTGGATTTTTTTCTTTAATCACTTGAGTCCCAGTGCCATTTTTAAAATGGCATTGGGACTCATCCAGTACTCACTCTGGATCCACTGACAGTCAGTGTGAGCTAGGTTCCAACAATTTGGTATACATTTAATAAACATTGAAAAGACAGCGTTGAGCAGCGATATGACTATTCATCACTTATTACAGTGAAAAATTCCTAGTAAGATATAATAAATACTAATATGTCAGGTAGGAACTAACAACAAGGAATATCTCATTCCTTTTCCCAAATTAATTCTCAGTTATAGGTACACAGAGAGTGCTAGGAATGTACCTGTTTAATAAATAATGAAAGGCACAAAGAGAATCCCCTAAGATGTTCCACTAAGTCAGGTTTGGTGATAAAGGCCTCTTTTTAGTGAAATACTGAGAATGGAGCCATAAAGTTACCATTTTACATAAAGGCATAACTACAGGATTCTGCACCACATAAAAAGACAAATTTTTAACCATTACTACTATCAACCCAGGGCCAATCCTGGGCGGGTCCATGGGGTGCACCGCGCCCTGGCATTGCAAGCTGCTGCAGAGGAGGGGCGCCGAAGCTGTGGCACTCACTTGACTTAGCAGCAGAGCCACCGCAAGACCCGGTCATCCTGTCCACAATTAAGGAAAATCTTGCGAGCCACAATAATCCAATGCTCAATGTGCACAAAATGTGAAACTCAGAAAATAAAACATATAAAAAAAATATATATATAAATATATCTAGCAGCAAACGCAGTTCACGCATTCATAATCGTGCAAAAAGTGTAGATAAGAGATATTTGCGCTGCGCTTGATAATCTATTATAAATGGTGTCAAAGATCACTAATAAATAAATATCTAATAAATAAATACAACTTTCCACATAAGAACTTCCTATGTATAGTGTGCGTATTATCTTCTACATTGTGTATACATATCAAACAATTAAAGTGCAATGTGCATGTATAATAACGCCAAAGTAAACTTAATCCAGTGATGTATTAGACAACATGCAATATCTCGCATCTAGTGCAGCATGCAAAAAAATATAACAAATAGCATAAAAGTGCTCAGTGCGTCTTAAACGCAGTCAATATAATCTGCGTTTAGTGATCTCCATATTAAAGTGTCCATAAAATGTCCAAATCAAATGTGCATCTGTGTCCAGCAAAATCCAAAACATCCAGTGCACTGAATTCGAATGCTGCAAACAATCGTGGTGTATTCTGGTAACCCCCCAAAGTGATTGCACTCACCTCAGAGCGTGTGACACAGTAGCTAGCTATGTCAAATCACGCTTGGTAGCCACCCCTTGGGCTCTGCAAGGTATGTTAGATGCGATCTCCACTCACTCTGGGTTGAAAAGGCTCCATAGACATCCAATCATAAAATGAAGAGAGACTACATAGTGTAATACTATCAAACACTAGTTTATTAAGATATAAAACCACTTCCCACAGAGGGGTACTCACATTCTCCTGGTGCTGCTGTGCACCAGACAATAAAACGCTGTATAAAACTGCTAGTTTGTATGCCGCAGGGTATGTGTTTCTCCCAGCTCAGCTGTGTGCTGTTTCGTCCGTCCTGGCCCCTCCCCTACGCGTGTTCGACACAGGGGGTCATGTGTCTTCATCAGGGGGATATAATTGGACGGGTGCTCTGTCACTTAAATACTCTCCCGGCGGCCATTTTTCCTGAGATCGCAGACTGAATTCTAGGAAGAGAATTCAAGATACACATTATTGTTCAATTTTGTTTATATTATATTATTTTATTTGCTCTTACCATTTTGATTGTTTTCTTGTATGGCTCACTTTTACCATATGTCAGTATATCTTAATATTTGGCTCTATGTTATTAAATATGTATTTTATTACGCATAGCTATGTTAGTGTGGCGGGGTATCTTGTTTCTTTCCTAAGGCTCCGTCCTGGATTAGTATAGGCATAGACTGAATGGGTTACAGAGTGATAGCATTTGGCTATACAGCGTCCTTTCACTGATCCGCAATACATGAGATAGAGTAGTGTAGCCCATTAAGATCTAGTCTGCGATCTCAGGAAAAATGGCAGCCGGGAGAGTATTTAAGTGACAGAGCACCCGTCCAATTATATCCCCCTGATGAAGACACGTGACCCCCTGTGTCGAACACGCGTAGGGGAGGGGCCAGGACAGACGAAACAGCACACAGCTGAGCTGGGAGAAACACATACCCTGCGGCATACAAACTAGCGGTTTTACACAGCGTTTTATTGTCTGGTGCACAGCAGCACCAGGAGAATGTGAGTACCCCTCTGTGGGAAGTGGTTTTATATCTTAATAAACTAGTGTTTGATAGTATTACACTATGTAGTCTCTCTTCATTTTATGATTGGATGTCTATGGAGCCTTTTCAACCCAGAGTGAGTGGAGATCGCATCTAACATACCTTGCAGAGCCCAAGGGGTGGCTACCAAGCGTGATTTGACATAGCTAGCTACTGTGTCACACGCTCTGAGGTGAGCGCAATCACTTTGTGGGGTTACCAGAATACACCACGATTGTTTGCAGCATTCGAATTCAGTGCACTGGATGTTTTAGATTTTGCTGGACACAGATGCACATTTGATTTGGACATTTTATGGACACTTTAATATGGAGATCACTAAACGCAGATTATATTGACTGCGTTTAAGACGCACTGAGCACTTTTATGCTATTTGTTATTTTTTTGCATGCTGCACTAGATTCGAGATATTGCATGTTGTCTAATACATCACTGGATTAAGTTTACTTTGGCGTTATTATACATGCACATTGCACTTTAATTGTTTGATATGTATACACAATGTAGAAGATAATACGCACACTATACATAGGAAGTTCTTATGTGGAAAGTTGTATTTATTTATTAGATATTTATTTATTAGCAATCTTTGACACCATTTATAATAGATTATCAAGCGCAGCGCAAATATCTCTTATCTATTCTGTCCACAATGCCTGCCCTGGTTGGCTGCCTCTGCTGCGCGCTGCACTGTTTGCTAGAATTGCCTGCCGCTCTAGCAACCAGTGACATCAGAGGCCGCAGAGTGACTGAGCTGAGCATGCTGTCCATCTGCACTGCACCAGCATAGCACCTGTCAGCTGCCGCTGCCTAAGCCTGTTGTTGCAACCAGATGCTGTCTGTTCTGGAGGCTCGTAACCCTATCCATTCTGCCACCAGGCTGTTCTACAAGTAAGTTGTGTCAATAAATGCAGCCACTGTGCTATCAAATGCAGCCACTGTGCCCAACAAATGCAGCCACTGTGCCATTGAACGCAGCCACTGTGCCCATAAAATGCAGCCTCTGTGCCATCAAATGCAGCCACTGTGCCATCAAATGCAGCCACTGTGCCCATCAAACGCCGCAACTGTGCCATAAAACACCGCCACTATGGCCATCAAATGCAGCCACTGTGCCCATCAAACACAGCCACTGTGCCTATCAAACGCCTACTGTGCCCATCAAATACCGCCACTGTGCCCATCAAACACCGCCACTGTGCCCATCAAACGCAGCCACTGCGCCATCAAGCGCAGCCACTGTGCCCATCAAACGCAGCTACTGTGCCATCAAACGCAGCCACTGTGCCCATCAAATGCCGCCACTGTGTCCCATCAAACGCTGCCACTGTGCCACATCAAATGCTGTTACTGTGTCCATCAAATAGTGCCACATAAAATGCTGCCACTATGCCCATCAAATAGTGCCACATCAAATGCTGTCACTGTGCCCATCAAATAGTGCCACATCAAATGCTGTCACTGTGCCCATCAAATAGTGCCACATCAAATGCTGTCACTGTGCCCCATGAAATAGTGCCACTGTGACCCCCTGAGAAAGGGGAGGAGTTAGTAAGATGACCACACTCATGCGGGGGGGCCCGAAATATTTCTGCACCCAGGCGCCTGTGACCCTAGGATCGACCCTGTATCAACCTGTAGCTGCGGTCACTCAAAAACAATAGTGTTTTGAAATCTAACCAATAATCAATGCTTTGACGATACATGTCTAGGGGATGGAGCCTGCATATTGACGTTACATTGTGGCCATCTTCAGCTCTTTTTTCTTTGAAATGTGTTTTCAGCTTGCATGGGTAATCTTTGTGAGTTTTATACCTTACCTTTTTTATATATTATTAAACATTTTAAATGGAGAGCACTAGATTCTGCCTTCCTTCTTTTGCATATCCATCATATCTGGTGAGATGATCTTGGTTTTTATCCCATGGGAATAAGCGATTTGAGGGAGGAAAGTGATTGCCAGCACCACGCCAGCCTTCACTATTATCCCCAGAGGGGAGCACTGCTGATTTGACTCAGATGTGAGGTGAGTAGCCTGTGAGACTGGTGGAGGAAAGCACAAGCATTTTGGATTTTTGCACCGTTGATGTATTGATTTTTTTAATTCACTTCAATCAGTCACAGATACTATATATGAACTTTCAGCAATATATGTTTATTGATTACCATTTTTAGTTATACTTTATTATTATTCATGTTTTTTTTATAGCACAGCACTGTCTATTGATTATTTGCACCTTTAACCACTTGCCGACCGCCTAACGACGATATACGTCAACAGAATGGCACGGGCAGGCAAAATCACGTACCTGGTACGTGATTGCCTTCCTGCGGGCGGGGGGTCCAATCGGACCCCCCCCGGTGCCAGCGGCGGTCGGCTTTGGTCTGGGAGCGTTCAGAGATGAGGGGGAGGCCATCCGATTGTGCCCCTCCCCGCGATCGCTCCCAGCCAATGAGAATCCTCCCCTGCCTACACACAGGCAGAGGATGTGATGTCATCTCTCCTCGGCTCGGCAGTTTCCGTTCTGGCGCCGAGGAGAGAAGACATCTGAGTGAGTGTAAAACACAAACACACACAGTAGAACATGCCAGGCACACTTTACACCCCAGATCGCCCCCCGATCACCCAACAATCCACCCCCCCCCGTCACACTGACACCAAGCAGTTTTTTTTGTTTTTTTTTCCGATTACTGCATGGTGTCAGTTTGTGACAGTTAGAAGTGGTAGGTCAGTTAGTGTTAGCCCCCTTTAAGTCTAGGATACCCCCCTAACCCCCCCTAATAAAGTTTTAACCCCTTGATCACCCCCCGTCACCAGTGTCGCTAAGCGATCATTTTTCTGATCGCTGTATTAGTGTCGCTGGAGACGCTAGTTAGGGACGTAAATATTTAGGTTCGCCGTCAGCGTTCTATAGCGTCAGGGACCCCCATATACTACCTAATAAATGTTTTAACCCCTTGATTGCCCCCTAGTTAACCCTGATCACCGTATAACCGTTATGGGTGTCGCTGGTAAGTTCGTTTATTTTTTATAGTGTCAGGGCACCCGCTGTTTATTACTGAATAAAGGTTTAGCCCCCTGATCGCCCGGCGGTGATATGCGTCGCCCCAGGCAGCGTCAGATTAGCGCCAGTACTGCTAACACCCACGCACACAGCATACGCCTCCCTTAGTGGTATAGTATCTGAACGGATCAATATCTGATCCGATCAGATCTATACTAGCGTTCCCAGCAGTTTAGGGTTCCCAAAAATGCAGTGTTAGCGGGATCAGCCCAGATACCTGCTAGCACCTGCGTTTTGCCCCTCCGCCCAGCCCAGCCCACCCAAGTGCAGTAATGATCAATCACTGTCACTTACAAAACACTAAACGCATAACTACAGCGTTCGCAGAGTCAGGCCTGATCCCTGCAATCGCTAACAGTTTTTTTGGTAGCGTTTTGGTGAACTGGCAAGCACCAGCCCCAGGCAGCGTCAGGTTAGCGCCAGTACCGCTAACACCCACGCACGCACTGTACACCTCCCTTAGTGGTATAGTATCTGAACGGATCAATATCTGATCCGATCAGATCTATACTGGCGTCCCCAGCAGTTTAGGGTTCCCGAAAATGCAGTGTTATCGGGATCAGCCCAGATACCTGCTAGCACCTGCGTTTTGCCCCTCCGCCCGGCCCAGCCCAGCCCAGCCCAGCCCACCCAAGTGCAGTATCGATTGATCACTGACACTTACAAAACACTAAACGCATAACTGCAGCGTTCGCAGAGTCAGGCCTGATCCCTGCGATCGCTAACAGTTTTTTTGGTAGCATTTTGGTGAACTGGCAAGCATCAGCGGCCTAGTACACCCCGGTCATAGTCAAACCAGCACTGCAGTAACACTTGGTGACGTGGCGAGTCCCATAAGTTGAGTTCAAGCTGGTGAGGTGGCAAGCACAAGTAGTGTCCCGCTGCCACCAAAAAGACAAACACAGGCCCGTCATGCCCATAATGCCCTTCCTGCTGCATTCGCCAATCCTAATTGGGAACCCACCGCTTCTGCAGCACCCGTACTTCCCCCATTCACATCCCCAACCAAATGCAGTCGGCTGCATGAGAGGCATTTTCTTTATGTCCTCCCGAGTACCCCTACCAAACGAACCCCCCAAAAAAGATGTTGTGTCTGCAGCAAGCGCGGATATAGGCGTGACACCCACTATTATTGTCCCTCCTGTCCTGACAATCCTGGTCTTTGCATTGGTGAATGTTTTGAACGCTACCATACACTAGTTGAGTATTAGCGTAGGGTACAGCATTCCACAGACTAGGCGCCATTTCACAGGGTCTCCCAAGATGCCATCGCATTTTGAGAGACCCGAACATGGTACCGGTTACAGTTATAAAAGTTACAGTCACAAAAAAAAGTGTAAAAAAAAAAAAAAAAAAACACCAACAAAAATATAAAATAAAAAAAAATAGTTGTCTCTCTCTCTATTCTCTCTCTATTGTTCTGCTCTTTTTTACTGTATTCTATTCTGCAATGTTTTATTGTTATTATGTTTTATCATGTTTGCTTTTCAGGTATACAATTTTTTATACTTTACCGTTTACTGTGCTTTATTGTTAACCATTTTTTGGTCTTCAGGTACGCCATTCACGACTTTGAGTGGTTATACCAGAATGATGCCTGCAGGTTTAGGTATCATCTTGGTATCATTATTTTCAGCCAGCGGTCGGCTTTCATGTAAAAGCAATCCTAGCAGCTAATTAGCCTCTAGACTGCTTTTACAAGCAGTGGGAGGGAATGCCCCCCCCACCGTCTTCTGTGTTTTTCTCTGGCTCTCCTGTCTCAACAGCGAACCTGAGAATGCAGCCGGTGATTCAGCCAGCTGACCATAGAGCTGATCAGAGACCAGAGTGGCTCCAAACATCTCTATGGCCTAAGAAACCGGAAGCTACGAGCATTTTATGACTTAGATTTCGCCGGATGTAAACAGCGCCATTGGGAAATTGGGGAAGCATTTTATCACACCGATCTTGGTGTGGTCAGATGCTTTGAGGGCAGATGAGAAATCTAGGGTCTAATAGACCCCAATTTTTTCAAAAAAGAGTACCTGTCACTACCTATTGCTATCATAGGGGATATTTACATTCCCTGAGATAACAATAAAAATGATTTTCAAAAAATGAAAGGAACAGTTTAAAAATAAGATAAAAAAGCAAAAAAATAATAAAGAAAAAAAAAAGCACCCCTGTCCCCCCTGCTCTCGCGCTAAGGCAAACGCAAGCGTCGGTCTGCAGTCAAATGTAAGCAGCAATTGCACCATGCATGTGAGGTATCACCGCAAAGGTCAGATCGAGGGCAGTAATTTTAGCAGTAGACCTTCTCTGTAAACCTAAAGTGGTAACCTGTAAAGGCTTTTAAAGGATTTTAAAAATGTATTAATTTTGTTGCCACTGCACATTTGTGCGCAATTTTAAAGCATGTCCTGTTTGGTATCCATGTACTCGGCCTAAGATCATCTTTTTTATGTCATCAAACATTTGGGCAATATAGTGTGTTTTAGTGCATTAAAATTTAAAAAAATGTGTTTTTTCCCCAAAAAATGCGTTTGAAAAATCGCTGCGCAAATACTGTGTGAAAAAAAAATGAAACACCCACCATTTTAATCTGTAAACATTTGCTTTAAAAAATATATAATGTTTGGGGGTTCAAAGTAATTTTCTTGCAAAAAAAAATAATTTTTTCATGTAATCAAAAAGTGTCAGAAAGGGCTTTGTCTTCAAGTGGTTAGAAGAGTGGGTGATGTGTGACATAAGCTTCTAAATGTTGTACATAAAATGCCAGGACAGTTCAAAACCCCCCCAAATGACCCCATTTTGGAAAGTAGACACCCCAAGCTATTTGCTGAGAGGCATGTCGAGTCCATAGAATATTTTATATTGTGACACAAGTTGCGGGAAAGAGACAAATTTTTTTTTTTCACAAAGTTGTCACTAAATGATATATTGCTCAAACATGCCATGGGAATATGTGAAATTACACCCCAAAATACATTCTGTTGCTTCTCCTGAGTATGGGGATACCACATGTGTGGGACTTTTTGGGAGCCTAGCTGCGCACGGGACCTCAAAAACCAAGCACTGCCTTCAGGCTTTCTAAGGGCGTAAATTTTTGATTGCCCTCTTCACTGCCTATCACAGTTTCGTAGGTCATGGAATGCCCAGGTGGCAAAACCCCCCCCAAATGACCCCATTTTGGAAAGTAGACACCCCATGCTATTTGCTGAGAGGTATAGTGAGTATTTTTCAGACCTCACTTTTTGTCACAAAGTTTTGAAAATTAAAAAAAGAAAAAAAATTTTTTTTTTTCTCGTCTTTCTTCATTTTCAAAAACAAATGAGAGCTGCAAATAACTCACCATGCCTCTCAGCAAATAGCATGGGGTGTCTACTTTCCAAAATGGGGTCATTTGGGGGGGTTTGTGCCACCTGGGCATTCCATGGCCTCCGAAACTGTGATAGGCAGTGAAGAGTGAAATAAAAAATTTACACCCTTAGAAATCCTGAAGGCGGTGATTGATTTCCGGGGCCCCGTACGCGGCTAGGCTCCTAAAAAGTCCCACACGTGTGGTATCCCCATACTCAGGAGAAGCAGCTAAATGTATTTTGGGGTGCAATTCCACATATGCCCATGGCCTGTGTGAGCAATACTTCATTTAGTGACAACTTTGTGCAAAAAAACAAATTGTCACTTTCCCGCAACTTGTGCCAAAATATAAAATATTCCATGGACTCAACATGCCTCAAAGCAAATAGCTTGGGGTGTCTACTTTCCGAAATGGGGTCCTTTGGGGGGGGGGTTTATGCCATCTGGGCGTTTTATGGCCTTCAAAACTGTGATAGGTAGTGAGGAGTAAAATCAAAAATTTACGCCCTTAGAAATCCTGAAGGCAGTGATTGGTTTTTTGGGCCCCGTACGCGGCTAGGTGTCAGGGAATCTAATTGACCAGATTGTGTGGACTGCACAGAGGAGACCAGAAACACATGTAAGTGAAATAATGGTGTTTATTAAACAAGTGACAAGTAAAAGGAATATAAACAGTGCAAAACCAACACAACAAACCCACTACAAACAACAATATATACAAGTAAATGGAGATACCATAATCGTAAACAAAGCCAGGCCAAGGTCATACACAGGGAGGTCAGCAGATGGGTAAGGACAAGAAACCAGCAGGAAGGGGAGAGGATGGATGGTAAAGCTGCAGGGTAGGGATCCAAGAGAATCAGGAGGGACAAGAACAGGATGGGCCTGGGATAGGGATCGGATCGGATCAGAGCAGAGCAGGACAGGACAGGACAGGTTCACAATCAGGATACAGGCAGCAAGGTCAAGGCACAGGGAGAAAGATACCAAGGCGAGCATGTGTGGGCTTGCCGGGTATTTATAGGGCTGACTATAATTGGCTTCAAGTCACACCTGAGCGCAGGGAGTGTTGTCTGCTCCATACTGCCAGGATCCATCCGCTGGTGGACATAAGTACTGCAGCCAAAAGATGAAATGACACCAGCAGGGAAATATTCTCCTGACAGTTCAACACTGCCAGGAGACACCTGCTGGTGGACCCCAGTACTGCATGCCAAACGATATATCTTACCAGCGGATGGACCCTTTCCTGACAGTACCCCTCCCTAAAGGAGCGGCCTCCGGACGCTCCAACTGGTCTTAATTGTCCATGGTCTATGGCATCAGGCAGAATGGTGGAAGAAGGCATTTCAGGCTGGTCATCAGGCACATCCGGGCAGACGGCTGGCATGTCAGAGTCATTGAGCTGGGCAGCGGACAGGAACAAGCCGAGCTGGGCAGCAGACAGAAACAAGCCGAGCTGGGCAGCAGACAGGAACAAGCCGAGCTGGGCAGCAGACAGGAACAAGCCGAGCTGGGCAGCAGACAGGAACAAGCCGAGCTGGGCAGCAGACAGGAACAAGCCGAGCTGGACAGCAGACAGGAACAAGCCGAGCTGGGCAGCAGACAGGAACAAGCCGAGCTAGGCAGCAGACAGGAACAAGCCGAGCTGGGCAGCAGACAGGAACAAGCCGAGCTGGGCAGCAGACAGGAACAAGCCGAGCTAGGCAGCAGACAGGAACAAGCCGAGCTGGGCAGCAGACAGGAACAAGCCGAGCTAGGCAGCAGACAGGAACAAGCCGAGCTGGGCAGCAGGCTCCGGGTCATCGAGCTGGGCAGCAGGCTCCGGGTCATCGAGCTGGGCAGCAGGCTCCGGGTCATCGAGCTGGGCAGCAGGCTCCGGGTCATCGAGCTGGGCAGCAGGCTCCGGGTCATCGGGCTGAGCAGCAGGCTCCGGGTCATCGGGCTGAGCAGCAGGCTCCGGGTCATCAAGATGGACAGCAGGCTCTGGAACATTGGGCCGAACAGCGAGCACCGTAAGGGCAGGCCGGATTACAGGCACCGGCTCAGCAAGCTGGGTAACGGACCCCGGCCCAGTGGGCTGGGTAACAGGCCCCGACTCAGCGAGCTGGACACCGGGCACTGGTTCGGCAAGCCGGATAACGGATACTGGCTTGACAGGCAAAGTGACGGACTTCGGTTTAGCAGACTGGGTAACGGGCACCAGTTCAGCAGACCGGGTAACGGGCACCGATTCAACAGACTGGGTAACAGGCACCGATTCAGCAGGCTGAGACACGGGCACCGAAACTCCAGGCTGAAACACGGGCACCGAAACTTCAGGCTGAGACACGGGCACCGAAACCTCAGGCTGGGATACCAACATCACGACATCAGGCTGGAAGACAGGTACCAGGATATCAGGCTGGAGGATGGACACATCAAACCGGAAAGCAGGCTTATCAGGCTGAACAGTGGGCACATCAGGCAGAACAGCAGGTACTGGCACAACAGGCTGAACAGGTACATCGGACTGGTCAGTAGTCGCTGGAGCCTCAGACTGGAACATGGACAGTGGGATTTCGGGCTGAGCAGCAGGCACTGGGACCTCAAACTGGGCAGCGGACACAGGCATTGGCACAACTGGCTGAGTAGCAGACACTGGCACATCAGGCTGGAAAGCGGACTGGAAAGCCGGCACCGAGACATCAGACCAGGCAGCGGGTACTGGAACTTTAGACTGGGCAGCAGACACAGGCGCTGGCACATCGGGCAGAACAGCAGGTGCTGGCATACCAGGCTGAACAATAGGTACATCGGACTGGACAGTAGTCACTGAAGCGTCAGACTGGAACATGGGCACTGAGATGTCAGGCTGAGCAGCAGGCACTGGGACCTCAAACTGGACAGCGGGCACAGGCATTGGCACAACAGGTTGAGTAGAAGACACTGGCGCATCAGGCTCGGTAGCAGGCACTGGACTGTCAGGCTGGGTAGCAGGCAGAGGTTTGACAGAATCAGGTGGGTTAGTTGGTGTGGAAGCAAGTTGGGTTACTGGCAGGATCGTGTGGGTAGGAAAGAATTTTTGTTTCTTTTTTGGTTTAGCCCGTGCAGCTTTGTATGTAGGTGCAGGGCTGAAAGAAAAGAAAATAGCTGGATCGAAGGAAGACCAAGGAACTGTAGCTAGAGAGGGGTTTTGTGGGACTGTTACAGGTGGAGGAGAAGAGACAGGTGGATTGAAGGCGGGATAGGTGCTACACTTGGAGACTGGGTAGTAGTATTTGGTACGGGGTTGAGTAAACTGGGCTGTAGCTGAGGTTGCCATAGGCGACGGGGAGATACATTTTTGGGAAGACAGATGATTAATGGCAGGGCTGGAATATTGTGGCTTAGCTAAAGACAGGAGATCTGACCATGCCTGCAGCACAGGTTGAACAAACGCTGATTCACACACAGCCTGACTAATCAAGGATTGCACCGACTGGATGCAATTAGACAACACTTGCTGTGAACAGGAGGAAAAATGTTCCATAAAATAGGCTGGATCATCCTCTAACAACCAAACCAGGGATTCAACTTGGCCATAATTGAAGGGGGGCGAAAAATCATCACTTCCCTCGGGAATGCATGAAAGGGCTGGTTTTGCACATATCTGGATCAGGGGCTGAACATCTTCAAAAGACATATACCCCTGATCCACTAGGGAATGAGCTGATCGGATAGTTTCCATCAGCTGGTCACTAGTCCACCCTTTTAAAATCTGGCGACAATATTCATCATCCTCTTCTGCTAGCAGAGAATAATAAATGATTTCATCGAAATCCATATTAGCAGACCTGATAAACCAGGATGGTTTCCTCAATGCAGCCACATCTGGTCAGGGATGGCCTTGGTATACTGTCAGGGAATCTAATTGACCAGACTGTGTGGACTGCACAGAGGAGACCAGAAACACATGTAAGTGAAATAATGGTGTTTATTAAACAAGTGACAAGTAAAAGGAATATAAACAGTGCAAAACCAACACAACAAACCCACTACAAACAACAATATATACAAGTAAATGGAGATACCGTAATCGTAAACAAAGCCAGGCCAAGGTCATACACAGGGAGGTCAGCAGATGGGTAAGGACGGGAAACCAGCAGGAAGGGGAGAGGATGGATGGTAAAGCTGCAGGGTAGGGATCCAAGGGAATCAGGAGGGACAAGAACAGGATGGGCCTGGGATAGGGATCAGATCAGAGCAGAGCAGAGCAGGACAGGACAGGACAGGACAGGACAGGACAGGACAGGACAGGACAGGACAGGACAGGACAGGACAGGTTCACAATCAGGATACAGGCAGCAAGGTCAAGGCACAGGGAGAAAGATACCAAGGCGAGCATGTGAGGGCTTGCCGGGTATTTATAGGGCTGAATATAATTGGCTTCAAGTCACACCTGAGCGCAGGGAGTGTTGTCTGCTCCATACTGCCAGGATCCATCCGCTGGTGGACATCAGTACTGTAGCCAAAAGATGAAATGACACCAGCAGGGAAATATTCTCCTGACAGTTCAACACTGCCAGGAGACACCTGCTGGTGGACCCCAGTACTGCATGCCAAACGATATATCTTACCAGTGGATGGACCCTTTCCTGACACTAGGCTCCCAAAAAGTCCCACACATGTGGTATCCCCATACTCAGGAGAAGCAGCTAAGTGTATTTTGGGGTGCAATTCCACATATGCCCATGGCCTGTGTGAGCAATATATCATTTAGTGACAACTTTTTGTAATTTTTTTTTTGTGTCATTATTCAATCACTTGGGACAAAAAAAATGAACATTCAATGGGCTCAACATGCCTCTCAGCAATTTCCTTGGGGTGTCTACTGTCCAAAATGGGGTCATTTGTGGGGGTTTTGTACTGCCCTGCCATTTTAGCACCTCAAGAAACGACATAGGCAGTCATAAATTAAAGGCTGTGTAAATTCCAGAAAATGTACCCTAGTTTGTAGGCGCTATAACTTTTGCGCAAACCAATAAATATACACTTATTGACATTTTTTTTATCAAAGACATGTGCCCGAATACATTTTGGCCTAAATGTATGACTAAAATTGAGTTTATTGGATTTTTTTTAGAACAAAAAGTAGAAAATATCATTTTTTTTTCAAAATTTTCCGTCTTTTTCCGTGTATAGCGCAAAAAATAAAAACGGCATAGGTGATCAAATACCATCAAAAGAAAGCTCTATTTGTGGGAAGAAAAGGACGCAAATTTTGTTTGGGTACAGCATTGCATGACCGCGCAATTAGCAGTTAAAGTGACGCAGTGCCAAATTGTAAAAAGTGCTCTGGTCAGGAAGGGGGTACATCCTTCCGGGGCTGAAGTGGTTAAAGTGAAGTGAGAACACTTGTTAGTCATAGCAGCTATTATTAATTATACAAAATTTTTTTAGATCACTTTATTTCACAAAATTGTGCAGATTGATATTCACTTAATATACTGCTACATATCTTTGGTAAAAATAACCTAAATCAGTGTATATTATTTGGTCTTTGTCAAAGTTATAGAGTCTACAAGCCATGGTGCCAATCATTGAAAATTGATCACACCTTATCACTCCTGATGCCTTATTTTTTGAGACACTAAAGCCTCATACACACGATCGAACTTTATACAAACTTTCCTGTGGATTTCTGTACAAAGGGCGTTGGCTGTGAATTTGTTAAGCATACACACTGTAGGACTTTTTAGCAACAAACACGAACGTAGTGACGTTTCAACGTACTGACAACACTTCAGAAGAGGACGTTCAATTCTCCAGCGCCACCCCTTAGTCAACTTCTGTATTGTTGTCTGATCTTTTGCATTGGCTCTGAGCATGCGTGTTTGTACTTTGTACTAAAGTTTGATGGTTTTGTGTACACACGATTGGACTTGCCGACGTCGGACTTTTGTTGCCGCCA
Organism: Lithobates clamitans; assembly: GCA_037952925.1. Lineage (NCBI taxonomy): Eukaryota > Metazoa > Chordata > Amphibia > Anura > Ranidae > Lithobates > Lithobates clamitans. Next base: position 985,112 of record JBBGZY010000519.1, on the reverse strand, counting down.
AGTTTGTTCGCACAGCCAACATTTATCCAATGAAAACCAAAAAAGTTTGTCCGATGGAGCGTACACATGGTCGGATGTTGCCTTAAAACAGCTAATTTGCATGTTTGTTGTCAAAAAGTCTGATCGTATGTATAGGCCTTAACAAGCCAGGAAAGTACAAATACCCCCCAAATTACCCCTTTTTGCAAAGTAGACATTCCAAGGTATTTAGTAAGTCGCATGGTGAGTTTTTGGAAGTTGTAATTTTTTCTCCCATTCTTTGCAAAATGAAGATTTTTTTTCTTTTTACAAAATTGTCATATTAACAGGTTATTGCTCTCACACAGCATATGCATACTTGCCACTACACCCCAAAATACATTCTGCTACTCCGTATGGCGATACCACATGTGTGAGACTTTTCACAGCCTGGCCACATACAGAGGCCCAATAAGCAGGGAGCACCGTCAGGTGTTCTAGGAGCATAAATTACATATCTAATTTGTTGACTACCTATTACACTTTTGAAGGCCCTGGAGCACCAGGACAATGGAAACACCTACCAAATGACCCCATTTTAGAAAGCAAACACCCCAATGTTTAATCTATGAGGCATAATGAGTCCTTTGAAAGTGCATTTTTTTTACACAAAGTTGTCAATTTATAAGTTTTTTACAACACATTGCATGTACATAGCAAACATGACACTCCAAAATACATTCTACTATTCCTATTGAGTATGGCAATACCACATGTGTGAGACTTTTACACAGCCTGGCCACATACAGAGGCCCAACATCCAAGTAGCAGCGTCAGGCAATCTAGGAGCATAAATTACACATATCATTTCCTGACAATCTATAACACTTTTGAGGGCCCTGGAGCACCACGACAATGGCAACGCCCACAAAATGACCCCATTTTGGAAAGCAAATGCCCCAACATATAATCTATGAGGCATAATGAGTCTTTTGAAAGATTCATTTTTTACTAGAAGTTTTTGGAAAATGTAGGAAAAAAATGAAACAGATCAGTCCAAGCGGTAGGCAGAAGCATAGTTGATAAAACAGACCATGGTCAGTTCACATGGAAGCAGTCCAAGTGGTGAACAGAAGCGTAGTTGAGAAAACAGGCTAGGGTCAGTTAACATGGAAGCAGTTCAAATGGTAGGCAGAGGCATTGTCAAAAAACAGGCCAGGATCAGGTCACGTGGAAAGCAGTGCCATTATTTGAGGAAGCATGGAAAATGTGATATTCGTGACCACAGCGCTGTCTTTTATCCTGCATAAACTTTTAAGACTATGTTTTACAATGTGACCATGATGTCTTTAAACAAATATGCTAATACAAAAATGAAAATAAAACTTAAAACATAATATATAACAAATGTCCATCAATTGGCAATGTGCCACAATCTTCATAAAGTGCAGTCCCTGCTCAAAAATTCTTGCTGTCAATGGTGAAGAAGTGCTTCCCTCCTTCTGTGCCCCTACACACCAAATCCAGGTGGGTTACGTGCCTTGACATCATTTATCAATGGTTCCTCAGATTTCCCAGAAAGCCAGACGAGTATCAATTCCAGATGGGTTGGGCGCCTTAATGTGGTTAATCAATAGTTTCTCACCCTTCCCAGCAAGCCAATGAATGTCTTGAACAGGTTTAGTATGAAGGAGATGAGAATGTATCCATAGTGTAAATCCATTTATTTGATTTAAAATTGTGTTAAAGCAATAGCTATTAAACTCACATTTCTTACAACATGTTCACGCATAAAATCAGTGTACACTCCACTACCCGCGGTTTGTGTTCCCGTCGTCGGAATGGGACCTTATCTTCTTTGAACTTCAACTGTAGTGTCATCATGGATGGTGGACATCATGTACACATTTCTGCTATCCTTCCACCTCAAGGCCAGCGCTTTGTTGCTTCTCAAAGTTGCTTTTTCCCCCTTTGCAGTTTTTTGTTCGATGGAGATTGTGGGAAGCCCTTCCTGTTCTTTCTGGAGGTTCCACAGGCCAGGGTTTTAGCAAGGTATAGGTGATTGAAAAGGGGCAAGCTGGTGTAATAGTTAACCAGGTATATGTGATAACCTTTGTTCAGCAGTGCGTATGCCAGGTCCCATACAATTTTTTCAGTTGTGCCCATGTAGGCCGGGCACTCAGGGGGCTTGAACTGGGAATCTCTTCCTTCGTATATGCGGAACACATACAGATATCATGTGACTCTCTCACAAAGCTTGTAAAATTTGACTCCATATTTGGCCCTTTTGGTGGGAATATATTGTTTTAGTCCTAGCTGGCCTGAAAAGGGTACCAGGGACTCATCCATACATATATGCTGATCGGGTCATTCTGCTAATCATTGGGAAAAGAAATGGCCCAATTTTATCATAATTTGGATGATTTCGGGGAGGGCACTGGGTGTTGTCGCTGAAATGAAGGAAGCGCATAATTATTTCATATCGGGACCTGGACATGTGGATGGGGTTGGTGGACCAGTAGGCATGTTCTTCATTTTTTTTGTAAGCCCCATGTTTATGGTCAGGCCCATAAACAATATGAACTCCTCCAACGTCAAATCTTCCCACTCAAATGGATGGGTATATGATGATTGGGGGTTGTTGGCAATATGCTGCTGGGCATATGGATTTGTCTGGTCCACGATAAATTGCAGCAAAGTGTCAGGTAAAAATAGATAAAAGCAATCAATTTTGGAGAAATTTGGGGTATTGGCTTGCACACCTGGCTGTGCGGTGAAAGGGGGAATGCCTGCTGATCCCGAGTCAGAAGGCAGCCATATTAGGTTGGCAAGACCATCTGGGAGGTATGTAGTGGCCCTGGCTCTTGGGGGATGTGACACTCCAGTGCTGGTAGTTGGGAGACTTGAAGTTCCTGTGCTGGTACTTGGGAGTGATACTGCAGAGCTGGTACTGGGCCTAGGCATTTGTTTCCGAGGCCTATCACTGGTGGCAACGCTGGTATTGGGCCTGGGAATTTGCTCTTGGGGCCTATTGCTGGCGGCAGCACTGATGCTGAGCCTGGAAATTTGATTGTGGTTGCTGGCGGCTGCCTGGTTTGCCCTTTTAGGAGGGACCCATTCTTCCTCCGATTCATTTGCCAATCCGCTGCTATCAATTGGTTCAAATGCTAAATTTCGGAATCAGAATTGGCAATGGAATCTGATGAGAACTCCCCGCTGCTCTCATCAGTCATGAAGAGAATCTGGAATGCCTCCTCGCTGCTAAATACTTTTTTAGACATGCTGCTGATGGCTGTGTGACGGGTGGCGGTGACTAATGGGCTGTGTGACAGGTGGCAGATGGGTGGCAGGTGACGGTCACTGATGGGCTGTATGATAGGTAGCAGGTAACGATCACTGATGGGCTGTGAGATGGGTGGCAGGTGATGTGCATTGATGGGCTGTGCGATGGGTGTCAGGTGATGTTCACTGATGGGCTGTGCGATGGATAACACGTGACGTTCACTGATAGGTGATGACAGTGTGATTGATGATGGTCACTGACGGGTGACTGGCGATGGTCACTGATGAGTGACGGGTGATGCTGATGGTCACTGATGGCAGTCTCTGTGACAGGTACACTTTATGGGCACTGATGGGTGACAGGTGTACTTTATGGGCGCTGATGGGCACTGATGTGGTGACTGTTGTGTGACAGGTGTAATGGGGGGGTAGGACTGATGTGACAGATTCTCTTTGTGTTGTGCTTGTGCAGTACACTAAACAACACACAGATCGGTAACGCACTACTCCTGGCTCTTCTCTCCTCACACTGGAAACGGTGTGTGAGGAGAGAAGAGCCGGTAACAGGCAGTTACCGATCTGTGTTTACATTTGTGAATGAATCTGTGTTCACGGGGGAAGTACCATTTGTGATTGGCCTTGATGACGTGTTAAACAGCCATGCCCATTGGCTGTTCAACCCCGTCAGTGACGAGCTGTGTCTCGGGGACACGCCGCCACCGACAGTGCAGGGCTGCCCACACACGATCGCGCGCATGCCCTGTTTGAATGAACTGCTGTCATATGACGTCCGCCCAAAAGGAGAGCAGCACCGCCCCTCCACCATTTGATGGTGGGTGGGTGGGAACTGGTTAACAAGGCAGAAATAATGTGTACAGTGCCTATAGTAGCCAATCATATTTTATCCTTATTTTATTTACAGTATCACAGTCAGATCAATGAAATATGCTTTGTGTTAATATTGTTAAAGTTGTTGTTGTTAATATTTATTTTGCATAAAGCAAAATTTTCACTTTGCAAAGAATACCCAATCACATGCAAGGAATATAAAGAAAAAAACATTTTTACTTGCACATGATTGGATGATGGAAGTCAGCAGAGCTTACCCTCATTTACTGTGCTCTGAAACAACTGCACTTGCAGAGTCAAAAAATCAAGACATTTAATTCACAATGTCATATAGGATCCATGAATGGTGAATGTTGTAGCGCTAATACATGTACACATAGATTTTCAAATAAAACTGTGCAAAGGGTCAAATGTTCAAATGACAAATATAAAAGGACAAATGTGAAAAAAGTCCAATAGATGAACTAAATTTGTTATAGATGGCCCATATATCATCCGCAAAAAGATGGTGGAACAGGGATGTGTTGCTGACACTGTCCAGCCAGAAAGACATCAAGGTGGTACTTCATCAATAAAAGGAAGAGGTATATGTACTCTTACCAGAGCTGGTGGACTCAAGTATCAGCGACAAAGAATCATATAGGCATGGGTGCAGGAATTAGCAGTCGCACGGAACTTCAAGGGATCCAAAGCCTCCACCAACGTTAAGGATGGCCACCAAACGAACCTCCAATGGGCACTAAGACTGGATCTGAAAAGTCTGAGACCCAACTGGACAGCAGGGCAATCTCTCATCCGGGTGGTATGAAACAAAGGAATGCTTCCAATAGAGTAGATCAAAAAAGTATGGTTTTCTATTCATAAAAACTGGCATACAACAATAAAAAATTGTCATCACAAGCTAAAAGGCAATTTGAGGAGCGATAAGCCTGGACTGACGCGTTTTGACCGAAAAGGCCTTCAACTGGGGCATATGAAGGGCTTCTTTTTCTTGGCAGAACTGCATTCCGGCACCTCTGCCAGGGAGCTGTTTTTTTAACAGTTGGTTTATGCTGTTGCCAGCCGGCAGAGTGAGCTGACACCCGCATAAGCCGACACAGCTCTTATAGTTCTGGATGCAGCCTTAAGAGAAGTCAGGGTGGAGTGATATCAGCTGCACTCTACCTCTCCCTGTAGCAGAGCGGATGTTCCTTTTGTGAGGAAGTGTTGCCGTGTGGTGTGGTGTCCTGTCCTGCCCTGTCCTGCCCTGAGACTCCTGTCTGCCAGACCAAGACTGCTTTCGGTAATTGTTTAACTGTCATTGTTGTCTTGCTTTTTAGATATGTGTCTATTAATGCTGCTGCCAGGATATATGCATGTGGGCTGTCTCTTGCTGGATATTTGCATGTGGGCTGTCTCTTGCTGGATATTTGCATGTGGGCTGTCTTTCTGGATATACATGTGGGCTGTCTTATGCTAGATATACAGTGGGGATGGAAAGTATTCAGACCCCCTTACATTTTTCACTCTTTGTTATATTGCAGCCATTTGCTAAAATCTATTAAGTTCATTTTTTTTCCCCATTAACACACAGCACCCCATATTGACAGAAAAACACAGAATTGTTGACATGTTTACAGATTTATTAAAAAAGAAAAACTGAAATATCACATGGTCCTAAGTATTCAGACCCTTTGCTCAGTATTTAGTAGAAGCACCCTTTTGATCTAATACAGCCATGAGTCTTTTTGGGAAAGATGCAACAAGTATTTCACACCTGGATTTGGGGATCCTCTGCCATTCCTCCTTGCAGATCCTCTCCAGTTCTGTCAGGTTGGATTGTAAATGTTGGTGGACAGCCATTTTTAGGTCTCTCCAGAAATGCTCAATTGGGTTTAAGTCAGGGCTCTGGCTGGGCCATTCAAGAACAGTCACAGAGTTGTTGTGAAGCCACTCCTTCATTATTTTAGCTGTGTGCTTAGGGTCATTGTCTTGTTGGAAGGTAAACCTTCTGCCCAGTCTGAGGTCCTGAGCACTCTGGAGAAGGTTTTCGTCCAGGATATCCCTGTATTTGGCCGCATTCATCTTTCCCTCAATTGCAACCAGTCGTCCTGTCCATGCAGCTGAAAAACACCCCCACAGCATGATGCTGCCACCACCAGGCTTCACTGTTGGAACTGTATTGGACAGGTGATGAGCAGTGCCTGGTTTTATCCACACATACCGCTTAGACTTAAGGCCAAAAAGTTCTATCTTGGTCTCATCAGGCCAGAGAATCTTATTTCTCACCATCTTGGAGTCCTTCAGGTGTTTTTTAGCAAACTCCATGCGGGCTTTCACGTGTCTTGCACTGAGGAGAGGCTTCCGTCGGGACACTCTGCCATAATGCCCCAACTGGTGGAGGGCTGCAGTGATGGTTGACTTTCTACAATTTCCTCCCATCTCCCGACTGCATCTCTGGAGCTCAGCCACAGTGATTTTTGGGTTCTGCTTTACCTCTCTCACCAAGGCTCTTCTCCCCCAATAGCTCAGTTTGGCCGGACGGCCAGCTCCAGGAAGGGTTCTGGTCATCCCAAACATCTTCCATTTAAGGATTATGGAGGCCACTGTGCTCTTAGGAATGTTAAGTGCAGAAGCATTTTTTTTGTAACCTTGGCCAGATCTATGCCTTGCCACAATTCTGTCTCTGAGCTCTTCAGGCAGTTCCTTTGCCCTCATGATTCTCATTTGCTCTGACATGCACTGTGAGCTGTAAGGTCTTATATAGACAGGTGTGTGGCTTTCCTAATCAAGTCCAATCAGTATAATCAAACACAGCTGGACTCAAATGAAGGTGTAGAACCATCTCAAGGATGATCAGAAGAAATGGACAGCACCTGAGTTAAATATATGAGTGTCAGAGCAAAGGGTCTGAATACTTAGAACCATGTGATATTTCAGTTTTTCTTTTTTAATAAATCTGCAAAAATGTTAACAATTCTGTGTTTTTCTGTTAATATGGGGTGCTGTGTGTACATTAACCACTTGCCGACCGCCTCACGCATATATACATGAACAGAGCGGCACGGGCAGGCAAAATCACGTACCTGGTACGTGATTGCCTTCCCGCGGGCAAGGAAGCCCCCCCCGTAGCCAGCGGAGGTCGGCTTTTGTCTGGCAGCGTTCTGTGATGAGGGGGAGGCCATCCGATTGTGCCCCCCCCTCGCGATCGCTCTCAGCCAATGAGAAACATCCTCTGCTTCTGTATAGTACACAGAGGCAGAGGATGTGATGTCATCTCTCCTCGGCTCGGCAGTTTCCGTTCCGGCGCCGAGGAGAGAAGACAAGTGAGTGCAACACACATACACACACACACAGTAGAACATGCCAGGCATACTTTACACCCCCGATCCCCCCCGATCGCCCCCCGATCCCCCCCCCCTGTCAAACTGACACCAAGCAGTGTTTTTATTTTTTTATTTATTTTTTTTTCTGCATGGTGTCAGTTTGTGACAGTTAAAAGTGTTAGGACAGTTAGGGTTAGCCCCCCTGTAGGTCTAGGATACCCCCCTAACCCCCCTAATAAAGTTTTAACCCCTTGATCACCCCTCGTCACCAGTGTCGTTAAGCGATCATTTTTCTGATCGCTGTATTAGTGTCACTGGTGACGCTAGTTAGGGACGTAAATATTTAGGTTCGCCGTCAGCGTTTTATAGCGACAGGGACCCCCATATACTATCTAATAAAGGTTTTAACCCCTTGATTGCCCCCTAGTTAACCCTTTCACCACTGATCACCGTATAACTGTTACGGTTGATGCTGGTTAGTTCGTTTATTTTTTATAGTGTCAGGGCACCCACCGTTTATTACCGAATAAAGGTTTAGCCCCCTGATCGCCCGGCGGTGATATGCGTCACCCCAGGCAGCGTCAGATTAGCGCCAGTACTGCTAACACCCACGCATGCAGCATACGCCTCCCTTAGTGGTATAGTATCTGAACGGATCAATATCTGATCTGATCAGATCTATACTAGCGTCCCCAGCAGTTTAGGGTTCCCAAAAATGCAGTGTTAGTGGGATCAGCCCAGATACCTGCTAGCACCTGCGTTTTGCCCTTCCGCCCGGCCCAGCCCTGCCCACCCAAGTGCAGTATCGATCGATCACTGTCACTTACAAAACACTATACGCATAACTGCAGCGTTCGCAGAGTCAGGCCTGATCCCTGCGATCGCTAACAGTTTTTTTGGTAGCGTTTTGATGAACTGGCAAGCACCAGCCCCAGGCAGCGTCAGATTAGCGCCAGTACCGCTAACACCCATGCACGCACCGTACACCTCCCTTAGTGGTATAGTATCTGAACGGATCAATATCTGATCCGATCAGATCTATACTGGCGTCCCCAGCAGTTTAGGGTTCCCAAAAACGCAGTGTTAGCGGGATCAGCCCAGATACCTACTAGCACCTGCGTTTTGCCCCTCCGCCCGGCCCAGCCCAGCTCACCCAAGTACAGTATCAATCGATCACTGCCACTTACAAAACACTAAACGCATAACTGTAGCGTTCGCAGAGTCAGGCCTGATCCCTGCGATCGCTAACAGTTTTTTTGGTAGCATTTTGGTGAACTGGCAAGCACCAGCCCCAGGCAGCGTCAGGTTAGCGCCAGTACCGCTAACACCCACGCACGCAGCATACGCCTCCCTTAGTGGTATAGTATCTGAACGGATCAATATCTGATCCGATCAGATCTATAATGGCGTCCCCAGCAGTTTAGGGCTCCCAAAAACGCAGTGTTAGTGGGATCAGCCCAGATACCTGCTAGCACCTGCGTTTTGCCCCTCCGCCTGGCCCGGCCCAGCCCACCCAAGTGCAGTATCGATCGATCACTGACACTTACAAAACACTAAACGCATAACTGCAGCGTTCGCAGAGTCAGGCCTGATCCCTGCGATCGCTAACAGATTTTTTGGTAGCGTTTTGGTGAACTGGCAAGTGCCAACGGCCTAGTACACCCCGGTCGTGGTCAAACCAGTACTGCAGTAACACTTGGTGACGTGGCAAGTCCCATAAGTGCAGTTCAAGCTGGTGAGGTGGCAAGCACAAGTAGTGTCCCACTGCCACCAAGAAGACAAACACAGGCCCATCGTGTACATAGTGCCCTTCTTGCTGCATTCGCCAATCCTAATTGGGAACCTACCACTTCTGCAGCGCCCGTACTTCCCCCATTCACATCCCCAACCAAATGCAGTCAGCTGCATGAGAGGCATTTTCTTTATGTCCTCTCGAGTACCCCTACCCAATGAACCCCCCAAAAAAGATGTTGTGTCTGCAGCAAGCGTGGATATAGGCGTGACACCCGCTATTATTTTCCCTCCTGCCCTGACAATCCTGGTCTTTGCATTGGTGAATGTTTTGAATGCTACCATTCACTAGTTGAGTATTAGCGTAGGGTACAGCATTGCACAGACTAGGCACACTTTCACAGGGTCTCCCAAGATGCCATCGCATTTTGAGAGACCCGAACCTGGAACCGGTTACAGTTACAAAAAAAAGTGTAAAAAAAAAAAACCACAAACAAAAATATAAAATAAAAAAAAATAGTTGTCGTTTTATTGTTCTCTCTCTCTCTATTCTCTCTATTGTTCTGCTCTTTTTTACTGTATTCTATTCTGCAATGTTTTATTGTTATTATGTTTTATCATGTTTGCTTTTCAGGTATGCAATTTTTTATACTTTACCGTTTACTGTGCTTTATTGTTAACCATTTTTTGGTCTTCAGGTACACCATTCACGACTTTGAGTGGTTATACCAGAATGATGCCTGCAGGTTTAGGTATCATCTTGGTATCATTCTTTTCAGCCAGCGGTCGGCTTTCATGTAAAAGCAATCCTAGCGGCTAATTAGCCTCTAGACTGCTTTTACAAGCAGTGGGAGGGAATGCCCCCCCACCATCTTCCGTGTTTTTCTCTGGCTCTCCTATCTCAACAGGGAACCTGAGAATTCAGCCGGTGATTCAGCCAGCTGACCATAGAGCTGATCAGAGACCAGAGTGGCTCCAAACATCTCTATGGCCTAAGAAACTGGAAGCTACGAGCATTTTAAGACTTAGATTTCGCTGGATGTAAACAGTGCCATTGGGAAATTGGGAAAGCATTTTATCACACCGATCTTGGTGTGGTCAGATGCTTTGAGGGCAGAGGAGAAATCTAGGGTCTAATAGACCCCAATTTTTTCAAAAAAGAGTACTGTCACTACCTATTGCTATCATAGGGGATATTTACATTCCCTGAGATAACAATAAAAATGATTTAAAAAAAAAATGAAAGGAACAGTTTAAAAATAAGATAAAAAAGCAGAAAAATAATAAAGAAAAAAAAAAAAAAGCACCCCTGCCCCCCCCTGCTCTCGCGCTAAGGCGAACGCAAGTGTCGATCTGGCGTCAAATGTAAACAGCAATTGCACCATGCATGTGAGGTATCACTGCGAAGGTCAGATCGAGGGCAGTAATTTTAGCAATAGACCTCCTCTGTAAATCTAAAGTGGTAACCTGTAAAAGCTTTTAAAGGCTTTTAAAAATGTATTTAGTTTGTCGCTACTGCACGTTTGTGTGCAATTTTAAAGCATGTCATGTTTGGTATCCATGTACTCGGCCTAAGATCATCTTTTTTATTTCATCAAACATTTGGGCAATATAGTGTGTTTTAGTGCATTAAAATTGAAAAAAGTGTGTTTTTTCCCCAAAAAATGCATTTGAAAAATCGCTGCGCAAATACTGTTTGAAAAAAAAAATGAAACACCCACCATTTAAATCTGTAGGGCATTTGCTTTAAAAAAAATATATAATGTTTGGGGGTTCAAAGTAATTTTCTTGCAAAAAAAATAATTTTTTCATGTAATCAAAAAGTGTCAGAAAGGGCTTTGTCTTCAAGTGGTTAGAAGAGTGGGTGATGTGTGACATAAGCTTCTAAATGTTGTGCATAAATTGCCAGGACAGTTCAAACCTCCCCAAATGACCTCATTTTGGAAAGTAGACACCCCAAGCTATTTGCTGAGAGGCATGTCGAGTCCATGGAATATTTTATATTGTGACACAAGTTGCGGGAAAGAGACAATTTCTTTTTTTTTTTTTTTTTGCACAAAGTTGTCACTAAATGATATATTGCTCAAACATGCCATGCTAATATGTGAAATTACACCCCAAAATACATTCTGTTGCTTCTCCTGAGTACAGGGATACCACATGTGTAAGACATTTTGGGAGCCTAGCCGCGCACGGGACCCCGAAAACCAAGCACCGCCTTCAGGCTTTCTAAGGGGGTAAATTTTTGATTTCACTCTTCACTGCCTATCACAATTTCGGAGGTCATGGAATGCCTAGGTGGCAAATTCCCCCCCCCAAATGACCCCATTTTGGAAAGTAGACACCCCAAGCTATTTGCTGAGATGTATAGTGAGTATTTTGCAGACCTCACTTTTTGTCACAAAGTTTTGAAAATTGAAAAAAGAAAAAAAAAATTTCTTGTCTTTCTTCATTTTCAAAAACAAATGAGAGCCGCAAAATACTCACCATGCCTCTCAGCAAATAGCTTGGGGTGTCTACTTTCCAAAATGGGGTCATTTGGGGGGGTTTGTGCCACCTGGGCATTCCATGGCCTCCGAAACTGTGATAGGCAGTGAAGAGTGAAATCAAAAATTTACACCCTTAGAAATCCTGAAGGCGGTGATTGGTTTTCGGGGCCCCGTACGCGGCTAGGCTCCTAAAAAATCCCACACATGTGGTATCCCCATACTCAGGAGAAGCAGCTAAATGTATTTTGGGGTGCAATTCCACATAGGCCCATGGCCTGTGTGAGCAATATATCATTTAGTGACAACTTTGTGCAAAAAAAAAATTTGTCACTTTCCCGCAACTTGTGTCAAAATATAAAATATTCCATGGACTTAACATGCCTCAAAGAAAATAGCTTGGGGTGTCTACTTTCCAAAATGGGGTCATTTGGGGGGGGGGGTTATGCCATCTGGGCATTTTATGGCCTTCAAACCTGTGATAGGTAGTGAGGAGTGAAATCAAAAATTTACACCCTTAGAAATCCTGAAGGCAGTGATTGGTTTTCGGGGCCCCGTATGCGGCTAGGCTCCCAAAAAGTCCCACACATGTGGTATCCCCGTACTCATGAGAAGCAGCTAAATGTATTTTGGGGTGCAATTCCACATAGGCCCATGGCCTGTGTGAGCAATATATCATTTAGTGACAACTTTTTGTAATTTTTTTTTTTGTCATTATTCAATCACTTGGGACAAAAAAAATGAATATTCAATGGGCTCAACATGCCTCTCAGCAATTTCCTTGGGGTGTCTACTTTCCAAAATGGGGTCACTTGTGGGGGTTTTGTACTGCCCTGCCATTTTAGCACCTCAAGAAACGACATAGGCAGTCATAAATTAAAGGCTGTGTAAATTCCAGAAAATGTACCCTAGTTTGTAGGCGCTATAACTTTTGCGCAAACCAATAAATATACACTTATTGACATTTTTTTTACCAAAGACATGTGGCCGAATACATTTTGGCCTAAATGTATGACTAAAATTGAGTTTATTGGATTTTTTTTAGAACAAAAAGTAGAAAATTTTTTTTCAAAATTTTCGGTCTTTTTCTGTGTATAGCGCAAAAAATAAAAACGGCAGAGGTGATCAAATACCATCAAAAGAAAGCTCTATTTGTGGGAAGAAAAGGACGCAAATTTCTTTTGGGTACTGCATTGCATGACCGCGCAATTAGCAGTTAAAGCGACGCAGTGCCAAATTGTAAAAAGTGCTCTGGTCAGGAAGGGGTTAAATCCTTCCGGGGCTGAAGTGGTTAATGAGGAAAAAAATGAACTTAAATGATTTTAGCAAATGGCTGCAATATAACAAAGAGTGAAAAATTTAAGGGGGTCTGAGTACTTTCCGTCCCCACTGTATACATGTGGGCTGTCTCTTGCTGGATGTATACATGTGGGCTGTCTCTTGCTGGATGTATACATGTGGGCTGTCTCTTGCTGGATGTATACATGTGGGCTGTCTCTTTCTGGCTATATACATGTGGGCTGTCTCTTGCTGAAGATATACATGTGGGCTGTCTCTTGCTGGATATATACATGTGGGCTGTCTCTTGCTGGATATATACATGTGGGCTGTCTCTTTCTGGATATACATGTTGACTGTCTCTTGCTGGATATATACATGTGGGCTGTCTCTTTCTGGATATACATGTTGGCTGTCTCTTGCTGGATATATACATGTGGGCTGTCTCTTGCTGGATATATGCATGTGGGCTGTCTCTTGCTGGATATACATGTGGGCTGTCTCTTGCTGGATATACAAGTGGGCTGTCTCTTGCTGGATATATACATATGGGTTGTCTCTTGCTGGATATATACATGTGGGCTGTCTCTTGCTGGATGTATACATGTGGGCTGTCTCTTGCTGGATGTATACATGTGAACTGTCTCTTGCTGTATATACTTGTGGGCTGTCTCTTACAGTAAATATACATGTGGGCTGTCTCAGTTGGACTCAAATGAAGGTATAGAACCATCCCAAGGATGATCAGAGAAATGGACAGCACCTAAGTTAAATATATGAGTGTCACAGCAAAGGGTCTGAATAATTAGGACCATGTGATATTTCAGTTTTTCTTTTTTAATAAATCTGCAAAAATGTCAACAATTCTGTGTTTTTCTGTCAATATGGGGTGCTGTGTGTACATTAATGATGAACTTAAATGATTTTAGCAAATGGCTGCAATATAACAAAGAGTGCAAAATTTAAGGGGGTCTGAATACTTTCCATCACCACTGTACATGTGGGCTGTCTCTTGCTGAATATACATGTGGGCTATCTCTTGGTGTGTGTTTATATGTGTGGGCTGTCTTTTGCTGTGTGTGTGTGTGTGCACTGTATATATATCTGGGCTGTCTCTTGCTGTGTGCATATATGTGGGCTGTCTCTTGCTGTGTGTGTGTATATATATGTGGCCTGTCTCTTGCTGTGTGTGTGTATATATGTGGGCTGTCTCTTGCTGTGTGTGTATATGTGGGCTGTCTCTTGCTGTGTGTATATATGTGGGCTGTCTCTTGCTGTGTGTGTATATATGTGGGCTGTCTCTTATTGTGTGTATATATGTGAGCTGTCTCTTGCTGTGTGTATATATGTGGGTTGTCTCTTGCTGTGTGTATATAAGTGGGCTGTCTCTTGCTGTGTGTGTATATATGTGGGCTGTCTCTTGCTGTGTGTATATATGTTGGCTGTCTCTTGCTGTGTGTGTATATGTGGGCTGTCTCTTGCTGTGTTTGTATCTATGTGGGCTGTCTCTTGCTGTGTGTGTATATATGTGGGCTGTCACTTGCTGTGTGTATATATGTGGGCTGTCTCTTGCTGTGTGTATATATGTGGGCTGTCTCTTGCTGTGTGTATATATGTGGGCTCTTGCTGTGTGTATATATGTCGGCTGTCTCTTGCTGTGTGTGTATATATGTGGGCTGTCTCTTGCTGTGTGTGTATATATGTGGGCTGTCTCTTATTGTGTGTATATATGTGAGCTGTCTCTTGCTGTGTGTATATATGTGGGTTGTCTCTTGCTGTGTGTATATAAGTGGGCTGTCTCTTGCTGTGTGTATATAAGTGGGCTGTCTCTTGCTGTGTGTGTATATATGTGGGCTGTCTCTTGCTGTGTATATATATGTGGGTTGTCTCTTGCTGTGTGTATATAAGTGGGCTGTCTCTTGCTGTGTGTATATAAGTGGGCTGTCTCTTGCTGTGTGTGTATATATGTGGGCTGTCTCTTGCTGTGTGTATATATGTTGGCTGTCTCTTGCTGTGTGTGTATATGTGGGCTGTCTCTTGCTGTGTTTGTATCTATGTGGGCTGTCTCTTGCTGTGTGTGTATATATGTGGGCTGTCACTTGCTGTGTGTATATATGTGGGCTGTCTCTTGCTGTGTGTATATATGTGGGCTGTCTCTTGCTGTGTGTATATATGTGGGCTCTTGCTGTGTGTATATATGTCGGCTGTCTCTTGCTGTGTGTGTATATATGTGGGCTGTCTCTTGCTGTGCGTGTATATATGTGGGCTGTCTCTTGCTGTGTGTGTATATATGTGGGCTGTCTCTTGCTGTGTGTATATATGCGGGCTGTCTCTTGCTGTGTGTGTATATGTGTGCTGTCTCTTGCTGAGTGTGTATATATGTGTGCTGTCTCTTGCTGTGTGTATATATGTGGGCTGTCTGTTGCTGTGTGTATATATGCGGGCTGTCTCTTGCTGTGTGTGTATATATGTGGGCTGTCTCTTGCTGTGTGTGTATATATGTGTGCTGTCTCTTGCTGTGTGTATATATGTGGGCTGTCTCTTGCTGTGTGTATATATGCAGGCTGTCTCTTGCTGTGTGTGTGTATATATGTGGGCTTTCTCTTGCTGAATATGGGGATATATGAAAGTGCCTCTGAGATTACTTTGGTTACTGGATATTTCTAATGTTTTGTACATATTACTTCTTTGCATTTATAAACAAATTCCATAGAAAAATCTGTTATATATCCCCCTAAATATACTTGGTTTCCTGTTCTCTAAAGGGGGCAGTGCTTGGTGTGTAGGGGTGGAGACAATAGGCAGTTCTAGGGGGCGGAGACGGGCGTGACCTAGGGGAGGGGGGTGAGTTCCTGCACCTTTTCTCTGAGAAAAAAAGCCCTGAGCATATGCCATACTTTTTTGATCTACACTATTGGAAGCATTCCTTTTTTTCATACCACCCGGACGAGAGATTGCCCTGCTGTCCAGTTGGGTCTCGGACTCGGCCATCTATAACAGATTTAGTTCATCTATTGGACTTTTTTCACATTTGCCCTTTTATATTTGTCATTTGAACATTTGACTCTTTGCACTGTTTTATTTGAAAATCTATGTGTACATGTACTAGCGCTACAACATTCACCATTTATGCTTTATATGTTTGTCACATTTTTTATAGCTGCTTTTTTCTATTTCACTTGAAGTCAGCGCAGTCACACTCACATTCACATATAGGATCCATGGTTGATGTACGTATAGCTATAGTCATGGAGGGACTGCTATGTGACCCTTGGTGTATAAACCTTTATCACAATCATGAAGTAACTGACAAGTCATATACCAATAAAAGATGTTAAGCAGTACCAGTTACTATGCACTCGGGCTGTGATGGAAGAACAGAAATACTCCTCCGTAGGGATATCGGTATTGGGAAAGGTAGATGACGGCCGATAGCCAATAATCCAGTCGTCTATGCCGACTAGGCATGCCGGCTCGTTGGAGGTGGTACAACCAGTCACCAGAGGGAAGTCAAAAGGAATCCTCAGAGAGCCGGCGTGGGCAGCAAGCATAAATGGTTGCCTTGATGATGCATTTCACGCGGATGTGGTTTGTCAAGTCCTCGAAAGTGCACAGTATGTTTACCTTTAGTAAATATGCACCCCAATGTTTCTGCATGGTGTTTACATAGGAAGTAAAGCAGTGATGGTATGATGTCATGGCACTTCCTGTGTCAGTATGGTATCTCTGGCAGAGTTGATGTTCCTATAGTGATCTATTGTTGGGTGATTGCATATATATATAGATATATATATATATATATATATATATATATATATATATATATATATATATATATATATATAGATAGATATATAGATATATATGTATATATATATCTATATATATATATATATATATATATATATATATATATACATATATGTATATATATATATATACAGTGGGGACGGAAAGTATTCAGACCCCCTTACATTTTTCACTTTATGTTATATTGCAGCCATTTGCTAAAATCATTTAAGTTCATTTTTTTCCTCATTAATGTACACACAGCACCCCATATTGACAGAAAAACACAGAATTGTTGACATTTTTGCAGATTTATTAAAAAAGAAAAACTGAAATATCACATGGTCCTAAGTATTCAGACTCTTTGCTGTGACACTCATATATTTAACTCAGGTGCTGTCCATTTCTGCTGATAATCCTTGAGATGGTTCTACACCTTCATTTGAGTCCAGCTGTGTTTGATTATACTGATTGGATTTTATTAGGAAAGCCACACACTTGTCTATATAAGACCTTACAGCTCACAGCGCATGTCAGAGCAAATGAGAATGAGGTCAAAGGAACTGCCTGAAGAGCTCAGAGACAGAATTGTGGCAAGGCACAGATCTGGCCAAGGTTACAAAAAAATTTCTGCTGCACTTAAGGTTCCTAAGAGCACAGTCGGGAGATGGGAGAAAGTTGTTGAAAGTCAAACATCACTGCAGCCCTCCACCAGTCGGGGCTTTATGGCAGAGTGGACCGACGGAAGCCTCTACTCAGTGCAAGACACATGAAAGCCGAATGGAATTTGCTAAAAAAACACCTGAGAAATAAGATTCTCTGGTCTGATGAGACCAAGATAGAACTTTTTGGCCTTAATTCTAAGCAGTATGTGTGGAGAAAACCAGGCACTGCTCATCACCTGTCCAATACAGTCCCAACAGTGAAGCATGGTGGTGGCAGCATCATGCTGTGGGGGTGTTTTTCAGCTGCAGGGACAGGATGACTGGTTGCAATCGAGAGAAAGATGAATGCGGCCAAGTACAGGGATATCCTGGATGAAAACCTTCTCCAGAGTACTCAGGACCTCAGACTGGGCCGAAGGTTTACCTTCCAACAAGACCCTAAGCACACAGCTAAAATAACGAAAGAGTGGCTTCACAACAACTCTGTTCTTGAATGGCCCAGCCAGAGCCCTGACTTAAACCCAATTGAGCATCTCTGGAGAGGCCCTAAAATGGCTGTTCACCAACGTTTACCATCCAACCTGACAGAACTGGAGAGGATCTGCAAAGAGGAATGGCAGAGGATCCCCAAATCCAGGTGTGAAAAACTTGTTGCATCTTTCCCAAAAACACTCATGGCTGTATTAGATCAAAAGGGTGCTTCTACTAAATACTGAGCAAAGGGTCTGAATACTTAGGACCATGTGTTTTTCTGTCAATACAATATGGGGTGCTGTGTGTACATTAATGAGGAAAGAAATGAACTTAAATGATTTTAGCAAGTGGCTGCAACATAACAAAGAGTGAAAAATTTAAGGGGGTCTGAATACTTTCCGCCCCCACTGTATATATATATATATATATATATATATATATATATATATATATATATATATATATATATATATATATATATATATGTATGATGTTGGGTGAGTCGGATGATTACTAAGTTAGCACCAAATGCTCATCTAAGTGAAGGCAGGGTATTTTAAAAGTCTCTCTCATGCAAATTTTCATCCTCACCAACTGTATTTGATCTTTAGCAATTCTTTGCATATGTTATATAATTTTAATCAGCAGACTTTGTTGATCATATTTTGAAGTAAATATTTGATTGTTTACAATTTACACAAGCATTGCAATAAAAAATTACAGGAAAAGTTCTTATCCTCGGTGTGTGCAGTTACTACTGCAGATGAAAGCAGCAACTTAAGTTTTACCAGTTTGCAATTGGTTTGAACATTGTTACATAGTTACATTTACAGTTAGGTTGAACAAAGACACAAGTCCATCTAGTTCAACCAATAATAAAAAAAAAAAAAATCATACAATCCCATATAAAAAGTCCTTCTGTCAGGAACCATGAATCAGACTGAGACAGAAGTGCGGTAAAATGGTACAAACAAAGCAAATGTAGTCAAAACATAGCCAGAGTTCCATAACCACAGCAGGTAGTCGGAACAAGCCAGTGAAACAGGAATTCAGAGATCAGCCTAGTAAAGGCAGTAAACAGGATCAGGAACCAGAAGGGAAGTCAGCCAGGCAAAAGTCTTTAACAGGAAAACACAGCAGAGAGTATCCAGATATGTTGACCAGGGGAAGGCACAGAAGATCTGATCCGGGCAGTTTAAATAGCCAGCAGGGCTAGATGACGAGCAGGAAATGAAGACCAGGTGAGTCACTGTGGAATGAAGAGTACTGGCAATAAACCGACAGCTGAGCCCAGAGCTCTGGGAAGGAAGGGCTGGGCCCAGCCCTGACACCTTCACCCACAGTTGATCCAGAGGAAGGCAAAAAACCCCAGCAAAGCATGATCCAATTTGCTACAGCAGGGGAAAAAATTCCTTCCTGATCCCCCGAGAGGCAATCAGATTTTCCCTGGATCAACTTTACCTATAAAATGTTAGTACCAAGTTATATTAGGTGCTCATGTTCCATATGGCCTTTCCTTATAAGTAAGTACTATACTTCCCATGTTAGATCCCGATGGGTGACCAGATTTTAACACGGAGGCAAGGCATGGAGCCTGGGATTCCTTTTTGGATGATTGCTGCATTCTCTTCATCCAGTAATCATCTGGTAAGTTTTTCGCTGGAGCACACTTTATTGATAGCAATGGGGCGTGCTCCACTGATTCATCACAAAAGTGTTTTTAATTTTTTTTAAACTCTGAAAATATATCCACATAGCAATGAATTAGGGCACACATTCACATGAGTCACTAGCAATGTGAACATTATCTTTGCCTAGTAGCCACTAATAGTAATTAAGACATCTTAATGAGAAACTAACCACCAGTATTAATAGTAATCTTCATCTTTCCGTCATTTTTTAAAATTCCATTCAAGGAATTCAGCCTTATGTAGTATGTATAGTCTGCTTAAGGCTGAGTTCACACTAGTGCGAATTGGATGTGTATTTCTCCACTTCTAATTTGCACAGCAGGAGATTGTGACCGGCTCTCTATGGAGCCGGTTCACATATCTCCGCAGCAGCTCCGCTGCAATTTGCACAGAAGCCCTGTGTGTCTTTTGGTTCTTTTCAGCTCTGAATTCAGACAACAATTTGGGCTGAAATCAGACCTGAAATGACAAATGAGGACTCTTGCTGTGAGCCACTGCATGCTCATATGCGAACCCAGCCTAAATGACAATTTGCCTTTTTTGCTTTCATAGTCAGTCTCTGAATCTCTGGCTCTCCTACTTATTTTCAAGTGTCTCCTTCAACTTACCTGTGCATTCATACTCCTGTCCAGGGCTGTGTGGATCTAGTGAAAAACACAGGACTCAGCAAGCCACAACCCTGCTCTATCCTCCCAGTTCCTAACAGACAGCTATAGGAGCCTATCCTACCCTTCCCTACCCTCCACTCTTTTCTACAGGTCAGAAATTTGTGTAATGGTGCGGATCCTCATGGGACACAGTGGCAGTGACAAGGGACAACAAGTAAGTGTTTGGGGACGGGGTTGTGAATGTACTGGCACATTTTCTACCTAATTCTGTGAATGCATTATATAAAAAATGCTTTGCCTTTAGTACAATTTTAACTAACATGGACCAGTATTTTCTAAGTTGTGCAGTTGTGCAGAATTATTATATCTTGGCATTAAAAACACTCAAGAGACATTTGCAGTGCACTCTCAGTTATAAAAAGACTTTTGAGAATTGATTTATTAAAGGTAAGTTTACACACATGGTGAGAAAACAGTGATTACTAGCACTTGTCAGTATAATCATGCTCACTTGCCCATGCCTACAGACTGCACACTCAAATATCATTATCAAACAAGTTAAGCATGTTAATGCATGTCACTTTTTATATCGATAAGATAGAAAGCAGGTGTATTTTGTTAGCAAGAACATTTAAATAAGTGAAAAACAATTGTAGTTTTGAACATCAAAAGCTATTTAAATAATATATATAAAATACATCTTTAACTAATGCCGCGTACACACGAGCGGACTTTTTGGCATCCGATCGTGTGTGGGTTTTATCGGATCTTTTCTGTCAAAAAATCTGACGGACTTTAGAAATAGAACATGTTTTAAATCTTTTGCTGGAACCAGTTCCTATCGAGAAAACCGCTCGTCTGTATGCTGCTCCGACGGACCAAAAACGACGCATGCTCTGAAGCAAGTACTGGTAAAACAAGTGTTCATAATGGAGCTAGCACATTCCTCGCGCTGCAAATTCTGTTCGTTTAATGCAGCACATTATTGTCTTCTTTATAATGCTAGAAGAATGAAGTTTTGCTGCTCATATTCACACAGAGTTCTCACAAACTGATTTCTGAATTATTTCTCCTGATCTAATGAATAATATTGTATTGTTTAAAAGCCCAAGCTCCATAATAATGTTTACCAATTTTTTTTTTGAGTCATCTTTTATTATTTTTGATTTTATCAAGATCTTTTTTTAGGATTATTTTAAAATTATTTTCTAGTGCTCTCCATTTTTTTTTGTGTGAGTCAAGTTACCACAATAACATTATATATATATATATATATATATATATATATATATATATATATATATATATATATATATATATATATATATATTTTTTTTTTTGTGTCAAGTTACCACAATAACATTATTGTTTTATTTTTTTTTGTGTGTCAAGTTACCACAATAACATTAGAATTTTTTTTTTTTGGAACCTCAAGGAGGTTGGTGTCCCTTGTTAATTTGACATTGTCTTTTATAGAAATGTATCTGAAAAAAAACACATAGGCAAGTATTTTCAGAAACAAGAATAACCATTTATTCTGGTTAACAAAATAAGCAACGCTGGAGAAACTTTTGGAGTTTGTGAAGCCCTTTTGGTCCCAGTGCACACAAGTCTGTGTAAAAGAAAATTGGGATCTTGAGGAGTCCATATAATAGGGAGCACAATCTGGTCCAGGAATCCCAGAGATCAAGACCAGCAGCAGATGACATATATGTCCCCAGGCTGTGGTACTACACCAGCCTGCGTCTTCTGTCAGACCAGACTGAATCAAGGTCATCACTTTCTTCTCTTCGCTGCAGCCTTCCCTGCAGCCTTCCCTGCAGGCTTCTTTGGAGGCTGTGGCTCTGGTGGTGGATTTGTCGCAGGAAGAGGAGCTGGAGGAGGATGGGTGAGATCATATATGTGGCTGTTCTCAGTTATCTGGCTCTCAGCCCCTTCTGAAGGGCCTCAGCAAATAGTCCCTCACAGAGGAGGCATTGGCTCTTCTCCAATTCTAGAAACCTGGTGGCTAAATAGCAGCCATAGGCCTCTTCAGCGTCAGGGGCTCCTTAGGACATCCGTTGCTTCCCTAATGAGGCGCAGTGATGCCTCCTCCATCACCATCCCCTTCCTAGGCCTTTTGTTTGAAGGCAGAGGGGAGGCACCTGGGATTGTGTGAGGCTCCTACTGGGCCTGGCCACCTCCTGGCTGACACTGGGCCCATCCACCTCCTGGCTGTCCCTGGGCATGGCCACCTTCTGGCTGTCACTGGGCCCGGCCTCCTGCCTGCCACTTTCCAAACCTTCCTCCTGGCTGAGCTCATCCTGTGTATAAAAAAGGGACATAGTTTTAGTTTTTGGTTCATCAATCACACACAATTTTCAGCTCATGACTTGCAATTTCAATGTTAATACATATATATAGTATCATTCTGACCCCAGCATTTTTTCAAGCTGGTGACAAACATTTTTGGCCACTACTGTCAATTGATATGTATACATCATTTTTTGGATAAAATCCTTAATAGGTAATCAATTAGAACATCTAGTTAACATCATTAATATTAGGACAATAAATCTGTTGAAAAATAATATACCTGGCTCCAGCTGGGCGCATCCGGTTCTTCCAGGATGGAAGGCCCAGGTTGTTCCTCATCAGCCTCTGCTGGGGTGGAGGGAAAACGCAGTTTTTGGAAATACCACAGCCTGGGTACATATACATCATCTGCTGATGATCCTGATCTCAGGGAAGCCTGGATCTTCTTATGCTCCCTCCTATACATGTTCCTCAAGATCCCAATTCTACTTTCCAAAATCTTTATGGTTGCTTCTGGGATCCAAGTCTGCACAAAATCCAGAAGTCTCTCCAGCGTTTCCTTCCTTACTTGTTTATTGTAATATAAACTGTGTTTTACCTCCCACAGATTCCTCATCTCCCTGTATTTGTCAATAAAATGGGACATAAATTTATGGTCCTTAAACTTATTCATGTTTTCTGTAAGACAATACACAGTACAAAAACACTAATGTTAGCCTAAACTCTCATAATGTTACCCCAATATAGGCCTCAATCTTTAAGCAGTATAGGCCACTGATGTTCCAAATTTATTAATATTTACCTTTGTTTCAGATGCTCGCAACTTCCGTTCCTCTTTCCTCCGCGCACAAAACGTATGTACGACACATGCATGTTAGTTTTATATACACTGCGCATGCGTGAAACTCCACCTGCATTGCCCGCCCCTGATGTTCTTTTTCACGAATATTCCCCGCCCCTTCTCTCTACGGTGTGCAGTAGGAGCAACATGGCGGAGACAAAGCAGGTGTTTGGAAATTCTTCCAGTAGCAAGGAAAGCCCGAGCACGAAATGTCCCGATCTGGGAAGAGGAGATTTAAGGCCTCCAATATGGCCTTTGAAGAGATGGTGGAGATAATGGACATCTTACGGAAGAATGATTATGATGGGAAGCATACACCCGGCCGAATTTGCGCAAGGCCAAAATCATGTCAAAAGTTGTGAAGATTCTGCAGCAGAATTGTGGGGTACGCTGCTCTATAGACCAATTAAGGAAACGCTGGTCCGACCTTAACCTGAGGGAGCCAGATCAATACAGAAGAATAAAGAAAGTGCTTCAAAAAAGTAAGTACTTGTCATGTGTTCCTATTCTGATTATTAACTTGCATGCTGCTCCATGTGCTTTTCTTTACTGTTGTACAGTTTTAAATGGCTACTTTCATGTTCGTGGACACAGTAATCAGTCGTAGGAAACATCATTCGTAGGAAACATTGTTTGAAAATATATACGATGTATTTAGTTGCTACAGGATTTTAACTACATTTTGGTCCTGCTAATTTGTGTTATTAAAAGAAGTTTAGGACATTGTTGTCTAGATGTTTTTGAAACTTGAATGAATTGCAAACTTGATTCAGTGGAATGTAAGGAGAGGACACTCAGCAGCTGTTTACACATCTGGACTCAGGAGCACTAGTGTGGGACACCAGAGCACATTTTTTAGGGTAACCCACACAGGTGCTCCAGTGGATACGTGAGGTCTCCATCTGTGAAACTTGGCCAAAAAAGGTAATTATTCCAGCTTGGTAAAAAAGGGAATTTTAATCATGTCTTCAACTTGGATCTCTTCCCAAACAGACAATTGTACACCACTTCAAAGCAATGTTTCATATTCCTATTTCTGGACTCAAATATCTGTGTGCTAAGTATACCTTTTGTTTCATTCTCATAGGGGAGAAAAAACTCAGACAGCAGTCAGAGGATACCAGAGACCCCCGACATTGCCAACCTGATTGGAAAATTAGCCCAAGCCCCCCAAGGATCTTGAGGATGGAGAAGTGGAGGAAGTGGGCGAGATTTGCACCCCACCAGGTGAGTGTCTGACACCCCAGCTTCAGGTAATCTATATATGCCTGCATATTTCTAAATACATGTTTTTTCATAAATTTTAGATGATGTGCTGGTTATGGAAGGAGAAGCGGCAGAACTATTTTCAAGCGACAGCGCCCAAAGACTCATTGGCCAGATCATGGCCTGGAATGGAGAGACTGATGGAATGTGCAATCACCTGGATATCATGGGAAATCGCCTGGACATCATGCAGCAGGAAATGAAGAACATGATCGATGTTTTGGGGAGAATTTAATTCCTTTTTCCTAAAACTAAATCGATCATGTTCTTTATTTCTTTTTTAGATGACCACATTATGTGCTTTTAGTTTTTTATAATTTTAAAAACAAAATTTTGAAGATGCACACGGTGTGTCAACATGTGCTATCTGCCATCAGGGGATCTCAATGTACGTGTTTTGTGGGTGCAGCCCCTTCCTTATAACGCTAGTAGGTGAGAGGAAGGGATTGCACCCACAAAACATGTCCATTGATCCCCCATGATGGGAGATAGCACATGTTGACATTACCCATTTGGGTCCCAATTTGTGTGCATCTTCAAAATTTGGCTTTTACAGGGGTGACATCACCCCATCTGATTTTTGGCAATATCAAGACATTTTTGACACTATAATGTCTGATATTGCCTTCATTACTAGATGATGAACTTTGTAAGTTCCAGAGTTGTGTGTATGTTATATTTTAAAACATATATAAACGCACATGTGAATGTGCACAGATTAAAAAGTTTGCTAATCAACAATGTGTGGCTTCTTCTTTCAATGCTCAATACCAGTTTTGTAAGTAATTTTGTGTTTACAGTGACAATGGGGCTTATTTACTAAAGGAAAATCCACTTGACACTACAAGTGCACTAGGAGAACCTAGCCAAAAAGAAAAGCAAGCAATAAATGCATTTCGAGATTTTATCTGATCATTATTTTTTTATTAATAAAAATTAGACATTGTCTGGCATTGCAATGGCCCCCTACCCATAAAATAATTAACATATTTCTCCCTAACTTCACAGGCGCTTTGGGGGCCAAGCAAGTACGGCCAGTATCCAGGCCCATCAGAGGGTGGTCTGTAAGTCCGGCCTCAGGCCCAACAGATGCAATATAATTTCTTGATTTTTTTCCTAAAAAATTGTGCAGGATGCAGCATGCTAGGAGAATATGATTAAGTTTGTAATCCGCCATATGGATTGCTGTCAGAAACAGGTGGAACCGGCTGGCCATTATCCCTAAGGCATTCTCCACAACTCTTCTTGCTCTGGCCAGCTGGTAGTTAAAAACCCTCCTCTCTGGGGTGAGGGTCCTTTGGGGGAATGGCCTCATCAGTTGCTCGCCCAGACCGAAGGCTTCATCTGCAATGAAGACAAAGGGGAGTCTTTCCATGTTATCCACATCAGGTGGCAATCCCAGGCCACCACTCTGGAGAAGCTTGTGGAACTCCGTCTGGGCGCATACAGAAATTCATATTGTGCCGACACCACCGCCATTACCACGATACTATGAAACCCCTATAGTTAAAATAGTATGACCCCGAATGGGGTGGTGGCACGATGTGGACGTGCTTCCCATCTATAGCCCCTCCACAGTTGGGAAAGTCCCAACGGGTGGTAAAATGGGATGCCACAGTCTGCTATTCCTGTGGCGTTGAAGGAAACTGGGGATCTCAGATTCCTCACCCCCTCTGATGGCCCATTGATAAAATTTAAGGGGAGGGCTTATGAATTAATTGAAGGACACACATATCATTTGGACACATTTTAGGGGGGGGCTTATAAATTAATTTAAGGACACAGATACCATTTGGACACATTTTAAGGAAGGGGGGCTTATAAATTAATTTAAGGACAGACATACCATTTGGACACATTTTAAGGGGGTGTTTAAGGTAAAGCACTACAATGGAGCTCACAAAATACATTGTTAAGTGACTAGACTAGGTGTATATGGGCCCAGGATAGCATGCTGGGGAGGTTAGTGAAGGCAAATATGCATGAAGGACAAAAAAGGAGCATTAAAAGATTACAGCATGCATGAGGACAAAGGGGACATTCACAGCATATTGCAATCATGGTAATTAGGGATTGAGGAAAGAAATACAATACATTAGCAAACATTAAATACAATAAAATGTGATGTTAAAGGATACATCTTACCTTAATATAGTCTTTCTGCAGGACCTGAATGATAGCAGAACAGGTCTCTGGGATAATGATCCCCAGAGCCTGGGGGGAGATGCCTGTCGAGAACTTGAGGTCCTGCAGGCTTCTCCCAGTCGCCAAGTACTGCAATGTGGCGACAAACCTCTGCTCCGGAGTGATGACTTGCCTCATGCAGGTATCCTGCCTGCTGATATAAGGGGTCAGGAAAGCCAACAAATGGTGAAAAATGGGGTCCGTCATCCTGAGAAAGTTCCTGAAATCGTCAGGATTATTCTCACAGATCTCACGAAGCAAAGGCATGTGAGAGAATTGGTCATGCTGAAGCAACCAATTCTTGGTCCATGAACTCCTCCCCACCCTGTTCATGGACTGAGCTTGGGTCGAAGAATTAACTACAACACCAAACCCAAGCAAAGCACGAACTCTACGATGAGTATGTAAACGCAACATGGCTTCAAAACGGTCGGCTGGTCAGAACGAACTTAAACAGAATGCACTGAAGAACAACAAGGCCTGTGAAGAGCGAGCTGAAAATCAGCAGGACAAGAACGCACTGAATGAACAAATGCGAACTGACTACACGCACTGAAAAGCAGATACAAACCCCACAAGCACAAACTGAACAACAATTAAACAACCTGAAAAAACACAAGTCTGAAAAGCACGAATCATCTCTCACCAAACTTCTACTAACACGAGGTAAACACGAGATTAGCAGAAGGAGCCCAAATGGTGGTGCACTTGCTATTGCACTTCCGTTTTAGAGTCCCGTCGTACCTGGTGTACGTCACCGCGTTCTAGACGGTCTGACTTTGGTGTGATCGTGTGTAGACAAGTCCATTTTAGCGGAACTCTGTCGAAAAGTCCTTCGGAGTTGAGTCCGCTCATGTGTACACGGCACAAGCCATATTTTTGCCTCAGAAAATGCCCATGCTCTCCAGTATATAGTAATTAATGCGTATCAATTATAATATTTTTTAATTATTTGTCCTTTCTCATAGCTAAATAGAATTTATTTTACCAAGCACAGTTGACATCCACGAAGCAAGGATTTTCAATTTGAACATGTGCCCACACATGCTGACACCCATTTAAAACCATTTATGTAAGATAAATAAATGCATTTATTTATATATATGTGTGTGTAAACTTCTACATTGTACAATATCCACTAATGTCCAATTGCATCAGTTAAAACATTTTTACAGAAAATGTGCATGAACGCTTAGAAATGAACAGAAGAGACCATATATACTACATCAAAATCTTTTTTTTTTTTTCAGTAAATTATTAAACGCAATATACCTATGTGTGCCTTACATTCTATCCTTTTTATAACATTCTTTTTAGGAATTTTAATTTAATATTTTACCAAAAAAGTGTCAGCCTCTTTTAGAATTAAAGAGTAAACCTTAAATCTATTTCTCATTAAGTTTGGTATCATGTCTCACTGTAAACAGTTTTCCTAACCCAATAATTTTTTATTAATCTCCTGCAAAATCTCTTAGCTGGAGATCTGGCCAGTAGCAGCAATTCCTGTAGCAGGGTAAAAATCTGAGTTATCTGGAGGATTGTCAGCCTGCCATGCGCATTCCTTCAGTTGGTTGCTGGGCCGTCAATCTGATAGACCTTATTGGATGATAATTAAAACTGCTGATAATTACCAGGAAGAGGCGTAAAATTGTCAGCCTGCAACCAGAAGTCTTATTCCTGGCATTTCCAAGAGACCTCGCAATAGGTTAAGACAAAACACTTTTAACCAGTTAAGTTGTACTGCGGCAGGTTGGCTCCCCTGGGTGAATCGCCGTAGCTGTATGTTGGCCAGTTTAAGAGCTCTAGGGGGCGCGACGACAGAGTCCATGCGCATGCTCGGTGGCCGCGATGTCCGCTGGGCACCCGTGATCACTCCTGAGAAAAATAGAACGGAGATCTGTCAATGTAAACAGACAGATCTTCGTTCTTTCAGGAGAGAGGAGACAGATCTGCTGTTCATACTGATTATGAACAGCGATCGGTTTCCTCCTCCAGGCAGTCCCATCCCCCCACCATTAGAAACACTCCCTAGGACACACATTTAACCCCTTGATCGCCCCCTAGTGTTAACCCCTTCCCTGTGACATTTATACAGTAATCAGTGGCTATTTTTAGCTCTGAT
Organism: Lithobates clamitans; assembly: GCA_037952925.1. NCBI lineage: Eukaryota > Metazoa > Chordata > Amphibia > Anura > Ranidae > Lithobates > Lithobates clamitans. The sequence continues at coordinate 956,288 of JBBGZY010000519.1, read as the reverse complement.
TACTGTATAAATGTCAATGGCCCCAAAAAAGTGTCAAAAGTGTGCGATGTGTCTGCTCGAAATGTTGTAGCCCCGCTAAAAATTGTTGATCACTGCCATTACTAGTAAAAAAAAAAATAATAATAAAAATGCCATAAATCCTCCCCTATTTTTTAGACGCTATCACTTTTGCGCAAAGCAATCAATATAAGCTTATTGCGATTTTTTTTTTACCAAAAATATGTAGAAGAATACATATTGGCCTAAACTGAGGAAGAATCTTTTTTTAGGCATATTTATTATAGCAAAAAGTAAAAAATATTGTTTTTCTTTTTCAAATTTGTTGGTCTTTTTTGTTTATAGTGCAAAGAAAAAAAACCACAGAGGCGATCAAATACCACCAAAAGAAAGCTCTGTTTGTAGGAAAAAAGGGACATAAATTTTGTTTGAGTACAGCATAGCACGACTGCGCAATTGTCAGTTAAAGCGACGCAGTGCCATATTGCAAAAAATGGCCTGGTCATTAGGGGGTAAATCCTTCCGGTCCCTAAGTGGTTAAAGTATATGTAAACCTTCAACTTGTAAAACAACCCATTCAGTTTAAAATAGAAATGAAAGGCAAAACATTTGTACAGTGCCTTGAAAAAGTATTCATACCCCCTCAGATTTACCACATTATGTCATGTTACAACCAAAAACATAAATGTATTTCATTGGGATTTTATGTGATAGACCAACACAAAGTGACACATAATTGTGAAGTGAAAGGAAAATGATAAATGGTTTTCAACATTTTTTACAACTAAATATCTGAAAAGTGTGACGTGCATTTGTATTCATCCCCCTTTACTTTGATACCCCCAACTAAAATCCAGTGGAACCAATTGCCTTCAGAAGTCGCCTAATTAATAAATATAGTCCACCTGTGTGTGATTTAATCTCAGTATAAATACAGCTGTTCTGTGAACCTTAGTGAACAAACAGCATCATGAAGGCCAAGGAACACACCAGACAGGTCAGGGATAAAGTTGCGGAGAAGTTTAAAGCAAGGTTAGGTTAAAAAAAATATCCCAAGCTTTGAAGCTCTCACAGAGCACTGTTCAATCCATCATCTGATAATGAAAAGAGTATGGCACAACCGCAAACCTACCAAGACATGGCCGTCCACCTAAATTGACTGGTTGGACAAGGAGAGCATGAATCAGAGGAGCAGCCAAGAGGCCTATGGTAATTCTGGAGGTGCTGCAGAGATCCACAGCTCAGGTGGGAGAATCTGTTCACAGGACAACTGTTAGTCGTGCACTCTACAAATCTGGCCTTTATGGAAGAGTGGCAAGAAGAAAGCCATTGTTGAAAGAAAGCCGTAAGAAGTGCCGTTTTCAGTTTGCGAGAAGCCATGTGGGGGACACAGCAAACATGTGGAAGAAGGTGCTCTGTTCACATGAGACCAAAATTGAACTTTTTGGCCTAAAAGCAAAACGCAATGTGTGGCAGAAAACTAACAATTAGACATGTGCACACTGAAATATTTTGTTTCGGAATTTTGTTTTTGCCCGAAAAATAAATTTTTTTAGTTACTCCCGAAATTCGTTTTTATTTATTTAGTTTCGTTAAAAAATCATTCTTCTGAAAATCCGAAATAATTAAGGTTGAATCTGTCATTGAAGGCTTATGGTGTCTGTCGAATGTTCTAAGAAGATTTGATGGAGCAGCTAAACTGTACGACACCGCAATCGCACATTTCCGGTCGAATGTTCCGCCTACAAGCTATAGTAGAATCCTAATGTTGTATGCTTCATCGAATCTTCATGTCGAATCTTTTCTCTCTATGTCAAATAATCTTGGATTAATAGAGTTAGGTTAGGTACATATGACCTTTTTTGCTATTGTCTCTATAATGTCAAATGGTTCTTAAACGGTTCTTAAATAAGGGGGCGGGGCCACCCGGTGACCCCTCCCCCCTTTGACGCACTGGACATGATGGGACTTCCCTGTGGCATTCCCCGTGACGTCACAGGGAAGTCCCGTCAAGTCACCATGCGTCAGAGGGGGGCGGGGTCACCGGGTGGCCCCGCCCCCCATTATTTAAGAACCGTCAGAAGAGGAGATGCCGTCACGCAGCGGGAGCCTCCCTCCATGCCAGCATGGATGTGGAGCGACCCGGAGAAGAAAATGAAGAAGAGAAGAAGAGAAGAAGATGAAGAAGAGAAGAAGATGAAGAGAAGAGCGGGAGCCTCCCCCCATGCCATGGGTGCAGAGCGGCCCGAGGAGTAGAAGATAGAAGACGCCGCGGAGGAGATGCTGGACGAGAACACCAGAGGAAGAACCAGAAGAGCCACTCCTGGCCAGGATAAGACAGAATCCGGACATAGGGGGGGTAAAAGTGGGGGAGGAAACTCACAAACTAGCCGCGTACGCGGATGATATCCTGTTTTACGTAACCAGCCCAAAGTTATCTCTCCCAAATATAATGAAAACGCTAAAAGAGTACGGGGAGATCTCGAACTTTAAACTAAACCCAGCGAAATCTGAAACCCTTACGTTTAATATCCCAAAGAGAGAGGAACTTATACTTCAAAAGAATTTCCCTTTTGTCTGGGGTAAAAAAGAAATAAACTATTTAGGGGTGAAGCTGACCAAAACCAACGAAAATTTATATCAAACAAACTTTCTCCCACTACTAGATGAGACCAGAACTGAATTAGACAGAATAACAACAGGAAACATCTCGTGGGGGGGTAGAATAAATATCATCAAAATGATTCACCTCCCAAAAATCATATATAAAATGCAGATGCTACCGATCCCACTCCCAGACACCTTTTTCAAAACAATTCAAAAGCTTTTCACAAATTTTATCTGCAAAAGGAAAAAAGCAAGAATAAGTATGGCACAGTTAACTAAAGACAGAGTAAGAGGGGGTTGGGGTGCACCGGATATTAGAAATTACTACAACGCGGTGATACTGTCACGGGCAGTAGAATGGGTCAAAGAAAACACAGAAAAGAGGTGGGTGAAGATGGAGGGCACAATAAGCACTGCTAACTTAGGCAAAATAATCTGGATTCCTCCACAGTATAGAAAATTAGATAAAAGCACAAACATCATCACTAGACACGCACTAAAAATTTGGGACCACATCCACAGACAGGAAAAATGGGAATTCAATTCACCACTAATACCTTTAACAAACACAGAATACTTTATACCGGGAATTGAAGCCTTATTTGGAAAATGGATAACAATAGAAAACGCACAATTGAAAGATATTATGGACCAAGGTAATATTCGCACGTATCACGAATTAAAGAGTAAAAGGGAGTGGAGATTGATGGATGAATGGCAGTATAATCAACTAAAACACTTTACAGAATATCTGCCCCAGCCAATAAGATCGGAAGCAAACTTGCTTCCCCTAGAAAAAATCTGTGAGGACAAGGGAAAAAAGAGGGTGATCTCAAAAATATATAGCATACTTATAGAAAGGTCTGGTCCAGACATTCCACCCCATATCACTAAGTGGGAAAACGAACTAGGAACTAGCCTGAAGAAGGAAGAGATTAGCCAAATTTTGCGTAGGGTACATACTACCACGGTAAACAGTAACATGAGGGAGACGAATTATAAATGCTTGATGAGATGGCATATCACCCCCGACAAAGCGCATAAGATACAAAAAGAAAAGTCACAATACTGTTGGCGAGGGTGCAATGAGATCGGGACGACTGCCCATGTGTGGTGGCAATGCCCGGAAGCTAGAAGGTACTGGGAGGAAATTAGGCAAATAATAGGAGAAATAACTAACTTAAGGCTCCCAGACGACCCATGGAGTTGCTTGTTTCACGGGACAAATATCCCGAACAAACAATATTTGAAAAGTCTATTGCCGCCAATGTTAAACGCAGCTAAAAGTCTTATCCCCAGACACTGGAAGAAACCCACGAGACCCACAATGAGGAGTTGGTGTAATAAAGTCAATGAGATCCAAAACTTAGAGTACTTGAGGTATAGTGACGGGGAAGGCTTGGACGCTTATGGGGAAAAATGGCAAGATTGGGATAAATTTAAACAAACGTTGAGATACGCGGAAGTTATGGGAGCTTAGGGAGCAGTAGAACGTAGGCACCAGGGAAAAGGAGAACTAGAGGACAATCCAACCAGAAGACAGAGGAGTAACCGAGAGAAAGGCTCAGAAAAGCTACTGGTAGATGGGGGGGGTGAGTTTGGGGGGGGAGAAGGGTGGGAGGGCTATGTGGTAAGGTGGGTCGGGGAAAATGAAGATGCGAATGGATGTCATAGATAGGTATACAGAAAGGGGAAAGGGAAGACTGCAGATAAAAAAAAAAAAAAAAGCTACTATGATGTAATCGTGAGGGAAATATATGAATGGAAAAGCTGACTAAAGTACCTCAAAACGACAATACTGAAGTAGCAAGAAAAAAAAAAAAAAAAAAAAAAAAAGAACCAGAAGAGCCAGAAGAACCAGAAGAAGAAGAAGAAGATGAAGGAAGATAGAAGAAAGAAGAAGCATTTAAATAAAGGAATTGTCAAAAACTGTCTCTTGTCATTTTTAACATTTTTGACAGTTTTTTAGTGAAATTGTAGGGGTACAAGTACCCCCTTACCATTTCACACAGGGGGGGCGGGATCTGGGGGTCCCCTTGTTAAAGGGGGCTTCCAGATTCCGATAAGCCCCCCGCCCGCAGATCCGCACAACCACCGGCCAGGGTTGTGGGGATGAGGCCCTTGTCCTCATCAATATGGGGACAAGGTGTTTTGGGGGGCTACCCCAAAGCACCCTCCCAATGTTGAGGGCATGTGGCCTGGTACAGTTCAGGAGGGGGGTGCTCTCTCGTCCCCCCCTCTTTTCCTGCGGCCTGCCAGGTTGTGTGCTTGGATAAGGCTCTGGTATGGATTTTTGGGGGACCCCACGCCGTTTTTTTTTTTTTTTTGGCGTGGGGTTCCCCTTAAAATCCATACCAGACCGGAAGGGTTTGGTATGGAATTTAGGGGGACCCCCACGTCATTTTTTTTTTAAATTTTGGCCGGGGTTCAGCTTAATATCCATACCAGACCTGAAGGCCCTGGTATGGAATTTAGGGGGACCCCACGTCATTTTTTTTTTAAATTTTGGTTCAGGGTTCCCCTGTGGGGAATTCCCATGCCGTTTTTATCAATGAACTTCTATGTGTATTGTCGGACCGGCAATGCAATAGCCGCAAGTAGTTTAAAATGGCTTTTTTCCTTTGAAATGTCATTTTGCTGTCAGACTGTTCTAAACACTGGAAACATGCACCCCTTTACAGGCATACTATAGACACCCCCAGCTACAAAATGTAAAGGTATATTACACTTTTATTGTTTGACTTTAAGCATTATTAAAATCACTGCTCCTGAAAAAACGGCCATTTTTAAAAACTTTTTTTGCATTGATCCATGTCCCCTGGGGCAGGACCCAGGTCCCCAAACACTTTTTATGACAATAACTTGCATATAAGCCTTTAAAATTAGCACTTTTGATTATTCATGTTCGTGTCCCATAGATTTTAATGGTGTTTGCGTGTTCGAACAAACTTTTTTCCTGTTCGCATGTTCTGGTGCGAACCGAACAGGGGGGTGTTCGGCTCATCCCTAATGTAGAATAGGTAAAAATAAATACTGCGCTAACACAATAAAATGAGCTGCGACTAAAGGTAGTAACTTTAGTCACTACAGCAAGTTTTGTTTCCACATTCACTCAGCACTGGGGGATATCCATCTATACGTCTCTCATAACATGCACGAACTTTATTAATCATTGTTCCTTTGGATATGGACTTTTGGTGGATTATACAAGTTTGTTCTTAATTTTACACTGCATAATCTACGTTTTTCACAGGGTATATGTTTATTGTCTTTGCACAGTTCCTATACACTGTTGCATTTGGCATTAGTGTCTTGGAAAACATTTTTTGCTGTTCACATTTAACCACTCAATCTATTTTTCATTTATTAATTTCATTTTTTCCTGCATAGTAAACATCATTTGTGTTTTATATATCTAACATTTATTCTAATTTCACTGCGGTGTTCATATACACTGGTATATTTTTTAATCATTTGCACTGAATTTACCTTTGTCATGCTATAACACTAGGTTGTTGCCACTCTCATTCTTTTAGCGCGACTCTTTGAATTATATCCTAATGTAGAATAATCTTGGACTAATAGAGCTAAGGTTAGGCACATTCGACCAAAGGTTCGATGGACACAGTTCACTATTGTCAGCCTCATGTCGAATCTCCTATCTATATCAAACTGTTGTTGCAACGAAAACGAAAAGAAAGCATTTGTTTATGTCGGATCTTTCGGTTTTCTGATTCTGCACGCTTGTTATAGTTTGTTAAAACGATAATGAAAATACCCAAAATTCGGACGAAAATGCATTCGGATGAAAACGAATGCACATGTCTACTAACAATGCACATCACCCTGAACAAACTATCCCCACCATGAAATATGGTGGTGGTGGCATCATGTTGAAGGGATGCTTTTCTTCAGCAGTGGCAAGGAAGCTGATCAGAGTTGATGGGAAGATGGATGGCGCCAAATGCAGGGCAATCTTAGAAGAAAACCCGTTATGCACTGTACACACGATAGGATTTTCTGACGGAAAATGTTTGATAGGAGCTTGTTGTCGGGAATTCCGACCCTGTGTAGGCTCCATCGGACATTTTCCATCGGAATTTCTGTAACACAAAATTTGAGATCTGGTTCTCAAATTTTCCAACAACAAAATCCGATGTCGGAAATTCCAATCCTGTGTACACAATTCCAACACACAAAGTTCCACGCATGCTCGGAATCAAGCAGAAGAGCAGCACTGGCTATTGAACTTCATTTTTCTCGGCTCATCATACGTGTTGTACGTCACAGCGTTCTTGACATTCACAATTCCCGACCAACTTTGTGTGACCGTGTGTATGCAAGACAAGTTTGAGCCAACGTCCATCCAAAAAAATCCATGGATTTTGTTGTCGGAATGTCTGATCAATGTCCGATCGTGTGTATGCGGCATTAGAATCTGCAAAAGACTTGAGACTGGGGCAGAGGTTCACCCTCCAGCAGTACAACAACCCTAAACATACAGCCAGAGCTACAATGGAATGGTTTAGTTCAAAGGATATTCATGTGTTACAGTCAAGTCCCAGTCAAAATCCAGACCTAAATCCACTTGAGAATCTGTGGCAAGATTTGAAAATTGCTGTTCACAGACACTCTCCATCCAATCTGACAGAGCTTGAGCTATTTTACAAAGAAGAATGGGCAAAAATGTCACTCCGTAGATGTGCAAAGCTGGTAGAGACATCCCCAAAAAGACTTGTAATTGCAGTGAAAGGTGGTTCTACAAAGTATTGGCAGCTTATAAAAAAAGGTGAAACAATTGTATCCTTTAATTTATCATAGAATAAAATAATGTCAATGGAAAAAACTATTCTATTCTATTTATTTTTCTTAAGTATATAGCCTGTTTTATTAGATAATTGTCAATATATATAATTATTTATTTGCTTCTAGTGCTCATTGTAAATTATAAATAGTGGAAGAAGCATTTATGAAAAAATGTCACACATGGTTGGCCCGCAAAATTTCTTTGAATTTTATTGGCATTATTGTATGTTATGTTCTGTACATTTTGCTTGAACTTCAACTATTATAATTGTATGAGCTTTTAAAAATATTCTAGGGAAAACTGTCAATCAAATACCTAGTACAGAAACTGATGGAGGGTTTCTGCTGTCAAGCTCTGTGTTGCTGTTAGCAGTTTTATTCTTACATTTTCCTTGAAGTAATTTAAAAATTCAAGATATTATACAATACTTCAGCTTTCAGATATCTATGATAACAATCTATAGGTTTATAAATGATAATAGAAGGTATGTATAATTATCATGTTGCTGTAAGTGTCCTGTGATAGGCTGCTTGTTTCTATAGATGATTGAGTAATTGTTAGGTTCTATTAAAATATACTCTATCACAACCACCACAAAATTAATGGAGAGGTAAGCTGACCATACACATGGCAACTTTCCAGCAATTTCACCCTATTTTGATTTAGCTAAAAGTGAAATCTGAGTTACTGAAATTGCTTCGCTCAAAGCTGGTGGAAAAATCAAAGTGCTTTGATGAAAATGCCATAGTTATTTTCTGATTTTGGTCACATTTTTCAATAACCTGTATTAAAGCTGCCAATTAATGGCCCAGTTTAATTGATTGAATTTAGGTGGATGACTGAACTTGTGGTCAGTACCCCACTTTTGATTGTATGTTCTATTCCGAAATGATCAAAAATGGTTGGTATTGCCTAATATGTATGCCTAGCTGAAGAGTTGATATTTCTGACATGTGCATACAATCTTTTAAAGATTAATATATAATTTTTCATCTTTTAAAAAAAATTAAAACAAATAATAAAACAAAGAGCAACATTTCCACCTTTTGAAAGGATCATATTTAATACAATGCAAAACAATAACTCATACACAAAAAAAATGATACATTGATCTACCATAACAATGCACATTTACAATTGATCTATTATTGTCTATTATTGTCAAATCTATTATTATCTATTATTAGAACATAGAGGAGTTCAGCTCCCACATAGAGGAGTTCAGCTCCCATGGTTGAGACACAGGATCTTCCATTCTATTACTAGAGTAGGACCCACTAATTCAGGGTACTTTGTCACAGGAAGTGGGCTTAGCACTATATGACCATGAAGTGTGATCAAACCCCCATATTTTTTTGAATATGTTCAGGTGTTTTTAACTAGCCTTGCAGGAAATGTCATTCTTTAATGTGTGTGCTGTAATATGTTTTGTACTGTTTGTTGATCTTATAGCAACACCATCTTGAATCTAAACGCATTTTAGGGTGTGCCCCCCAAATATGTTTTTGTATATTGTAATAGACCCTAACCAGGTTTTTTGGGCTGGAGCACCCCTCCCCCTCTTCATTACCTCTTATTTAGTGGCCACCAGTGCATAGGAGGAATCCCCTTCAGTTCTCCCACATAGAGGAGTTCAGCTGCCATGGTTGAGACACAGGATCTTCCATTCTATTACTAGGGTAGGACCCATTAATTCGGGGTACTTTGTCGCAGTAAGTGGGCTTAGCACTATATGACCATATAGTGTGACCATATCCCTGTATTTTTTTGAATATGTTCAGGTGTTTTTAACTAGCCTGGCAGGAAATGTCATTCTTGAATGTGTGCGCTGTAATATGTTTTGTACTGTTTGTTGGTCTTATAGCAGCACCATCTTGAATCTAAACGCATTTTAGGGTGTGCCCCCCAAATATGTTTTTGTCTCTAGGAAAGGGCAGCCAGGCACAGGGAAGGATAGAACCTCATGCAAGACAGCATGGGACAGCCTCCTTTTTTCCAAATGTCACCAGAATCACAACGTTTGTGAATATCAAAATTAGCACATCTGTTGTCTCATAAATAACAAAAATATGTGTATTTTCTGTCCTTGAAAGTATGGTAAAAATAAATGAATCTATGTTTATTTGATTAAGGCAACGTCATTAGCCACTTGCCACCCGCCCACTGTCAAATGACAGAGGAGCAGTGAGGCTCTCATTCTTGGTGGACATCATCTGATGTGCCCCGGAATGGCCTCTATCCCAGGTCTGCTGGGGTGCAAATTGTGGTAATCGCATCTGCGCCGTGTTCTTAGCACACTGCGTGACCCCGATCTCTGTAAAGAGCCGATAACGTGGCTCTTTAACCATGTGATCGGCTGGTCACATGTAAATGAGGAAGTTCTGGTAATCGGCTCTCATTGCCTCACATTGACAGAGTGTGTGGCGAAGAGAGCCGATCAGTGGCATCTACTCGCAGGGGACACCCGGACAGGTAATCAGGGGACAGGTAATCAGGGCACTGATCATCAGTGACACCAATTAGTGCCCATCAGTGACACCAATCAATGCCCATTAGTGATGCCAGTCAGTGCTGCCCTTCCATTCCCATCAGTGCCTGCTCATCAGTGTTGCCCATCAATGCCCATCAGTGCCTCCCATCAGTGCCAATCCATGCTGCCTATCCAAGCCCATCAGAGCCACCTATCTGTGCTGCCTATAAGTGCCGCCTATCCGTGCCACCGATCAGTGCCCATCAGTGCTACCTATCCATGCCTATCAGTGCCGCCTATCCGTGCCACCTATCAGTGCCCACCAGTGCCGCCTATCATTGCCCACCAGTGCCAGCCAGTGCCACCTATCAGTGCCCATCAGTATTGCATATTAGTGCCTCCTCATTAGTGCCACCTAACCCGTGCCCATATCTGTGCCGCCTATAAGTGCGGCCTATCCCTGCCACTGATCACTGCTCATCAGTGCCACCTATCAGTGCCCATCAGTGCTGCCTATCCATGCCCATCAGTGCCGCCTATCCATGCCATCTATCAGTGCCCCCCAGTGCCACCCATCAGTGCCACCTATCAGTGCCCATCAGTATTTCATATTAGTGCCTCCTCATTAGTGCCACCTAACCCGTGCCCATAAGAGCCACCTCATCAGTGCCCTATCAGTGCAGCATCATCAGAGCACATCAATGAAGGAAAAAAATTACTTATTTACAAAATTTACTAACAGAAACTTGGTCTTTTTTCTTTTTTTTGCAAAAAATAAAAAACCTAGCAGTAATGAAATACCACCAAAAGAAAACTCTATTTTTGTGAAGAAAATGATACAAATTGCATTTGGGTACAGTGTTGCATGACTTCGCAATCGTCATTCAAAGTGTGACAGTGCTGAAAGCTGTAAAATGGGCTGGGCAGGAAGGTGGTGAAAGTGCCCTGTATTGAGGTGGTTAAATGTGTAAATGTGTCTTGTACTTTATTGTAATCTATATCAGTGTTACCAGTGCAAAAAAAATATCTATCTATCTATCTATCTATCTATCTATCTATCTATCTATCTATCTATCTATCTATCTATCTATCTATCTATCTATCTAAAATAAATACATAATTAAATAAAATAAGAAACATGTCATACTTACCTGTTCTGTGCAAAAGTTTTGCACAGAGCAATGCTGATTCTCCTCTTCTTGGGATCCCCCTGCTGCACTCCTGGCTCCTCCCTCGCTGTGTGCCCACCATAGCAATCCGCTTGCTATGGGGACACACATGCAAGCTCGCTTCCGAGCCTGTTCTGTATATCTGTTGACACACAGAGCACTTCTCAGCTCGATCCCTGGCTCTCTCCTCACTGGCTGTGATTGACGACAGTGGGATCCAATGGCTCATGCTGTTGTGTCTGAACCAATGGGGAGGGAGAGAGCAGAGAGAGCCGCTGCTCTCGTGCACATCCTACATTAGGCTCAGATAAGCATAAAGGGGAGCTGGTGGGAGCTGAGTATTGAAGATTTTTTATCTTAATGCAGAGAATGCATTAATGTAAAAAAAAAAAAACCTTCAGCCTTTACAACCACTTTAATTCTTTAAATACACAATTAGCACATCTTTCTAGCAGGCATCTTGTGAAAATATTTTTTTTCAGACTAATTACAGGTTTCATTGAATTTCCTAGTTCATGGAAGACCTATTCAGTTGTAATACATTGTGTACTGTATGTTTAGTATATGTATACATTGTATGAATATAAGTATTCATTTTTCTGTACGGCTTTCTGATATGAATTATGAAGTTAGGCTTTGTTAACATAACCTCACAACATTTTAGAAGAGTAATCATAAAGTCAATTGCCATAGGATATTTTGTTCACTGAAGAGATGTTTGCCCTATTTATAATGCATATATATTGTTCATATTGGTCTACACATATTTTGTTTTCACTAATGTTTGCTAACATATGGTTTTCAGTATTAAATGGTGCTTACTGTAATTTTTACTCAGTTTTTTACTTTAACCTTAACCATGGACTGCCATGAATAGTAGAGTGGGCAGCTTCCTGAGGTTCAAGACACCAGGGGGTTCAATAGAATGCTAAAAATGGTTTACCTTTCCATGCTCTCCATGATAAGTTGCTTTCAGCTTTTTACACACAGAGCAAAGTTTGTCTGGTTCCAGCTGAACAAGCCGAATTTGGTTCTGTGTATACCGGCCTTAAGATGGCAACCTCCTGGGCTGTAAAGGATAATAGTTTAATACAAAACTTTCCCTACTGGAGCATAAAAATATGTTGGTTCTCATAGAGTACCATAATACCTTTTTCTAAGCCACAATATAGTGATACAGTATTTAAGCAAAATCCTTTTCTGTCTTTGAGGAAATTGAGTTGATCAATCAATTAATTAATCAATAAAATATCCAATCAATTTCCAGACAATACAGAGAAGTATTTACGCTTTTAAAAATGTCTAGGTTTGCATCTTAACAATTCTGTACTATATAAACAGGAAAGTTACTTGGCAATACATGTAATTATTTATAATTGTTAGATAAATTGGGCAAATTAATATGTGTCTCAATAATTATTTTATGCATCTTCTTTTAGCCTTACCTTATTAGTTTTTTTCGTAACCAGATCCTCAGAACAATTTCCATGGCAACTAATTTTCTGAATGCAGGTCCTTAAGCATACAAAAAATAAATATTTCTTGAGTATCTTTTACTCCCAGGAATAAAATAAATTGACCAGGAAGAACACCTGTGTGGCCTAGAATAATGAAATGTTAAAAAAGAGAAATTAACTAAAAAGAAACATAAAATAAGGACATGTAGCAGATGCAAACACTCTCGATACTCTTAAAAATAATAAAAGATGTGTGAAATAGTTTCCTGTAATAATGTAAAATTGAGCAATATACCGAGATAAGTGTGATATAGTGGACAGTGAATATATCAGATTAAAGAGCTCAATCATCTATCTGTATTGCTGTATCTTGGAAAATAAATGGCTTTTACATTGTAGAGTTTCTTACTGAGCTTTTTTTTACTTACTGTTGAAATTTTTTACAAGATAGTGAGCACCCAAACAACAGGTAAATGCAGTCTGGTATGATCCACACTGTATTCTAGCTGTTCAATTCTCTTTTCACATTGGCTTTCTTATACCTTTTATAATGAGATCAGATGCATTAAAAGGCTCCATTGCTGTATATTTGCAATTTTTAACAACATTTGCCAACATTTACCAACATTTGTTCATTAAGGAAAAGTGCTGCTTATTGTGTCATTCAATCTATCTATGAACTAGTCTCTCAGTTCCCATCAGACTCAACCCACTCAGTGACAAGTAATTTCCCAAATACGAGATTTGCCCATATTTTGGTAATGACATCAGCTATATCCTTGACCCCTTTGCATACCATCAGCTTTTGGCGGGGGAACCTCCCAGCTGCACAGGAACATTAAAAGGGTTGTAAAGTCAGAAGGTTTTTTATCTTAATGCATTCTATGCATTAAGATAAAAAACCTTCTGTGTGCATGGGGAGGGTATATGGCCTGGTATATTTTAGAGGGGACCCCTGGCAAAGCACCTTGTCTCTATGTTGATAATAACAAGGGCCTCTACCCCACAACCCTGGCCTGGTGGTTGCGGAGGTCTATGTAGGGGGCTTATCTTAAATCTGGAAGCCACGTTTTAATAATATATTCCCTGGATACCACCCCCCCACCACCATGAATGAGTAAGCAGTTATTCAGTCACAAAAAAATCAACCCCCTGGCAAGGCATCCATATTGAGGGTATGTGACCTGGTATAATCCAGGAAGTGAGGTTGAAAAATGCAAGTGCAGATAAAGGTGTGGTATGGATTTTTGGGAGACCCACCCTTCCTAAAATCCATACCAGGCCCTCATCAAGCATAGGGGTCTAGTATGGGGTTTTGGGAGGAACCCCAATGCATTTTTGTGGGGTAATGGTTTAGTATAGATGGAGAGAATTTCTGGTTGCTTTCTTTATAAATGTGAAAAATCATTTAGTGGCTGCAAATTTAAATTTGCATGTTTTTTTTTGTAATTGTCATTTTTACTGGTGTACAAACTACAGATGCGCTACGTCACAGACAGGTTTAAGGCAACTCCAAGCATGTTTTTTTTAAAGGTTTGTTAAGCCTTGATAACAGAGCTTCTTCCCACTGAATGGTATGTAAAAACTTTTTTTCCCATTGGAACATATGCCCTGCTGTAGTGCTCAGCACCCCATGGCCATGCATAAGATGGCAGGGAAATGGTATTTACTGACCAACAATTTAAATTATATTTTTACTTTGTACTTATCACTTTTGCTTGTCTACATACTACAAATCTACTTCAGTGTTCTGTCCACCAGATGTCTTGCTGATTATTTGTACCTTATTTGTACCTGTGTTGTTAAATTTACATGCAAAATGTAATTTACCTAAGACAATCATATGTGGTGTACAGGGTCCATCTAGCGTTCCTTTTTGGTGTTGCTGCAGTTCTGTTTATTTGTTTTAATGTATGTGTAATTAAGGAAGTTGTCAGCAAGCAGGGAATTCTGAATTTTAACAGGAAGTGAACCAGCCACCATTCTTTTCAACACATTGCAGGAAGCAAGTCATGTCTTTTTCAATCTATCACCATCACCCCTTAGAGAACTTAAAAAGTAAGTTTTTATTATCTCATCTTGTACTGTATATCGTTGTTTATGCAATGTATGCTGTATTGTATGTGATATTTTACTTATTGAAGTCTATTTCTGTTATTTTGTAGTTTCACCTGGCTAGTTCTAATAAAACTGAGATCAAAGAAATATGGTATCTGAAGTTATTAGGATAAAAAGGTTTAGCTATCCGTCCCATAGACAGAACAGTGAAAATTTTAAGCTGACCTCTGAAGGGAAGATAAGCCGACTTAGGAAGTCTGTACAGCTCGGGGCTACACAGTATCCATAAAGTCGGAAGCCTTAAAGAAACAGGCCTGCGGCAGGCGAAGCGAGCAGCCACGCTACACAGAGACGCACTCTGTCAAGCAGCATCGACACTAGAACGGTCTATATACAGCAAGACAGCTTCTTCCCCGCAGCCATGTCTCACAGTGGGACATCGTCTTACAAAACACGTTCACAAGCAAGCTCATCTAAGTCATCTGTTGCAAATGCAGCAGCTATCGTCTGTTCGAAAGCCGAAGCAGCGAAAGCCAGGACCACATTCGCAGACCAAGAGTTGCAGATGAAAAAATAAAAGGCCCACCTTGATGCAGAAAAGGTGAGACAGGAACAAGAAAGGGCTCAGCAGGAGGCATCTCTGAAACTGCAGCAAGCTATCTTAGAAACTAACATGGAGAAGCTGGCAGTGGAATGAGACGCTGCCACCATTGCAGTAGCAGAAGCTTTAGAAGCAGCTGTCTACGATGAGCCAAGAGTAGGCAGCAGCATACCCGGTCTAGAGGAGGACCAACAAGATTCTTCGCAACGCACGTCAGATTAAGTCTACAAGCACTGTGACCCAAGCAGCATCCCACAGCAAGAAAATTCTGACAGAGATCCAGACTACCCAGTCCCAACCAAACTTTCTACTCCACGAGGTACCCAGCCTTCATACAAACAGCAAACACTTGTCTTCACTCCAAGAAGGTATGCAACAAACAGGTACGAACTGCCAACCTTATGCAAGTTTGGACCCAGCGCGCCGAAAGAAGAGACTTTTACCAGGTATGCCTTTTCACCGCACCACAATACACCAGCAGCCTACCCCAATGCCAATCAGGCTACTGTAGACTTTGCCAAGTACTACAGTGCGCGGCGATCCTCTTTCCAGAGTGCCATTCAATGTCTAGATATATCCTGCAGGGACCAGATAGACCTCCTCATAAAGTGGCTTGGCAATGATTCTGTTGAACATGCCAAAAGGATCAGAGACATTAACATAAACCACCCTGAGATAGGCCTTGCAAACATCTGGAACAGACTGGATAGATGTTATGGCTCACCAGAGGCTATAGAGAGTACACTGTTTAAAAGGATAGAAGACTTCCCAAAAATACCTAGCAGAGGTTACCAAAGACTCAGAGAATTCAGTGACCTGTGTATAGAGTTACAAGTTGCTAAAGCAGAAGGAGACTTACCTGGCCTTTCTTATCTTGACTCTGCTAGAGGTATTAACTCCTTAGCACAAAAACTTCCTTATGAGTTACACGAAAGATGGATTACTCATGGCTGTAACTACAAACGAAAACACAATGTGCCTTTTCCACCCTTTAGTGAGTTTGTGGACTTTGTAGACAGACAAGCAGGAATGAAAGATGACCCCAGCTTCATTTTTCCAGTGTCTTATACCACTTCTTATGGCCCTAAACAACCCAGAGCTCCAGTAGCAGTGCACAAAACTAACATTTCTTCCCACAGATTTGCAGAGTCTAAGCCAGAGGATCAAGACAGTGACCCTACTAAGTTCTGTCCTCTACATTAGATGCCACATCCTCTTCTGGAATGCAGAGCCTTCAGGACTAAGACCATCCAAAATCGCAAAGCTTTCCTCAAAGAGAACAACATCTGTTACAAGTGCTGTTCTTCGTCCACACATTTCGCCAAGGATTGTAAGGTCAGTGTCAAATGTACAGAATGTGACAGCACAGAGCACAACACAGCTCTACACCCAAGGCCTACTGCAAGAACTTCCCCACCTGTTCATAGGGACAAGGAGCAAGGCAGGGAGACCAAAGACTCTAGTGCAGACGCCATAGCAATCACTTCACAGTGCACTGAAGCCTGCAAAGGAAGTACAGGTAGCAGATCCTGCTCTAAATTCTGTCTCGTGAGAGTTTACCCAAAAGGACGCAGGGACAAAGCAGTCAAGCTCTATGTCATCTTGGATTATCAGAGTAACAAGTCACTAGCTAGATCTATGTTTTTTGACATTCTAAACCTTAAAGGCCCGAGCAGTCCTTACTCCCTTAGGACTTGTGCAGGTACAGTGGAAACGGCAGGGAGAAGAGCTGACAGCCTACAAATTGAATCTATGGATGGTAAGACATGCCTACCCTTACTAACCATAATAGAGTGCAACCAGATGCCAGACAACAGATCAGAGATCCCCACACCAGACGCAGCAGCTCACCAGACTCACTTGAACCACATAGCACATCTCATACCAGAACTAGATGATCAGGCTCAGATAATCTTACTCCTAGGAAGGGATAACTTGCAAGTCCACACAGTAAGAAAACTGATCAACGGTCCTAAAAATGCCCCATATGCCTAAAAATTGGATCTCGGGTGGGTCATTATAGGTGATTTTTGCCTGGGAGGTGCACACAAACCTGCATCTGTTAATAACCTGGTCACTAGTACCCTCAAGAATGGTCATCCTACTCTTTTCCAACCCTGTCAAAATCACATCCTCATAAAGGAGTTACCACACAACAACCCTGTACCTCTTCCCTTCCTATGTCCCCTCTGTGACAGCAATACCTATGACAATGACCAAAGTGACTTAGGAAGCACAGTGTTCCAGAGAACAAAGGAAGATAACCAGGTAGCAATGTACATTGTGGATAGGCTCTTCCTAGAAGTTATGGAAAGGAGTATGGAGAAAGACGGGACTTATAGCTGGGTTGCACCTCTTCCCTTTAGACCACAAAGACGACGTTTGCTTAACAATAGAGAACTAGCATATAAACGTCTCACTTCCTTAAGACACAATCTTCAAAGGAAACCAGAGATGAAAGAATATTTCCTTTCCTTCATGGAGAAAATATTCCAGAATGGTCATGCCCCAAACCTCAAAGACTCAGAAGAATTCTGGTACTTACCTATATTTGTGGTCTATCACCCTAAGAAGCTAGGGCACATTAGAGTGATGTTTTATTCTAGCGCCAAGCATGAGGGTGTCTCTCTAAACAATGTCCTTCTCTCTGGCCCTGACCTTAACAACAGACTATTAGGAGTACTTCTTCGCTTTCGCAAGGATTCATTCGCATTCATGGCAGACATACAGCAAATGTTCTATTGCTTTCTTGTAAAGAAGAACACCATAACTTTCTGAGGTTTCTCTGGTTAAGGGATAACAACCCCTCTGGAGACATCACAGAATACCGCATGAGGGTGCACATATTTGGCAACAGCCCTTCCCCTGCAGTTGCTATATATGGCCTCAGACATTCTGCTAAAGTGGGAGAGTTAGAGTATGGGTCAGATGTCAGACAGTTTGTGGACAAGGATTTCTATGTAGACGATTGCTTGAAATCACCACCCACAAATGAATCAGTCTCCTCAAAAGAACTCAGGCAATGCTTGCGTGTTCCAACTTAAGACCCCACAAGATTGCTTCCAACAGTAGAGAAGTTTTAGAAGCCTTTCCTGTCCAAGATCATTCTAAGGAGTTAAAGGACTTAGATCTAGGAACAGACTCACTTCCCATGCAATGCAGCCTTCCTTTGCTTTGGGACTTAAGATCTGACACGTTTACTTTCCATGTAAACACAGAAGAAAAACCCTTTACCCGTAGAGGTGTCCTGTCTACCGTAAACAGCCTATATTATCCCTTAGGCTTTGCAGCACCTGTCACCATCCAGGGTAAAGCACTACTGAGAGACTTAACTTGTGAGTCGCTAGATTGGGACCACCCTCTCCCCACTGACAGGAAGAACCTATGGCTAGAGTGGAAGGAGTCACTAACAGCTCTATCCAAACTTAAAATTCCACACCCATATGCTCCTCTGTCATCTGCTGACGTTCAGATGCAAAGACTTTGTGTGTTTTTGGATGCTTCTGTTAAAGCAATTGCTGCTGTAGCTTACCTGAAAACTATAGACACTAAAGGACAATGCCACATAGGGTTTGTAATGGGGAAAGAAAAACTTGCACCACTTCCCGAACACACCATACCCAGGCTGGAATTTTGCGCTGCAGTATTAGCCACAGAGCTAGCTGAACCGATTGCAATCAGAGGCCCAGTGAAACTCATTCGCTCTGCCAGAGGGTCTAACTTTGTGGGAGCAGTAAAAGAACTGCAAACTCCTTCCAACTTGAGCGTTCTCAGTGTAGAAAGATACTTGAGTAAGCAAAACTGCACGTGGATCTTCAACCCACCTCACTTTTCTCACATGGAAGGTGTTTGGAAGAGGATGATAGGCATAGCCCACAGAATTCTTGACTCTTCCTACAAGTAGGAACTGCAAGGCTTACTCACGAATGTTTAGTGACATTTATGGCAGAGGTTACAGCTATCATTAACGCCAGACCTTTGACATCCATTTCAAGTGACTCTGAAGATCCAGTGGTCCTCACACCTGCCATGTTACTCATGCAAAAGACTAGTCTTGCCTGTGCTCAAGCTGGAGAGTTTTGTGAGAAGGACCTTTACAAATGACAATGGAGACAAGTACAAACCCTTGTCAATACCTTCTGGAACTGGTGGAGAGAACAATATATATCTACTCTACAAGTAGGGAGAAAGTGAACACTGAAAAGCCTAATCTTAAACCTGGTGATGTTGTGCTCATGAAAGATTGCCAGACACTAAGGAATATGTGGCCTTTAGGTTTGATCACCAAAGTACTACCAAGCAAGGATAATCGTGTCCGTAAGGTCGAGGTTAAGATCTTTCAACAGAATGAGGCTAAAGTATTCTTGAGACCAGTGACCGAACTTATTCTGTTGCTTTCTACGGAGGACTCTGTTAGTGACATCACTTGATGTCAGGCGGGGAGTGTTCTGTCCACCAGATGTCTTGCTGATTATTTGTACCTTATTTGTACCTGTGTTGTTAAATTTACATGCAAAATGTGTAATTTACTTAAGACAATCATATGTGGTGTACAGGCTCCATTTAGCGTTCCTTTTTGGTATTGCTGCAGTTCTGTTTATTTGTTTTAATGAATGTGTAATTAAGGAAGTTGTCAGCAAGCAAGGAATTCTGGGTAGAATCTTAACAGGAAGTGAACCAGCCACCATTCTTTTCAACACATTGCAGGAAGCAAGTCATGTCTTTCTCAATCTATCGCCATCACCCCTTAGAGAACTTAAAAAGTAAGTTTTTATTATCTCATCTTGTACTGTATATTGTTGTTTATGCAATGTGTGCTGTATTGTATATGATATTGTACTTATTGAAGTCTATTTCTGTTATTTTGTAGTTTCACCTGGCTTGTTCTAATAAAACTGAGATCAAAGAAATATGGTATCTGAAGTTATTAGGAAAAGAAGGTTTACCTATCTGTCACAGAGACAGAACACACAGGCAGGTTTAACACATCTCCCAAGCATGTTATTTAAAGTGTCATTAAACCCAGACTGGGAAACACTCTCACTACATGCTATATAACAGTGTGTGTATACTCACAAAGCCACTAAAGCATTAATTTTGTGTAGAGTGAAATGTACCTCAGAAACCCTGCCTTTAGTTGTCCCCCTTATCTTCTCTGTGTCCCCCACTGCAGCCTGAGATTGTGTAGACCAGTTGTCATCTACTGAGCATGTCCCACATTGACTTCACTTCTAAGCTGGTAATTTCCTCTTTTTTTTTCATCTGTGCAGCCCACATGACTGTAAAATCAAACATGTGGACATATACACAGTGGTTAAATGACTCTCACCTTCCTCCCTGATCCTCCATGTCCTCCTATTGCTAAACAGTATGGAGGTGGGATATACAGTAGTATGCTGATTAATTACATTCACACAAAATGCAGAAAAAGCTTAGTTTTAAAATATAAATCAGTATTACATATATCATATGCAATTGTTGATAATACCTGTCAATTAAAAAAGATCTTTGGATGCAGATGCTGTCTGAACCAAATGAAAAAAGTCATCTTTGTCTCTGCCTTTTGCATATTTATGCACAAAAAATACACATTTGATGTTCACTAAACATTTTACAGGGGGTTTTAAAACAGCTTTTGGATATTTGTAATTTAATTTGAATAGCTCTTCTGAGACTTTTTTTTTAGTCATGTGACTGGCACGGTACCAATCAGGACTGTGCAGCCAAAGAACGGGAAAAGGTCATGTGAGCACACACTAGCACTGCAAGAATAAGGTACTTAAAGGATTTAAAGAATCTGGGAATAGATAAAGAAAAAAAAAAACAATATAGTGGCATAATATATACGATTGATGCAAATTAATTATGGCAGTTAACACTTCTCTGTTTAGTATCGCTGTAAGGGAATTGTGCCTTTTTAATGTTGCCATTTAAGCCTTATTTAAAAAGGTGCTCCCCAACAAATGGCAAGTAATTTTTACATTTTTTTTTTTTGCATTGGTATGTGTCTACCTCTGACAGTGCCCAGATCACATGCCCTTCGTTTTATAATTCCACTGCCTATTAGTCCCATGACTTTGATGGGGTTTGCATTAAAGTACACATTTTATGAATTTTTGGATATGTTCATTGATCCTGTCCTCAATTTGAACCTCAATTTGAACCCACACAGATTTGATGATTACTACTAATCACTAATGTAAAAAAGACCCTTAATGCTTTCCACATTATAGATGGGCTTTTATGAGGAGATTCTCCCATACAGATAGAACTTTTATGAATTTTTATTAATGTGGACTATTAACTAACCATCATTGTGAAAGTTATACAGAATACTGTAGATTGCTGCACCTTGTAAATTGTGATGTACATTACATTATCCTGATTGCTGCACTCTGTAAGCTGTGCTATATGTAACCGTAAACTGTAAACTGTTCTCAGTGAACATCCACTGACTTACTTCTCCAAAACATCACATTCTATAAGCTGTGCTATACATTACATAGTAATTTTGCACATTAGATTTGCCTGATCAAATACTATACTGCATATCAGATACTCCTTACTGCTGAAATCTGTAAGCTATGCTGTATATTACATTGCCCCCCTGTCGCATTCACCCCGGATGGGGACACACACAATGTGCAGGCACAGTGCATAATTTAGTACATTTAGACATGAACAGGGAAATGTTCTCTACTCCTTCTGCCTCAATGTAAAAAGTTAAAATAAATAAATAAAGACCCCTTTCACACATGTGGGACCGTTCAGGTCCTCCTTTCAGTTTTTTAGGTGGACCTGAATGGACGCTCCATACAGTTCTATGGAGCGACGGATGTCAGCGCTGAAGTGTCCACTGACATCCGATCCACTAAATTCAGACCAATGGAAACCAAATTTTCCATTCCTCTGGTGGATCAGATGAAAGCAGACAGGCGGATCCGTTTTAATGCAATCCCCCATAGAGGAGATCGGAGATCTGACAGGTCCGTCTCTGCATAATGAGCGGAGACGGACCTGTCATCCACCGGCTCAGCGGGGATCAACAGAGCGATCCCTGCTGAACAAGCAGAGTCCGTCAACACAGACATGTGTGTGTGAAAGAGGCCAAAAAGATATTGAAAAACACAATATATTTTATGGGGAAAAAATACACTTGTTACTGTTTGTGATACATGGTGCTTTTAAATTCAAAAGGCTCAGGCTATGATTTAACTGTATGAATATTCTTTGCGCATAAAAGCATATATAATAGAAGAGTTTGGTATTGTGCCTGTACCCTGTTGTTCCAGACAGCACTGGGACAAGGTTACCTAGAGCCCAGGGCAAACATGCCCCCTCCAAGATGTATGTGCATTATGTGTCAGCAAAATTCCCCTCCCCCCCAAAAATTGAGTGCTAATCTGCATGCTTAGCTCAAATTCTCTCATTCCAAATATGCTCCCAGCATATCCCCCCCCCCCCCCAAGAAAATGACCCCTTTCTAACACAAATCCTCTACAGCTAAAATGTGCCTTCTGGGCACAAATCCACAGTCCAAATCCCCCTCCCCACTCCAAATACCCTCTTCCAGCACAAATTACCCTCCCCCAATGCCCCATTTTGGCACAAACCCCCCAATTTCCCCTCCTAGCACAAATCCCCCCAATCACACCTACTAGCACAAATCCCCCTCCCCAAAAAAAAATCCCCTCCTAGCACAAATCTCCTGCCCCGCACATATACCTTTTCTAGCACAAACTCCCAAATCCCCCATCCTAGCACAAATCCTCTTCCCCCATCTCTCCTCTCAACACAAGTCCCCCCCCAAAATCACCACTCCTAGCACACCTCCCCAAATTTCCCCTCCTAGAACAATTCTTACCTCCTGACGCACCCACCAAATTCCCCCTCCCAACACAAATCTTTTCCCCCAATCTCCTTGTGATGCCCCCAAACAACACACAATAGCGCAGTGCCCAGGGCAGCTGCCCCTCCTACCCAGCCCTTGTCCCTGGCCCTGGTGCCAGACCCTGGCCCATGAGTCCGATTATGATTTATAGAATCCTGATCTTATCAGAGAGTCAATCATTAGCATCAGTGCATTGGATTGCAGCAGTGTGGAACTGTCACGTACCTTACAGTGGAGTCCAAAATGATGAGGGTGGCCTCTTGCACAGTTCTGGTCCAAGCACCCCTTGTGGTGGAGACAGGGAATTCTAGGGCAACAAAAGGGTGCAGATGCCTGCAGGCAAAAGGCTGAAGCTTGGAGATACAGGAACCTCTCTGGAGAAGACGTGGAGACTGATCAACAGACTTGTTCAGCGGGAGCCAGGTAGCTAAGTACAGACTCAGGATCTACTGCAGCGTTAGGAACAGGCAAAGGTTGGCAACGGGCTGGCAGCCAGGCACACAATCAGAAGGCAGAACTGTAGTCAGGGGCAGGCAGAGGTTTGCAACGGGCTGGCAGCGTGGTACACAATCAGAAGGCAGAGCCATAGTCATAAATCCAAGCCAAGGTCTATATGGAAAGCAGAGGCAGATGAACAGGCAGGGAAGATCCAAGAGAGCAGTCAAGGGAAGCCGAGTTTTCAGGAGCAAGATCAGCAGGCAGAAAGAATAATCAGGAACACAGGGACAAGCTGAAGATGACCCAGCACTGATACTAGGCAGACTCTCTGTTTATATAGGGGCCGTGCCCCGGGAGCGTGTCTGCTAATGCACACATGTTCATATGGATGCGCCATTGCACATGCCCACTCTGGATCTTACCCGTCTCTGTCTAAGACTCCGTGCATGCGCACTGGCATTAGCGGAATAGGGGTTGGCAGCTGCTGCAAGGAGATGGGCGCTTGCTGTGTGAGTTCTCTAACAGGAACAAATAGAGGAAGTGAGGAAGTAACACATTGTGGTAAATAACATGTCAAGTAATAATTTTTTATTTTTAATACTTAAGGTACTTATATAGCACAGTCAATGTATGCAATGCTTTACATATACACTGCACATCAGTCCCTACCCTCAAGGAGCTTACAATCTAAGGTCCCTAACTCACATTCATATAATAGGGCCAATTTAGACAGAAGCCAATTAACCTACCAGCATGTCTTTGGAGTGTGGGAGGAAACACACACAGGCACAGGGAGAACATGCAAACTCCAGGCAGGTAGTTTTGTGGTTGGGATTCGAACCAGTGACCCTTTTTACTTCTAGGCAAGAGTGCTACCCACTACACCACTGTGCAATAATGTATGTACATTGTAATTTTTTATGTAACAAAATAATATAATGACATAGCTCGCAGTTTACATTAGTACACATTTTCTTGTTATTGTTTTTTATTTCATATTATTTCATGTGGGTTGGAAACTATTTATTAGTGCTGCAAAACACTGTTCAAAAAATATTTTAGTATGGTTTTTAGAACTCTAAATGCAATTAAACAGGCAAGAGTGCTACCCACTACACCACTGTGCAATAATGTATGTACATTGTAATTTTTTATGTAACAAAATAATATAATGACATAGCTCGCAGTTTACATTAGTAAACATTTTCTTGTTATTGTTTTTTTATTTCATATTATTTCATGTGGGTTGGAAACTATTTATTAGTGCTGCAAAAAATATTTTAGTACGGTTTTTAGAACTCTAAATGCAATTAAACAGAAAATAATAATACTGCTAACAAAATAACATTAAGAAAAGTGCCAACATTTGTAATGCGGTATAAAAAAAGGGGGTACCTTCGTCCCAGCAAGATAGAGAGGAAGTTTTTTTTTATTGGAGGCTGAAATGGACTTTGATGGTATTATACAAAAAGCTTGGGATAACAAAGATTAGTATAATTTTTTTTTCACATTTTATTACAATCACAATTTAAAATACATAGATTTAAAAGAAGAACAAAGCAAAAAAGCTCTATATGGTCACAACTGATGTGACACTAGAATGGTAATACCAATAATACCAAATATATCTATTTGGGTTATTTTTTATGCGGTGTCAGTCCGTTCAGGTTCTGATAATACTATATGGTCTTTTACAATTTTCGGATATCTTTGATCATATAAAGTCTTTGGAACAATCTTATATATTTGCAGGAAAACCCCACATGCGGTTATGCGGCCCATTTATTACATTAGGTAAAGTATCCATATGACACAGTTATGTGTTGTCCCTTTGTGCTGTTAGCTCTTTCTTTGCTGTTAATTTCTTTTATAGTCAGAGCCGGAGTAGTTTTTAACTTTACATTAAAGTTCATGTGCATGTAAAGGCAGGCATCCCAATATTTTTGGTAATATAGTGTACTTGCACTGGACAGTAGGTTGATGGGCATTTGCAGTTTACACAAGTGGGCAGGAAATGTGCCCTAAGTCAATAAGTTGAGGTATTAATAGCAAAGTGCAAGAAAGGAATCTTGGACAGGGCCTGCTCTTGGGCAGCACATTAATGATCAGAGTGAAGGAAAGGCTTGCTAAAGATCCCTTTCACACTGGGTCAGTGCGGACTTAAGCGGCAAAGCGCCACTAGTTTTAACGGCACTTTACCGCTGTTATGGCAGCGTTTTTCGGCTGCTAGTGGAGCCCTTTTAACCCCCACTAGCAGCTGAATAAAGGGTTAATAGCACCTGTGTTGCGGCACTGACGTAGCGCTTTGCAGCCGCTTTGGCAGCACTGCCCCTTCATTTCAATGGGCAAGGGCACTGGGGTGGCTTGAGGGGTACTTTTCAGGCGCTTTACAGGAGCTATTTTTAGAGCTAAAATGCCTGAAAAGCGTTCCAGTGTGAAAGGGGTCGTAATGATATAATGTATTAAAGCTGGCACAAGCTAACAGTATACTTCAATTTTAATTTCAAATTTTAGTGTTTTCTGTGTCATTAGAACTGAAAAGAAAATCTCTTAGACAGTTTATGGGAACTACAAATGCATTGTAATGAATGCAACTATCCTGAGAAAATGAAGATTTTTTAAATGTGAAAAATGAATTGACATGTAAGCTTATATTTTAACATTTGAAGGAAATGTGGATATAAAAAAATGTACACATCATATAATTGTTAGGATTTTCTGGTTTATGGTCATAAATGAATTTACCAAGCATTCACAGAAAATCATATTTTATGCAACCAAGTGAAAAACGGGAGATAAATTACCATTATTATGTAATGATTTTCCTGTACTCATTTTTTATGGCAATATTTTATCATCAGTTACATGAATTATAAGGATCTTTCACATTCTGTTTAAATGTTTAACCTAACTACCAAAGAGCTTGTCAAAGTGTTGCTAACATATAAAATCCTAAAGCCATTGAAAAATAAGAGTAATCTACGAAGCACCTTTTTGTATGTAAACTATATAAAGATGTGAGACAGCGCTAGGCCAAATTCAAAAAAGGGAAACATTTAAATACGCGAATGCAAAAGCAAAAACTGGGTGTAAACCACTAAGTGAAAAATTAAGTGAAAAGCAGTGCTAATTTTGCTTCAATAAAACAATTCATAGTGATACACTAAACCTATATAACATAGTACTAGTTAATAATGAAATAGCATAAAATGCATGAAAAACATTTATATGAATATTGCAAAAACTTCTATAAAAAATTTCTGTGCAATCAATAATTAAAGTGTGTATCAGTGTCCATTCCACCAAAAATCTATAATTGTAGTTCAATGTAAAGTTTAGTGTTCAGTTCAGCTTAAATGGAGCACTTTATGAACTTTACATGGAACTACCCTTATGGATTTATGGTTGAATTGACACTAATATGCACTTTAATTAATGACTGAACAGAAAATAAGTTTTATATACATTTTTTTTCATTTTTTTTTCTATATAATTGTTTTTTCATTAATTTTATTCTATTTACTTATTAACTAGTATCATATTATATAGGTTTAATGAAGCACTGTCAATTGTTTTATTGATGCAAAATTAGTGCAGCTTTTCACTAAATGTTTCACTTTTTTGTATGTGTTTTAGGAAAAAAAACAGCAAGAATGAATTCTATGAATACAACTTTTATGCCGCATACAGACGATCGGAATTTCCAACAACTAAACCTTGGATTTATTTCCGATGGATGTTGGCTCAAACTTGTCTTGCATACACACGGTCGCACAAATGTTGTTGGAAATTCCGATCGCCAAGAACGCGGTGACGTACAACACATACGACGAGCCGAGAAAAATTAAGTTCAATAACCAGTGCGACTGCTTGATTCCGAGCATGTGTGGACTTTTTGAATTGTCTACACATGCTCGGAATTTACGACAACGGATTTTGTTGTCTGAAAATTTGAGATTCAGCTCTCAAACATCTGTTGTCGGAAATTCCGACAGCAAATGTCTGATGGAGCCTACACACGGTCAGAATTTCAGAATTTCAGAATTTCCAACAACAAGCTCACATTGAACATTTGTTGTCGGAAATTCCGATCGTGTGTACGCAGCATTGCTGTTACTTTCCTCCAGTTTTCTTTCCCCACTACTGCTTCTCATGCTTGGATCCTAATAAGCTATAGCAAATCATATTGCAAGGATAATCTTAAGGGTAAATATGTGGGGAAAATGTAATTGCAATCCACTGCTTTAGCCTGAGCTATTTTTACCCCATTACACAATCCCTGTCACTGACACAGCAATTGCAGAGAATATTTTGTTGCACACATGATGCCCCCACTCACCTATAACAGCCCTGCTGCCAGTAGACTGCAAGCATTTTACTTGGCAAAGTGACTGTTTATGAGTGTTTTAACCATTATTGCATGCGTTTGAGTTTTTATACTGCTTTTTAGACCTTTCATTTCCAGGACTAACATTCTTCTATATTTAATACAAGTGGTAACACAACACACATACAGTATAACATTTAGAAGGATAGAAGGGGGTAATGCAGTATATGGAGAGAAAAAAGAATGACTGGGAGAACAATGTCACCAATCCTATGGGCTGCCAACACAGCCAATCTCAGGATTGGCTGCTGAGGAGCAAGGAGCTGTGAGGGAGTGCAAGTAAGGTAAGCATAATTTTAGCAGAGAAGATGCTTAAAGGAATTGATATGTGACCTCAACTATGTGCTGTTGCTCTCAGTCTGTCCAGTCAGCAGAAATAGTGCTGCTTAGCTGCTACCTTTAATTGCATTGAGGGTTAGGGACATGGCTATGCTGTGTGGAAGGGGTGTCTGTATCACAAGGGGCATCTGTATCATATGTGTATCATATATCAATGTACACTCAGCCAATGGCAAAAAGGCTACAGTACATCCACTAGGAATAGCATAAGCGTGTCTTTCATTGGGCTAGCATCTTAGCCCAGAAAGTATGGCTGCTGTGTTGAAGGGAAGGTGCGATATTGGCCTTCAGCCAATATCTTAAACTCCGTGGAATTTGTTTAAGTGATTATGACTTACAAACTTAGGCTAATGCCCTG
This sequence comes from Lithobates clamitans, assembly GCA_037952925.1. Classification (NCBI taxonomy): domain Eukaryota; kingdom Metazoa; phylum Chordata; class Amphibia; order Anura; family Ranidae; genus Lithobates; species Lithobates clamitans. The sequence goes on along the minus strand of JBBGZY010000519.1, from coordinate 927,709 downwards.
GGACATAGATTGCTTCAAAGGGGCTACTTCTGTAGCTGCCTCAAGAAGGCTTTAAACAAGGTAAAAAAAAATCACCGGGAAGAGGTTCTCTTTAAAAAGAAAGATAAAACACAATGTGACGTAGTGTGGCTTATCACTTCATTTAATAGACAACACACCCAAGTTTGAAAATATTTTTTTTTCGACATTGGTATTTATTAACCAATGACTTTGTTTTGAAAAAATACTTCACCCAGAAATCACTTATCGTAGAGCCAAGTCGATCAGAAACAAAGTTACCAAAAGTCATTTTGGATACACATTGAACCAGGACTCCGAATGTGATATTCAAGGTATTTGGAAATGTGACACTTGTGAGTTCTGTCCATGGATATTTGAAAATCAAGCTATCTATTTTCCCAATGGTAATTTCTATGCAGTTCCCCATCATGTCAATTGTCAAATTATAGGCATTTTATATACAATGTTCTGTATATGTGGGGCAATCTATATAGGCAAAATGAAGTGCCCATTTTGGCGCAGGATCATATACAATATGCAAAAAATAATACTCTCTACACCAATTGCAGACACATTGCTCTATCCTATAGATGGGACACCAGTATTATAAAACGTGCCACTTTGGAGCATATTATACCAGATCCTAGAGGTGGGGATTTTGACAAGAGAATATTACAATGTGAAACAAGGTGGATATATTTGCTACAGGCAACTGTACCACCTGGCCTCAATTAGGCCATTAGCTTTAAGCCATATCTTCAAAAAGTGCCCCCTCTCGCTCTTTAAAGTTTTGTTTAAATATTGATATAATAAATAGTTCCCTGCCTAGGTTGAGAGAGATGTAGATATAATCTTAATCCATAAAATGTGTGTATGAGTAGTATTATAGTTTGCCCATTACATGCTACCACAGTAACACTAGTAGGAATCATTCTTCGGATCTGTGCCAATTATGTCAGACACAATTAATCTATATATATTGGAATATATGAGAATTAATGGCTGATATTTTAGTTTGCAATACTAAAGTAATCTTTATTTCTGCTAAATAGTTGAGATATGTAGATGTGAATGTTCATTGGTTATTTTTCAGCTTCAACAATATGGCAGATTAGGCCAGGCATCCAGGTCTTGTGGGCGGACACATGTTCCCCATACAGTCGTTCTGGTCTGGGATATCTGTTTGGCACTCCCCTAGCATGCCCCCTGTGTTGATCCGTCCATCTAGTATCACAATGGGAGGAGCAGACAGTCCATCATGGACAGCCCAGCGATGGGATGGCTTTTCTGCATCGGGCACCATTTTGCACATGCACAGTTGTTGGGACACAGGCTGTGCAGTGAGGTCTTAGCCCAGCGCCTCACGGCGATCGCAGGGGTGTATAAGCGCTCCTCCATTAGTCCTCTGTCCTTGTGGCAGCGTGGACGTGTATGTTTGGCGGATGGACATGTAGGTGTAAGATACTCACCCTGGATGCTATGGGGGCATATGTAATACTCGCTGTGGACTTTTCTTATATATACTTATTCCTCTTTTTTGCACTACACCACATGCCTTTCTATTGGGATGAGTCTCTGGTGTAATGCAAATCTATTGAAAGGGACACCGCTGGGGTTTGATATTGCATGTTACTGAAGTAGGTATATAATGACTATAAGGGGGACTTCAGGCCATAGTCCATCCATGTATTGCTAATGTCACATGCATATGCACATATTATATTACAGGTCTTTACTCAAAAGTATATCTATCCGAGGATATTAAGATCTGCTCCACCTGGCCACTTTAATACCAGGAACCCTCATATATCTCTGGAAACATGCCTCTTGAATAGGAATATTGAATTACTATTTGCTAATATCTATATATGCCCATTGCGTGTAGGGCACAAATGTGTTCCCAATAGTGCTCCCCATTTCCTTTTATCAGGGATCACTAAACCCATATTGATGTTTACCATAATATGCGCTAAGAAATATTTAGTAGCTTTAGTCCTTGTGTCCATTCCCAAATGTTACTGACACAAACGACTCTCCACCATATTGTTTATAAGTCATTTAAGACATATGATAATGTAAATAATGAATTTGACCTTTTTTCCTTGTATGTATAATAAATTGATGCAGATTCTTGTTATATTCAGTACCATATGATACCTTGTAAGTTGGTCCTGAGGAAGCTATGCAATCAGCAAAATGTTTTGACCAGAGCATGCAATACACACACCTCCATTTTTCTGTACTTGAAGTACTGGTGCAATAGTAGAAGGTACAGTATATATATATATATATATATATATATATATATATATATATATATATATACATATGTATATATATATAGCGGTCCCAAGTGGGACTGGAGTATCATATTGTGGCAAAATTGTTTTTAATGAATTGCTAACCCATTGTGTATTATCTTATTAAAGTATTGTACAATTAAGTTTTGATATTTTTATTTAAAAAATGTCTCTGTATCATGTGAGTGACAGTAAAGTCCATTAACAGCAACATTATTTCTGCCAACTACACTTGTTCAAGGTGCGAGCATTGTCAGTGGGATTACTGTGATCTCTTTGAGAGATCTTCAGGAACTGCACATGTTACATATACATTACTTCCATGCCATGCATGGGGTTAACATCACAAAATATATTTGGTGCTAGTTTCACTTTAATCAGGGGTGGGCTATGTAAGTATAATTTATGAATGCAAACCTCTTCTACCAACCATTGACTTTAATTTATTTTATGATTGTACTGTGATATCAATTACCACTGAACCTTTTAAATAACTTTTTTATTTCATCATTTGTTTTTACATTTTGACATACTTTGCGTTTTCTATTATACACTTTATTATAAATTGTACAGTAACTGAAAAATAACTTTAGGTGTAGTGTATACTTTTGAAATCCATGTTTTAAAGGTTTTAAAGGTTTTCACCACTAACTGTAATTTTTTTGTCAAAAAACGAAATGTATTATTATTATTAAACCTATTTCTGTAGAAGCAATTCATTTTTGAATTTACTGTAAAAAAATACAGTTGAAAACTGAAGTACTTACACATCATGACAAAGAAACAAGAGCGGTTTCAAATACTTGCATTTTTAAACAATGACCCTAGCAAATATAAGCATTATTTTAACTTTGATTTATAATTTAAATTAGGTTTTCAAAAGAAAAATGTTGCAAGGTTTTGTCTGTTAAGTTGTGTTGTAACTGCAAGATGTTCAAAAGGAATTTTCTTTCTGGTAGTAATCTATACCGGAATCTTGAGTTGTTAGCTTTAGACCCAAACTTATGTGCTCTAAATGCAAAATGGGAAGCAAATACTTTTATCAAAGGATTTCATTATTCTTACAGGCACTGTTAATGGGCTGTTCGAACCTCCTAACGTTGGTAACTGTTATGGTCAGATTTTAGGTATCAGATGTATTATTTGTATGGCTTATTCAATACTGTAAAGTGATGATGTCTCTATTTTTAAATGATGAGATCGTTATCTATGGGTTACTGGGTGTCCAGTAGTGATGAGCTGAATGTACCTAAGTTCAGTTTGAGACAAGTTGAGTGAACTATTGAAGATGTGGAATCGGTCCAGTAATGGCCATTTTTTTGACTAATAAGAGAGTGTCAAACAAAGTGCCCTAGGAGCTGGGCATTGTCCCAAGGGACATGTACCAATGCAAAAAAAAACTTTAAACATTTTTTTTTCAGCAGGGAGAGAGTCTTTTTATGTGGCCTAAAGAGCAACATTAAAAACATGTAATTTCTTAAATGACATGCTTGAGGGATGCCTTAAAGTGACTGTAAACTTTTGAAGGTAAAATATTCTAAGCATATACTCATATAAAGGTTTATTGTCTCAGTCTATAGCACCTATTGAGGAGCTTCTCATTCCTTCCTCTGCAATCTGCATCTGTCCCTTCTCTTCTCCAACACCAGAAAGTTCATGGTTTCCCCCCCTGCACAGCAGGTAATTGATAGCCTCAGCTGTGCATGTTTCCCAGTGAGATTGTGTAGAGGGGGGTGTCCATTCCCTCCACTCACATGTCAGATAACATTTAGCTCTCTGCTCTGTGCAGTGTGTGACATCACATCACCACCTTTTGCCTCCTGGAAGCTGAGAAACACCACCTGACCTGTATACTTTAAAAGGGGCTGGAAGAGAGAGAGCTCCAGATAAACAGGTATCACTGTGTATGGCTTGAGGCTTATCACTTCAGTTTAAGACTAAGTTCACCTTCTGAACATGTTGCATGTTATATAATGTTAATAACATGTAATAGATATTCAGCACCCCCAACCTCACTTCCTTACTCTCCCTTTCTTATGACAGTAAGCGGGGGATCTTTACGCTGCAGCCATGTCAAATTTTAAAAATACCATTGCTGGTTGGGGCTCCATCCACACAGGTGCATCATTCATTTACAGACATCTGTGAATGAATGAACTCAAGAAAAGAAATAGCCTGTATCTCACAAAAGAATCAGATACACTATAAACAACCAGGGCAAAACATTTCCTGAGGTCAAGCTGGTTCTAAACATCGGAAGACTGTCTCTAGCTGGTCGCCATGATGCCACCCTCAACAAAGGCTTGGGAGACCAGAATCTAAAGAAAACAAGAAGAAACTGTAGGGGCACAAAGTGGCCTCATAGCATAGCATGTTGATTCAGTGAAGTCAAATAAAAAAAATCATGAATGCACTTACAAATCCAGGAGGGGAACTAACATGTAACTGAGTGGAAAAAGTAACTGTACCAAAGTTTCCGGCTGGCTGGAATCAGTCACAGCTAGAAAGCTGGTCACCGTCACCACACAAGATGATGTTTGTACAGCTGGCCGGGATTGATGCCTCCACACAGAACCACTGCTTAGATCTCCTCCTGCCCCTGTCCAGTTACAGTGGGTTTAGGGGAGAAGTTCCTCCCCTTCATTAGTCTAAAAAAAACTTATCCTCTGGGATGTACTGCATATACTATATACTGTATATATACCATATCTCACAAAAGTGAGTACACCCCTCACATTTTTGTAAATATTTTATTATATCTTTTCATGTGACAACACTGAAGAAGTGATAGTTTGCTACAATGTAAAGTAGTGAGCGTACAGCTTGTATAACAGTGTATAATTGCTGTCCCCTCAAAATAACTCAACACATAGCCATTAATGTCTAAACCACTGGCAACAAAAGTAAGTACACCCTTAAGTGAAAATGTCCACATTGGGCACAATTAGCCATTTTCACTTTCCGGTGTCATGTAACTCGTTAGTGTTACAAGGTCTCAGGTGTGAATGGGGAGCAGGTGTGTTCAATTTGGCATTATCAGCATGGTAGCCAAGACCATAAGGTGATTTAACAAGACAGGTTCCACTCAGGACAGGCCTCACCATGGTCGACCACAGAAGTTGAGTGCACATGCTCAGCATCATATTCAGAGGTTGTCTTTGGGAAATAGACATATGAGTGCTGCCAGCATTGCTGCAGAGGTTGAAGGGGTGGGGGGTCAGCCTGTCAGTGCTCAGATCATAGGCCACACACTGCATCAAGTTGGTCTGCATGGCTGTTGTCCCAGAAGGAAGCCTCTTCTAAAGATGATGCATAAGAAAGCCTGCAAACCATTTGCTGAAGTCAAGCAGACTAAGGACATGGATTACTGGAACCATGTCCTGTGGTCTGATGAGACCAGCATAAACTTATTTGGTTCAGATGGTGTCAAGCATGTGTGGAGGCAACCAGTTGAGGAGTATAAAGACAAATGTGTCTTGTCTACAGTCAAGCATGGTGGTGGGAGTGTCATGGTCTGGGGCTGCATGAGTGCTGCTGGCACTGGGGAGCTACAGTTCATTGAGGGAACCATGAAAGCCAACATGTACTGTGACATACTGGAGCAGAGCATGATCCCCTCCCTTAAGAGATGGGGGCGGAGGGCAGTATTGCAACATGATGTCCTTAGTCTGCTTGTCTTTAGCAAACTGTTTGCGGATTTTCTTGTGCATCATCTTTAGAAGAGGCTTCCTTCTGGGATGACAGCCATGTAGACCAATTAGATGCAGTGTGCGGCGTAAGGTCTGAGCACTGACAGGCTGACTCCCACCCCTTCAACCTCTGCAGCAATGCTGGCAGCACTCATATGTCTATTTCTCAAACACAACCTCAGGGTATGACGCTGAGCACGTGCATTCAACTTCTTAGGTCGACCATGGCAAGGCCTGTTCTGAGTGGAACCTGTCCTGTTAAACTGTTGTATGGTCTTGGCCACTGTGCTGCAGTTCAGTTTCAGGGTCTTGGCAGACTTCTTTAAGCCTAGGCCATCTTTATGTAGAGCAAGAATTCTTTTTTTTTCAGATCCTCACAGTTTTTTGCCATGAGGTGCCATGTTGAGCTTCCAATGACCAGTATGAGAGAGTGAGAGCGATAACACTAAGTTTAACACACCTGCTCCCCATTCGCACTTGAGACATTGTAACACTAATGAGTCACGTGACACCGGGGAAGGTAAATGGCTAATTGGACCCAATTTGGACATTTTCACTTAGGAGTGTACTCACTTTTGTTGCCAGCAGTTTAGACATTAATGGCTGTGTGCTGAGTTATTTTGAGGGGACAGCAAATTTACATTGTAGCAAAGTGTCATTTTTCCAGTGTTGTCACATGAAAAGATAGAATAAAATATTTACAAAAATGTGAGGGGTGTACTCACTTTTGTGAGATACTGTATATATTGGAAATAAATAAGCTCAAGGACCTCAAAAATTAAAAGAACTATAAAAACTAGAGAAACTCTAAAACATTAAATACAAAATAAAATCTCTCCTTATTGTTAAATCAAGTCAAAGAAAAGAAGCACAAATGAAGATAAAAAAGAAAATTAACAAAATAACAAAATGCTCCCTCCAGGGCTGGCCCAATACATTGTGCTGCCTGGGCCCAAGAATTAAATACTGCCCCCCCCCCAAAAAAAAGCATTCCCACCAAAAGGCCCCCACATCCATTATTTTATATCATGACAATTAAAACTAAACTTAAATGTACCAGGGATTTAGATTTACATGCAACAGTGGTGGTGGTGGTGGGGGGTTCGGTCAGAGGAGACAGTGTTGGTGGGGGGTTCAGTCTGAAGCAGCAGTGACGGTGGTGGGGGGTGGTTCAGTCAGAGGCAGAGGTGATGGTGGTGGTGGGGGGTTCAGTCAGAGGCAGCAGTGATGGTGGTGGTGGGGGGGTTCAGACATTGGCAGTGGTGATGGTGGTTGTGGGGGAGGTTCAGTCAGAGGCAGCAGTGATGGTGATTGTGGGGGGTTCAGTCAGAGGCAGATGTGGTGGTGGGGAGGGGGTTCAGTCAGAGACAGTAGTGATGGTGGTGGTGGGGGGTGTTCAGACAGAGGCAGTGGTGATAGTGGTGGTGGTGGGGAGGGTTCAGTCTGAGGCAGCAGTGATGATGGTCATGGTGGGGGGGTTAGACAGAGGCAGTGGTGATGGTGGTGGTGGGGGGGTTCAGTCAGAGGCAGTGGTTATGGGGAGAGGGGGTTCAGTCAGAGGTAGGTGGGGTGGTGGGGGGGTTCAGTCAGAGGCAGCAGTGGTGGGGGGTTCAGTCAGAGGCAGCGGTGGTGCAGGGGTTCAGACAGAGGCAGCGGTGGTACAGGGGTTCAGACAGAGGCAGAGGAGGTGGGGGGGTTCAGTCAGATGCAGCGGTGGGGGGTTAATTCAGAGGCAGCAGTGTTGGGGGGATTCGGTCAGAGGCAGCGGGGGGGTTCAGTCAGAAGCAGTGGTGGTGGGGATGGGATCAATGTTGCTTCCAATTACTTGCTTACAGTGTCAGTCATGCCTCCAGCGATGCCTTTTCCAATACAGGGTCTCTGCTCACAGCAGAAAGATCCACCTCCTTCACACTGTTGGCCGTCAGCTGGTCAGCTGACTTTCTCCTGCAGTTCCTGACTCTTGTCCCGACAATGCATTTGTCTGCAACGATGGGGCATGGAGAGGATGGATGGTCGGGTCCACTGTGTGGGTATGGCAGCGACAGGGGTGGATCCAGAGTCTAGTCTCAGGAGGGGTACTGCCAGAAAATAATTTTTTTGCAGACAATTTATCAGGGAAATGGCTGGAGTTGGTGCTTCAATCATCATGTCACTATGGTTAGTATGGTGTCAGGATGATTGAAGTGCTTTATTTCTAATATTACATTGTAATATAAAATTAAATAGTTCAACTCATCATAATGCAGAATCAGTGGGAGCCCTAAGTGTGTCACATGCCATGTCACCTGCCTTCAGATGCGAATTGTCACTTGCCATGTCACCTGTCACACATTGCGGATTGTCACTTGCCACAACGTCACCTGCCACACTTTGCGGATTGTCACTTGCCACGACATCACCTGCCACACTTTGCAGATTGTCACTTGCCATGTCACCTGTCACACATTGCGGATTGTCACTTGCCACAACGTCACCTGCCACACTTTGCGGATTGTCACTTGCCACGACATCACCTGCCACACTTTGCAGATTGTCACTTGCCACAATGTCACCTGCCACACATTGCAGATTGTCACTTGCCACAACATTACCTGCCACACGTTGCGGATTGTCACTTGCCACGACATCACCTGTCACACGTTGCGGATTGTCACTTGCCACAATGTTACCTGCCACACGTTGCAGATTGCCACTTGCCACAACGTCACCTGCCACATGTTGTGGATTGTCACTCGCCACAATGTCACCTTCTACATGTTGCTGAATGTCACTTGACAACATCACCTGCCACATGTTGTGAATTGTCACTTGCTGTGTCACTTGCCTGCTAAGGTGTGGATTGTCACTTGCTGTGTCCCAGAGTGAAGGCAGGCAACAGAGAGATGATGTAATCCCTCTGCTGCCTGCAGCTGCACAATGAGGGTAGAACTGCAGTGATGCACGGTGGGCGGTGAGAGAGGATGTCATCTCTCTGCTTTCCCACCTGTCAGCCCGCTGGCTGGCCAGCAAGTCCGCTCATCTGCAGACTGGCCTGTTTACCGGTTCACCCGCTGACTGGTCCGTCCGTCACTCACCCACCGACCCGCCTGCTCACTCACCTGCTGACTGCTCCCCCCGGGCTTCGAGTGTTCTGCCACAGTTATCCCACTGTGAGGAAGCCCGGCGTAGGAGATTTCCATGCCTTGGCCACTGTTTGTTTTGCAGCCGTTATTAGTTGGATCATAAGTTTGAATTGAGAGAGTGTTAACCATTCCGGTTTTAGATTAAGTAAAGTTAAATATGGATCTGGTTGTATTATTTTTTAAAATATTTTAGATGCAATCACGAAGACTTCCTTCCAGAAGGTTTGGATTACTGGGCACGTCCACCATATGTGTAAATATGTGCCTATTTCTGGGCATCCTCGAAAACAAAGAGCTGAGGTATTAGGTGAATATTTTGCCACTCTAGCGGGTACAAGGTACCAGCGAGTTAGGACTTTATAATTTGTCTCCAGTGCTAAGATGTTGGGTGAAGATGACTTGGATGTGAGCCATATGTTAGACCAGTCCGTGTCTTCTAAAGTTCGCCCCAGGTCCTCCTCCCACCTCTGAACGTAAGAGGGTCTATTAAGATTTGCTACTCCATATAATTGATTATAAAGTGATGAAATTGTACCTTTAGCAAATGGATCTTTTGTACAGATTGATTCAAAAATGGATAATTGGGATAATGGTGTATCCCCCTTTAGGAATGGTGTATAGAAATTTTTGATTTGGAGATATCTAAATATCTCAGAGTTTGGTAGATCATATTTTTCTCTAAGCGATGGGAATGAAAGGAATGATTTAGATGCTATGAAGTCATTTAGTGTCTGAATGCCTGATGTTGTCCAAGCTTTAAAAGAATATGGGTAGATCCATGCCGGATAAAAGGCCGGATTTCTGATAAAAGAAAGGAGAGGATTGTGTGGAGATTGTAACTGATATTTGGTTTTTAGTTTATCCCAGAGAGATAAGAAGTGTTTAGTTATGGGATTATGAATTTTAAAGCGGTCTTTAGGATCAAGCCATAATAAATTTGATATTAATAGAGGGTCATTTTCTGAAGCCTCTATAAATACCCATAATGGGATTTCCTGTTTTGCATGGTATTTGGACAGACTGTCCAAATGTGCTGCTCTGTAGTAGTTAGTAAAATAAGGGTATCCCAGGCCTCCTTTATTTTTGGGAAGATGTAGTGTGTGTATAGGTATACGTGGTTTAGAAGAGCCCCATATAAACGAAGTTGCTCTTTTTTGTACTATTCTCAAAAAATAGGAAGGAATTGGAATAGGGAGGACTCTGAATAGATAAAGCAATTTGGGTAGAATAGTCATTTTGATTGCATTAATCTTCCCTATCCAGGATAAAGGAAGTTGCGACCATTGTTTTATTAGATTTGTGATCTGTCTTAATACAGGAGGATAATTGGTTAAGAATAAGTCAGAATGAGATGCTGTTAAATGAATTCCAAGATATGGGATTGATTTTTCTGCCCATGTGAATGGGAGTGCAGCCCTAGCCGGGATCAATTCCATGTTTGTGAGTGAAATATTAAGCACTAGGCATTTCTTAGGATTAATCATAAGGCCGGATAGGGCTGCAAACCCATCAAGAGCTGGTATTAAGTTAGGACCAGAGACCTGTGGTGATGATAGAAAAAGTAATATATCGTCTGCAAATATACATAGTTTGTGTGTAATACCTCCTACTTCAATGCCAGTTATAGTTTGGTTTGTTCTGATGTATTGGGCCATGGGTTCGAGTATAAGGGCAAATAATAAGGGAGATAATGGGCAACCCTGTCGGGTACCTCTTTCGATATTAAAGGCTTCAGATTTGTATCCAGCATATTTTATATAGGCTTTGGGTTTATTATATAATGCCTTGATCCATGTTAAAAAGTGGGGTCCAAAACCCCATTTTTGTAATGAATATTGCATATATTGCCAGGATACTGTGTCAAATGCCCTCTTAATATCGAGAGATAGAAAACATAAAGGGATCTTCCGTTTTTTAGCAATATGTGCCAATAACACTGCCCTGCGTATATTATCGCCTGCCTGTCTATTTGGCATGAAGCCTACTTGATATCTATGTATTAATTTTCCTATAATGCTATTGAGGCGTTTTGCTATTATTTTTGCTAATAATTTAATATCGAGGTTTAACAGAGAGATAGGCCTATAATTCACACAGGAAGTATCATCTGAAAGGGGTTTTGGGATCATACAAACAATTGCCATTAGTGTTTCTTGCCGAAAAGAATGTCCATCTAGAAGTTTGTTAAAAGTTTCAGTGAGAATGGGAGAGAGTATTTCTGAGAATGTTTTATAGTATAAAGCCGAGTAGCCGTCTGGGCCTGGTCTTTTGTTAAGTTTTAGGTCTTTTATGGCGTTAGCAACTTCATCTATAGTTATAGGCTCATCCAAACTGCTTTTTTGATTCTGAGATAACTCAGGTAAGGTTATTTTTGAGAAGAAGGATTCAGCTTCTGTAGGATTAAATTCATTGTTTGTCTTGTATAAAGTTGCGAGATGTGAGTGAAATTTATGGACTATTTTAACTGGATTAGAAGTGTAAACATTTTTTGATAATTTCAAACGTATTGGTTTGAAAGATTTGTTAGTTGAATTTAATGCCCGAGCCAAATATGTACCTGGTTTGTTTGTATTCATGTAGAAATTGTGTTTGGAGCGTTTGAGGGATTTATCAACTGACTCAGTGAGAAATAGATCTTATTCCAATCTAGATTTTTCCAGATGAGATTTTGTACTCTGAGATGGATTATCTTGAAATGATATGTAGGCTGCATTAAAATTGAGTTCTAGTTTTTTTGCTAGATTTTTGCGTTCCCGTTTAAATAGTGCCATTTGTCTTTGTATTGTACCACGCAAGACAGGCTTATGAGCTTCCCACAGTGTTATTGGGGAGATGTCTGTTGTATTATTAATTGATATGTATTCCTTTAAAGCTTGTTCAATGGCCATCTGATGTAGTGGGTGTTTGAGCATTATGTCCGGTAAGTACCACGTTGGGTCATGCGCTTTTGGTATGGCTGAGGCTATAGTAGTGTATACTGCATTATGGTCAGACCACGGAATCGGAATTATATCTGATGCAATAATTTCTGGTATCATTCCTATTGTTAGAAAAATATAATCTATTCTGGTGAAGGTTTGATGAGGGTGCGAGAAATAAGTGAATTTCTTTCTCTCCATGAATCTACCAGATTGTATTTGGAAAGAAGTTGAGAAAAAGGTAATCTAGAGGTTATTTTGGATGGTGTAAAAGGTGATTTATCTAGAAATGGGAGGAGGACCTGGTTTGAATCCCCACACATTATCACTGTTCCTATTTTGTGTGTATTAATCACTTGTAATATATGTGAGAGGAATGGTGTAGGTTGTTTGTTAGGAGCGTAGTAGGAAATCACCGTGATTGCTGTATCCATTATATAACCCATGAGTATCAGGTATCTACCTTCTGGGTCTTTAATTTCTGATGATAAGGTGAATGGTGTGGATCGGTGAAATGCAATTAGAGTTCCCCTTTGCTTGGTACAGGCAGAAGCCATGTAAATTTGTTGATAAAAAGGAGAAATATATTTTGGAGTAGAATCTTTGGTGAAGTGTGTTTCTTGGAGGCATACTATGTGAGCCTTCTTGTTATGGAAAGTACGGAAGGCTTTGGTCCTTTTTTGAGGGACATTTATTCCCTGAACATTCAGGGAAAGTATATTCAGTGATGCCATGGCAATAGATCAAATAGTTTTGACTTACTTTTTGTTATGCAGAGCTGACTGCGCAGATCAACCTGTGTGGACTGAAGAGATGAATAGATAGAAAAGAAACCAGTGAATTCTGGAGTAAAGAGTAAACAAAAAACATATGAGATTAGATGATACATTGTATAAATTATTTTTTGCAAGTAATCACAATTTACCCGTGAAAGAGAATAAATATCTCTCTCAGGGGAATAAGTGCCTTCGTCACACTCCCACATAATATGGTTGGGAGAATGAGGAGGGCTAATGGGGGTACACGGATCTTCCGCTTACAGGAGAGAAGTGCTATGTCAAAAGACATCAAAATGATGTTTCATTAATTGGAGTGCAGAATATAGTTTTTGTTGAAATTATTTATTCCAGGGTGATTGTATATGGTTAGTCTTACCCTAGGCTAAATAATTCAGTTAGAAAGGTACTGTTAATAACTTTGGTATTGATGAAGATAGTTTGAATTATTTTGGGATTTTAACCCTTTTAGAGTAAACAATTACATATTTTATTCATATGTAACTGTTTAGATATGTTAACTCATAAAATTGAGGTTGTATTGCTTCAGATTAGAATAAACAAAAACATAATTCTAGGGACTAGTTAGGTAATAATATATTTGTTTTAAGAAAAGAAAGAAAAAGCTTCCATTACTTCTGGATTATTGAACATATTTGTCCTAAAAAGTAATAAATCTATTGTTATTACCTGATAATATATAACTGAACAAGAATTTCCTTATTTCACTTATATATTCTAAGGCTATATGAATCAGAAGTAATAAGAAACATAACTGGAATGTAACATGATCCCACACAGTGTGTGACTATCAGAATGCAGTTACATTCAGTTATAAATATAGGTTTTTTATAGAGAACCATCTCTTAGTATAATAAATGAAGAGATATCAGGAATTAGGATGTCAGTCCATTGAATCTTCTTGGTCCATGGATGATGTGGCATAATGGCCTCTTTTGTGAGAATGATGATTCCCATTTTGTTCTGAAATTTTCTGGGTGCTGCCTGAAGGTGAAGATGACGCCATTCTTCTGCGTGTGGGAGAGTTGCTGCTTGTGGGTTCTGTCAGATTTAATTTTAAAAGGGTTTGTTGTAGTTCATCTGCTGATCTGCTTCTGTAAATTGTACCTTGGTAGTTAAATCTGACTGAAAAGGGGAAGCCCCATTGATACATAATGTTGTGGCGTTGCAGTTCCATTAGTTGGGGTTTCATGGATCGTCTTTTAGTAATAGTAAGTTGGGATAGGTCAGCAAAAATTTGATAATTGTGTCCTTGAAAATTAAGTTCCTTTTTTTCTCTTGCAGCAATTAGTATTTGTTCTTTCGTTCTGTAATAATGAAATTTTGTGATTATATCACGTGGGGGTCCATCTTTCTTTTTGGCTGTGAGGGCTCTGTGTACTCTGTCCAGTTCTAAACGTTCAATAGGGATATCTGGCCTTAGTTCTTGTAATAGAGCAGTAATAGTAGATTGCAGGTCTGTCACAGTTTCAGGTATTCCCCTTATGCGCAAGTTTGAACATCTGGCTCTATTTTCGTAATCTTCGAGCTTAGTTTGAAGTATTAAATTCTCTTTTTTTAATTGTTCCAATTCTGTTATATTTTCTTGGGTTGTAATTTCAATTTCATCCATTTTTATTTCTAAGGCTGCGGTGCGGTTTCCCAGCTCTCTTATTTCTTTGGTTAGGCTTTTTGTTATTTGGTCTGAGGTTTGTTTTAAAGCCTTATGAAGCATCTTTTCAAATTGTAATAATATTACTGGGGATACTGAGGAGTCTTGTGGAGAAGTTTGTGAGAGGATTTGTTCTGTATCTGACTCAAATGGAGAGTCTTGCTGTGACATTTTCTGTCTGTGAGAGTGCCCTGATGCTGTATCTTGTGAGGTGACTGGAGCTGCTTCAGCTGCAGTGAGTGCCTGTGAGCTCTTTGTGAGGTGATTTTTATTTCTGCCACGGTTTCCTCCCAGTACCATATTTCCTGCCCAAACTTTCACAGTTTGTTCCCTGGGGCAAAAAGGTTCAAATGGATACCTTTTGAGCCTGCAGGCTCCGCTTTGTCCTTCTCTTCTCTCCTCAGCGGTGTGGAGCTCTAACAATGCATGTCTGCTCCGCTAGGCTCCGCCTCCTGCCCCCTCTACAAATTTTATTTTACCATGATTAAAAAATATAACAAAAATTGACATTTATAAGAGAATATGACCATCCAGTAGTATATTTCAGAATTCATACGTGACTATCAGCCAACATGTTTCGCAAAGAACTTTTCGCTTCATCAGGGCTAGACACGATATCACTGATTCATATTAACTGTATAGATAACAGACAATCTCGAGTTACATAATGGTCATACATACAGTCAAATCATAACAGTAAATTCAAAAATAAAGATAAAACATTTATTACAAAAATTCTCACCTACTAATAAGGTTCAAAAGAATAGAGCAATCACCACCATTCACCGGGCATCAGCCGCTGAACCAACTGGTGCAGATTGTCCCTGGGTGCCAGATCCCAGACGGACAATACCAGTAGGAGGACTGGACCACACAATAGGGCAAAAACCTGGTAACCCGTACTGAAACAAGAAACAGGAAACCAATAAATTCCTATAATTTAAGGATTTATTAATAATACTGCTGACTAGCAGTGATATTCAATCATTTGTTAACAAGTACTAACCACACACTCACGTGAATCTATTAAATATGGAGTATGTTCACTACATTTGCATAGGGGTAAGGGGCAGCCTATTATTGGTTAAGGGGGCAAAAATTGCTAAGGACACCCCCCCATTGTGTTAGGGGGAGGAATCCTCCCATTTTGCAGATAATGAATATTAAAACACAATATATGTGAATAATCAGATCTAAATCTCTTGTGTCCCAATGCTGAAACTTTACTGCGGTAATAAAACCCCCCGGGAAATTACACAAAGCCATATATTGAATACATTCAATGATATATGGACGCTGTTACTAAGTTGACCCCTATCAAATAATAGTATCCCCCAAAAATGTACAACCGCAAACAGAGACAAAATGTCCAGATAGACATAGACTTACCCCTAGTGGGGAGGAAGGGAGAGGCCTGAGGTAGCTCCTGGTCGGGTGAGTGTGCATCTGCCTGTCACAATGGATGGCTGCAGGATGCGTCTAATAGACAGCACCGGCGCCTCCATCTTTTGAATTGTGTGGTCCCACCAGAAGCAACAAGGTCACAATTGACCTCCGGCATTGCTTCCGGTCCGGACGTCCCTGCACAGAATGTGCACGCACCCCAGGGGCGGATGCGCATGCATTAATCCCCAAGGGTGCGCGCACATTGCCCATACTCCGCTCACTGGCGTGAAGGGCAAGTAGGGGCGGAAGAAAGGCAGCTCTGCCCCCTGAGCAGGGACATCCGAGTCCCCCCACCTAAGGCACCCGCCACCAGTAGACAACCGAGATGGTCCAGGAATGGGGGGAGCATACAAAGTGGTCCAACAAGGACTATATGATTTTAAACTTTTATACACATACTTATCCAAAAACGTCCATGCAGGGATCCTTCCCTATAAACAAAACATATATGCATGGGCTTAGTGTAATTTAGTAAAGTACGTTGCAATTTAATCGATCACATCTATGGTGGAATAATAGGTGGTAGAGAGACCCGGGGTCCAATAATGGTGCCCCGTATCTTTGCCACCACATATAGGGAGTAGCCCCATCTAGTGGATATTTGGACATATCCCCTGTGGGGCTATTAAACTGAAGGTGGATGGAGACTCAACAGAAAAAGTCCTGTGTGTATCATATATGAGATATGAAAATATAAAAGCATGTGACAAAGCTTCAGTGTTGTTCCAGTACATAATTTGTACATTAATCATTTTATTCCAGCTTCACCCATCATAGAAACGGTTTGAATGAGAGTGCTGTGTTGAGGCCAGGCGGATAGGTCGCTCGTTGGTTAAATATCCATCTGGCCTCACGTTGCAGTATTATTTTGTCCACATTCCCCCACTTTCAAAGTCAGGTATGACCTCTAGAGCAAAGAAGGAGACAAAACTTGGATCAAAGCTATGTGCTTACAGATGGGAGTGTAAAGTAGCCCTGCATCTAAATAATATAGATGGTCCTGGATTCTTTTGGCAAATGGGCGTTTCGTTTTGCCTATATAAAATGCGCCACAACGGCACATAGCCAGGTAAACAATGCCTGTCGTGGAGCAGTCGGCATAGCCTTTAAGCTTATGGAAGCCTCCTCTTGGGAGGAGGCATCCACTGCCTTCTTTGATCCACGGATAGAATTCACAATGTCCGCATTTGAAGGTACCATTCCCCCCCTCCGCCCCCAATAAGGGTGTCAGGGGTTGCAGGTGACTATGAACTAAAGCGTCCTTGATGGACCGTGATTTTCTGTAGGTGATTTGTGGCACATTGGCTACATACTTTGAGATGACTGGATCCTCAGAGAGGAAATGCCAATTGTTACTGATAAGACTTCGAACTCTTTGTTGATGGGCTGTGAACGTCGTAATTAATTTTGTAGTGGGATGTGAGTCACGTACTTTATGTTTAAAAATAAGGGTGTCACATGCATTCTGTTTGGCTCGTTGGTAGGCCCTTTTCAGGACTTTCTTGCTGTAGCCTCTGTTGAGCAGCCTGTCATAGATTGCTTTTGCTTCTCCTTCAAAATCTTCATTTCTAGCACAATTCCGTCGTAGCCGGAGATACTGACTATAGGGTATACTATATACCAGTGTACGAGGGTGGGAGCTAGAAAAGTGCAGGATAGTATTCCCAGCCGTCTCTTTCCTATAGAGTGTGCTGAAGATGGAACCGTCTTCTCTGAGAACAAGTCGTAAATGCAAAAAGGGGATGGTAGTTATGTCGAATTGAATGGTAAACTTAAGACTAAAGTTGTTGTGGGAGAGAAGTTCCATAAAGTCATTGAGTAGTTCCACCGAACCCATCCAAATGAAGAGGACATCGTCGATGTACCTCCGCCAGAGAAGAATGTGGCAGAGGTACATCGCGGCCCCCTCACGTGAGTGTGTGGTTAGTACAAATGATTGAATATCACTGCTAGTCAGCAGTATTATGTATAAATCCTTAAATTATAGGAATTTATTGGTTTCCTGTTTCTTGTTTCAGTACGAGTTACCAGGTTTTTGCCCTATTGTGTGGTCCAGTCCTCCTACTAGTATTGTCCGTCTGGGATCTGGCACCCAGGGACAATCTGCACCAGTTGGTTCAGCGGCTGATGCCCGGTGAATGGTGGTGATTGCTCTATTCTTTTGAACCTTATTAGTAGGTGAGAATTTTTGTAATAAATGTTTTATCTTAATTTTTTAATTTACTGTTATGATTTGACTGTATGTATGACCATTATGTAACTTGAGATTGTCTGTTATCTATACAGTTAATATGAATCAGTGATATCGTGTCTAGCCCTGATGAAGCGAAAAGTTCTTTGCGAAACATGTTGGCTGATAGTCACGTATGAATTCTGAAATATACTACTGGATGGTCATATTCTCTTATAAATGTCAATTTTTGTTATATTTTTAATCATGTTAAAATAAAATTTGTAATTTTATCAACTGGTTTGATCTTCACCTACTATTGATGGACATAGTATTTTCCTCAAAAAATCCCATTTGCTTTGGGAAAGGGGGTTTTCCTCTTCTCTCCCTCCTTTTATGATATAAGTTTACTAGGGATTGGGAAATCTGTCTGAATTATCCCCTGGTATAGTCCAACCATCTATTTTCATTAACATTTGACTATTTATTCACTAAGCTGATTGTGGCTTAGTTTCTGCGCATTATCACATAGTGGTAGCGCACTAATGCTTAAGTCACACAGGTGTAACTGGCTTTTAGTTTATTACCAAGTCTGTCAGTAGGGATCGAGCAGTTAAAAGAGTCATGGCAAAACAGAGAACCTATCATCACCAGAGCCTCCTGCGGGGAAACGCTACACATTCAAAATGGTGCTCTTCAAGGAAAACATTTAACAACTTTATATAAATTTACTAATTCATTAGTGAAGCATGTGAACTGAAACATGGAAGGATATGCTTCAGTTCCAAAATTCTTGGAATGTGTGCGTACACAAGAGTCCCAGTACATGATCCTTACAGGATCCAAAGGCACAAGGGTTGCATATATTGGCTGCAGATCAACAGGTACTACATATCTGCTTCCTCCAAGAAAAAGGCACAAAGGACATCTACATAAATTAAGTGCTCCTAAATAGCCATAAACCTGTACATGCTCCTAAATTAACATAAACCTGTACCTCGGCATGTATACAAATGTTTTCTGTTCTTCAACGGCCTGTGATCAAATTTGCAAAAGTGTTCATTAAAAAGAAATATAAGGGGCTTGGTTTACTAATGCGGGAGTGCAAAATCTGGTGCAGCTGTGCATAGAAACCAATCAGCTTTCAGGGTTTTTTTTGTCACAGCTTAATTGAACAAGCTGATTGGGCATCATGTACAGCTGCACCAGATTTGCACTCACCAGTTTTAGTAAATCAGAGTCAAAGTATCCTTTCCACTCCTGTGCATCTCTCAATTCCCAATAGCAACAAATTCTTCCACCCTGTGCTCTGTTCCTCTGTGCATGAAATCCAATTCACAGGTGATCACCTTCACAAGTAAAACAGACATACACTCACCAGATACAATGCCTGTCTCTCTCAAGATAGACACAAGAGCTCAAGAGATCCCCATCTGTCTGTGTATGTTGTTGCTCCAGACAATGAAGGATAAATAACCCAAAGGTCAAAAAAGAAAACTCAGATGGTGAAGTATGTTGAAACAAGTAGTTATTAAAGAGGTTGTAAACCTGAGGTATGAAACATAAACAAAGCCTATCCCTCTATAGTTTGTACTATAATGTGTACTTTTCTCAATTAAGAGCACCATATGTCTATAATGCTTGCTGCTTCATTCATTTTTATCAGCATGAATCACTTGTGACAAGTTTTGCTGACACCCAGAGAAAAAAGGTGACAAGGGAGGGACTTACAGTGCTCAGACTGTGATTGACAGTCTCATCTCTGTTCCTGTGTGCTCTGCAGTATGTCTTTTCAGCTTTCCATCCCCTTTTTTCTGACAGCTCAGACAAGCTTTGTGAATTCTGGACTTTAATCAAATGTAGAGAACAGAAAACTTCAGATAAACAAGTAAAATGTATGTAGAATGATTTGTTTCATCTCTGTGTATCACCTGAGGCCAGTCACTTCACTTGGTATATGTAGGGGTTTACAACCATTTTAAATAAACCTAGAAAAGTTACTCACAAGAAAAAATGGCAGACTCCAAAAACACCCATCCATGTAGACTCCCAGGGTACTGTAGCACACCATTCTATAACACAGCTCACAGCTGGCTTCTCTATAATTTTAAAGTACTGCTGGGCTCTAGCATTGGATGTGTCTGCCTACACTGTCGCTGTGCCCCAACTCATTTGCTGTCATGGCGACTTTATTAAGAGGATGATTGATAAATGAATGATGGTGCCATAGATCAGGACAGGGTATTTACTTCAAGGACTGTGCTATATGAGGTTTCAATTGGCTTCATAAGTTTCACAATTTTGGGGGTTTGTTAAGCATAGCAGCTGTATATGTTGTGTGTATACAGTAGATATTATTTGTTTTGCACATAGTTTTTTGGATCTGAGCTCATAATTGGATCTTTTTTTTTAATTGAGAGCAGAGTGGGGATTATTTTATTTATAAAAGGATTTAGCAGTGCTTCAGAAAACCAACCTATTAGAGAACACTACAAAATCAACATGAAATGTGTCTATTTAGCTATAATAAAAGCAGTTATTTTATTTCATAACCTTTTAAAGTTTCAAAGATCACACTGCTCTATAATAATTCCCTTGTTGCTTGCAAATCCAGTGACATTGACTAGGTGAACTTTTGAATGACATGTTTTGAACAATCTCTTATATATCATAGTTACACTGTGCCAATTATATAAATGTGTGCTTTCTTTGTATTAATCTGTTTGTAAAAGCAGCAGATTATTACTTATATAAAACCATGAGGCTTAAGACCCAGAAAGAACAAACTTCAAGTAATTAATAAAAGATGATGACTACATGTTTTGAAAAACAAAAAGAACAATAATATTCAGCTTATTTATTGGTGTGCACTCATTTAAAGTCATCCAAAATTAATATTTCAGTTTTGTTACATTGATAATATGTTTAATTACATAATGTAAATAAAAAAGGGGGGAAACCTGTTTCAAGGCCCCCTGCTAGAATGGGCAGGTTCTGAAAATGAGAACTACCGTCGGGAGCGGAGCTGAGAAGAACAGATGAAGAGCCCGCCAGAATGGAGGAAGATCCCGGGGATAAGCGAGGAGAACAGTGGCACCATAAAGAGGAAGTGCGGCAGGAAGAGGAAGGAGAACCCACGGCTTTGGATTTGGATCCGTTACAGTGGCATGACGGAAGCGGAAGAGGCAGAGCACAGTAACTGCGCCAAGGGAACAGGAGGTACATACAGCACCGAAGCTACAGTTCGCCCCCTGCGACAACCACATCAGTGAGAAGACCTGGGCCGTCCCCTTCAGAAAGGCGTCGCTCGGCAATCGTCATGGAGGCAGCAAAGGGGCGTGGCAAAGGCCAGACCCAGAAGAAAACAGCAGGTGCGGCTTCAGGAGAGTTGCCAGGGCAACCCATGAAGCAGGAAGACGCCGGGATATCGCCGCCAGAGGCACTCAGCGCAGGCATTTCAGCAAGCACCTCAGGGCACACAGCAGCATTGATCAACCAAGTGGTCAGCATGACCCAACAGCCTCAATCAGCAGGACATATAGAGCCTAGACAGGATGAGTTTAATAACATACAGTTGCTGTCAGGTCTGTCTTCATCTATAAATAAGGTTATTGCTGATGTGTCTTTTCCTTCCAGTACTAATTTCATATGCTAATATAAGTGAGGCTGCCTCTATTTGGGCACCACCTTTTGCAGATAATGTGTTGAATTCTACAGCTTCTTTTTCAGCTAATTCTGGTGCAGTACCTATTGTTACTACACCCTTGACTGGATCAGGTAACTTTATTGGCTCTGCGACTTTGGCTAGAGTAATGCCAGGCATCCCAGCAACATGCGGTAGGGAAGTTATGCCCTGTGTCATGTAGAGAGAAAAAGAGAAAGAAAAAATGCAGAGACTATCAAAATCTTTAACCCCTCCTCACACACCTTGTCGTCACAAGACTCCTCCCTCCTCAGCAAGGGTCTCACCTTTACATCCACCACCCACCCCAACCCATTCACATTATTCAAAGATCTAAAGAAATTCACGGTGAAGAGGTTTTACAACATACAATCTTCAAAAAACCTGCATCTTCCAGAAGTTGGCAAAGAACCCCCACACCAGGATACCCCACTGCTAGATCTCAGTGATCTTTCTATCATCAATGACCTGGCAGAACTTTGTGATGAGAGCCATTTCTTAGAATTGGATTCGCTTCTCGGCCTTTTGGCTAAGATCAAGTGTAGTATCGACTTTAGCCCTTAGGGGTGTCCCTGCTTCACAGCTAGGACGTTGAGAACCACTTGCATCTATCCAAGCTAATTGGTCCTTGTGGGGTACCCTCTGCTCGGCCTGGTAGGATCGTTGATTAAATTCAGCTTCACCTACTTGCTGCTATTGGGTTAGAGGCTTAGCCCCCACAAGGAACGAGATTGCGGTCTTCCCTCCTCCCCCACTCCGCATTACTACCTCCGGGCAGTAGATGCTAGAGCCTTTGTAAAGGCTAAGAGAAAGAGCGAAGACGTCGAGGAACCAGAAGGAAGCCGCCTAAGAAACATCTGAAGCGACATCCAACTCCTTGACGATGGGGAAGAGCGAAAAGAAGACCGGAAAAGAGAAGAAGAACCCCGTTCCAGCCACTTCCTCCAAGCCCGGGAATGCCGCTGCCTCAACCCCCGCCCCTACCCCGGCCGGCACCAGCCGACCAGGACCAGCCAAGCCAGACCAGCCTGCAGACGGGCTCCCAGCTTTGGAGCCATGGATGAAGCAGACGGTCGTGCTGCAGCTGAAGGAGGTGGACGGAAGAGTCCCCGACATGACCCCGGAGATCTTCGGAAAGAAGATGATCCTGGAACAGGGGTTCAGCAAAGCGGAGACGCTCTCTGTGCAGGCCTTCACAAGAGGTATATTCTTTATAACTTTTGTGTCGTTTCAGGTCTGCAGGAGATACTGGGAGATGGTGAAGACCAGTGGCCCTGAATCCCCTTTCCGGAAGTTCACTGCGAACTGCCCCATAACACGGGACGAAAAGCGGGTGACAGTGGCCATGAGGAACCCCCATACCAGTGGAAAGGACATAGCCACCTACCTCCAGAGGTTCTGCACCGTGGTGAAGGACCCGATCCAAATCTTCGATGCCAACGGCTTCTGGATAGGTAAGTGGTCTGTGCTCTGCAAACTGAGGAAAGACCCTTCGGGGGACATCCAGCACCTGCAGCCTTTCTTCTCCCTGGGATCCTCCACAGGAATCCTTTTCTATCCCGGCATACCCTACAACTGTAACAAGTGTGGGCAGCCGGGACACATAGGTAAGGATTGAACAGAGCTTGCTTGCAAGTTCTGTAGGGTGACAGGCCACGAGACCAAGGACTGTCCGAGGTCCAAAGCCTGCAACCTTTGCGGATTGGCAGAGCATGTCTTCAGACACTGCCCCCAGAGAACCTGGACCTACGCTGGAGCTGTAAGCCAGGGTAAGCCATCCGGGAGGAAGCTGCCAGAAAAACCGAAAGAACCTCGAAAGGCCAAAGGTAAGTCCACTCCCGCCCCTCCTGCCCCTACCCCTGCCCCTACCCCATCCCCTACCTCCAGCACATCCCCACCCACCCCCTCTGTGCCGGAGGAACCCCTCCCCACCCCTTCCCCCCCCAACCTGTCCTCCCTGGAGGACTTCCCCACCCTCCCACCCCCCTCCACCCCCACCAGTGGCCCAAGAGGAAGCCGGAAACGTAAGCCAGAGAGCCCAACAGCTGAGGAACCTGCCACCTCCACCAAACGACCCAACGGGGTCCAACGCGACAGCGATGGACCCAAGCAAGTAGTGGAGGACCTAGAGTCTGCAGGAGAGGAGGAGGAAGGGGAGGAGATCGTGGTCGACCCTGAGCATGACCTCCCCCCCACTGTCCACATCAGCCAGCAGATGATGGAGTCTGTCCTTGAAGATCTGGGCCTGGCCCAGAACACAGGACAGGCAAAAGACGCAACGGAAGAGCCACCCCCCCCTCCGGGGAGGTAAGTTCGGACCCTTGTTAACTAGACCCTCATACCCTTTTTCATTATGGCTGAGATCTCAATCTTTTCCATTAATGTGAGGAGTATCAAGGATACATCTAGAAGGCAAGCGGTCCTGACCTTTCTTTCAAGTCAGCAGAGTGATGTCTACATGCTTCAGGAGTGCGCCCTTCCTCCCTTGAGGAGGTACACTCATCTGTCCTCCCAGTGGACCCTTGGTCCCTCCTACTGGTCCGGGGGTGGCGATTGCAAGTCTGCAGGAGTAGCCATTCTGGTCAGGGGCGGGCGCTTCACGGTTGACTCTATCCATGAGCTAGTCTGTGGCCGTCTTTTGGTCATAGACGGCTCGTGGGTGGAAGAGCCAGTTAGGCTCATCAACGTGTATGCCCCCCCAGACAAGAATGCGCGGCTGGAACTTTTCCAGACCCTGCGGACCCAACTTGTCACCACCAGAACAGTAGTGATCGGCGGTGATTTTAACTGTCCGATCGAGGAGGATGGGCGCAGCTCCAGCATATACGCAAAACTTGATGCTACTTCTAGGCTGCTCAAGGAGATGATCTCGGAGGCCTCCTTGCAGGACGCCGTGGGATCCATGGGGAAAGGGACCGTGAACTATTCGTGGTGCCGACCCGATGGATCTGTGCGTTCCAGGATCGACTTCGTGCTCACTTCAAGAACAGTCAAGCATCGTGAGTTCTCCATGGTCCCCTGCTTTTTCTCTGACCACAGGGCTATTCACTTTCGGGGTGACCTGGGCGAGGGCTTTGCCCGCGGACCGGGTTCCTGGAAGCTGAATAGCACCCTGCTGGAAAACGAGGAACTGATGGGGGAACTCCGGGAGGCCTATGCCACCTGGACGGAGGAAAAGAGATTCTTCGGAAGGGTAAGTGACTGGTGGGAGTTTGTGAAGGTTAAGCTGCGCAGCTTCTTTCAGGCAAGGGGACGCCAGCGTGTGTGCGCCAGGAGGAGGGAACTCAGGAGACTGCAACGCCAGTTGCAGTCCCTGCAGGACCTTCATCACTGCGGCTGGGACGTTAGGCAGGACCTGGAGGACACCAAGAGGAGCCTGAAAGGACACTTCGAGGAAGAATCCAGGCACATTGTCTTCCGTGCCAAGGTGGAGAATCTTGAGAAAGGTGAGAAGTGTAATTCTTTCTTTTTCAGGAAACTTCACTCAGGACACACACCCTTGTCAGAGCTGCGTGACGAGACCGGAACACTCCAGAAGGGGAAGAAGGCTGTGATGCAAGTGGTCAGCGACAACTACACCAACCTCTACTCCCCGAAAGAAACGGACATACAGGCGGCCGACAGGTTCCTGTCAGGTATCTCTAACCAAATTGATCCTGCAGGTTCATCAACCGTCAACGCCCCCTTGGTGTTGGAGGAGCTGCACTCTGCTGCTAAATCCTTTAGGCGGGGCAGGACCCCGGGCTGCGATGGTCTCCCAGTTGAGCTCTATATAGCACTGTGGGATCTCGTGGGCCCGGACCTGCTCGAGCTGTACGAGGAGATGGTGGTGGAGGGCAGAATGCCTCCGTCACTGAGGGAGGGGATGATCACGATTTTGTATAAGCGGAAGGGGGAGAGATCGGATCTTAAAAATTGGCGTCCGATCTCTCTTCTGAACGTGGACTACAAAATCCTCGCCAAGGTCCTGGCCAACAGGCTGAAGTCTGTCATCGGACAGATCATCCACCCGGATCAGACTTGCGGCATTCCTGGTCGCAGGATTGCGGACAGCCTTGCGCTTGTCTGGGACACGGTCCAGTACATTCATGGCCGCCGTGTGCACGCGGCCCTGGTCAGTCTTGACCAGGAGAAGGCCTTTGACCGTGTCTCCCATGAGTTTATGTGCAGAGCTCTGCGCAGGTTTGGTCTTGGGGAAATGTTTTGTTCGTATGTGAATGTGATGTGCACTGACATTTCTAGTTTGGTGCTGGTTAATGGCTGGAAAACTGACCCCTTTCCAATTTTGTCTGGGGTCAGACAAGGCTGCCCTCTCTCACCTCTGCTTTTTGTTTGTTGTATAGAGCTCTTCGCCCGAAGCATCAGATGGAACCCAGAGATCAGAGGGATCACCGCACCAGGACCGGACAGACGGGAGGTCAAGTGCTCACTCTACATGGACGACGTGACGGTGTTCTGTGCAGATCGGCGCTCCATCGACACACTCGCCCAGACCTGTGAGGACTTCGGTCAAGCTTCAGGGGCAAAAGTCAACTGCGGGAAGTCAGAAGTCATGCTCTTCGGAAAGTGGTTCCTGCCTTCTTCTGCACCAATTCCATTCAGCATCAAGACGGACTTCATCAAAATCCTTGGGGTCTGGTTTGGAGCTGAGGGCGCAGCCCTGAAGTCCTGGGAGGAAAGACTGTCTAAGATGCGACAGAAGTTTGGACTTTGGAGCCTCAGAGAACTCACCATCGAAGGCAAAACACTGGTACTCCGCAGCGAGATCCTCCCTGTGTTGCAGTACCTCGCCCAGGCATGGCCCCCCCCGGGTCAACACCTGTAAGGCCATCACCAGGGCGGTGTTTCACTTCATCTGGAGCTCCAAAATGGACAGAGTGAAGCGGGCGGTTATGTTCAAGGAACCCCTCAAGGGCGGTAAGGGCGTGCCCGACATCGCTACACTATTGAGGGTGTGCTTTGCTTGTAACTGCATCCGCAGGACATTGGTGGACAGAACTGTGGACTCTGGTGGTAACTCTATGTCCCGTTTTTTCCTCCTGCCTCTATGGAGGACCCTGGGCTGGGACAAATGGGACAGCTCCATCCCCTACAACTGGGACACCCCTTGGTACTACTTGGACACCTTCAAGTTTATTAAGGAGCTGGGGCTACATGGAGTGAAGCCCGACTTGTGGAAGCCAAAAACTATCCACAAGTTGATCAGAGCATCGGACATTGATGAGACTGTTCCAGGCCTCCCTTCAGCCACTTGTAAAGTGGTCTGGAGGAATGTTTCTTCAAAGAGACTCACCAACAGGCACAAAGATCTGGCATGGATGGCAATCCAAGGGGGGTTGCCACTCAGGACATTCATGCATGCCAGAAACCTGTGCAGATACAGGCACTGCCCCTTTTGCATCATCCAGGAGGAAACTGCTCTGCATGTTTTCTGGGAGTGTCCCTTTGCACAGGACCTGTTGAGGGCCTTGGAACCTGAACTCAAAGACTTTGTACCACAGACTGCTATCACACACTTTGGTGTGTTGAACGGACTCTTCTGTGGAACTCATTCACAGGAGGACATTGACGGTGCCTGGCGGGTGCTGTGCTGCTTTAAGAACGCTTTATGGTGCGCCAGAAAGCGCCTCATCCACCAGCGGGAGAGGATGTCCATCGAGGACTGCCGCAGACTGGTTCACAGTCTGCTCAGAGACTATCACTTGATGGACTTCAAGGAGGAAGAGGAGGTCTGAAGATTTCCCCATCCCCCCCCTCCCACCCGTGTATCCTTTGGCAGTTCAAATAAAGCTTCGGGCCTGTGAACTCTTTATTCCCTCCCCTACCCCACCTTCTCCACCCCCCCCATCACACCCATTGCCCATTTGAATGTTATTTGACTGTATGACCGGACTTTTTGTGAAATGGTTTTAAAGTACTGCTTTCAGGGTAATGCGGCGTCATGCATGATGTGATGTTTCGGGGTATTATTACTCTGCACAACACATTAGGCATCATACCGCAGGATGAATGTAATTTATTTGTATGCTTGGCAATGTACTGTTATGTAGTGTATTTATGCGCTGCGTCGCAGTACTGAATGTACCCTGTTTAAGTATTTGTTTTTTGTATATTTTCTTGCAAAATAAAGTATACATTTTCAATCAAATTTCTTAGAATTGGATTGGCTCACTCAGCGTTTACCTATCTCCCCCCCAGTTCAACACACCCACTTCAAACCAAAATCAATATTCAACCCAGTACACAAAAAAGGTCCCTACATACACACCTTTTATCAGGTGGTGTATGCAGACCTCAACAAGATGTGCCAAACCAACCCGAACTCCAAGAAAATATCCAACCTATCTAAGGCTGAACGAACAGCACTAGACACTCTGGCCAACAATGAGGGCATCATCATTAAAGCTGCAGACAAGGGTGGAGGTGTTGTAATTCAAAATAAAATGGATTACATAAAGGAATCCCTGAGACTGTTGTCAGATACCAACACCTACTCTAAGTTAACTCAGGACCCTCTGTCCCGCTTCACTCAGGAAGCTACCACATTAGCCAATAGAGCCCTCCAGGAAGAAATTATTTCCAAACCAGTTCTCCTTTCTCGTTAAAAGTTTTTACAAAACTCCATACTTTACCACCTGCCGAAAATACATAAAGATATCAATTACCCACCAGGACGGCTCATCGTTGCTTCAATGAAAAGTGTCTCCAGTGGCTTTTCCATGTATGTGGATCACTTCTTACAACCTCTGGCACAGAATCTTCCATCATACATCAGAGACGGTACACATATACTGGACATTCTACTCCTGGGAACCTACGTACATATGGGCATCCCTGGATGTCACCTCCCTTTACACATCCATTCCCCATGATGTAGGTCTGATGGCAGTAGAACACTTCCTATCCACCGATCCACTTATCAACCCACGACAAGCCCACTTCATACTTGAGGCAACAACTTTTTGCATCAAGCATAATTACTTTGAATTTGAAGATCAGTTCTATCTACAAACCCAAGGCACTGCCATGGGGGCTAACTTTGCCCCAAGCTATGCAAATCTAACGATGGGTTATTGGGAACTTCAACACATCACACACACAACAATCCCTTTGCTGCCAACATAATTTTTTACAGGCGTTACATCAATGATGTAATAATCATCTGGGATGGCACCATGGAGAACCTCACACAGTTTGTTTCCCATTGTAATCACAACAAATTGGGACTCTCACCTTCATAGCGGACCCTGACAAACTGGCCTTCTAGGATCTAGAACTCTACCACAGTGGCACACAAATAGATGCCACCAACTACGTAAAACCCACTTCAGGAAACTCATACATACACTACCAGAGTTGCCACCACCCCAGATGGAAGAACAATATCCCCAAGAGCCAGTACCACAGGATCCAACGCAATTGTACCAGAGATGAGGATTACCAGACCCAAGGCCAACTCTTAACCCAAGAATTTCTGGACAAGGGATAGCCCCCAGCTCTCATAGTTGATGATTTCCATCAGTATCAGGCTAAATCGACACCTAAACCCAACATGCCAGAAGGGCTCCAGCCAACAAGGTTTACCACCCAGTTCCATGACCGCTACAGACAAATGGAAAAAATCTTCTTCAAGAACTGGCCCATCCTGCTGGAAGATCCTTTTTTGGGTTCCACCCTAACATCCAAACCCAAAATTTCCTACCACAAGGCCAAAAATATCAAGAGCCGAATTGCGCCAAGTAAGATCCGCAGACCCAAGCCAGGTCCCACCACCTACACCCCCCTGATCCCACTAGTGGGCATGTTTCAATGCAAGAAAAAATTATGCATTATGTTTAAATTTGTCCAGCATGGACAAAAAAGCTTCTCTACAAAAGGAAAAACTTACCCTATAAAAGAGTTTCACAATTGCTCCAGTGATCATGTAGTATACTGTCTGACCTGTCCTTGTGGCCTCCTATATGTTGGCAGAACCATCCATCCCCTCCGCCAACAGTTTGGCAAGCACAGGCGGTTCATCGAACAGGGATGTGATGAGCACAGTGTGCCAAGACATTTTTTGACTGAATATCAAAAGTCCACCGAAGGCCTGAAGGTGTAAGCCATAGAGGCCATCTCCGGAGGTTTGCCTGCTGCAAAGCGCTTCAAACGACTCTGCCAGAGGGAGACTTTCTGGATATATTCCCTCAATTTCCTCTCGCCAGGGGGACTCAATGAGAAGTTAGACGTATACAGCTTATTATAACAGATCACACGTCCATTTCTGGTTTGTTTCTCCCCCCTCCTTCCTACCTTCCTCTTACCCCTGTCCCCCCCCCCACAAACAGGTCTGTCTCTGCTCTACCGGTCGGGAGTGGTATAGCAAATATATTATATTAATATTTCATATATATGTATGTATATATATGTATGTATGTGTGTGTATGTATATATGTGTATGTGCAGACATATATGCATGTTGCATGATCCATCATTAGGTGTACCCCACTTGGTATCCACACCATGAGGGGACATACACACACATATACATTCCTTGTATACCAACTAGGGGGAACACAGCACCAATTTTATTTTTACTCTTCATTATTATTATTAATAATTCTTTACACTACAGCCTGTTCCCCCTCCATCGCCTCTTCATGTTTACATGCATACAGACCCCCCTTTTTTTTAAAGTTTTTTTTAAATTTTATTTATTTATTTTTATTTTATTATTTTTTGTTCAATTTTATTTTATATACTTTTTTTATATATACATATATTATTATTATTATTTTAATTATATATATATATATATATATATATATATATATATATATATATATATATATATATATATATATATATATATATATATATATATATATATATATTTAAAATAATAATAATAATATATATATTATATATTTTTTTGTTTTTTTGTTTTTTTTTTGTCAATCCGAGACTGTTAACCCCTGCTTTACCTTGCTCCTTGCTATAATTTATTGTTTACTGATTGGTCTGCTGGAAGTTCCAGTCCCACGGCCACACCCACATGCTCTCCATTGTGTATATATAGGTGTCCTAATCTAGAGGGCAGGCCAATAGAAGGAGCAGTCTGCTCCGAACATGTAGCCGAACATGGCATCACTGCAGCCCTGACTGACAAGATTCCAGCCCTGCCTAGGTCCAATCATACGCCGGTGACATCAATTCCTGTTTAATGGTCCATGCTGGTCTGTGTGGAGCTGCTTTGTTCCTTTGCTCCTGGAGAAACACTGTGATCCATTCCAGCCAGCTGCTCAATCCTTTCCAGCTATCCGGAACAGCGGTGGGACCTGCAGAGCTATGTGGAATGCCAGGACTGCACTTTACTTTGACGAGCATGCATCTTCTATCATCTTGTAAGTGTTTTTTATCTTATCTTATTAAAGTCATACTTTTAATACTACACTCAGGTCGGCTCCTCCACCTCCCTGTTTTTTCCTTAAATGTCTTACAGAGTTCTGGACACACTCTAAAGGATGGCTGCCTTCCTTTTTAACCCTTAATAACCCTTTCTATGGATACATCACCATCCAGCTATTTTAGCCACAGACTATACCACTAAGGATTACTCCATCTGGAGCGCCAGATAAACACTGACTATACTGCTACAGTCAGCTTTCAGGCTTCTCCCTATTCACCCTGCCTGTTTTAATTCATTTATTTTATTAATAAATATTATGTAAATGCTTACCAATGGGATGCTTTTTAGCATTTTCCACATTTATAGATTGGGTAATTTCAAAAGAGACAGGTTCTAATTTTATTTTACATTACCTAGACGATTTTTTATTTTTAGGCCCTACAAATTCAGATGATTGCATTTATATGCTAATTAACTTTAACAATATTTGTTCTTATTTTGGAATACCATTAGCAAAATAAAAAAACAGAAGGCCCTGTAACTTGCCTAGATTTTTTGTGTATAACCATAGACACGGTGAGCATCGAATTTAGGTTGCCTTCTGAAAAAAATTAATAAAATTAGGAAGTTATTGACCACCTTTATCAGAAGAAAAGTGACACTTACAGAAATCCAGTCATTATTGGGTCTATTTGCATTTGTCACTATTGTTTTGCCAATAGGAAGTTTTTTTTTCTACACGTTTGTACTCTCTCATTTAAGGTTTAAAAAATCCTTCCTCTCATATTCGATTAACCAGTGATATAAAGGAAAATTTATTAGTATGTCTGGGCTTCCTTGAGCACTATAATGGATGCACTATATGGCAAAGGGAATTCATAACAACAGAAGAGTTTTGCCTATTTACAGATGCAGCTGGGTCTATAGGATTTGTGGCAATCTGGCAAAAACATTGGTGTGCGGGCAAAAACATGGTATTTTAGAGGACTTTGTAAGCATATAGTATTGTTGGAGCTATTTCCAATAATAGTAACTGTTGAAAATAGGGATGGGCGAACCGTTTGGCCCGAGCATAAGGTTGGGCCGAACTTTGGTTGCTCGGATGTTCTGCAGAACATCGAACAATATGGGCAAGTTCGAAAGCCGCCGGAACACCTTTAAAGTCTATGGGACATTAACATGAAAAATCAAAAGTATTCATTTTAAAGGCTTATATGCGATTTATTGTCATAAAAAGTGTTTGGGGACCTGGGTCCTGCCCCAGGAGACATGTATCAATGCAAAAAAAGTTTTAAAAACGTCAGTTTTTTTGGGAGCAGTGATTTTAATAATGCTTAAAGTGAACCAATAAAAGTGAAATATTCCTTTAAATTTCGTACCTGGGGGGTGTCTACAGTATGCCTGTAAAATGGCGCATTTTTTCCGTGTTTAGAACAGTCCCTGCACAAAATGACATTTCTAAAGGAAAAAAAGTAATTTAAAAGTACTCGCGGCTATAATGAATTGTCGGTCCCAGCAGTACAGATAAAAGAAGTCATTGAAAAAAACGGCATGGGATCCCCCCAGTCCATTACCAGTTGTGGTGGTCCCCGCAAATTCCATACCAGGCCCTTCAGGTCTGGAAATAATGTTTGCTTAAAGTAATGAATTATTAGGCCTGAACCGTAGTGGCTGGGTCGTGTTGAAATATTCGGTACTTTGATAGGAGATTATTAACAGTATTTATTGCTTATTTTTTATTTATAGATTGCAAAAAAAAATTAATCAAACATTAAGCAGTGGCCATTATTAATCCATTTCAGTGGTGTGGTTACAAATTAATTTAAATTAATATATGGTAATTAAGGTTTTAATATTAGAGTTATTGTTGCCTACTGCTTACTATCCCATGTAAGGAAAAAAGGGGGGAAAACTGGTTTCAAGGCCCCCCTTTTCCTCATGGGATTGAGGCTCCCCGAAGTAGCAGAAAAAATAGGAATGTTCTGATAGCCCATCAAAGTCAGCTGACCCAAGAACATTCTGAAATCTAAGGGGGGTCATTCAGGATTGGTCAGTAAAGGCCACATGACCCCCTAGAAGATTCTAGAACTCTCGGGGACCCCTATAAAAAAGGGTCCAGAACACAGGATTTTGACAGTCATGTAGTGTACTTTGATAATTTAAAGTATTTTTGCTTATGTTTTAATTGTAAATTGCAAAAAAAAATTAATAAAGCCGCAACCGTTATTTATCCATTTTAGTGGTGTGGTTTAAAATTAAATTATATTAATATATGGTAATTAAGGTTTTAATATTAGAGTTATTGTAGCCTACCGCTTACTATCCCATGGTTTCCGAGACACCATCTGTGAGTTTTCCTGCACCAAAATTTTTTCATCAGTCCACCTGCCAAAGCTTTTGTGAACAGCCTTATGCCGCGTACACATGAGCGGACTTTACGGCAGACTTGGTTCGGCGTACTGGATTTCGTGTGTGGGCTCCAGCGGACTTTGTTTGCTCAAAAGTTGGACGGACTTAGATTTGCAGTTGCCCTCTGCAAGAGCAGTTGCTCCAGAGCTTAGTAAATGAGCAGAAGCTCTGCTGACTTCCATCATCCAATCATGTGCTAGCAAAAATGCTGATTTTTGAATTTTCCTTGCACAGGATTGGGTACTCTTTGCAAAGTCAAGCCTTACCTCATTTCCTAAGCTCTGGAGCAATTGCACTTGCAGAGGGCAACTGCACTCTGCAAAGTGCACAGTCTATTTGCTTTTATTAAATCAACCCCATAGTCTTTTTGACCTGTACCTGCCTACTCCCAAACAAAATGTCGTTTTGGAATCAAAACACATAGTCAATAATGTAAGGTAACTAAAAAATCCATTTATTTTGCTTATCAAAAAATTAGGAAGGCAACACTGGAGACACTTTTAGAATCTGTGAAGCCTTTCGTCCCCCAGGACACACATCAAGTTTTAGGACAAGAAAATTGGTATCTTGCGACTAGGGAGCACAGGGAGCACAGTCAGACCAGACAGAAACCAAGCAATCACTTTTGAGTCTTCCGTGGAGCCTTCCCTGCACGCTTCTCTGCAGCCTTCCCTCCACGCTTCTCTGCAGCCTTCCTCGGAGGCTGTGCCTCTGGTGGTGTACTTGGGGCAGGAGGAGGAGGAGGAGTGGCTTCATCTGCTAGATAGGTTGTAGCAGTAAGCTCCCCTCTCAAGCCCTTCTGATAGGCCTTAAAAATCAAACCCTCACAGAGGAGGCATTGCCCCTTTTTCAGTTCCAGCAACCTGCTGGCTATATAGGTTCCATACGCCTCCTCTGCATTGGGTGGTGTGCTGAGGATTTGGCTGACTTCACGAATGAGGGCTAGGGATTCCTCCTCAGTTTGTGTCATTTTTCTGGGCCTTTTGGTGATAATGCGGAGGGAAGGCACCTGACACTCCGTGCTGCTTCTACTGGGCCCAGCCACAGCCTCCTCCTCTCTCCCACTGGGCAAGGCCTCCTCCTCTCTCCCACTGGGCAAGGCCTCCTCCTCTCTCCCACTGGGCAAGGCCTCCTCCTCTCTCCCACTGGTCAAGGCCTCCTCCTGGCTGAGGTCATCCTGTGTCAAAAAAAGGGACATAGTTGTAATTTTGTGTTACGCAATCACACACAATTTTCAGCTCATGACTTGCAAATATAATTCTAAACAAATAGTAAAGGCTATCTATTTGACCCCACCATTATTCCAGCTGATCAACAATATCTGAAGTACATAGGCATGGGCACAGGGTGTGCCAAAAAAGGACTGTGCACATGACCGAATATGCGTAAGGACAAAATAATGTCCTCAGTTGTAACCGCTCTAGAAGCTAAATTTGGCACTAAACGGTCGAAAGAACAATTGAGGAAGCGGTGGTCTGACATCAAAAGTAGGGAGCCAGAACAATATTGACGAATAAAGAAGCTGCTTAAAAAAAGTAAGTACTTGTTGTGTGTTCCTAGTGAGATACTTAACTTGCATGCTGATCCATATTTTTTTCGTTTATACAGAATCGTTCGTAAAGACCGTTCTTTGTAAAATACATATGATACTAAAGAAAATGACGTTATTTTTTTCGCCAAATACGATGTTACAGGGTTGGACAAACATTTAGGTCTTGATAATTTGACGTATTCCCAAAATTTGTTGATGTGGTGTAGATGTGTTTGAAAATATAATGCTTCTTCAAAAATGATTCAGTGTAATGTAAGGACAGGACATGGCAGCTGTTTCCACATCTGGACTCACAAGCACTAGTGTACTATGTGACCATAAATACATTTTTGAGGGGTAATACACATAGGAGATCATTGAGGTGTCTGCATCTGTGAAACTTGCATGAAAATGTGTATTGTTTAGAATTGTTGTTCAGAGGAAATTTAGATCCTGTCTTCTAAATTTTTGTGGACTAAAAAAGGCAATTGTCCACAACTCATAACCAACGTTATGATAATTCTCCCGCTCTACAAGACTCTGGCCCGGCCACACCTGGAGTATGCTGTCCAGTTCTGGGCACCAGTCCTCAGGAGGGATGTACTGGAAATGGAGCGAGTACAAAGAAGGGCAACAAAGCTAATAAAGGGTCTGGAGGATCTTAGTTATGAGGAAAGTTTGCGAGCACTGAACTTATTCTCTCTGGAGAAGAGACGCTTGAGAGGGGATATGATTTCAATTTACAAATACTGTACTGGTGACCCCACAATAGGGATAAAACTTTTTCGCAGAAGAGAGTTTAATAAGACTCGTGGCCACTCATTACAATTAGAAGAAAAGAGGTTTAACCTTAAACTATGTAGAGGGTTCTTTACTGTAAGAGCGGCAAGGATGTGGAATTTCCTTCCACAGGCGGTGGTCTCAGCGGGGAGCATTGATAGCTTCAAGAAACTATTAGATAATCACCTGAATGACTGCAACATACAGGGATATGTAATGTAATACTGACACATAATCACACACATAGGTTGGACTTGATGGACTTGTGTCTTTTTTCAACCTCACCTACTATGTAACTATGTAACGTTTCATATTAATTTTTAACATAAAAAATATGACTGTGTTTTAACTATACCTTTTGTTTAATTATCATAGGGGAGAAAAGACTCAGACAACAGTCCAAGGATCCCAGGACCCCCCCAAGTCACCAGCCTAAGGCTGAAGATACCCCAAGCCCCAGCCCAAGACCACGCCCACCCGACGAGCTGGAGGAAGGAGAAGTGGAGGAAGTGTGCGAGATTTCAACCCCACCAAATGAGTGACTGACACCCCAGCTTAAGGTAATCTATTTAGGCGTGCATATTTTAACCCATTTTTTTATCCACACATTTTAGGTGAGGTTCTGGTTGTGGAAGGCCAAGTGGAAGAGCCATTCAGCACAGACAGTGCACAACGCCTTATTGGCCAGATAATGTTGTGGAATGGCCAAATAGATCGAATGCGTGACCAAATTGAGAGCATAAAAATGCGGCTGGATACCATGCAACAGGAAATGAAGAACATGATTGATGTTTTGGGCAGAATATAATAACGTTTTGCCTAAAAACATCAATCATGTTCTTCATTTCATTGTGAAGTTTGTTTTTTGTTACAATTTAGAAGTTTTTCCATTAAAAATAAACCAATTTGCAGATGCACACAGTGTGTCATCATGTGCTATCTTCCATCAGGGGATATCCATGTACTTGTTTTGTGTTTGCAACTCCTTCATCCTAAAAATGTTAATTTGTGAGAGGAACAAAGGGATTGCACACACAAAACACGTACATTGGTCCCCCATGATGGGAGATAGCACATGTTGACGTGAACCTTTTTTAATACACAATTTTTAGCATCTGCAAATTTGTGCCTTTACAAGGGTGACATCACCAGCACCGTTATTCACACATGTTGAACTTTGTAAGTTCTTTTTTTTTTATGTATGTTTTTAAAAACACAGTCGTTAAGTGTAAATTTGTAAACAAGGTCTATTTTTTTGGAAATATGCCTTAAAGAACCAAAAAAAAAATATTTTTGAAAAAAAAAATATTTTCCAAAAAAAAAAAAAAAAAATTTAACCCAAAAATGCACCTTTCAATGTGCACACAGTAAAATGTTTTAACTACTAAAATGTGTGTGGCTGATTATTTATCAATAATATGTTTTGCTAATTTTTGTGTGGTTACAGTGACAAAGGGCCTTATTAAATTAAGGGAAATGCACTTGCCACTACTACAAGTGCACTAGGAGACAGACAAAACTAAATGCAAACAAGAAAAAACACAAGATATTGTGGCCAAAATTTATTTTCTTTATTTTTTGTAAAAATTATAGCTCTTGTTGAATAGCAATGGCCCCCCGACCTTTAAAATAATTCACATATCGGTCACGCACTTGACGTGCGGTTTGGGGGGCCAAGCCAATACGGCCAATTTCCAGGCCTGTCATGTTTGATCAAGTACAAGTCCGGCCTCAGGCCCAACAGAGGTCATATATGTAGCCGAATGTCTTCTTAAAAATTATGGAGTATGCAGCAAGCCAGTATGACATGATTAACTTTATAGTCTGCCAGATTTATGGCTGAGAGGAACAAACGGAAGCGGCTGGCCAGAATCCCAAAGGCATTCTCCACAACTCTTCTTGCTCTGGCCAGCCGGTAATTAAGGGGTGAGTGTGCTTTGGGGGAATGGCCTCATCAAGTGCTCTCCGAGAGCAAACGCTTCATCAGCGATAAAAACTGAGGGGAGTCCATCCACATTCTGGTCATCAGGTGGCAATCCCAGGCCACCAGTCTGGAGACGCTGGCACAGTTCGGTCTGTGCAAAGACTCCTCCCTCAGACATCCAGCCGTTCTTCCCCACGTTCACAAACAGAAAGTCCAAATGTGCCGAGACCACCGCCACTATGGAACACTATGGAACCCCTTTTAGTTATAGAAATAAGACCCCGAATGGGGTGGTGGCACAATGCAGACATGCTTCCCATCAATCGCCCCGACACAGTTGGGAAAGTCCCAACGGTTAGCGAACTGGGAGGCCACAGTCTGCCATTCCTGTGTACTGGAAAGAAACTGTGGAGTGAAAAAAAAAATTAAGATAAGTACTTTTAAACATAACTTGGATATCAGATTACACAAAAACATTATTGAACAACAGCAGTCGAACATTATTAATATGTGTGTTTTGTAATTTTAATTCTAAAAAACATAAGGCCCACTTATAAGATTATTCACCCCCTCTGATGGCCCATTGATCAATTTGAATATGGGGGGAGGGTACTAATTAGGTAATAAACACACCTGACAGTTTCAAACATTAGTGGGGGTGGGGAGGGGTACTAATTAGATTAATAAACACACCTGACAGTTTCAAACATTTGGGGGGTGGGGGAGGGGTTCTAATTAGGGTCAAAAACACACCTGACAGTTTCAAACATTTGAGGGGGTGGGGAAGGGGTACTAATTAGGTTAATAAACACACCTGACAGTTTCAAACATTTGAGGGGGTGGGGGAGGGGTTCTAATTAAGTTCAAAAACACACCTGACAGTTTCAAACATTTGAGGGGGTGGGGGAGGGGCTCTAATTAGGTTAAACACACCTGACAGTTTCAAACATTTGAGGGGGTTGGGGAGGGGTTCTAATTAGGGTCAAAAACACACCTGACAGTTTCAAACATTTGAGGGGGTGGGGGAGGGGTTCTAATTAGGGTCAAAAACACACCTGACAGTTTCAAACATTTGAGGGGGTGGGGGAGGGGTTCTAATTAGGGTCAAAAACACACCTGACAGTTTCAAACATTTGAGGGGGTGGGGGAGGGGCAAACAGTACAATGGAGCTGACAATATACATTGTGCAAGGAACTATAGGCTAGAGATATAAATGGACCCGGGATTGCATGGTGGGGAGGTTATTGAAGGTAAATATGCATGTAGGGCAAAAAAGGATTAATGTAAAAAAACAGGCATGCATGAAGATAAAGGGGACATTCACAGCATATTCCAAGCATGGTAATTAGGTAACAAGGACATTTAGACAATACATTAGCAAACATTTAATACATATCATGTAATGTTAAAGGATAAAACTTACCTTCATATAGTCCTTCTGCAGGACCTGAATGATGGCAGAACAAGTCTCTGGGATTATTATCCCCAGAGCCTGGGGGGAGATGCCTGTCGAGAACTTCAAGTCCTGAAGACTTCTCTCAGTCGCCAAGTAACGTAAAGTGGCAACTAGCCTCTGCTCCGCACTGATGGCTTGCCTCATGCAGGTATCCTGCCTGCTGATATAGGGGGTCAGCATAGCCAGCAGACGCTCAAAAACGGGGTCCGTCATCCGGAGATAATTCCTGAAATCCTCAGGATTATTCTCACGGATCTCACGGAGCAAAGGCATATGCGAGAATTGGTCACGCTGACGCAACCAATTCTTCATCCATAAACTCCTCCTCACCCTGTTCATGGACTGGACTCGGGTCAAAGTATTAACCCCAACACCAAGTCCCCACGCAGTACGAACTCGAGAACGAGTACGTCCACGCGACATGGCTTCAAAACGGTCGGCTGGTCAAACAAACAAACTTATAACAAACGCACTGAAGAACAACAAGGCCTATGAAGAATGACCTGAAAATCAGGAACGAGCGGACCAGAACGGCCTGCTAGGCAGGTTACGAATTGACCAACACGCACTAAAAAGCAGATACAAACCTCACAAGCACAAACTGAACCGCAGAAAATGATCGAAATAGGCTGAAGTGTGAAAAGCACGAATCGTCTCTAACCAAACTTCTACTAACACGAGATAAACACGAGATTAGCAGAAGGAGCCCAAAGGGTGCCGTAGTGGGGCTTGAACTTCCTTTTTATAGTCCCTTCGTACGTGCTGTACGTCACCGCGTTCAAAACCAGCGGACTTTTGCAGTGATCGTGTGTGTCCAAGTCCGTCCGTTTTTAAATCTGGCGCAACTAGGCGACAAAGTCCGGCGTAAAGTCCGCCGAGCAAAGTCTGCCTTAAAGTCCGCTGTACGCGGCATTAAGCTGGCCATACATGGATCAAAATATGGCTGACTCAGCAGGGGCCGGTCAAATTTGAATCCATGTATGAGCAGGCTGGTTGTACAGAAGTCACCAACAAAGCATTGGGAGGCTAAAATAGGTACCAACAAAGTCTGGGGAATGCCCAGGAAAAAGCCAAAGTCTACTTACCACCAGCTTGCAGACAACCAAATTGACCTATCTAACAGTAAGCGTTAAAAAAGGGGTTTAGTCCGCACGCATTTGCATACGCATAAGAAGTACAGAAGTCTACCAATCGACCAATCGACTTCTGTACAACTACATTGTTTGAATCTTCCTGATCAACCAGTGCCTCTGGCTATGGCCAGCAGCACTGATCAGAGTATTCTGATGGTGGATAAGCTTTTCTGCTGTCAGAATACAATAGCTCAGCAGTAGGGATGAGCTTCGTGTTCGAGTCGAACCCATGTTCGACTCGAACATCGGCTGTTCGACCGTCCGTCGAATTGCGAACGATATGGGCCGTTCGCGCCAAATTCGTGTGGCGCGTCACGGCCCATAATTCACTGCGGCATCGCAGTGCATTGCTGGCTGATGATTGGCCAAGCATGCACTATGACCCGCATGCTTGGCCAATCACAGCGCCGTCAGTAGAGAGAGCTGTAATTGGCCAAAGCCAGGGTGGCTTTGGCCAATTATGGCTCAGGGGATTTAGTACACACCCCACACTATATAAGGCCGCCTGCACGGCGGCCCTGTGTAGTGTGTGTTCCGGTGTGCTGAGCGATAGAGAGAGAGAGAGACAGTGTCATTTGATTTGAGTTAGATAGATTAGGCAGAACAGTCAGTCAGTTAGCTGCACTTACAGTGTATTGTGTATATATATGCATCCCAGGTGTTGCATATATATATATACACTGTATTCAGTTTAGCTAGATCCGTTCCTGTTATCTTCTATCTAGACTATTTACATTCAGTGCAGTGTGTCCTGCTCACAGTGTTCAGCTAGATCCGTTCCTGCTATTTACATTCAGTACAGTGCTTCCTGCTCACAGTGTTCAGCTAGATCCGTTCCTGCTATTTACATTCAGTGCAGTGCGTGCTGCTCACAGTGTTCAGCTAGATCCGTTCCTGCTATTTACATTCAGTGCAGTGCGTCCTGCTCACAGTGTTCAGCTAGATCCGTTCCTGCTATTTACATTCAGTGCAGTGCGTGCTGCTCACAGTGTTCAGCTAGATCCGTTCCTGCTATTTACATTCAGTGCAGTGCGTGCTGCTCACAGTGTTCAGCTAGATCCGTTCCTGCTATTTACATTCAGTGCAGTGCGTGCTGCTCACAGTGTTTAGCTACATCCGTTCCTGCTGTTTACATTCAGTGCAGTGCGTCCTGCTCACAGTGTTCAGCTAGATCCGTTCCTGCTATTTACATTCAGTGCAGTGCGTCCTGCTCACAGTGTTTAGCTAGATCCGTTCCTGCTATTTACATTCAGTGCAGTGCGTCCTGCTCACAGTGTTCAGCTAGATCCGTTCCTGCTATATACATTTAGTGCAGTACGTCCTGCTCACAGTGTTCAGCTAGATCCGTTCCTGTTATCTTCCTACTGACAGGCAGGCTTGTCTGGTTACAGTATATAAAGCTACCTGAAGAAAATTACAGGTGTTCTTTTTGATCCTATTAGTACCACGGTCAGGCAGCTAGACTATTTACATTTAGTACAGTGTGTCCTGCTCACAGTGTTCAGCTAGATCCGTTCCTGCTATATACATTTAGTGCAGTACGTCCTGCTCACAGTGTTCAGCTAGATCCGTTCCTGCTATTTACATTCAGTGCAGTGCGTGCTGCTCACAGTGTTCAGCTAGATCCGTTCCTGCTATTTACATTCAGTGCAGTGCGTCCTGCTCACAGTGTTCAGCTAGATCCGTTCCTGTTATCTTCCTACTGACAGGCAGGCTTGTCTGGTTACAGTATATAAAGCTACCTGAAGAAAATTACAGGTGTTCTTTTTGATCCTATTAGTACCACGGTCAGGCAGCTAGACTATTTACATTTAGTACAGTGTGTCCTGCTCACAGTGTTCAGCTAGATCCGTTCCTGCTATTTACATTCAGTGCAGTGCGTCCTGCTCACAGTGTTCAGCTAGATCCGTTCCTGCTATATACATTTAGTGCAGTACGTCCTGCTCACAGTGTTCAGCTAGATCCGTTCCTGTTATCTTCCTACTGACAGGCAGGCTTGTCTGGTTACAGTATATAAAGCTACCTGAAGAAAATTACAGGTGTTCTTTTTGATCCTATTAGTACCACGGTCAGGCAGCTAGACTATTTACATTTAGTACAGTGTGTCCTGCTCACAGTGTTCAGCTAGATCCGTTCCTGTTATTTACATTCAGTGCAGTGCGTCCTGCTCACAGTGTTCAGCTAGATCCGTTCCTGTTATTTACATTCAGTGCAGTGCGTCCTGCTCACAGTGTTCAGCTAGATCCGTTCCTGCTATTTACATTCAGTGCAGTGCGTGCTGCTCACAGTGTTCAGCTAGATCCGTTCCTGCTATTTACATTCAGTGCAGTGCGTCCTGCTCACAGTGTTCAGCTAGATCCGTTCCTGCTATTTACATTCAGTGCAGTGCGTCCTGCTCACAGTGTTTAGCTAGATCCGTTCCTGCTATTTACATTCAGTGCAGTGCGTCCTGCTCACAGTGTTCAGCTAGATCCGTTCCTGTTATCTTCCTACTGACAGGCAGGCTTGTCTGGTTACAGTATATAAAGCTACCTGAAGAAAATTACAGGTGTTCTTTTTGATCCTATTAGTACCACGGTCAGGCAGCTAGACTATTTACATTTAGTACAGTGTGTCCTGCTCACAGTGTTCAGCTAGATCCGTTCCTGCTATTTACATTCAGTGCAGTGCGTCCTGCTCACAGTGTTCAGCTAGATCCGTTCCTGTTATCTTCCTACTGACAGGCAGGCTTGTCTGGTTACAGTATATAAAGCTACCTGAAGAAAATTACAGGTGTTCTTTTTGATCCTATTAGTACCACGGTCAGGCAGCTAGACTATTTACATTTAGTACAGTGTGTCCTGCTCACAGTGTTCAGCTAGATCCGTTCCTGCTATTTACATTCAGTGCAGTGCGTGCTGCTCACAGTGTTCAGCTAGATCCGTTCCTGCTATTTACATTCAGTGCAGTGCGTGCTGCTCACAGTGTTTAGCTACATCCGTTCCTGCTGTTTACATTCAGTGCAGTGCGTCCTGCTCACAGTGTTCAGCTAGATCCGTTCCTGCTATTTACATTCAGTGCAGTGCGTCCTGCTCACAGTGTTTAGCTAGATCCGTTCCTGCTATTTACATTCAGTGCAGTGCGTCCTGCTCACAGTGTTCAGCTAGATCCGTTCCTGCTATATACATTTAGTGCAGTACGTCCTGCTCACAGTGTTCAGCTAGATCCGTTCCTGTTATCTTCCTACTGACAGGCAGGCTTGTCTGGTTACAGTATATAAAGCTACCTGAAGAAAATTACAGGTGTTCTTTTTGATCCTATTAGTACCACGGTCAGGCAGCTAGACTATTTACATTTAGTACAGTGTGTCCTGCTCACAGTGTTCAGCTAGATCCGTTCCTGCTATATACATTTAGTGCAGTACGTCCTGCTCACAGTGTTCAGCTAGATCCGTTCCTGCTATTTACATTCAGTGCAGTGCGTGCTGCTCACAGTGTTCAGCTAGATCCGTTCCTGCTATTTACATTCAGTGCAGTGCGTCCTGCTCACAGTGTTCAGCTAGATCCGTTCCTGCTATTTACATTCAGTGCAGTGCGTCCTGCTCACAGTGTTTAGCTAGATCCGTTCCTGCTATTTACATTCAGTGCAGTGCGTCCTGCTCACAGTGTTCAGCTAGATCCGTTCCTGTTATCTTCCTACTGACAGGCAGGCTTGTCTGGTTACAGTATATAAAGCTACCTGAAGAAAATTACAGGTGTTCTATCCCAGCTTAGTGCAGCTACAGGCCATTAGTATGTCTGGAAGGCCAAGAAGGAGAGGCAGGCAGTCACAAGCCAATAAGAGAGGGCAAGCAGGCTCTGTGTCTAGTGCTGGTCGTGGAGACGGTGCATCCTCATCAGCACGTGGCCATGGGACACGCTTGGCCTTTTTTTCGGCAGCTGGCCGTGTTGAGCCGCAACATGCGGAAGACTTGGTCGAGTGGATGACCAAGCCGTCCTCATCCTCCTCATCCTCTCTCACCCATGCCCAGGGTGCTTTGTCTGGCAAAGCAGCGGCCTCTTCCCTCAGCTCAATGTCATCAGTGACTCCTTCCCTAGCCCCACCATGTCCTCCTGAGGATTCCCTCGAACTGTTTGACCACAGTGTTGGGTACATGCTCCAGGAGGATGCCCAGCGTTTGGAAGGCTCTGATGATGATACTGAGCTCAATGAAGGCAGTAACATGAGCACGGACAGAGGGGGTGCCCAAGAAGGACAGCAATCTGGCAGTCATGCTCCCCCTGCTGCAGCATACTGCCAGGTTTGCTCCAGTGATGAGGAGGGAGGGGATGATGAGGTCACTGACTCAACGTGGGTGCCTGATAGGAGAGAGGAGGAGGAGGAGGAGGAGGAGGAGGTGGCACATCACCAACTAGGCAGGATGCCCTCCAGGGGCCAGCCTAA
The DNA here is from genome assembly GCA_037952925.1 of Lithobates clamitans. Taxonomy (NCBI): domain Eukaryota; kingdom Metazoa; phylum Chordata; class Amphibia; order Anura; family Ranidae; genus Lithobates; species Lithobates clamitans. Next base: position 882,890 of record JBBGZY010000519.1, on the reverse strand, counting down.
GGGCAGCACATTGACTGCATCACACCCCAAAGCTCCACATGTGCAGGGCGCTGCAGTCTCTGCGCGTTATTCAAAAAGTTCTTTGGTGTGGGCCTTTTTTGAGACGAGTGCATCAGATCGCACCGCTGCTATTTGCAATATATGTCTCAAGCGTATCTCGCGTGGCCAAAACATCTCCCGCTTGGGTACCACATGCTTGACCAGACATATGTTGACCTGCCATGCAGTTCGTTGGCAAGCGTATCTAAAAGACCCACACCAAAGAACAAAGACGATCTCTCCTTGCTCCTCATCAGCTGAGATTTCCAACCCCACTAGACCTTCAGTCCTCTCTGCGACCTGCAGTGAGAGGAATGAAGGTGTAGAATTAGGTGTGTCACAGCCAAGTACTTATGGGCAATCTGCTTTGGGTACACCGACGTCAGATTGTACCAGGCAAATTTCCCTGCCCCAGCTGCTGCACCGCCGAAAGAAGTTTGCTCCCAGCCATCCACATGCCCAGCGGTTGAATGCTAGCTTGGCAAAATTGCTAGCACTTCAACTGCTGCCTTTTCAGTTGGTAGACTCTGCCCCCTTCCGTGAGTTTGTGGAATGTGCGGTTCCTCAGTGGCAGGTACCCAAACGCCACTTTTTCTCACGGAAGGCGATTCCGGCTCTCTACCGGCATGTGGAAGGCAATGTCCATGCCTCGCTGGACAGGGCGGTCAGCGGTAAGGTGCATATTACCGCTGACTCATGGTCCAGCAGGCATGGACAGGGACGTTACTTAAGTTTCACGGCGCATTGGGTGACTCTGCTGGCAGCTGGGAAGGATGCAGGACAAGGTGCAGTAGTGTTGGAGGTTGTTCCGCCACCACGCCTCCAAAATGCTGATTGTGACACACCTCTCTCCTCCACCCCCTCCTCTTCTTCTTCCTCCATGGCCTCTTCCTCGGAACCAGCGGTGCTCCGTAGGCGTTCAAGGGGCTACGCAAGTACGCAGGCCAAAAGATGCCATGCGGTGCTTGAGCTGGTGTGCTTGGGGGACAGGAGCCACACTGGGGCAGAGGTTCTGTCAGCTCTGCAGGGGCAGGTTCAGAGGTGGTTGACGCCACGCCAACTTAAGGCAGGAATGGTGGTTTGCGACAATGGCACCAACCTCCTCTCTGCCCTCCGACAGGGACAACTGACCCATGTGCCCTGTTTGGCTCACGTCCTTAACTTGGTGGTGCAGCGGTTCTTGGGCAGGTACCCGGGCTTACAGGATGTCCTGAGGCAGGCCAGGAAAGTCTCTGTGCATTTCCGCCGGTCATATAATGCCAGTGCTCGGCTGACGGACCTCCAAAAGGAGTTTAACCTGCCCAAGAACCGCCTAATCTGTGACATGCCCACCAGGTGGAACTCGACGTTGGCCATGCTGCAGCGGCTGCACACGCAGCAGAGGGCCATCAATGAGTACCTGTGCGACTATGGCACCAGGACAGGGTCAGGGGACCTTGGTTTTTTTTCCCCACGCCAGTGGGCCATGATCAGGGATGCATGCACTGTCCTGTCACCATTCGAGGAGGCCACGAGGATGGTGAGCACTGACAGTGCATGCATCAGTGACACTGTCCCCCTTGTCCACCTGTTGGAGCACACGCTGCGTGGGATAATGGACAGGGCACTTGAGGCAGAACAGAGGCAGGAAGAGGAGGACTTCCTTAGCTCTCAAGGCCCCCTTTATCCAGACAGTGTTCCTGCGTGCCCGCCGATCACACAGGAAGAGGACGAGGAGGAGGAGGAGGAGGAGGAGGAGGAGGAAGATTGTGTCAGTATGGAGGTGGAGCCTGGCACTCAGCATCAGCAGTCTTTAAGGGATCAGTCCCAAGGAACACATGGACTTGTACGTGGCTGGGAGGAGGTGGCTGCGGACGTTGTTGTCCTTAGTGACCCAGAGGACTCCGGACCGAATGCCTCAGCAAACCTACGCTGCATGGCCTCCCTGATCCTGCAAAGCCTGCGTAAGGATCCTCGTATTCGTGGTATCAAGGAGAAGGACCAATACTGGCTGGCAACCCTCCTTGATCCACGTTACAAGGGTAAGGTTGCGGACCTTATCTTGCCATCGCAGAGGGAGCAGAGGATGAAACATCTTCGGGAGGCCTTGCAGAAAGGTCTGTGCAACGCGTTCCCAGAGACTGGGAGGTTACAAACTCCTGTTTCTGGACAACGTGTTGCTGAGGCTTCGGTCAGTCAAAGAAGGAGCGGTGGAGAAGGTGGCCGTCTGACCGATGCGTTCAGACAATTTTTTGGTCCGCAGCCCCAAGGTATGATCGGTTCCAGCAACCATCGCCAGCGTCTGTTTTACATGGTGCAGGAATACCTAGGGGCAAGATCAGACTTGGACACCTTTCCCACCGAAAATCCTCTGGGTTACTGGGTCTTGAGGATGGATCACTGGCCAGAGCTTGCACAGTATGCAATTGAGCTACTGGCCTGTCCTGCATCCAGCGTTCTTTCGGAACGCACATTCAGTGCTGCTGGAGGCGTGGTAACCGATCACAGGGTGCGTCTGTCCACCGACTCGGTCGATCGGCTGACCTTCATAAAAATGAATCAGTCTTGGATCACCACCAGCTACCAAGCACCTGATGCAGATGTAACCGAATAATTTTTTTTGAAATCTCAGATCCCTTCAAAGACTGCCTATGCTGATGCTGAGTGACTATCCCTGAGTAATTATCCTCTTCCTCCTCAATCATCACGCTGATAGCTTGTAAGAACATTTTTGGTTCTGGGCGCCACCACCAGTGCCTAAGGCACAATTTTTCAGCCCCTGTTTAACAGGGGCGTGTAATTACAATTTTTGATGTAATACTTTGCAGCAGGGCTCGTTCCTGCATTCCAACTAGAGTGTCTGTGAGGGGTTGCAGTGTTGTGGCACCAGCACCAGTGCCTAAGACCCAATTTTTCAGCCCCTGTCTAACAGGGGCGTGTAATTACAATTTTTGATGCAATACTTTGCAGCAGGGCTTGTTCCTGCATTCCAACTAGAGTGTCTGTGAGGGGTTGCAGTGTTGTGGCACCAGCACCAGTGCCTAAGACCCAATTTTTCAGCCCCTGTCTAACAGGGGCGTGTAATTACAATTTTTGATGCAATACTTTGCAGCAGGGCTCGTTCCTGCGTTCCAACTAGAGTGTCTGTGAGGGGTTGCAGTGTTGTGGCACCAGCACCAGTGCCTAAGGCCTAATTTTTCAGCTCCTGTTCAACAGGAGCATGTAATTACAATTCTTGATCTAATATTTCACAGCAGGGCCCTGTGAGGGCTTACAGTGTTTTGGCCACAGCAACACCTAAGGCCCAAATTTCTGCTGAGTATATAGGGTAGGACCCTACTTTCAAACATCTAACTTACAAACGACTCCTACTTGCAAACGGAAGGAGACAACAGGAAGTGAGATGAAATCTACCCCTAAGGAAGGGAAATTCTCTCCTGTAAGAGTTAATATGGGAAAACAATTTTTCCTTTCCACTGATGCTTTCCAATCCTTGTTCCACAAAAAAACACAAATTTTCAAAAAACATTTTTCATTGGGACAAAAAAGTGAGGTGAAATCTTCTGAAGAGGAGGAAAGACGCAAAACAAATGTCACAGGGGTGATAACCCTTCCCTATGTTTTCCAAAAAGCTTAGAAAAGATTTTTTGGCTGGAGCTAAACACATTAAAAATGTTCAAAATTACAAACAGATTCTACTTAACAACAAACCTACAGTCCCTGTCTTGTTTGCACCGCCTGTATACTGCTGTTCAGAGTATATAGGGACCTTTCCTTATTTTAATTTGGGTGCGGGGTTCCCCTTAATATCCATACAAGACCCAAAGGGCCTGGTAATGGACTGGGGGGTACCCATGCCGTTTGTCTCACTGATTTTCATCCATATTGCCATGACCCGACATGACATTAAACCCGCAAGCAGTTTTAAATGAGATTTTTTCCTTTAAAAATGACATTTGGTGCAGGGACTGTTCTAAACATGGGAAACACGCGTCACTTTACAGGCATACTATAGACACCCCCCAGGTACGATATTTAAAGGAATATTTCACTTTTTTTTTTTTACTTTAAGCATCATTAAAATCACTGCTCCCGAAAAAACGGCCGTTTTTAAAAGTTTTTTTTGCATTGATACATGTCCCCTGGGGTAGGACCCGGGTCCCCAAACCCTTTTTAGGACAATACCATGCAAATTAGCCTTTAAAATGAGCACTTTTGATTTCGAACGTTCGAGTCCCATAGACGTCAATGGGGTTCTAACGTTCGTGCGAACTTGCGGTCCGTTCGCGGGTTCTGGTGCGAACCGAACCGGGGGGTGTTCGGCTCATCCCTACTCAGCAGGAAGGATTCCCCCATCCACATTGAGTGTGCATTGAAAATGTAGTATTTTTTTCCATTCATCTCGCTGGTTTAACAGATTAATAATATATGGACTGCTTTACTCTCCCTATTTTATTTCTTACTCCTTAAGCTCTAAAGAAAACACATAATAATTCAGAGCTATATCTCTGTCCTGTAAGGTTTTTATTTCTTTATTCACTACCATATTACTGGACATCTACCTATCAAAAACTGAGAATTAGGAAAATGGTGACTTATTTGCTTGGATTCCTCGCAATATGGTGACTGAATACACTTCTGAATCTGAGTTTTAGTGGGACTTACAAACCAAGGCAAAGTGCTGTCATGCAAATCCAAGTATATAAAAATTTTAACTTTTCAGGTCATAACTATAATAACTCTATTCGGAAAAAAAGCTGATGCTGTGTATATTGATTTCCCTGCATTTGGGCTATCTCTTGGCAATGAATCTTTGCAAGCTTCTGGGCAAAATGACCCCCCCGAAGCCTTTCCATAAAGAAGGATCTGAATATGCGACAAGACAGCACTACGCTAAAAAGCTTTAGGATTTGTAAGAGAAGAGTCCAGGAAGTAAAATGGAGTTTACCTTTCCCTCTTAGTTACAGCCTCACATACAGATTGAAGCCCCAAATAATCCTGCATAAGTATCAGTGCTGAGTTACACTCGTATACACCTTTACTGCCACAGACGTTTTTGCATTTTTTTGTACACATATTTAATTACACATTTCAGAAGACAAGTTAACCCCCAAACATTATATATTTTCTGAAAGCAGAGACCTTAGAGAATAAAATGGTGATGTGGTCATTTTTGATATCATAAGATGTTAGTGCAACTATTTGTCTAATACATACAGTATGTTAATAAAAAATACACTAAAGTTAATTTTAGTGCACACAAACGCAATATAACCCAATTTTTTGGTTGCATATAAAAGATAAGAGTAAATAGGTCATGTAGGAGACAACTACCGCACAGTTGTATACCTCTCACCAGGGCCCTAGGAACATCCAAATGACACACACACGAGATGAGGTTGGAAGGATGTTTGTTTTATTAAGGGCATTTCCCAGTGATATAGAATCTCTTTTGTTTGTGTGTGTCCTACAGTAAATGATGGCTAGCTGTGAGGGGAGCTGAATGGCTTCCAAGAGATTACTTATAAGAGCAGAATGGGAAATTTATTTGCCATCTGCTGTTATAAAGATCCTACCAAAATCATGGACAGATCCATGAGCATACTTGGAATCTGTGTAAATGTTGACTTCCTGTCTATCAAAAAGTTGGCAAGCTCTTGTCGAAACCACCAACTCCGTAGCCTGTATAGATGGGACAAGAAGCAGTTTGGCCTTCAGAATAATATCAGGGAGCATAACCACAGATTAGCCTACATGATACATGTTGTCATAGGGCCTGGAACATGAACCATACACGAAAACATCAAGCACGTCAGGGATGCACGTGGACATTAGGGATGGGCTGAGTGGACCCCTTTTCGGTTTGCACCAGAACTTTTGAACATCGTGAAAGTTCGGACCCGAGTATAGAACCCCATTAAAGTCAATGGGACCTGAATGTCAAAAATTAAAAGTGCCCATTTTGAAGGCTTATATGCAAGTTATTGGGCATACAATGGTTATAGGCGTCTGGGTCCTGCCCTGGGGGACATGTATCAATAAAAATAAGTTTGTGAAAAACTTCATTTTTTAATGAGCAGGGATTTTTTTATTTTTAAAGTGAAAGCATAAAAATTAAAAATTCCTTCCAATATAGTGCCTTGGGGGTACCCTTAGTCTACCTGTAAAGTGGCAGATCTGTACCATGTCTATAATCTGCTGAAGCAATAATTGCATTTATAAAGCCAAAAAAAATATGACATTTTCCCTGCAAGCTGCCTTTATTTTGCAACAGCTAGGGAGCCAGTGTGTGTGATGAGGCCACAATGTAGTGCACTGGGAAGAAGATTAGAGATTTTTTGGATACATTCTTGTGTCACTTTGACTTTGGATATAAGTAACGGGTGTGTAAAAATTGTTTTTTGGGTGTCGGTGGCTCCTTCCTATAGAGGTAATCTTGTGAAATCAAGAATTGGCCTCACTGTAAAAAATTGCAACGATATGCACCTGTCAAACAGGTGCAGAAAAATTGGTCTTTGGGTGTCGGTGGCGTCTTCTCACCGTAACCCTATAGAGGTACTCTTGATAAAAGCAAGAATTGGCCTTGCTGTAAAAAATTGCAATGATATGCACCTGTCAAACAGGTGCAGAAAAAGTGGTCTTTGGGTGTCAGTGGCGCCTTCCCACCATAACCCTATAGAGGTGATCTTGATGAAGGCAAATAAATTGCAATGATAAGCACCTGTCAAACAGGGGCTGAAAAATTGATCTTTGGGTGTTAATTGTGCCCATAAAACCTATACCAAAAACATTCTTCCAGATGAAATGACTGAACACCCTCAAAGCTAGGCAGCCTCAAAGTCCTGCAGAGATTCCACATCCCAAAAGACTTAATCAGTGACATCGGCATCAGAGGCTTCATAGCTGGTAATCCAGGACTGATTAAATTTTCTAAAAGTCTAACGATCCACAGAGTCTGTGGACAGACGTGTTCTATGATCAGTCATGAAACCTCCTGCAGCACTGAATGCCCATTCTGAAAGCACGCTGGATGCAGGGCAGCCCAACAACTCTATAGCATACTGGGCAAGTTCTGGCCAGTGGTCTTTTCTCATGACCCAGTAAGTCAGTGGATCGTCAGCTGGAAAACTCTCCATCTCTGTTTTAGCCCCGAGATAATCGTCCACCGTGTGATGCAGATGCTGCCGAAGGGATGTGGAAGCTGACAGCCCTGGGTGGTGAGGACTAAAAAAATTCAGAAATGCCTCACTTTGGCGAACACCTTCTCCAATGTGCCTCTCTTGACCAACAGAAGACTCAAAATGACATTTTCCACGACACTGTAACCTCACTAGATGCACTTGCTCCTCTAACAACACGCAGAATCAGGCCCCGACTGTTACAACCCTGGCAAACTGACAACACTAGAAATCTCAAGAGACATTGCCGTGCTCTTGAACGACTGTGGCGTAAAACCAAATGCCTGCAAGACTTCACCCTATATAAATCTGCCCTTCTAAAATACAATTCATGCCTCCATGCTGCCAAACAAGCCTACTTTGTCTCTCTTATTAATTCCTTGTCATCCAGTCCCCGTCGGCTCTTCTCAACCTTTAACTCTCTGCTTCGTCCACCACCCCCTCTACCCACTAACTCACTCACTGCCCAAGAGATTGCCAATCACTTTAAAGACAAGATCGATGCAATTCGTGAGGACATCTCCACTGTGCGTACGTCTTCCCCACCCATCATACCTTGCCCAGCAGCACATTCAACACTCTCCTCTTTTGAATTGGCTACTACGGAAGAGGTTACAAAAATTTTCTCGGATGACCACCTAACCAATTGTCCCTTGGATCCTGTTCCCCCACAACTACTACGGTCACCCTCTTATTCTATCCTATGCTCCCTCACCCACATCTTCAATCTCTCCCTTTCTAGTGGCATTTTCCCCTCCCCTCTAAAACATGCACAGATCACTCCCATTCTTAAAAAGCCCTCACTGGACCCTACCGACCTGAACAACTTAAGACCCATCTCATTACTCCCATTCACCTCTAAACTTCTAGAACGCTTAGTCTACAACCGTCTTAGCTCCTACCTCAATGAAAATAACCTTCTTGACCCCTTACAGTCTGGCTTTCGCTCGCAGCACTCCACGCAAACTACCTTACTAAAACTCACTAACGATTTACTAACTGCTAAAACCAACAGCCAGTACTCCATACTCCTACTACTTGACCTCTCTGCGACCTTTGATACTGTTGACCACCCGCTCCTTCTCAATAAACTACATTCCCTTGGCCTCCGAGATTCTGTTCTATCCTGGTTCTCTGGCTATTTATCACAGCGCTCCTTCAGTGTCACCTACAACTCTGTCTCCTCCTCTCCATTGCCCCTTTCTGTGGGGGTCCCCCAAGGCTCGGTTCTTGGACCCCTTCTCTTCTCTATCTACACCTCCTCCCTTGGTCACTTAATAACTGCCCATGGCTTCCAATACCACTTGTACGCTGATGACACCCAAATCTATCTGTCTACTCCTCACCTCACTCCTTCAGTCTCCTCTCGCATTACTAACTTACTAACTGACATATCAGCATGGATGTCGCACCACTTCCTTAAACTAAATCTCTCTAAAACTGAGCTATTAATATCCCCCCCCTGCCCGTGCCCCCCTCCATGACTTTTCCATCAAAATCAACAATGCAACCATCAAACCCTCCCCTCACGCCAGGGTACTAGGTGTAATCCTAGACTCTGACTTGTCATTTCAGCCTCAAATCCAATCGCTGTCAAAAGTTTGTAGAATTCACCTCCGTAACATCTCTAAAATTCGCCCTTTTTTAACAAATGAAACCACCAAGCTCCTCATTCACTCCCTTGTTATCTCTCGCCTTGACTATTGCAACTCCCTTCTCATTGGCCTGCCGCTCCATAGGCTATCCCCTCTTCAGTCTATCATGAATGCTGCTGCCAGACTTATCCACCTTACCAACCGCTCAGTGTCTGCCAACCCTCTACTTCAATCCCTACACTGGCTCCCAATCACCCAGCGAATTAAATTCAAAATTCTAACCACAACATACAAAGCCATTCACAACTCTGCCCCAAGCTACATCACTAATCTTGTCTCCAAATATCGCCCAAATCGACCTCTCCGCTCTTCTCAAGACCTCCTGCTTTCAAGCTCTCTCATCTCCTCCTCCCATGCTCGTCTCCAGGATTTCTCCAGAGCCTCTCCCATCCTCTGGAACTCGCTACCTCCATCTATCCGGCTATCCCCTACTCTTGCTACCTTCAGGCAATCCCTGAAAACTCATCTCATCAGGAAAGCCTATCATGTCTCCAACTAATCTCCTACCACTTCCACCAGCTCATTCCCCACAGTTACAAACTTTTGCACCACTTGCCCCACCCTATTAGATTGTAAGCTCTTCTGAGCAGGGCCCTCTTAATCCTATTGTATTGTATTGTATTATAACTGTATTGTCTCCCTTTTATATTGTAAAGCGATGCGTAAACTGTTGGCACTATATAAATCCTGAATAATAATAATAATAATAATAATAACTAGAGTCAGGAAAAACATTCAATAAAATCCTCTTTAACGTGTCCTCAAGAGATTTTATCTTCCTCACTCTCTGTGGGCACGGGATGAGTTCTGAGACCTTTCCGTTATAATGGTGGTCAAGGAGGGTTGCCAACCAGTAATCATCCTTCTTCTTTATGCCACATATTCTTGGGTCCTTTCGCAGGCTTTGAAGCATGAGGTTGCCCATGCGCCTCAAATTTGCTGAGGCTTGAGAAGCGGACTCCTTGGGGTCACTCAGGATGACAGCATCTGGAACTTAATCCTCCCAGCCACGTACTATTCCCAAGGGTCCAGGGGTTGGAAAGCCATCGCTTACAAATTGACACATGTCTTCCTCTTCATCGAAGCCTATGAAAAGTGCCAGAATCTTCCTCCTCATCCACCTCCCCCCTCTTCTCCTGTGTGTTCTGTGACATAGGAATGATGGTGTCTGGAAAAAGTGGGCCTTGAGGGAAAAGGAAGTCCTCCTCTTCCTCCTGCTGCTCTGGCTCCAGTGCCCTGTCCATAATGCCACCCAGAGTCTGCTCCAGCAGCAACACAACAGGGATTGTGTCACTGATGCATGCACTGTCACATCTCACCATCCTTGTGGCCTCCTCAAATGGTGACAATACAGTGCATGCATCCTTAATGATCAGCCATTGGTGTGGAAAAAAAGCCGAGGCGGCCTGTGCCTGTCATCGTGCCGTATTCGCATAGGTACTCATTGACGGCCCTCTGCTTCATGTATAGCTGCTGCAGCATTGACAAAGTCAAGTTCCACCTGGTGGGCATGTCACAAATCAGGTGGTTTACGGGCAGGTGAATTTCCCGCTGAATTTCAGCCAACCGAGCACTGGCTGTGTCTGACCGCCTGAAATGGCTACAGGCTCTTCTGGTCAGCTTTAGCACATCTTGCAACCCTGGGTACATATTTAGGAAATGGTGCACCACCAAATTGAGGACATGTGCCAGGCATGGCACATGTGTTAACTTTCCCTGTCTAAGGGTGGACAGGAGGTTTTAGCCATTATCACACACCACCATTCCTGGCTCCAGCTGGAATGGTGTGAACCACCTCTGGGCCTGTCCCTGCAGAGCTGCAAGAATCTCTGCTCCGGTTTGGTTCCTGTCTTCTAAACACACTAGCTGAAGCACTGCATGGCACCTTTTAGCCTGACTCTTGGAATAGCCCTTTGAACGCTTAGGGGGTACCTGATGTTCATAGGACAATTCTGCAGAGGAGGGAATGGAGGTGGCAGAGGAGGAAGAGGAGGGGATATAGCTCACAGTTCTGGCATCATCACTACCAGCTGTATGGAGACGTGGGGGCACAACAAGCTGCAGCACCTAGTCCTGTCCTGCATCCTTTCAAGTTGCAAGCAGCATTACCCAGTGTGCTGTGAACAAAACATATCATCCCTGCCCATGCTTGCTGGACCACGTGTCAGCAGTAAGGTGGATTTTACAGCTGACTGCCTTGCCCAAGGATGGAAGAACATTCCCTTCCACGTGATGATAGAGAGATGGAACGACCTTACGTAAAAAGTAGTAGCGACTGGGAACCTGTCATTGTGGTACAGCACATTGGGTGAATTCGCGGTAGGGGGCAGAATCCACCAGGCTGAAAGGCAGAAGTTCGAGAGCCAACAGCTTTGACAAGCATGTATTTAAATGCTGGCCATGTGGGTGACAGGGACTGTATTTTTTTCCCGCTGCAACAGATGGGGCAGAGAAATTTGCCAGCTACAGTCTATAGCTGGTGGTGTGCTGCTGGCGGATGTGCTGTTAGTACCTGGAACATCCTGTGCTATACCATCATCCCTGTCAGTGGAAGCTACTGAGAGGTAATGACTCAGTATAGCAGGGGCAGACTGAAGTGAGTAAAAGGGAGCAGGAGGGACAGATTTGTGTCCCTTCTGTGTGCTTTTAGGTGCTCTTGCCAATGGGCTGAGTGGTTGGATGTTAAATGCCTTGTTAAGCATGTGGTACCCAAATGACTGGTGTTTTTGCCACGTTTAATGTGCCTAAGACACAGTTTGCAGATAGCAACAGTGCAATCTGCTGCAGATGTGCTGAAAAACGCCCAGACAGCTGAGCTTTGGGGAGTGGCCAGGAGATAACAGCTACAGAATGTGATGGAATAGGGTGGCTGCTCTCTATTCTTTCTTGATGTCGGCCTCCTTGGGGTTGTGACCCGTCACCTTCAGTTTCCTCCTCTGCTCTATCTGACACTCAAGTCGCATCAGTGACCTCATCATCATCTTCTCCATCTCCTCCATCATCATCATTACCACTGGAGACAACTTGGCAATACGTTACAGCTGGGGGAACATGAATGCCAATTTGTCTACCAGTGTTCCTCCCTCCATGGCTGATGTTGGGGCTATGGCAGGAATAGATGTGGACAAGGAGGCAGGTTTTTCCACTCTGGCAACTGCAGGGGACTCCACACTTGTCTCTGCTTGCATGACAGAGGATGAGGAGGATGAGGGAGGTTTAGTAAGCCAGTCCATCACCTCCTCTGCATGCTGTGGCTGGATAGAACGGGCAAAATCACTAAACAGAGGAAATGATGCACTGCCTGAGGACTGACAACCACGTCCACCTTTGCCTGTGGATACATTTGTCGCTGGCCCCCTTACAGTGCCAAGGGAATGTCTTCCTCTCCTTGTTGTCCTCCCAGACATTATTGGGAAGGAGGGGGTGGTGCTTATAAGGAAATGTAAAGAACAAGTGGAAATCTGTATGTAGATGCACTTTAATCTATGTAAAGTGGTGTTTGGTGCACTTTAATTTGAGTACTCACACTACACAGACACACTCCACGGATACACTATAATATACTGCAATATAATGCGCCAAATGTACAGTGACGCACAGAACTATATAGCATTAAACTTGCAGTAATGCACACAAAAGTAAATGGTGTTAAACTGGCAGTAACTTGCACAAAACGATATGGCATCAAACTGGCAGTAATGCACACAGAACTATATGGCATTAAACTGGCAGTAACACACACAGAACTATATGGCGTTAATCTGGCAGTAATGCACACAGAACTATATAGCGTTAATCTGGCAGTAACGCACACAGAAGTAAATGGCGTTAAACTGGCAGTAACGCTCACAGAAGTAAATGGCATTAAACTGGCATTAAACTAGTTTAAAAAACATCTAGTGAACTTAGTAACGCGAGGCTTCCAACAAGGAATCCTCACGAAAAAAGAAAAGGACTACCTAGTCCCAGTAGGACCACGCATTCCAGTGATGTACTACCTCCCCAAGGTACATAAGAATAGCGAAAAACCCCCTGGTAGACCTATCATAAGCGGTATCGACTCTATAACATCTCGGCCGCTATATAGATCACTTCCTCCAACCCCTTGTGTCCAGAGTTCCATCCTACCTTAGGGACACTGGGGACACTATACGTAGATTGGAAAGTATAGAATATCAAGACAACCTTATTTTGGTCACGGCTGACGTTACAGCGTTGTATACTTCCATCCCGCACAGGTTAGGTCTAGCGGCCGTTGAACATTGTTTAAAGTGAGGATATCCCAGTACCACAACAACATTATATTATGGAACTTTTACGGTTCGCAACACAAACAAATTATTTTTGGTATAACAACCAATTCTTTTTGCAGAGAAAAGGCGTGGCTATGGGGGCCAAATTTGCCCCCAGCCTCGCCAACCTCTTTATGGCCCTTTGGGAGGAGGATGTCGTCTATCCCGCACAGCGACCGGAGCTGTGCCTATGGGCTAGATATATAGACGACATCCTCCTCCTATGGAAGGGTGATGAGGAGACTCTTCACGATTTTATGGCCACCTTGAACCATAACGATAGAGGTATCATTCTAACGTATGAACTTAGCACGGTTTCAATACATTTTCTGGACTTGGAGATTGCCGTTTCTGACCGTCGGATTGTAACCACCACCTTCTTCAAGCCGACGGACAGAAACGGCTATATCTCCACAGACAGCTGCCATTACGGCCCTTGGCTAGACTCTGTCCCCCGCAGTCAGTTACTACGAATTCGAAGGAATTGCACCAACACCACTGATTTCTTGCACCAAGCACAATTCTTGAGAGAACGGTTTTTAGAGAAAGGTTACCAACCCGCCCAGATCGACAGCGAGATTTCAAAAATCTCCCTTATTGATCGCAATACGCTAACATCTGTGCGACCAAAACCAGCTCCCAATGACAAATCTAAGTGGTCACTTTTCACCCAGTTCTCTGTCCAACACAGACAGATTAAACAAATTTTAAACTGACACTGGAATATTCTGAGAAGTGATCCGGTTTTAGGTCCTGTGCTTCCCATGAAAGCAGGGGTTACTTTTAGGGGGGCTCCGTCATTGCGGAATCGCATTTCTCGTAATGTTATAGAAGCACCCACCAGACCATCCTTTTTCCCAGAGACCAAAGGATACTATCCCTGTAAGAAATGTAACGTGTGCATGCATAACTCTTGTGGGAACCATAGATCTGTGAATTTTGAGTCTACCGTCACTTCCACTATATACCAGATTAAACATTTTGTTACATGTACCACACGATACATCGTGTACCTCATCACATGTCCCTGCAATATGCAGTATGACGGCCGCACCATCAGATCATTTAACATCCGTGTTAATGAGCACATTACTGCTATCAAAAAAGGTTGCACTAATCACAGTGTCCCCCGTCACTTCTTAGAATTCCATAATAAAAATCCGAGAGGCTCAAAATTTCAAGTAATAGACAAATTCATTCCATCTTGGAGAGGAGGTCCACATACTAGGGGGGTATCACAGCTTGAGGTTTTCTGGATTTACCAACTAAAAAGCTACTCCCCCCATGGGTTAAACGTGGAATGGGACATAAATGCTTTTATAAACAAGTCCTAAACCATGTTGGAAACCCTTGATTTACATATATACCTTTATGTTTTTTTGCTAATATTCTCGTTATGCTATCTGTTGTGGGATCCCGCTATATGACCACCTAATAAGGCCTGATATCACCTAACAGGCAAATAAGCTTGAAAGTTAAAAGTAACTTTCATTTCATGTTTTATGTTTTCTAGTATTAAGACTTACTATTATGCTGTCAGACACACATATTATATTTATGTTTGATTTTAAGTTTTTTCCTTTTGTGGATCTATGCATCTATACACTTATCTTTCTCCCTGTAACATCCAATGCTCCATTCCCCTGAGTGGGGACACCGGATGTCAAGCGCACTGGAGCGCACAGGATTGACGTGCTTCATTTAACCTCTTGGGTCCGCTGTGGGTGTAATGACTCCACTAGCTAGCCCCTTACTTCCTGGAATGGAAAGGAGGCTTGGAGCGCGGCGTCCGGTGCGCGATGACGTCACACGCGGTGACGCTGTAACATGACTCCGCATAGAGCAACCTGATTGGATATTCACTTTATAGTGAATTTAAGTGTCAGCAATGTGGGTCTTTCATCAGCTGCTGGGTCAGACAAAGGGAGTTGTTTGTTCCAGCAGCTGGGGATCTTCATATAATTGCTTAAGAGATCCTCCAGATCCCATGCAAACATGTGAACACCTAGGTTTCATACAGCTGATTGCTATTCTGTCTAATTATATGTGCATAAATGTAAGCGTGGTTCAGGCATTTAGGCTTATGCCCCAGTAGAAGGACGATGCTCCGAAACATGTCGGGTTGCTCACGCCATTAAATGACCTGTTACCACGCGATTTTATTTTACCTTTTGTGATCACATTTTATTTAATGAAGTGCACTGTTTAGCACTTTTTTCCAGCTTTTAAATGAAGCTTCTCCTTTTAACTGATTCATGCCCTATGTGGAGGTTTTTTTCTTATCTCCCCTCATGAATGGGACCTTGCTGAGCCCCAACCATTTCTATCTCCATACCTCTTCCATCTGAAAGAGAGACCCTGAGAGAACCCCCATACCACCGTCCGACGACTCGGATCCTGGATGCGACTCCCCGTCAGGACTCCTCCAGCTGGATACCTTTGGGATCGGTGTATCCCCCAAGCCTGTATGACACTCCACTATACGGTGACTGTGTCCACCTTTTCTGGTAAGGATATCCATTTCTACCGATTACAGTGTCCATTGTGTAATTAGAAGACCCATGTGCAGAGTGTCTCCTCATACAGAGTCCTCCTCGGTTCCCACTGTGCGTGGACGCACGACACCAGTTACGCCCATGAACCCTCATGTGTGTTTAGGACTAACAGATGATTTACTGTATACCTATGGACTTTTTTTATAATTTGGTACACATTTGATTTTTACCTCATGAGTATAGTTTTTCTCTTTAACACTCCCTCATAGATATAAATCATTGATTTATATGCACCTTTTGAGCGCTGCATGTTGTTTATCTCATTAAACTGGCAGTAACGCTCACAGAACTATATGGTGTTAAACCTGCAGTAACGCACACAGAACTATATGGCTTTAAACTGGTAGTAACGCACACAGAAGTAAATGGCGTTAAACTGGCAGTAACGCACACAAAACTATATGACGTTTAACTGGCAGTAACGCACACAGAAGTAAATGATGTTAAACTGGCACTTATTGCACACAAAACTATATGGCGTTAAAATGACAGTAATGCACACAGAACTATATGGCATTAAACTGGCAGTAAAGCACACAGAAGTAAATGGCGTTAAACTGGCAGTAATGCACACAAAACTATATGGCATTAAACTGGCAGTAACGCACACAGAACTATATGGCGTTAAACTGGCAGTAAAGCGCACAGAAGTAAATGTCGTTAAACTGGCAGTAACACACACAGAACTATATGGCGTTAAACTGGCAGTAACGCACACAAAACTATATGGAGCTAAACAGGCAGTAACGCACACAGAAGTAAATGGTGTTAAACTTGCAGTAACGCACAAAACTATATGGTGTTAAACTGGCAGTAACACACACAGAACTATATGGTGTTAAACTGGCAGTAACGCACACAAAACTATAAGGCGTTAAACTGGCAGTAATGCACACAGAAGTAAACGGTGTTAAACTGGCAGTAACGCACACAGAAGTAAATGGCATTAAACTGGCAGTAACCCAATTAAATAGATGGCGTTCCACCGTCACTACACTGACACTATCTGATCTGTCCCTACTCTAGCTATACACTAATGTCAAGATTACTGACACGGTCTCACTACACTACACTGAAACTACCTGAGCTGTCCCTACTCTAGCTGCACACTATGCAAAGCTGAATGATGGTCCTCCTCACTACATTCACACTATCCCTAGACTGACACTAAACCTTTATACAGTCATGTTGTTCCACCACCTCATCTGCCTCTCCCTTCAAATCTAACATGGCATTCAGAATAGAAGCCGGTCCTGAGGTGGGTGAAGCACAACTGATGGTCAGAGCTGCACCACACATGGCTCCTATGTTGTAGTCATCTGGGAGGCCCATAAGGCATCTTAGTCCAGACTGGTGGATGCAGAAGGGGGACTTAGGGAGGCTGAGACTGCATACTCTACGTCTCCCACTCCTGAGACACATGCTGTTTGGCAACACAGCACTAGAGAGTTGGATCTGGTGCTCCTGGATCGCACTCAGAAAAAGTTGCTATATCAGAATCAGCTGCTTTTTGAGTTTGGCGACATGAATAGTCGCTTGTTAGCATATCTCTCTAGACCTGACTATCAGACTTGCAACATTGCAAGAATCCAGAACACAGGGGGAACATAGCTGAACAAAACAAAGAGGTAATGGAGGCATTTGTTACATTCTACTCCACATTATATTCCTCTAGGGCTCATTACACTATTGTGGAGCTAGATGACTATCTATCTGACATCTCACTTCCAAAGTTGCGGGACCCTCAGGCTTCATTGCTTGATGCTCCCTTAATGACTGAGGAAATAGGGGAGGCTATCCAGTCATTTGCAAGAAATAAAATCCCGGAACTAGATGGATTCTCCATAGAGCGGTACATGCATTTTAGAGAATTACTGATCTCACACCTGCTTCGAGTATTTAGCGTCGCCCTAAAGATGGGACAGCTGCTGTCTTCCATGTCAGAGGCGCTGATTGTCCTTATCCCTAAGCCCCATAAGGATCATCTTCTTTGTGAATCATATCGACCGATTTCGCTAATTAACTCAGTTGTAAAATTCTAGCCAAAGTGCTTGCCTGGCGATTGAATACAGCCATCAGTACTCTTATTGGAGCAGATCAGACTGTATTTATTCCCGGGTAATCAACTTCTATTAATCTGCACAGGCTTTTTACCAACATGCAGGCGGTTCATGATACCATAGGATCTCGGGCCATTTTAGCCCTGGACGCCCATAAGAGCTTCAACTCGGTTGAGTGACCATATTTATTAGAAGTCTTGGCTAAATTTGAATTGGGCAACGCCTTTATCAGATGGGAAAAGCTACTGTATAATAAACCCATGACTAGATTGAGAGTGAATGCTTCCATATCTGATCCCTTTCTAATAAGGAGAGGCACCAGACAGGGGTGTCCTCTGTCGCTGCTGCTGTTCGCACTGGCAATAGAACCCCTTTGCGGCACTGATGCGATCCAGTGGGGTGGTTGTGGGATTGATGATTGGGGGTCTGGAAAAAAGGTATCCCTTTATGCAGATGACATGCTGATATATTTAGCGGACCCTCAATCATCTCTCCCAGCCCTGCTGGATATTATCCGGCGGTTTGGTCATTTTTTTAGGTTTCCGGGTCAACCGGGATAAATCCCTCTTATATATGATAGACCAGGCAGCCGCTATAGTATTGCCACCCGCATGCCTACTACAGATCATCCACTCTTTTTTCAACATCTGGGGTTTTTGATACAACACTCTATCTCCTCATACGTTAAAATTAATCTGGACCCTCTTATTGTTAGATTAAGGATGAAGATATGGTCCAATCTTCCTCTGACATTGCTAGGCAGGCATTGCTATCTATATTACTAAAACTACATTTATAGAGATAGATTCCATCCTTACCAACTTTCTCTGGAGGGGAGGAGCAGTTTGGATCACATAAAATACCTTACAACTACCTGTTACCTGTTATGTGGCCTCGCAATTGGCACATGTGCATTGGTGGTTTTATCCCGAAGCCAAGAATGCGGCCACTGCTTTGGAGGCAGCCATCCTTACCTCCTACGAATCTCTCCAGAACCTCCTACACAGAATGTCACTCAGGGGAAGAGGGGGTACAAATGTCCTAGCAATGACCCTACAAATATTTAAGCTTTCTAAGCTATTACCATCCGACTCACAAGTCGCACACTCACCGAATGCCCTGCTTTGGGACAACCCACGGCTGCAAGAATTTTTCCGTAGTATGGATGGGGGTTTCTGGTTTAAAAAGGGGGTGAAAATAATCTTCCATCTATTTTTAGACAACGTGTTTCGCTCCTTCGCGGAATTTCATAGAGAATTCAGTCTCCCTCCCACAGCATATTTCCAATATCTACAGATACGCCACACTGCTGCGACACAGTTTGGCCTTCGTAACATAGATATCCAACCTTCTATGATTGAATGTCTATTGGCTGACCCTTCTCATACAAAACTTGTTTCTACATACTATAAATTTCTACTCCACTCCCCAACCAACAGGCTTTGAACCACTGAAAGTAAATGGCGTTCTGACATACCTGAGCTGACGGAGGATATCTGGCAGAAAGTGCTTCCTATCCAGGTTGCCTCTATCATTTCATCCCGTAATAAGTTGATCCAAACCAAATTGTTATACAGGTCCTACTTCACACTTTGCTTGCTTCATAGACTGCATAGAATACCCTCCGCACTGTGTTCCCGGTGTGACATGGCTTTTGGTATGTTCTTTCCTTTAATGTGGGAATGTCCACCGTCTAGAAAGTTCTGGTCGGAGGACACAGCTTTTATTAGCTCTATAACTCAGATACCAAATCTGCTACTACAGACTAGGGATGAGCCGAACACCCCCCTGTTCGGTTCGCACCAGAACATGCGAACAGGAAAAAAATTTGTTTGAACACGCGAACGCCGTTAAAGTCTATGGGACACGAACATGAATAATCAAAAGTGCTAATTTTAAAGGCTAATATGCAAGTTATTGTCAATAAAAGTGTTTGGGGACCCGGGTCCTCCCCCAGGGGACATGAATCAATGCAAAAAAAAGTTTTAAAAACGGCCGTTTTTTCAGGAGCAGTGATTTTAATAATGCTTAAAGTCAAACAATAAAAGTGTAATATCCCTTTAAATTTCATACCTGGGGGGTGTCTATAGTATGCCTGTAAAGGGGCGCATGTTTCCCGTGTTTAGAACAGTCTGACAGCAAAATGACATTTTGAAGGAAAAAACACATTTAAAACTACCGCGGCTATTGCATTGCCGACAATACACATAGAAGTTCATTGATAAAAACGGCATGGGAATTCCCCACAGGGCAACCCCGAACCAAAATTAAAAAAAAAAAATGATGTGGGAGTCCCCCTAAATTCCATACAAGGCCCTTCAGGTCTGGTATGGATATTAAGGGGAACCCCAGCCAAAATTTAAAAAAAAAATTGACGTGGGGTTCCCCCTAAATTCCATACCAGACCCTTCAGGTCTGGTATGGATTTTAAGGGGAACCCCGCGCCCAAAAAAAAAAGAAAAACGGCGTGGGGTCCCCCCAAAAATCCATACCAGACCCTTATCCGAGCACGCAACCTGGCAGGCCGCAGGAAAAGAGGGGGGGACGAGAGTGCGGCCCCCCCCCCCCTCCTGAACCGTACCAGGCCACATGCCCTCAACATTGGGAGGGTGCTTTGGGGTAGCGCCCCAAAACACCTTGTCCCCATGTTGATGAAGACAAGGGCCTCATCCCCACAACCCTGGCCGGTGGTTGTGGGGGTCTGCGGGCGGGGGGCTTATCGGAATCTGGAAGCCCCCTTTAACAAGGGGACCCCCAGATCCCGGCCCCCCCCCCTGTGTGAAATGGTAAGGGGGTACTTACCCCTACCATTTCACTAAAAAACAGTCAAAAATGTTAAAAATGACAAGAGACAGTTTTTGACAATTCCTTTATTTAAATGCTTCTTCTTTCTTCATTCATCTTCTTCTTCTTCTGGTTCTTCTGGCTCTTCTGGTTCTTCCTCCGGTGTTCTCGTCCAGCATCTTCTCCGCGGCGTCTTCTATCTTCTTCTCCTCGGGCCGCTCCGCACCCATGGCATGGGGGGAGGCTCCCGCTCTTCTCTTCATCTTCTTCTCTTCTTCATCTTCTTCTTCATCTTCTTCTTCTTCTTCTCTTCTTCCTTCTTCTCTTCTTCATGTCTTCTCCGGGCCGCTCCGCAGCCATGCTGTGGCATGGAGGGAGGCTCCCGCTGTGTGACGGCGTCTCTTCGTCTGACGGTTCTTAAATAACGGGGGGCGGGGCCACCCGGTGACCCCGCCCCCCTCTGACGCACGGTGACATGACGGGACTTCCCTGTGGCATTCCCTGTGACGTCACAGGGAAGTCCCGTCAAGTCACCGTGCGTCAGAGGGGGGCGGGGTCACCGGATGGCCCCGCCCCCCGTTATTTAAGAACCATCAGACGAAGAGACGCCGTCACACAGCGGGAGCCTCCCTCCATGCCACAGCATGGCTGCGGAGCGGCCCGGAGAAGACATGAAGAAGAGAAGAAGGAAGAAGAGAAGAAGAAGAAGATGAAGAAGAAGATGAAGAAGAGAAGAAGATGAAGAGAAGAGCGGGAGCCTCCCCCCCATGCCATGGGTGCGGAGCGGCCCGAGGAGAAGAAGATAGAAGACGCCGCGGAGAAGATGCTGGACGAGAACGCCGGAGGAAGAACCAGAAGAGCCAGAAGAACCAGAAGAAGAAGAAGATGAATGAAGAAAGAAGAAGCATTTAAATAAAGGAATTGTCAAAAACTGTCTCTTGTCATTTTTAACATTTTTGACAGTTTTTTAGTGAAATGGTAGGGGTAAGTACCCCCTTACCATTTCACACAGGGGGGGGGGGCGGGATCTGGGGGTCCCCTTGTTAAAGGGGGCTTCCAGATTCCGATAAGCCCCCCGCCCGCAGACCCCCACAACCCCCGGCCAGGGTTGTGGGGATGAGGCCCTTGTCTTCATCAACATGGGGACAAGGTGTTTTGGGGGGCTACCCCAAAGCACCCTCCCAATGTTGAGGGCATGTGGCCTGGTACGGTTCAGGAGGGGGGGGCGCACTCTCGTCCCCCCCTCTTTTCCTGCGGCCTGCCAGGTTGCGTGCTCGGATAAGGGTCTGGTATGAATTTTTGGGGGGACCCCACGCCATTTTTACAGGCATACTATAGACACCCCCCAGGTACGAAATTTAAAGGGATATTACACTTTTATTGTTTGACTTTAAGCATTAATAAAATCACTGCTCCTGAAAAAACGTCCGTTTTTAAAACTTTTTTTTGCATTGATCCATGTCCCCTGGGGCAGGACCCGGGTCCCCAAACACTTTTTATGACAATAACTTGCATATAAGCCTTTAAAATTAGCACTTTTGATTTCTCCCATAAACTTTTAAAGGGTGTTCCGCGGCATTCGAATTTGCCGCGAACACCCCAAATTGTTCGCTGTTCGGCGAACTTGCGAACAGCCAATGTTCGAGTAGAACATGAGTTCGACTCGAACTCGAAGCTCATCCCTACTACAGACAAAATTGCTAAACTAATTCTAATGCCCACCTAACCACCTGTCCCCTGGACCCTATTCCCTCTCAAAAACTACGGTCACCCTCTGACTCTATCCTACATTCTAACCCACATCTTCAATCTCTCCCTCACCTCTGGCATTTTCCCCAATGCTCTAAAACATGCACTGGTCATGCCCATACTTAAAAAGCCGTTCTTGGACCCTACCAATCTTAACAACCTACGCCCTCCTTGCTCCCCTTTTCCTCTAAACTCCTTGAACGCCTGGTTTACAACCAACTGAGTGACCACCCCATTAAGAATAACCTTCTTGATCCCCTTCATTCTGGATTTCGCCCTCAACACTCCACAGAAACTGCTCTTTTAAAACTCACAAATGACCTACTAACTGCAAAAACCAACAGACACTATTCTGTACTCCTACTTCTGGACCTTTCAGCTGCCTTTGACACGGTTGACCACCACCTCCTCCTCAAAAAACGTTACTCCCTTGGTCTCTGTGACTGTGCTCTTCAGTGGCTCTCATCCTACCTATCCCAACGCATCTTCAGTGTCACTTACAATTCTACTCCCTCCACTCCTCTTCCCTTCTCCGTCGGGGTCCCCCAAGGTTCTGTTCTTGCACCTCTTTTATTTTCAATTTACACCTCTTCCCTGGGTCAGCTGATAGCCTCTCATGGCTTTCAATATCATTTCTACGCTGACGACACACAAATCTATCTCTCCACCCCTCAACTCATTCCATCACGCATCACTAACTTACTAACAGACATATCTGTATGGATGTCACACCACTTCCCCAAACTCAACTTGTCCAAAACCGAGCTTATAATATTTTCTCCCCCACATGCCTCTTCCCCTGACTTCTTGTCAAGAGCAATGGCACAACCATTCACCCATCCCCACATGTCAGCGTGCTAGGTGTTATCCTGAACTCTGAACTCTCCTTTCGGCCCCACATCCAATCACTTTCCAAAGCTTGCCACCTCAACCTCCGCAATATCTCTAAACTACGTCCCTTTCTAACCAATGAAGCCACAAAGCTCCTGATTCATTCCCTGGTTAGAGAAGCCTATCCTGCCTCCATCTAACAACTGCACTATTTTCTTCATTAGCTCATCCCCCACAGCTATTACCCTTTTGTATAACTTGACCCTCCCTCCTAGATTGTAAGCTCTAACATGCAGGGCTCTCTGATTCCCCCCTGTATTAAATTGTATTGTAATCTTACCGTCTGCCTTAATGTTGTAAAGCGCTGCATAAACTGTCGGTGCTATATAAATCCTGTATAATAATAATAATAATAATTCCCTGTGATGCCTGTTAGGATATATTGATAATGAAGGACTGTCCAAAAATGTACAAACCTTTATACGTATAGTTCTGTTTAATGCCAAAAAATCAATAACCATGCATTGGAAATCTCAATCCTCACCCACTATAGCCTTTTGGCTCACCATTGTTAATCATGCCATCCCATTGTATAAGTTGACATATGAAGACAGAGGATGCCCTAAAATTTTTTCTAAGATTTGGGATTCTTGGGTTAGCTCAGATCGTACCATACAACCTGCCTCCGGATCTATGGGATGAGGCTGTAACCCTGGCTTATGCTAAATGTATGTCTATACCTAGACTCCATAAGGGTTGAACCAAGCAGATTAGAAATGTAGTTCTCATGTCGCTTTGTGTTTATTGATTCGATACCAGAAGAGTGTTTTCATTAAGATCTGAGTGATGTTCGCTCAAATGTATACCTGTGTACTTGTTTGCTTGTGTATAAAAAATAAAAATTACACCTTTAAAAAAAAAGGATTGGGTCCAAAAGATGAAAAAGCAGTCTTGTCACCAAAACACAAACCCCTTATGTTCATATGGAACTCCTCATTTGACCCCTCCCGAGGAAAAGGACTATGACTCCCCATAGCCACTGTACCAAATGACTTATTTTCTTGCTATTCCCTATTTGCATGCGTGTTCTTTCAGACCCACTGATCTCTGAGATTGGCTGTCAATCCACTCAACCATAAGAGTGCAGTGTCAGAGCACACATCCACATATAAATATCATACATATATACAAATCTTAAAATGGCTTTAAGCATGCAGCATATAACACAAGCAATATGTACAGTTATCAAAGAATGAGAGATAAAAAATTATGTTCAGTATCCCTCCCTCTGCGCACACAGAGAAAATATTGATAAAACAATAGTCAGCAGCTGCTATACTAAAAGGAGATGCATCAAATATATGTCAAAGAAAAATTTCTAAAACATTAGCAGCGCTAGTGCAAAAATAGCAAATATTTAAAAATACCAATGGAATTGCTTAAGAGTCCACTTAAAAAAGTATCAAATGGTGATCCACTCAGTGAAAGTCCATTAAGAAAAGGCAGGTGAGTATAAACTAGACGATCGTGGAAGAAAATATTAGCAGCTATCCCAAGTCTCCATCACCACACCACTTGTACCACAGCCTTGTAGGTAATCCACTTACCAGACCCTGCTCATTAACACGCTTATCAATCAAAGGGATAATCGCTGTTCACTGGACCCTTTTCATCTGTATTTTGCTCATTGCAAGCAATAGAAAAAAAAAAATTCCACATAGCGTAATCCAGTACAACAATTATTTATTAATTTAAAATGATCTCACAAAAAAACACTCACAATGTTTGCATAATATAAGGACATGTAACATCAAAGTACAGTTACAGTGGGAACTATCCAGCCATCACCCGAATGCTTCGTGCAAACTCCTGCAAAGTTTAAGTTTAACAAGTCTTAATGCAGAGTGCAACCAAATTTGTTTACCTGACCTGACCCGTTAACAGGTCAGCGACTTGACCCGTTAATAAGTCTTAACAAACATATCATCTGTGCTATAACAGATCTCTGATCTGTATCAAATGAATCTTGCCCATTTTTGCCCAACCTGCTTATTCCCTTTTATTGCAAACTGCCCAGAGCTAAGGTGATAGAATGCATCAAAAAATCAGGAACAATTCACTCACCATAGATGACGTTGCATCCCGCCGCTGCCACCAGCCTGTAGGGGACACCTACCAGACAGCTGGATACCTCTCACCAGGGCCCTGGGAACACCCAAATGACACATATGAGATGAGGTCGGAAGGATGTTCGTTTTATTAAGGGCTTTGTTCCTTGTTTTATAAAATACAAGAGTAGGCTGGATTAAAACACATTCAGGGTTTGGTTAGAGAAAGAGGATGGCAATTCCAGGAAAAGGAGTTTATCTCTATATGATGTGCGATCTCACACTATTTTTATTTTTTTTATTGTAACAATTTTAGAGTTATCAAAGGTATAACAATAACACATATATGTACGGATGCAGCCGTTTTAGCAAACTTATACATCTATGTATCTGCACAGAAATGCAAGTGTGTAACAAGGGTAATACATAACAGCGTATTCTTTATCCTAGCATGGCATTAAACCCTAGGTCACTTAGGTTGTACATTTTGTAGTGTTTGGCTACCTGTAATGTTAGGTATAGCATCACTTTGTGGTGGTTTATATTCTGTTTAGAAACTAAATGGGATCGTTCAGCGTGTTAATGCCCAAAAGTGTCGAGGTATGGATTTCGGAGTACGAATTTTCGGTCCTGGGGATTATTCAAGGAAAGTAAGGGGTTTCAGGAAGTGGGTAGTAATATTTGGAAGAATGTAGAAGACGGGTCTCTTGGTGATATCTACTAGGGGAAATTAAGGAACAGGGGGGGTCTTTGGGTTCTACAGCCCTTCCTCGCTCACTCGCCTGCCGCATCCTTGTGTTTAGTCTTAAGTTGTTTATATTCATCTGTCGTGACGAAGTTTCGCCAACAGGACCATATTATCTCAAATTTGGAGGGAGTGTCCCTCGCTTGGTGGATGAGTTCTTCCATGTCTGCAGTTTTCTGTAACTGTGCAAACCAGTCTGCTACAGATGGTGGCTCTGGGGAGCTGGGATGCACATCTTTGCTGCATTCACCATGTGCATGGCTAGTGAGCGCACATGTGCGTTTTTGGATGTTGATGAGTGGTGTGGCAAAAACTGTGTTGGGGTAAATTCCAGATTGAAGGTGGTAATTTGGTTTGTGAGTCGGTGTACTTCCTTCCAGAAGGGTTGTATTTTGGGACAATGCCACCAGATATTAAGAAGTGAGCCTGGTTCCTCCTCACATCTCCAGCAGTGGGAAGGGAGAGATGGGAATATTTTGTGTATATAAAGGTGTGTCCTATACCATCTGAAAAATAGTTTGAACACATTCTCTTGTGCGTAAATGTTTACTGTCCCCTTGTGGATGCATGTGTAAATCTTTTCCCAATCATGTTCACAGAGATCTATGGCTAGGTCTTTTTCCCATTGGCGGCTAGCCAAGTTGGATTTTGGGTCGTGTTTGTTAAACAGTAAGGTGCATATGTAGGAGATTAGGTGAGCTTGGATATCTTGTTCAGGAAAAGTGACTCAAAGGGGGTGGTCTGTCGGGACCAGTCAGGTCGGGGGTTGGGTTTTTAAAAAAAGTGTCGAATCTGTATGTATGTCCAGAATGGGAATGTTTGGTTCTTCATCCAGGAAGCTAGCTGGGTTTGAGTGAGAAGGTGACCTCTCTCATATAAGTGTTCTGCTCGGATAGTGGTGTGTGTCCATGAGTCTATGAGGAAGGAAGTGTGGTTTCTTGGAGGGAAGTCCGGGTTGTGGCGCAATGGGGTCATTGGGCCTTGGATTGAGGAGATTTTATATTTCTGACAGGTTTCTCAAAAGGAGGTTAGAGTCAGTAGAATTAATGGGTGGCTTAAGCAGGACTAGGGGGTCTCACACCATCTTTCTTTCTGAGAAGAACATGTCAAAGTGTCCCAAAACAATTACAGACATTCTAATCCATTAGTCAAAACATATCTTAGTCAGTAAACACATTCTAAGTCAGTATTCAGATAATAGATATATGAGAAATAACAAAATTTACAGCGCAAAGACAGTAGAAATACCATTAACCCTTCAGGTCAAACATGTCAAGGCTTAAAATTGCGCATGCCCATGAAATTGCGACAAACTTTAGTACCCAAAATTATCCATTGTCAACACTTTAACAGCCTTTACAGGTCTTCATTTAGAGTAAATCATGAATGATTACCCTGGAATTATTGCTCCCCATCAAGCGTGCATGGCGATATGTGGCATATGTATTTTATTTGTCATTTTTTGTACACAGCCGCACCTTACAAATGTCTCTACATATGCATGTGCATATACTGGGGGCTCTAAACATTTTTGTGTGTTTATTTTTATCTATAATGGTAAATAGCATAGCATACTTTATATGGCAGATTTTTTTTAAGGACATATGAGGGAGTAAAGTCTTCCTGTTAAGGCTTCATGTACACGGGACGTTTTTACAACCTCTCCTGAAGGATTTAACTTGACAGATAGTAGCCCACGTTTAAAACGTCCGTTTTTCCATTTTGCCACGTTTGCGTTTAGAAGCATTTAAAAAAAAAACATTTTTTTTTTTAAATAGCCAAAAACGAAAAACGCCTATAAACGAAACGCGGCTAAATGTGGGTTACCGCATTTAGCCGCGTTTAGACGCGTTTGGCATCTGAAACATCAGAAACTTCGGCGTCTGAACCTATTTTTTTGCTTTTGAAGAAACACTTGTGTTCATGGGACCTTAATTGTACCTACAGGTAAGCCTATAATAAGGCTTACTAGTAGGCACTGTAAATATCTCCTAAACTTGAACAGTTTAGGAGATATTTACTATATATGCCACTAAGGATGTTATCGGTTCATGTGCACTGTGGGAGCGGGCGATCGTGACGTTTCTTCAGGGCCCTGACCGGCGGCACCCACTGAGATTGGCCAGAGCCCGCGAACGTGGAAGAAGCTCCGGGGAAAATGTCAGCCATCTCAGCAGTGTGCGGGTGCCACTGCAATAGATTCATTCTAAGGTAAGTATTTCGTAATTAGCTAGTATGCGATGCATACTAGCTCATTATGCCTTTGCCTTACAGGTTTCTTTTTTTTGTTTGTTTAGGGATTACAACCTCTTTAAGCCCTTTATGCAGCTGAGAATAGATGTCATGCGATCACCTATAAAAAAAAAAAAAAAAGAAAAAAAGGTATTTATATGTATTTTATTTATACTGTATTTATACACAAATAATTAATTATGCAACAATGATTGCACTGTTAAAACATTACACTCTGTTCTCATTGTGAAGATAATAGGGTCCAAGGGCCCTAAAGTAGAATGGAAAGTTGGGTTGCATGGTGTCACCCTCATTTCTCCAAAACATTTGTACATACAGACAGGATGCACAACACAATGTACCCCAACACTACAATTAAAAAAACACAGGTATAGTTTTGTTAAAGTAGATGTAAACCTTACCACAAAAATATTATATAAGTGTTGACATAAGTATAATATTATTGTAAAAGGGCATGTTGAAAATGCAGCCAGAAATAATTAGGAAGTATGCTCTGGAAAAAAACACATGGAACCAGTGTAGTGCATGTGGACAGAGACAGGTGGTGAAAAAAAACTATTGCAGCCAGCAAAAAAAAATAGGAAATATGTCCAGTAAAAAAAAACCTCATGCAGTCTTTTATGAATACAGAGCCTATGAAGAAAATATAAAGAAGCCACAACATTAGGCCCCTCTCACGCAGGCACCTCCGCTAAACAGAATCCACTTGCTCAGTGGAAGATCTCTCCGCCGGTCTCCTCTGAGCAGGCGGTGACAGGTCCTTGTCCACTCTGCTATGCAGAGACAGACACAGTCTATCGCTCTGCTCTTCTGTCGCTCTTCTCTTCTGTCACTCTTCTCTATGGGTCAATCAGATGGAAATGGACCGCATGTCTGTTTCCATCCGATGCCATCTGATCACCCGAATGAATGGGGAATGGGACCACCATCTGTCTGTTTTTGGTGAACAGGATCAGATCAGATGGCGGCGGGTGTCAGCACACACGGGTCCGCTGACATCTGCCGCTCCATAGAAGAGACTGGAGGGTCCAATCAGGTCCTCCAGAAAAAGTGACAGGTGGACCTGATTGAACAGTGCGTGTGAAAGGGGCCTGTGAATGTAAAACACCTTCCCTCCTCCCGCCCCCAAATTCCCCAAGATGCATAGTATTTTGCTACCTAAAAGAACATTCAGTAGGAAATTACATCTACTTTAAGAGACCAATGTTTATAAGCCCTATACTAATGTGTCCTTATACAGTACACTTTATCAGTGCAACTGCTTTCCCTATCATAGCTAAGAACATTGTCAATATGGCTTCTGGGAACCCATCCTTTTATAGTGGCTTATCCAAATGTTCAGGAATAAACACAAAGATGGTAGTATTTGCATCTGTTTCAGTATTTGTTGACCAGCAACAACAGTAAACTAATGAGACTTGACTTAAGACTAAAAAAAAGCTTGCAGCATGGTTCAGCAACACATTTGTCACTCCACTCCATACCATATTGACAGATTCTAAACCAGTGATATTTTCTAATCAGGGGATAAACAGAAAGGTTTCCCTTGCTAAGATTATAAATATGAAACAAATCCTTCAATCAAAGCAATCTTTCAGAGATCTAAAGTTTGAGCAGATGATTCTGAGCAGTTAAATGTACAATGAGGTTTGATTTTTCCATTGTTATCCTGTCTATAGTCTCTTTGTTCAAAGAGGTCCTTGCTATCTCAATTTTTAGAAACACAACCCATATCACCTGATTTCTGATGTTTCATTAGCTTAGCTAAAAATTAGGGTGGAAAAAAATAGCTACCTGCCACTATATTCAAAAGCCAGTGTCCAAAGAAATGACTACAAAAAACAGCAATTTTACTAGCTAACTTTTGTTTTTTGCACATCCATTATTCATTCATGCATGTCCACTTCAAGCCACTAAAATCTAAGTGTGGGGGCTACTAGTCTAGGCTTTATCTATGCATGATTAATACACTAAAATATAAGCCGGACCCTCAAGGTGCCACCTACCTAATTAATATGTCAAAAGGGGTGAAGCAATACTAACATATGGGGATTGGATACCCTCAAAAACATTAGAGTAAAAATGACAAAATGAAAAAAAGAGGGAGAAGGAGGATGGGAGCTTGCGGTATAGAGATTGAATGACAAACTTGAAATAAAAACCTGTAATAGCTCAACAAACCCTGTGGTAGCACATATTTATGGAGCTTCACTCACCATACAAACATGATTAGCAAAAAAGATTTATTGGTGTCAGCCGACTGCTGCACGCCAATATACGTCAACACAATGACAGTAGTGGGCAAATGGGCGTACCCGTATGTCCCCTTTAATTGGCAGGGCCAGCGGGCATGCGCGTGCCTGCCGCGTAAAGGGTGACCGTGCCCGGCGATAGTGTCATGGAGCCGCAGAACGGGGAAGTGCCTATGTAAGCAAGCCATTTCCCCGTTCTGCATGGGGTCATGACAGAGATCACTGCTCTCTGTCATCGGGAGCAGTGATCACTGTCATGTGAGTTGTAGCCCATCCCCCCCCACAGTTAGAATCACTCCATATGACACACTTAACCCCTTCATCACCCTCTAGTGGTTAACCCCTTGCCTGCTAGTGTCATTTACACAGTAATCAGTGAATTTTTATAGCACTGATCGCTGTATAAATGACAATGGTCCCAAAATAGTGTCAAAAGTGTCCGATGTATGCGCCATAATGTCGTAGTCATGATAAAAATTGCAGATTGCGCCATTACTAATAAAAAAAAATTAATAATAAAAATGCTATAAATCTATCCCCTATTTTGTAGACGCTATAACTTTTGAGTAAACCAATCAATATACGCGTATTGCAATTTTTTTTACCAAAAATATGTAGAAGAATACATATCGGCCTAAACTGAGGAAAAAAATATTTTTTTTATATATTCTTGGGGGATATTTATTATAGCAAAAAGTAAAAAATATTGTTTTTTTCAAAATTGACGCTCTTTTTTTGTTTTTTTAGCGCAAAAAATAAAAACCACAGCAATGATAAAATACCACCAAAAGAAAGCTCTGTTTGTGGGAAAAAAAGGACGTAAATTTTGTTTGGGTGCAACGTCGCATGACCGCGCAATTGTCAGTTAAAGTGACGCAGTGCCCAATCGGAAAAGTGCTCTGGTCAGGAAGGGGGTACAATCTTCCGGGGCTGAAGCGGTTAAGAAAAAGACCTTAAAAAATATCATAGATAAATTAGCATTGAAGCTATATAAACAAAAGGACCATCTCTGGACAGGTGGTGCAATTCCACCCAAGTTGCAGGAGTTGCAAAAATGCTGTAATACAGCTGGGATGATATCCCTAGGTCTAAACGACCTATGAAAAGTGACCCAAGTGATAAATTAAGGTTGAACTGATATTCAAAAAGGGAGGATGAATGAAGTCAAACCACAAAAGTGGAAGTTATGAGATATCAATGGTTCTCCCGATCAGCATTGGAAAAACTGTGGACAAGTAGATGATTGTATTAGGGTGGAAGGTAGCTATGAAGAAATGGGGGAGCATTGCTGGGTAATAGTGGTCAAGAGGAGGTGTGCAAGTGGAATGGTAATGAATATAAATGTCCAATATAATGAATGATGTATGGCTCACTGGAACCATAAGAACATAGTCCTCCTTGATCTTCCACTCACTGTACCAATCAGAGTCCCTATGAAGACTCACTCTCACACCCCAAATAAAACAGAAAAGTGAAGAGGTAATCGTTTCTAGACATGTGCATTCCTTTTCGTCCGAATGCATTTTTGTCCGAATTTCAGGTATTTTTGTTATCTTTTTAACAAACGATAACGAAAGTGCAGAATCCGAAAAACGAAAGATCCAACGTAAACAAATGCTTTATTTTCATTTTCGTTGCTACAACAGTTCGCTATAGATAGGAGATTCGACATGATGATGACAATAACAATCTGTGTCCATCAAATCCGTGGTCGAATGTGCCTAACCTTAACTCTATTAGTCCAAGATTATTCTACATAAGAGAAAAGATTTGACGTAGGGGAGAAAGATTCGACGTAGGGGAGAAAAGATTCAACGTAGGGGAGAAAATACAAATAAAAATAATGATGATGATGAATGTTATTGGCTGATTGTAACCAAAGAGGAGGAGCAGTAAAACAGCTAGAACTAAGTACACACGTACAGCCAACTTACTTTCACTTACGATTGCTAGCAGAGAGAAACACACACACTGAATCATTTCAGAAGACAGTCAATCTTAGCTGGTCCATTTGTCAGAGAACCTGAATTGTTTAGCAATTAAGCATAAGCACATAATCTTCTTTGAACATTCAACATACACCATAAGCCTTCAATGACAGATTCGACCTTAATTTGGATTTTCGGACGAATGCAATTTTTAACGAAAAACAAAATAAATAAAAACGAATTTCGGGAGTAACTAAATAAATTTATTTTTCGGACGAAAACGAAATTCCGAAACAAAATATTTCAGTGTGCACATGTCTAATTGTTTCCAGAAAGTAATAGTCCTTTCCTAAGAATGGTAAATGTATTGATACTTATCAGCTTGTGATCAAGTCCACAGGTCCAGGATGCCAGGGTAAGTTCCTCCCTTGTCTTTGAAAACAGCAGTCTTTGTCCTTATTTGCACACATAAACACAATATAACTTATGTAATTCCTGCTAAATTCCCACTATGACCTTGTTCAGTGGGGTGTGCTAAAGTGTACACCCATGGAGGGCCCTGTTTACCTGCAATGGGGATGCACAGGTATTCTGTGCATCCCTATGCAGGCAGCCCAATTCATGTCAATTGGGACACAGCAACTGCAAGGACAGATCTGACATTCATGTGCGTGTAGGTGTATGGCTCCAAATGCAGACAGTGTGAGTTCAGGAACATGCACCCACATGGATGTCAAGTTGGAAGCAGTGTCTGTGTCCTTGCAGCCACTGCATCCCAATTTACATGAATGGGACTGCCTGCATAGGGATGCACAGAACACCTGTGCATCCCTTTGCAGCTAAACACGGCCCTATAGTAGTAGGCCCTGCGTGAACGAGGCCTTTGGTTTTGTTTAGACTTGCGGTTGGGGAGGGCAGCAAAAATGCATAACTGAGCTGCGTTTCTGCCAGCCGCCAACCACACTCTCTAAAGCTGTAGTAGGCAGTGGACAGGGGTGTTTACATGCTGGGGCCATGATGCTTTGCGCCCGTGGCAAAGTTGACCTAGCTTGTAGTGATGTCGCCTGCCAAATGCTACACATTCAAATCAACGAATACCCCACAACTCTGTGTCTGTTCTCTGAAATGAACACTGTGCTATGTGTATAGAACATACCTGTGTA
Organism: Lithobates clamitans; assembly: GCA_037952925.1. Lineage (NCBI taxonomy): Eukaryota > Metazoa > Chordata > Amphibia > Anura > Ranidae > Lithobates > Lithobates clamitans. The sequence goes on along the minus strand of JBBGZY010000519.1, from coordinate 849,319 downwards.
CAGTACATAAGAGGGGAGACTGACAACTCCCCCACATCTAAAGTGCCCCCCGATATGTCCCCAGAGTCTTCTTTATTGTACATACAAATCATCCCTCTGCCACTGATGTCATCCCCCCAACACTATCCCTCTGCCACTGATGTCACCCCCCCACCACCATCCCTCTGTCACTGATCCCATCCCTATCCCCCATCCCCTGTACTCCTATACAATCCCATCATCTCCAGTGTCATCACATGCTGTACAGAGCCACCACATGCCATACAGTGTCATCACATGCCGTACAGTGCCATCACATGCCGTGCAGTGCCATCACATGCCGTACAGAGTCATCACATGCCGTACAGTGCCATCACATGCCGTACAGAGTTATCACATGCCGTAAAGAGTCATCACATGCCGTACAGTGCCATCACATGCCGTACAGTGCCATTACATGCCGTACAGAGTCATCACATGCCGTACAGAGTTATCACATGCCATACAGTGCCATCACATCTTGCACAGTGTCATCACATGACCCTGTAATACTCTATTTACAATGAAGGGAACATTATTGCTATAGGGGTACTAGGCAATACACCAATTATGGGGGAGCAAAGCTCTGTCCATGTTTGAGGAGCTCTGGGCTTCAGTATGAAAATACAAGTAGATGTGAATGGAAGGTTTCATTGTCTCATATTAAAATCCAGATAGTCAATAAAAGGATACATTTACAATGTGAGCTCTGATTGTATTTCATTTTACTATACCATTAATGCATGGAATGCCTGTGAGCTGTCACATCTATATGTGTATTCTGCTTTAAAAATATATTTGTTTTCACTTTGATAGATAGTGCTGTGTATGTAAATCTCCTCTACATATTACTATCAGTGACTTCTCCTACCTTAGTCACTGACTAAAGTGCTCTTATCTTTGCTGGATTTGTCTGAGATCAAAACATGCTGCGGAAGAGGTGGGAAAAGGGAGGGGGGAGGAGAGAGAAGGGAGGGGGTGTGAGGGAGAAGGGAGGAGGAGCGAGGGAGAATGAAGGGGGAGCAGCTACGCTCTGTGAAGTGAAGTCTCGAGAGTGAGCAGAGAGCTGAGAGCCCACATCGATCAAGTAAAATGACAGGAAAGTGGGTGGATCCAGACTCCGGAGCCAGACCATTGTCAGTATTACACTGTATGAAAGTCTGTAGACCCTCCCACAGGTATTTAGCTCGTTTTTAACAGAATGGGGGCACTTCTGAGAGGGCTGGGAGGATTTATGGATATCAACAGCTCACATAGAATAGATATAAGCAAAAAAAAAGGACACCCATACTTCTCTTTTAAGCAGAGAACATTTTGTCACAAATGGATCACTCCCCTTTTAAATGAAAACATACACACACTTTAGAGTAATGCTATTTACTCTGAAATTACAGAAAATGACCTCCAGATGAAATAATAGATTACGATGATATGTCCCAGTCCATTTCTTGGCTGTAGTTTTCTGGGCACATCCACCTCAGGAATTGTTCTTTTTCTAGGGTGCCAGTCACTTTGTAAAATGATCTTGAACAAACATTTCATTGTAAAACTGCAGTTTTAAAAAAGGGAGTGAAGAATAACCAGGATAACCCAAAGGCACATCGTCTCAAAATTCAGGAAGATCCCTTGTTAAATGTTTTGTTTCAACAGACTATTCTGGCCTACAGCAACTCATGGATCTTTGGTCTCTTATGGACCAAGGTTCAAGTGGTATCCTGGTAAAATATACTAAAGCAGGAGAGCTGAGAAGGTTCCTATGTTAATTTTTCAACCAGTCAGTCATAAATCCACAGTCAATGTGTTTAGCTATAGGTGCTTCCTTAATAGTAACAACTTAGGAAAATATTAGAAATAAAAAAAACACTCTAGCGGCAGTCTGTCTGCTTCCTGAATAGCACAAAAATATAAAGGCCCAATCTGTAAAATTAGTAGATTCCTATAGACTCATTAATGAAAATAAGTTGAGCCCTGCTGTCACACATTATTGAAAACCTTCATAAATTGCAGCGTGGCTGCATTTGGCTTTACATTTGGTAACATTTATTCTTCTGAAATCAATAAAGGTAGCTAGCAGTTTTAAACTGGCAGTGTGCTACAAAGCTACAGTACTATGCTACAGTAACTTGCAAAATGTGATTTGGTGTTTTGTGATTTGGATTTGATACTTACACAATTCCTAGTTTTGAGAGTTTGTCCATTTTTTTTTTTTTTTTTTTTACAATAGGTAAGTAATATAGCATTCCAAGAAAAACAAACCAGCATACAAAGCACATGGACTGTTGTCTCCATGGCTGTATTGCAAAATTATTTAAAAAAAATAATAATATGGTTTACAACTTTTTTTGTTTTGTTATACAGAAAAATCATGAAATGGATTTGCTAGCTTTATAATAAAAACAGTTTTTTTTAGGTTTTAAAGCATTAGTGTAATGTTTTGCATAGAATCATCTTCTAATATACAATTTGTTATCTAATTCCAATTAGATGTGTTGTCTTTATTGTTCAGCAACTAAAATAACCTAGCTGCAGACAAATTATGCTTAATATTTTCCCTGTAATATTTTAGATTAAACAGTTAGCTATGTCATTTCTTTATGTTATTAAAACTTTTCCATACTAAAATAGAAATCAGTTTCTAAGCTGTCCATTTTCTAATTATAGAAGTGTTATCTTTCATACAAATTGTTGCAATCCTGGCATGCAATATAATTATTTGGCAAACTGTATAAACATCTGCTTCTGTTGCTGTCTTCGCTCTTAACCACTTTAGACAAATCGCACATGACCCCAACCCTGGAGTGGATACGTTGCATGGTGGAGACAATATAGAAGTTCCCTGAATTTTTTAATAATGTTGAGAACCAATACAACCATCAGAAAGACCAGATGGCAGAGATTCTTGACCTTAAGGCCTTTTTAAGGTGCTTGGAGTAATTAATCTGTGTACAGTGTAGCATGCTGGTAAGTAACACACAGTGGCATTAAATAATAACCTTTAGACAAATGAATTTAGGAAACTGGGTTAACAATACGAGATCTTAATATAGCACGTTTTCTTGTTAATTGTTTATGTAGGAAAGCAGCTAAGTTCACAACTGAAATACACACTGTACAGTATATGAGTTGTACTGTTTTACCTGTCAAAGAATTTGTATTTCTACCTTCTTTTCAAAGCCCTATCTGACAGGGAGAGGACCTGATCTTTTTTGCTGTAGTTTCACTCTCATTTACAGGTCTCCCCCTGTGAATGGATAGTGAATCGAAGAAGAGCACACTGCCAGCTTCTGTTGCCCAATTAATCACATATATAAAGAGTGTGATTAGAGCTAATGAATAATAACATGTCAAAGTGGCATATTAAATTTGACAGAGTACAAACGTACATGTTCAAACAATTGTCTACAAGATTAAATGAAGTCTATATACCATTTGTAAATTAGGATATAATCAAAATAATTCAAAAGGGTAGTCTTACAAAACAACTTTGTTAAATTACTTTCTCATTCTTTTTATTAGTCTTGCACTCAATATATTAACTCTTGAACCAACCAGCAGACAAAAGTTTTACAAACACTAAGAATGAAAAAAAATCCAAATCTAAGAGTTTGTAACACCTGCACTTTATAGTGCTGGATTAAAAAATGTATTATATCAAAACAATGCAAATAAAGAAATACCGTACATGAAAAGAGTAAATTGAGCTTCACATAACTGCAAAGCCTGCAATCCTCCCACCACCTTAAGCCTCTGATGATGTCAGAAAGAATGATCGTAGAATGGGACCTGACACACAACAGTAATTCAAGGATGACCTTCAATAAAAAAAAGCACTGTACATTACTACAATGCCCCACCACCTGCAGCCTCCAATGACATCCAAAAGAATGGGTGGTTTAAAAGATTTGTAGTTGGCTAAAGGATATATACCAAAATGTGGTTGTAAACAGGGTTCAATCGGAACAGAGGCAAGTCACTAGGGGTGTACCACAAGGCTCTGTACTAGGTCCTGTTCTATTTAATCTATATGTAAATGATATACTGTAGCTAAAGGATTGTTGGGCAAGGTATGCCTTTTTGTTGATGATACAAAAATGTGCAATAGGGTTGATATACATGGAAGTGTCTGTAACATGGAACGTGATTTGGTATTCCTGGAAGTAATGGAAACTTGAATTAAATGTTTCTAAATGTAAAATAATGCAACTAGGGAAAAAATAATCCCTTGATACAACAATGGGGTACAATTTTGGCCAACACTACATATGAAAAAGATTTGGGGGTACTTATTTCAGATGCAAACAGTGTGGCCAAGTAGTGGGAAAAAAACAAATAGCATTTTAGATGCATCCCTAGAGGGGTCACCAGCAGGAGGAAGGATGTCCTGATGATTCCCCTATAGGTCTTTAATGATACCACATTTAGAATACTGTGTCCAGTTCTGGAGGCCTCACTTACAAAAAGATATTGCTAAGAAAAAACGGGTCCAGAAAGGGGTAAGAAAAATGGTCTGGGGGGTAAAATATATCAAGAGAGGCTTCAGAAACTTAAAGTGGTTTTTAAACCTCCTAATGCACTTTATACCATCCTGTCTGTTTAATAATCCTATGTGCCCCTGTGTCTGTATTTTGTAAAAATAAGCCATTCTTTACCAGTTTTCAGAGCGCCACTTATGTGACCCGCCGGCTCTCTCCTCTCTCCATCTGACAGATGCAGTGGGCGGGGCTGAGCCCAGCTGATGTCAGTCTTGAGGGGAGGAGGAGAGAGGTGACAGGTCACGTGCGTGAGGAATGGCGCTATGAAAATGCATAAAGAATGATGTCCGCTGGGATACCCGCAATTGTCTCATGGAGAGGAAGAACGGGGAAATGCTTGTTTACATTAGCCTAGTGACACTGTCACTGATCACAGCTCCCTATAATCGGGAGCGATGATCAGTGATGTGTCACACGTAGCCCCTCCCCCTGTTAGAATCACTCCCTAGGACACACTTAACCCCTACAGCACCACCTAGTGTTAACCCTTTCACTGCCAGACACATTTGCACAGTAATTAATGCATTTTTAATCGCACTGATCGCTGTATAAATGTGAATGGTCCAAAAATGTGTCAAAATTGTCCGATGTGTCTGCCATAATGTTGCATGATAAAAATCACTGATCGCCGCCATTACTAGTAAAAAAAATATATTAATAAAAATGCCATGAAACTATCCCCTATTTTTAGACGCTATAACTTTTGCTCAAACCAATCAATAAACGCTTTTTGCGTGTTTTTACCAAAAATATGTAGAAGAATAAGTATCAGCCTAAACTGAGGAAAAAAAAGGTTTTTTTTATATTTTTTGGGGATATTTATTATAGCAAAAAGTAAAAAATAATGCATTTTTTTCAAAATTGTCGCTATTTTTTTGTTTATAGCACAAAAAATAAAGAGGTGATAAAATACCACCAAAAGAAAGCTCTATTTGTGGGAAAAAAAGGACATCAGTTTTGTTTGGGAGCCACGTTGCACGACCGTGCATTTGTCAGTTAAAGCGACGCAGTGCCGAATCGCAAAAAGTGCTCTGATCTTTGGCTAGCCAAATGGTCCCGGGCTGAAGTGGTTTAAAAAACACACACAGGGGCACATAGGATTATTAAACAGGCAGGATGGTATAACGTTTAGATGAAATTTCAGGAGCAAGAGGGGAGGGGAGGGGGCGGGCACTGACACAGGAGCAGACAGGCGGGGAGGGAGAGGGGAGAGAGGGCAGAGGAGGACAAGAGAGCTGCAGATGACGGAGGCACATAAATTGACCATGGTGTCAGGGATCAGCAGCCATGATACACTGTGATCAGTTTACAGAGGGGAGGACATAGCCAGGCTTTTTAGGTATTACAGGGGGCCAGATTACACCAGCACAAGTACTGTGCTATATAACATGCTTTAAGGGAACAGGATAAATATTTTTTTTTGGTTAACAAACACTTTAATATGTACAGTCTAGAAAAAAGAAGAGAAAGAGGAGACATGTTTGAACCCTTTAAATACATCAAAGGGGTGCATAAGGTTCAGGAGGGCAATCTGAAACCAAGATCAAGAACATGACCTCAAACTAACTGGAGGAAAGTTAAAAACAAATATTTCAATATTATTTTATGATGCTTGGAATTGAGTTCCAGCAGAAGTAGTGAGTCAGTCAACAGTAAATGGCTTCAAACATGGGACAACCATTTATGCTTAGACAAAAAAGTTAGCAAAAAAAAAAAAAAGGCTGATCAGTGAGCAGGACAAAAAGGAATCAAATAAAATATGGGGAGTGAAGTTCCTTTTTAAGAAAAAATGTAAATAAAAATGCTTCATTTCTTTTTTACTTCAGTAAAGATCCTCAGTCGAGGAAATAATACCTCCCCTCTCAATGTAGATGTTAGCAACACATCAGAAAATACATGAATGTTTTTAAAAAATGTTTGTGCTCATATAATAATGCTTGCTACAATACTGCACCTAGATATCCTGGAAACTATGTTTAAAAACCTGTGCAAAAAAAGTGTATACTTACCATATTTTTAGTCTGCTCTGGTCCTATCATGTGATCGACTACAGTCTGTCCCTATAAAATAGTGTACTTCAGATTCTGAAAACCCTGCTGCCCATTTCAGTAGCTTTACTGAAATGGCTTTACCGATGATGATATGGAAAAGGGCTTCATTCCCACATCCCTGGTCTGGAGGCTAAGGGGGTCTGTGGGGGGTCCCCTTAAGATAAGAATGGCCCAAGACTTTATCATGGTGTGTGTATTTATTTTCATTATTTTTTGTGAATGAGTAACAAGGGGTTCTATGTACCCCTTAATCGTTTACATAAAGGGAGAGGGGGAGGAGCAACAACATGGCGCTTAGTAGCAGCATGAAGCTGTTGGCTCCTTTGTGTCTCCATGAACGAATATGCAAGAGAGCTAAAACTCTCTTGTGTGAAGCCGGCCTATGTCCCTATTGTGTTAAACATATGCTTGGCTGAGTATATCCACCTGATCCTGATTCCTGGCAGCTGGTTACCTTCCTCCTGTGGAAAAAGAATAAAAAACTGCGCTAAGATAGAAAAAATAAAAAATAAAAATTGGGAGAGATTACTTCCAAGAATGCAATCCCTCGGGAGCTGCAATTTTCATGTATGACATTAATACAAAAAAGTTGTTTTAAAAAGTTTTTAAAAGAGCCTGAAGTCTGCTGTGCCAGCCGGGACACAAGCAGACAACCCGTCCTTCTGGGTAAGCGAATGGAGCACGAGGTGACATCAGCGTGTCGCTCCATTCGCTTACCCAGAAGGTGGTTTATATTGATTGAGTTATATATGCACTATATCGTTTTTGGCAAGTTTTTTGATTTCTATTATCTTTTTTTCATGGTTTATATATGATTCTTCACAATCATTGGGTGTATTTATGACACTAGTTTGATTCTTGGTCAGAATTTTATGGATAGCGCAATTCTAATTTTTCTAATCTTACCTTCCCCCTGTCCCTGTTCAGGCTGATCATGGAGAGCCATCTGTCGGGTTGGCGTTTGGAGGAAGGGGGTGGGAGCCATCGGGGAGCTTGAGGCTGCCACCCGTTGGAACGGACAGAGCAGGAGCCGGACGAGGCTTGAAGGAGATCAACGTGTATGGGGAAACGAAGAGAGGCAGTCCTGCCCTCCAGAAATCCCCAAAAATCACCGAAGATCACCGAGGCTTACTGAAGGAGCACGAAGGATTTCAGACAAGGCAGAGAAATTAACATAACTCTGCAGCTCAGCCAGTTGATCTTGCAGGGGCAGGATTGAAGATCGGGTAGGAATTGCAGGTTATATCTTGTTTAAAGGAGGTGGAGGAAAAGTCAGAGAAAATTTTGTGGAGCAGCAGGGGGAGGTGGAGGTTGAGAAGATATCTCTGCTGCTTAGTCAAGCCTCTATTCAGGGAACTCTTAAAGTAAAACTTCAAGAAAAGACTGCTTTAAGCCCGTAGTACAATACCGACGTTTTTTTCCCTGTTTTTTTTTTTTTTACTCCTGTTGGGTAAAACTTCTTACAATATGGCCAGCTAATCCTGCGGAGGTAGGACTGAAGGACTGAAGGCCGGGTAGGAATTGCGGGCTGGGACTTGCTTAGGAGAGGTAAAGGAGAGGGAGAGGTGAAGGAAAAAATTTTTTGGAGGAAATCTGGGGGAGGGGGGGGGGGGGCAGATGGGAGCAATCAGCGCTCAGATCATCTCTGCCGCTGAGTAGAGCCTTTATTGAGGGTTCTTGGCAGAACACAGTGTGAAATAAAACTTTAAAGAAAGTGACTGCTCTAGCCCGTAAGACAGCTTTTTGGACTGTTTGTTTGTTCATTCATTCTTCCATTCTCAGAAGCTTAAATCATTTATTATCTTGACTGCATATATCTATCTGCATATTTGCATAGCTACCTGCTATCCACCTGCACAATCACCTACCAGTCTGCAAATTGCATGCACTGTTATTTGCATATCCACTTGTATAACAACTACAAAATATCTGCATACCCACCTGCATACCCGCCTGCATACCTACCTGTATACTTGTCTGCATTTCGACTTGCATATCTACGTGCATACTCACTTGCATATCTACCTGCATACTCACTTGCATACCTACCTGCAAACCTACCTGAATACCTACCTGCAAACCTACTTAAATACCTACCTGCAAACCTACTTACCCGCATATCGAACTGCACATATATCCGCATAATTGCCAGCAGTGTTACTTGTATATCTATCTGTGTATCAACTGCATAAACACCAACCTGCTTACTCACCTACCTGTTTACCTATCGGTACAACAATCTGCATAAATATCTGTATATCGGTACAACAATCTATTTAATATCTGTATAAAGTGTCTGCATACCTGCTGTATGAACTATTGGGATATTTATTTGCAGAACCTTGGCATAATTACCTGCATATTCATTTGCATAAGTAGTTGCAAAACTCGGCTTAACTTGCATACTATTAGTACTACCTGCACAATAAATATTTGCAAAACTATCTGCAACTATCTGTTTGCAAAACTATCAGCATTATTACCTAAATATTTATATAAATATTTGCAGGCACTTGCACAACTACCTGCACAACTACCTGCATGATTTGATAATTGCATTATTTGCAAGATAGTGACTGTGCGACGTGGACAATTATTAGGCGTGAAGGAATAATGTGGAGAAAAGGAGCAAAAACAAACCAAGCAGAAAGCAGGAATTGCAACTCTATAAAATCATATATGGTGCAGGACAAAGTGGACCAAGGAATGGAAAAAGTATTAGAAAGTGTAGAGGAGATAACCTCTCCCCCAGTAGTACAAACAAAAAAGAGAACCCACATGGAAGAAGAAGTAGCTTCTCCAAAAAAATCAAAAACAGCAGAAAATGGTAAAAGAAAAAGAAACCGAAAGCTTACAAGCACTCCTTACAAAACAAGATATGGCAGAGATGCTGTCCCACCTAGAATGCATTATTAAAGGAGAATTGAAAGCTACTAGAATGGACATACAGAATGTACTACAACGGGTAGAAGAATCTGAAGAACATTTAGATGAACATAAAAAGGCCATTATGGAACTGCGAGAGAGGGCTGAACTGCATTGATTAGAAATGAGGAACATTTGATATAGGCTTGAAGATCAGGAAAATCGAAACAGACAAAATAATTTACGTATCCGTGGACTACCAGAGTCCGTGAAAGATAGCGACTTAGAAAATACGGTCCGAGAGGTGTTCAATAAAATATTGAAAAAAGAAGTCTCATCTCCTATACGTTTTAAAAGAGTTAATAGAATACAAAGAATAACTAAGTCATCAGACATTGTGAGGGACGTAATAAAAAGAACAAGTTTCACAGGGCACGAGAAATGCTGCATCGATCAAATTCAATGGAGCTAAGCTACTTATTTTCACATTTCTATCACCAGAGACCTTAGCCCATAGGAGGGCTTTGAAACCCTTGACAAGCCAGCTACAAGCAAAAAACATTTCCTATAGATGGGGCTTTTCAGCATGCTTGACAGCAAAAAATCAGGGTATCTCAGCTACCCTGCGATTTCCAGAGGACTTAAAGGTATTCTGCAGCAAATTAGATCTGCCATGTATTAACCTGGAGAATTGGAGGAGCGGAGGGAGCAGCCGGATGTGGGCGAGGTCGTGCTGCCACTGCTGAGCCCGGGAAGCTCGGCGTCCCTCTAGCCGTGATGCACGCTAGGACTCGCTCACGGACCGCACGCTAACCCTCTGCCGCCCCCCCCCCCGAGTGTCGCGCTCTGTCTCCACCATCCCTTCATTCTGCTTCTCTGCCACGGGGATCGGCTGCGGAGGGCGGAGGCGGTGGGAACGGCGTGCCCGAGCCCGAAGCGGTAACTACGGTCCAGAGCTCGGTCGGGAACACGGAAATACGACCCTCATTAGCGAGGTAGAAATGCCAGTGGAGACCCAACAGGAAAAACATCTCCCCACCAAGGGAGAAATCGCAGAAATGTTCGCTAAATTGGAGGCTTCAATCAAAGAGGAGATCAGTACTGTGCACGAGAATATGAGCCACATTTAAAAAAGAGTGGAGGAAGTTGAAACTAAAGTGGATAAGCAAGGGGCAGAAATCATAAATTTGAAATACCAGATGGAGGTACTGCAGATCGAACAGAGAAATATAAGGTACAAAATGGAAGACCAAGAGAACCGTAGCAGAAGAAAAAACCTCCGGATTAGAGGCCTCCCGAAAACGCAAGGCGAAAAAGAGAATTTACAGGACAAAATGGAGGTAATTTTCAAAGACCTGAGGAACCCTAGCGATGCCTGCGGTAAATTAAAACTAGACAGAGTGCATAGGATTAGAAAGCCAGCGGAAATTAGGGGGGACACCCTGCGCGATGTCATTGTGCGATTTCACAATTATCTGGACAATGAGCAGATCAATTCCAATTTAAGGAAAAACCTGCAAGCGAAGTATGGAGAGACAAGCCTACACATCTTCCAGGACCAGGCAGCAGAGACCCTCAATAGGAGAAGAATTTTGAAACCATTACTTGCGATACTAAAAACGCACGAGGTACAATACTCCTGGGGCTTCCCTGCCTGTTTAATTGGACGTAAGGAGGGCCGTACAGCCGTGCTGAGATTCCTGGAGGAAACACAAAAATTCTGCCAACGCTTAGGAATCCCATTAACAGAGATTCCGGGTTGGTGGGAGAAAACTGCCAACCAGGAGCCTACAGGGGAACTAACCACTTGGAAACCAATAATAACAGCAAAAGAGCAAATTGGTTAAAATAGGTCGCGGACTCAATAAGGACTGAATATAGGCATTTCTGTTTCCTGTCTTCTTATTTTTCCTGGCCGATGGGGGGGCAGGGGGCGGGGGGTGGCGGGCGGTGTGCGGGAGGGATGACTGGGACAGGTAAATCTCCATATCCAGTGTGAAGCTTTCAGTCTCGATCTGACCCCACCCCAAGCTCAACCTCTGGGGGACAACCGGGTGGCCTGGCGGAGTTGGAGGGCCACGGTTTCGTATTGGGCCCACGGGAGGCCCGTCTTTCCCCCAAACATATGGGGAAAGGGAAGGAGGGAGGGGGGGCAAGAGGGGACGGGTTATGGGGGGTGAGGTGGGGGGAGAGGCTGGGGGAGGGAGGGATGGGGGTAGCAGGGGGGGAAGGGAAGGGCTTATCAACAAAATGGAGCCATGAGTTCGTACCACATAGAGAAGAACATAAAACGAGAGTGAGTGAGGATGCCTAGTTTAAAAATTATCTCTTATAACATCAGGGGCTTGAATTCCCACGTAAAACATGCTAATATCTTATGTGAACTGAAGTTTTTGAAAGCCGAGGTGGCAATGCTTCAAGAGACACATCTAAGCGCTAGCAAGAATAAAAAAATCTACTCTAGAGATTTCCCAGTATGGTACTATGGCGATTCACCAATCAAAGGGGCAAGAGGAGTGGCCATAGGGTTTGCCAAGGAGACCAGGTTTGAACTGGAGGAGGGACTGGCCGACCCGGAGGGTCGGTTTCTCTTCTTAAAAGGCAAAATCAACGGCTCAAAGTGCTCCCTGGCAAACATCTATGGGCCAAACAAAAACACTTATAGAAAAGTAATAGGTATACTGGCAAAATTTGAAGAATTCAAGATGGGGAAGGCTATTATAGCAGGGGACTTCAATATGTGTTTAGACCCTGAGAAGGATTGTTTGTCACATGCCCGGGGGATGGGGGGAGTATGGGTAGGAAAATTCAAAAAGAAGCTGCAGCAGCTTCAGCTGGTAGACGTATGGAGGATCCAGCATGGTGACACAAGGGACTATACTTTTTACTCCCCCGTACATGTGACATACTCGAGACTTGACTTCTTCCTGGTTGAACATAGGTTGCTGGAAGCAGTTACAGGGGCAGTTATCGGTAATATAACGTTTTCTGATCACGCACCGGTGAGTTTACAAATAAAAATAGGGGAACCTCATATACAGGGTACAGTGTGGAGATTGAACGAAGATCTGCTACAAGATAAAGATACCTTAAAGAGAATCAAGGAAGAACTGGATTGGTACTTTAAAATAAATGTGCCCGGGGAGGTAAACGAGGCTACAGTCAGGGAGGCCCACAAAGCCTACATCAGGGGTATACTTATGATGGTAGGTACGGAAAAAAAAAAGAGATGGGAAAAAGAGAGTCTAGCCCTGATAAAAGAAATCCAAGAACTAGAGCAGCAACATAAAACATTGGGAGGGAGGGAGGCTTGGATAAACCTACAAAAATTAAGAGAAGAGCTGAGGGCTAGTACAGAACAGGAAATGCGTAAAACCTACAACCTGGTCAAGAAAGATAGATACATCTACAGTAACAAACTGGGCAAGCTCCTTGCCAGGGCTTTGAAAAAAAAGAAAACAAGTAACTTTATAGAAAAAATCAAGACCAAATCAGGTGAAATTAAATACAAAACGTGTGACATTACGAAAGCACTCCAAGATTTTTATGGAGAGTTGTACGCAATAAACTCAAATAACACACACGAGTCAAATAGACGTAAGCGAGAGGACAGTAAAACTTTTTTAAAAGAGGCGAATTTAACAAAAATTACGGAAGACGATAAAGCTGTACTAGATGCCCCTATAACTGAACAGGAACTTAAGAAAGCCCTACAGGATACTCCAAATGGGAAAAGTCCAGGCCCAGACGGGCTGACTGTCCTTTATTATAAAAAACTACAGGAATCATTGATTCCCATAATGTGTTCATACATGAATGGGATATGGGGGAGATGAGGAAGGAAGCATTAGAAGCAAGCATCGCCATCATTAGGAAAGAAGGGAGGGACAGTATGTTATGTTCCAGTTACAGGCCCATTTCTCTTTTGAACGTCAACACAAAGCTATTTGCAAAGATTTTAGCCGACAGACTGAAAAAGATAATAAATGAGATTGTCCACTCTGACCAAGTCGGCTTCGTGCCAGGTAGGGAAGGGAGAGATAATGGCATTAAAACGTTAATGGTGTCCCAGATAATGAAGGATAGGGGAGCCCCAGAACTACTCCTGTCGATGGATGCCGAAAAAGCTTTCGACAGGGTAGACTGAGGCTTCATGTGGGACACTCTTGAGGAGATTGGCATAGGCAATAAAATGCTTAGTAGGATAAAAGCCTTATACACTTTCCCCACAGCAAGAGTTAAGACGAACGGCACTCTTTCCGAACTTTTTATAATGCACAACGGCACTAGACACTTTCCCCGCTGCTTTTCGTGCTGACTTTGGAACATTTACTGGCTAAGATAAGACTCAGCCCAGACATCAGCGGGGTCAAAATTGGGGAAGAAGGGTACAAAATAGCCGCCTTTGCGGACGACGTCTTTTTGTACGTCACCCGCCCGAGGATCACCCTTCCGAACCTGCTAGAGACCATTAAGACTTATGGCAGATTATCTAATTTCCGGGTTAATTCAACTAAGTCGGAAATATTGGAAATAGTGGAAGATAAAGAAGGGGATAAGGCTTACCAAAAGAACCTCCCATTTACTCCTAACTACTTAGGAGTAAAAATTTCTCCAGCAAAAGAGACACTGTTCCAAGCCAATTACATGTCACTCCTTAATGAGATCAGGACTGACTTGAATAGATTCCCACGCAACCAACTCTCATGGGGCGGCAGAATAAACCTACTCAAAATGTCAGTTCTCCCAAAAATCACATATAAAATTCAAATGCTCCCAATTTCAATACCGCAGAGCTTTTTGAATAAATTGCACACTTTGTTCTTAATGTTTATATGGAGGGGGAAAAAAAACACGAATCAAGTTTGCACAATTAGTTAACGATAAGAGGAAAGGGGGGTGGGGGGCACCTGATCAAAAAATATTATGTAACCATAGTTATATCACGTATTTTAGATTGGGCGAAAAAAAATAAAGAAAAACAATGGGTGGAAATAGAGAGTATAACGAGTGGAGTGGACTTGGGTAAAAATGTGTGGATACCACCACAGTTTAGAAAACTGAGCACGAAAACACTGGACATCACTAAACACGCTTTAATTTTGTGGGATAAAATACATGACAGGGAGAAATGGGGATACAATTATTAAGTTAATCCCGATTAAGGACACAGATTACTTTCTGCCTGGGAGGGAAGATCTGTTTGGGAGATGAATATTGAAGGAAGAGGCCCAACTAAAAGACATCATGAGTCAGGGCAAGTTGTGTACTTACCAGGAGCTAAAAACTAAAGATAAATGGTTCACTATGGACATTTGGAAGTACAGGCAGCTGAAACATTTTGTTGACTCACTCCCGCAGCCAATAAGGTCGACGGAAGATCTTCGCCCCATCGAAAAAGCGCTTCTGGAGAAAAAAGGGAGGGGAGGAGTGTCTAGGATCTATAGAATTTTGATTAAAATGGGAGAAGTGGAGTGTCCGATATTTCTTAGGAAATGGGAGGAGGAACTGGGAAACAAGATCAGTGAAGGGGAGGTGGGGCTGGTCCTGGGGAGAGTGAACGCTACTTCAGTGAACTATAGGGTATCTGAGATGAATTTTAGAATCTTGGCGAGAATGTATATCACCCCGGACAGAGCACATAAAATACAGAAAGAAACATCGCAATTATGTTGGAGGGGTTCTAAGGACATAGGGACAATGGAGCATGTATGGTGGCAGTGCCCAGAAATGAAAAAATTCTGGGGGGAGATAAGGAGTACTATATCTGTGATCACCAGTATGTGGGTCCCGGATGACCCCTGGGTTTGTTTACATCATGGGAGTAACATGCCCACAAAGAGGTATTTGAAATCACTGCTACCGCACCTCCTCAATGCTGCTAAAAGTCTTTTTCCTAGACACTGGTTAGATAGAAGGAGACCTACAATGCAGGAGTGGTTCAATAAAATAGAGGAAATTCACTGCCTGGAATATCTGAAATACAGTGAAGGGTTAGAGATAGAAGAGTATGAAGAGACGTGGAGAGACTGGGTAAAATATAAGTCCTCCCTTCAGGTGGCCGAGGTGTGGGAAACTGAGCTGGATAATTCACCCAGTAGAAATTAAAACATAAACTCGAGCTAAGACAAAACATACACTAAAGCGGCCAGGGCAGCAGAGTGTAGCAAGAGAGGTGGGACAGGGATGGAGGCACATGGTTCTACCCAGCCATAATAGCCTCATTTAAAGTCCCAATTTTCCAATCCCCCCTTTCCATTTATAAACTCGAGCTAGACGATACACACTCAAACAGATTAAAAGAGAAGGAGGAGGATAGTGATAGGTACAAGTCATGATTCTCGTGGGATGAGCTGGGGGGTAGGGTTGGGTGGGGAATAGGGTCTAGAGAGGGGGGTAGGCCTTAGGGGCATAAAACCTTTTTATGGGGATATTTGCAAAGCATGTTGTAATTACTATTATTTAATAAATGGATGATGAAGAAAAAAAAAAGTAAGCCACAATGATGTGAAATTTTTAAGGGATGAGATTGACTTGAAAGTTGAAACAATATCTCCCAAATAAACACTTTGCTGAAGTGGCAAAAAAAAAAACCTGGAGAATTGGGGAAAAAAAAACAGAATGGGGGAAGTTAAAAGATCGGCTGTGATATAAAGTATAGGGATGCCCTGCTAGGCTGTGCGCCTACAACTTAGGTGGGAGCCTGGTGTCATAACATTGGTATTCAATGTATGGGAGGGTGGAATGAGGGAGGGGGGTCTATTGTGTGGTTGTCTGTTGGTAAAAAAATAGATGGTGTTTTGTTAATTATTGTGTTGTTAGCAGAATGTATTACTTCTGGAATGTGGGAAGTAATATGTTTCTTTTCCATGGCTCAACATTCTTTGCTGCTTATGTTTTTTCCTTTTGAAAAATGGCACCATGGTATCAAATATCGCAGGAACTGAAAAGCTGGTTATCTAATATAGTTTTTTTTACAAGAGTCTCATTTAAAGTCGTCATCTAGAGTTGGCTTGAATTTTAAAAATTTCCCAGTCTGGTTCCATGGCTACTCCCCTAATAAGAGATCTAAAGGAATAGTGATAGGAATACACAATTTGTTTATTTATTTTTTTAAATTGTTTATTTTTCAACAGTATTAACAATTATAAAACATCGTATCATAAGGTATAAAGATCAAGCCAAATTAGCATCAAAGAAGAAGTTATATAAATCAAAGCAATAGACAAAATAAAGTAATACATCTTGGTGGGGATAGCAGTATAGTCAAGTGTCAGCGGCTTCCATCATTGGATCATTTCAACAAAAAGTGTCCATACCGTATCTGAATTTAGGTAAAAAATAAAGTGAAATGTGTCAACTACACAATCGGGTATAAAGGATGGTCAAAGGGTATTGCTAGTGGACTTTAAAAAGGTGTGACAACAACAGGTTCAGAAGAAAATATTGAAACATCCCAAGCCTACACATCTTGATACTTTAGAAGATGACTCCCAAATTTTCCCCCAGTCTAATGCCCCGCACACACGGTCGGATTTTCCGATGGAAAATGTCCGATCGGAGCGTGTTGTCGGAAATTCCGACCGTGTGTGGGCGCCATCGGACATTTTCCATCGGATTTTCCGACACACAAAGTTGGACAGCAGGAGATAAAATTTTCCGACAACAAAATCCGATCGCGTCAATTCCGACCGTTTGTGGCCTGTTCCGACGCACAAAGTGCCACGCATGCTCAGAAGAAATTCCGACACGGGACAGCTCGTTCTGGTGAACTTAGCGTTCGCAATGGATACAGCACTTTCGTCATGCTGCAATGTTAAAAATGGTTTAATACAGCGCACTCTCTTCTTCTTTATAATGTGACAAGAATTAAGTCGTTTTGCTGCTCATATTCACACACACTTCTCACAAAGTTTCATTTGTGTTTTTTTAGTGGGATTCCCTCAATATATTGTTATTAGTTGTCACATCTGACAGTTTTATATTTTTTTTGGATTTTTTTTTGGTTTTTAAGCCTTTTTTTTTCTTTAATGTTTGGATTTTTTCCAAGGCTGATTTTTGTTTAATGTTATTTTTATTTTTACTCCAGAATATTTTTGTGTGTGTTTTGTGTGGCAAGTTACCCCAACACCATTGATATCTTTTATTATTTAATCTCCATGAGATTGTTTGTTGTTGGTGTCCCCTGTTCATTTCACATTGTATATTTGAAATGTACCTGAATCCTCACAAACAAACCATCATTTTTGAAGTAAAACACATAGGAGAGTATAATTCAAAACAAAAATCCTTTATTAAGGTATCAGAACCAAACAAAGAGGAAGGCAACACTGGATCAACAGCAGAAATTAGTGAAGCCTGGGACCCCCATGGCAGACATCAATTCTTAAACCTCAAAATTGGTGGCCTGAGGAGTCCATATATAAGGGAGGGCAGTCTGGTGCGGGATTCCCAGAGACTCGGATAGCAGCAGATGACATCAGTGTCCCCAGGCTGTGGTACCACAAGAGGCTGCATCTTTTGGCCGACCAGACTGGATCCAGGGCAATCACTCTCTGGTCTTCCTTTCACACTTCCTTCCCGGCTGTGGCTGTGCAGTAGGAGATGTGGCAGGAGGAGGAGTAGGACCTGGAGGAGGAGGAGGAGTAGGACCTGGAGGAGGAGGAGGACTGGGAGGACCTGGAGGAGGACTGGGAGGACCTGGAGGAGAGAGAGGAGGAGGAGGAGGACCATCCCAAAGCTGTGTGTGAGGTGTAAGTTGTCCCCTCACACCTTTCTCCAGAGCCTCTGATATGAGGGTCTGACACATGGCTTGTTGGCCCTCTTCCATCCTCTGCATTTTATAGGCAATGAATGCCGCAAGGTTCTCCTGCCTGGTGTGTGGTGCTCCCAGGACCTCTGTAGCCCTCCAAAAAAATCTGATAGCCGCCTCCTCTAGGCTACTCCTCCTGCTGCCACATTCTGTTTTCAGGGTGGGTGGAGGGACCTGCAGATCAGCCACCTCCTGGCTGAGACTTCCCTGTGTATGAAAAAAGGACATGGTTTTAGTTTTTGCATCATCAATCACAATCATAAATTAGTACTCCCAACTAACATCTAGTTAACATCATTGATTGGACAAGCAGAAATATTTAGGGGAATGCTATACCTGGCTCAATCTGGGCTCCTCCACATATGGCCTGGAAGGCCCAGGTTGGGCATCAGAAGCCTCAGCCGGGGGGGAAGGAAGCGTGGAAGGAAGACTGGAGAGGGATGGCCTGGGTTCAGTCTGGCCTGCCAGAAAGTGCAGCCTGTCATAGTACAACATCCTGGGGACATAGATGTCATCTGCTGCTCCGGATCTCTGTGAATCAAGGACTTTCTTGCGCTCCCTCAGATATGTACTCCTCAGGCAACCAATTAAGATCTTTAAATAAGTGATGTCTGCCGTGGGGATCACCTGCTTCACAATTTCACATAATTGCTCCAGTGCTGCCTTCCTCTTTGCTTGGTTTTTGAAATGGGGGTGGGTAATCTCCCACAGACAGGGCAGCTCCCTTAGCATATCAATGAATAGTGACATGAAGTCAGTATCTCTCATTAAGATATCCATGTTCACTGCAAGACACAACACAAGACAAAGCCTAATGTCAGACCAAACTCTCCTAATCTTGTTACAATATAGGCCTCAATCTAGAAGCAGTATAGGCCCAAGTTTGTCTCTTACCTTCGTTCTTACGATCGGCACCTCCAATGCTCCTTCTTCCGCTCACAGATCGTATGTAATATGCACACGTGTTATGCTTTATACACACTGCGCATGCATGTAACTCCGCCTGCCCCTGACGTTCTTTCTAGTCTATTCCCCGCCCCTTTTCGTTCGGCGCAGTGGGTGAAGAGCATGATGGCGGAGTTACAGCAGGTGCATGCTAATTCTAGCAACGAGGAGGAGGAGGAGGAAAGCCCGGATCCAGGCACGTCCTGAGCCAGAAGGAGACGTTTTAAGGCCACAAATATGTCGTTTGGGGAGATGTTGGAGATGGTCGACATCATGAGGAAGTCCGACTATGATGGAAAATATGGGCCTTACCCCAACCCGAACATCCGAAAGGCCAAGATCATGGCGAAAGTGGTCAGGAGTCTCGAGCGGAATTTCGGGGTACGAAGATGAAAAGATCAGCTCAGGAAGCGGTGGTCGGACCTGAAGTTGAGAGAGCCGGAACAGTACCGAAAGATCCGGAGAGTGCTGCAAAAAAGTAAGTAGTTGTGCTGTGTTTCTATTCTTTCTGGCTTTATTCCGTTCGTTCTGCTCCATATGATTTTAGTAATTGTAACGTTTAAAAAGGTCAACTTTAATGTTCATGGGCCCATTATTCGTTCGTATCAAACATTTTTCGTTCGGCCTCTAGAACACCATTGTTTAGGCCATATGCATTTTCCCACATTTTTGGGGGGCCTACTTGGATGCCAAATATTTGTTTAGGTAGATGGGTTTGTTACTAGAATGAAATGCAAACTAGATTGTGTGTAAGGAGAGGACACTGAGCAGCTGTTTTCACATCTGGACACTGGAGCACTAGTGTGGGACCCCAGAACACCATTTTTATTAGGGGGGCACACAGGTGCTCCAGTGTATACTATAGGGGGGGTTACATGTGTGAAGCTTGTACCAAACAGGTAAAGTATTGCAGCTTGACAAAGGGCAATAAAAAAAGACATCTTTGAACTCGGCTAAAATAGACAATTGTACCCCACTTCCAAGCAATGTTTCCTATTTCTAGTTCTGCCATCAAATATCTGTGTGCTAATTATACCATTTTTGTTTTACATAGGGGAGAAAAGACTCGGACACTCCTCATCCCAGGAGAACACAGACCCCCCCCCTCTGGAAGAAGGGGAACTACCCCAAACACAAGATGCTGAGCAGGAGGAAGAAGAAGATGTGGTGGAGATTTGCACCACAACAGGTGAGTGTCTGCGACCACAGACTCAGGTAAAAGAGATGGCTGGTGGCAGATTTTTGAGACCTGTTTTTTTTGTTCTTTATCTCTTTTTAGGTGATCGTGATGTGAGGGAGAGAGAACGCTTTACATCAGAAAGTGCCGAGATACTGATAGGGGAGATCATGGGATGTAATCTCCAATTGCAAAACATCCAGCAACAAATACGTGATGCTATTAAAAAAAATAATAACATCATTGATGTTTTGGGGCGAATTTAAACCCCACAAAATGACCTGTTTTATGTCATTTAAATTTTTACAATGTTTTGAAAAGCCAAATTTGGAGGATGCACACAGTGTGCCAACATGTGCTATCTGCCATCACGGGAGATCAATGGACGCGTTTTGGGGGTGCAACCCCTTCCTCAATTATAAAGTAGCATTGAGGAAGGGCTTGCTCCCCCAAAACACGTCCCTTGATCCCCCATGATGGCAGATAGCACATGTTGACATTCGTAAATTGGTGTGCATCTTCCAAATTTGGCTTTTCCAGGGGTGAGTTCCCCCCATCTGAACGCTATATCAAACCCAGTTCCTAAATACTGATGTCTGATATAGCCTTCAGGTTTTACCTAATGTGAACTTTGTAAGTTCAAGTTGTTTGGCTTTCTTGTTGGTTTTACACAGGCCTGTTTTATCTGAAATGGATATTTTGATTTTTCATAATGCTACTGCAAACATTTTATACAACAAACATGTTGGTTTGTTTTAAAAACCTTTGGTAAATGCACATGTGATTGTGCAGGTATAAAAAAGTGCCTTACTCAAGAATGTGTGGATTATTGTCTCAACACTACAACACTTTTGGGGTGATGTAATTGTTGTTTTATGCACAAATGGGGGTTATTTCCTAAGGGCAAATACACTTTGCACTACAAGTGCAGGTTCAGTGCAGTTGCAAGTGCACTTGTAGTGAAATGTGTTTTTGCATTTAGGAAGTATCAGCCAACAGTGCTTTGTATAAGGTTACACAATCACGACATTTTCTGCACTCAACACATTTCTGTTAGGGTCAGTTAAAACAAACACAAGCAGTAAATGTCCACCAAGAATTTCTTTTGGTTGTTTTTTATTTGAAAAAGGTGTCACATATTGTCTGGCATATTGATAGCCCCCCTACCCGCAAAGAACTCCAGGTATCGTAACCGGACATCACGGGCATTCAGGGAGGGCAAGCCAGGACGGCCGCTTTCAAGTGCCGTCATTGTGGAAGTATTTGGGATTCCGGCCTCAGGCCCAACTGAGTCAGCATAGTTGGCTGAATGTTTTCTTAAAAAATTATGGAGAACACAGCACGCCAGTATAATATGGTTCAGTTTATACTCCGCCATATGGATGGGTGTCAGAAATAGTCGGAACCGGCTGGCCAGGATTCCAAATGTGTTCTCCACCACTCTTCGGGCTCTGGCCAGCCTGTAATTAAAAACCCTCTGTTCCGGGGTGAGGGTCCTCATCGGGAATGGCCGCATCAGGTGGTCCCCCAGCGCAAATGCTTCATCAGCAACGAACACAAGTGGGAGACCTTCAACATTGTCCTCTGGAGGTGGCAAGTCCAAACTGCCATTCTGGAGACGCCTGTAGAACTCCGTCTGGGCGATGACTCCACCATCGGACATCCGGCCATTCTTCCCCACGTCCACATACAAGAACTCGTAATTAGCGACACCACCGCCAACATCACTATACTATTAAACCCCTTGTAGTTATAATAGTACGACCCCGAGTTGGGTGGTGGGACGATGTGGACGTGTTTCCCATCAATTGCTCCTCCGCAGTTAGGAAAGTCCCACCGCTGGGCAAAGTGGGAGGCCACAGTCTGCCATTCCTGTGGCGTGGAAGGAAACTGTTGAGGAAAAAACAATAAACATTACTATTTTTTCACAGAAACCTGGCAAGCAGATTAGACACAAACATTATGGGTCAACAAAGTATAAGGTACACCTATCATATTCCCCCTCCCCCCTCTCATGGGCCATTTCGAACATTATAGGGGGGGACAGGTAACCCTCTTCACTTCATTGAGAGATGAATGCCTAAATACAGGGTATTACTTGGAACAGCCCCTCCTTAGTTACACTATTGGCAGCCCACTGGACAGGTAAGAAGTGTCATAATACAAAGATATAAATACACACTGTACACATTTGAGCACATTTGGACATTCTGCTATTACCTATCAAGATCATAATAGGATACAAGAACTTTAAACAGTACCATTGGAAAGTATACAGGCAGGCCCTTGCACTACATGCTTTGGGGAATTCATCCATAAATCTGACCAGTAAAGAGATGGGTATAGTGTGTATGGGTTTGGCAAAGTCAGCAGATAGATGATTGAGGATAGAGAATTGGGATCAGCTGACTTAGCAGTTGGGGGAGGGAGGGTTACCAAAGATTTGGGGACACCACAAAAAAAGCCTCTGGCCCTCTGCCTGAATTTAAATCCAAAATAACATTTCCAAACATTTTAGGGGGTGTTTGGGGTAAAGCACTACTATGGAGCTGATAAAATACATTGTTAAGTGACTACATGAGGTGAATATAGGGCAGGGGACACCATGCTGGAGAGGTTATTGAAGGGCAAATATGTATGAAGGACATAAAATAATAATTACATAAAAATCCAGCATGCATGAGGACAAAGGGGACATTCACAGCATATTACAATCATGGTAATTGGGGAATGAGGAAAGAAATACAATATATTAGCAAACATTCAATACAATAAAGTGTGATATTAAAGGATAAAAATCTTACCTTCATATACTCCTTCTGCAGGACCTGGATGATGGCAGAACAGGTCTCTGGGATAATGATCCCCAGAGCCTGGGGGGAGATGCCTGTCGAGAACTTGAGGTCCTGCAGGCTTCTCCCTGTGGCCAAATACCGCAAGGTAGCGACCAGCCTCCGCTCCGGAGTGATGGCTTGCCTCATGCAGGTATCCTGCCTGCTGATATAGGGGGTCAGCGAAGCCAACAAACGGTGAAATACGGGGTCCGTCATCCTGAGAAAGTTCCTGAAATCATCAGGATTATTCTCACGGATCTCACGGAGCAAAGGCATATGACAGAACTGGTCACGCTGAAGCAACCAATTCTTGGTCCATGAACTCCTCCCCACCCTGTTCATGGACTGGACTTGTGTCAAGGTCAGGACCCCAACACCAAGCCCCTGCACAGCACGAACTCTACAAGGAGTACGCATACGAAACATGGCTATAAAACGGTCGGCTGCTCAGAACGAAGTAACAGAATGCACTGAAGAACAGCAAGGCCTGTAAAGAGCGACCTGAAAACCAGTAACGAACGAACAAGAATACAGTGACTAAAGTCACGCGGAACTTGCTTGCATGCACTGAAGAGCAGATAGAAACCCACAAGCACAAACTGAACGGCAGAAAACGATCTGAAAGCCACGAGTCTGAAAAAGCGCGAATCGTCTCTCACCAAACTTTTACTAACACGAGATTAGCAAAAGGAGCCCAAAGGGTGCTGCGCTTGGTTCTGAACCGGCCTTTTCTAGTCTCGTCGTACGTGCTTGACGTCACCGCGTTCTTGGCGATCGGAAATTCCGACAACTTTGTGCGACCGTGTGTAGGCAAAACAAGTTTGAGCCAACATCCGTAGGAAAAAATCAGAGGATTTTGTTGTCGGAATGTCCGATCAATGTCCGACCGTGTGTACGGGGCATAACAGTGAGATTGGATGATTTATATCCTAGACAATTTTACCATGTAGTTATGTGTGGTATCAGTTAAAGGAGGTACTGCGTGGAGCATTTTATATATAGACAAAATTAGTTTAGTTTCATATGGGCCATTTGCACATAGCATTTCGAAGTCTGTAGGTTTTTCTAAGGACAATGAAGGTGAGATGGTATGGAAAAAATGTTTAATTTGTATATAAGAGTACTCCATAGAGGCGGGGAGATCATGTTTTTTTTTTAGATCTGAGAATGATAAGAGTATGCGTGTAACCAGATGTACCAGATGTCGCAACTGAAATATACCAGCTTAAGTCCATGGGGTTGTTCGTACAAAAGACAGTCCATCTGGAATGTCTGGATTAAAAAGGACGTTCTGGAGCAGGGAACACAGTGAGGAAAGAGAGAACTTATCTGCACTTCTCTTCCAGATAGATAAAGTAAAAAGCATCAGGGACAGACACAGAGATCTCAATTGGGTCATGAATTTGTTTGAGAAAGGCCATAACATGTAACAGGGATGTACTGGAGCCGTGATCCCCATTTCAATTTCAGCCCACCTACTTGGAGCTTTCCTTGAGGTCCAGGTAGTCAATACCCTGAGGTGAGAAGCGTAGTAGTACTTGATGAGGTCAGGGGCGGCTAACACCCCTTTAGTTTTGGGGGAAAAGATTACTGATTGAGCAATTCTATGGGAGGCATAGTTCCAAATAAAATTAAGGCAATTTCTCTGGAGATTTTCAGCTGTGAGATTTGGACTGGGATTGGTAATGTTTCAAATAAGTACAGCAGTTTGGGCAATATCGACAATTTGAGGACATTGATTCTGCCCAGGAGAGAGAGTGGGATGGGGGTCCAGAGGTTTAAAAGTCTTGAGATTTCTGCAGACATAGGAGGGAAGTTGGCTTGATAGAGCGAATTATATGAGGGGGTAAGGTGAATTCCTAAGTATTTCAAAGAGGTCTGACACCACCTGTATTTAAATCTGCTTTGCAAAGAGCTAAGCATGTCTGGGGGTATATTGATAGGGAGGGCTTCTGTTTTAGTCTGGTTAATCTTAAAACCAGACAAGGCTACAAAAGTGGATAATATATCATGTAAAAAGGTTAGGGAGATGTCGGGACGGGTGATGGTCAGTAAGATATCGTCCGCAAATAGAGATAATTTGTAGTCTTGTTGGCGCAAGGAAACTCCCCTGATTTCAGGGTGGGATCTGATGGCTGCTGCTAATGGTTTGAGACTCAATATGAATAGTAAGGGTGATAAAGGGCACCCTTGTCTAGTGCCATTGCTAAGGGTAAATCTTTGTGATGTGTGGGAAGAAATCTGAACTTGAGATGTGGGGTGAGAATAAAGGGTTTGTAAGGCTTGTATAAAGGGACCTGAAACTCCAAATTTGGCCAGGACTGCAAACATAAATGGCCAGCTCAAACGATCAAATGCTTTTTGTGCATCTAAGCTTAAGACTATAGTGGGGTGTTTAGTTTTAGTTATTAAATCAATCAAATCTATGGTTCTTCTCGTATTGTTTCCAGCATGTCTTGTGGGTACGAATCCCATCACCTGGTCTCTATGAATCAGGGCTGGTAATAGGGGAGATAGTCTGTTAGCTAATATTTTAGTAAAAATTTTATAGTCCGAATTTAATAAAGCAATGGGGCGATAGTTATCTGGTAACGCGGGATCTTTACCCGGTTTAGGAATAACTGTTATGTTAGCATGCAGGAACTGTGAATGTGGGATGGTACCTTTGAGAAGAGAGGAGTATAGAGATTGGAGATAAGGTGTTAAGGTCTGTGAAAATGTCTTAAAGTAGGTATACGGAAGGCCGTCAGGGCCCGGGGATTTGTGAGCTGGCAGGTTTTTAATCACTTCTCCTATCTCTTCTACGGTGATCGGGGAGTTGAGAGCTGTGATATGTTCAGCAGAGAGTTTGGGTAATTTTAGAGAAGACATGAAATCATCAAAATGAGATTGTGAGAATTGAGGATGTGAGTCAGGGCCTAAGCAGTTATACAATTGAGTATAAAAATCTCCAAAGACTTTTGACATAGTTTCCAGACAATATGTGGGAGTACCATCAGGCTGCATCAAATGATCGGGAATTGATAGAAAAGGCCGTGGCTTTAATTTGTTAACTAGCATTTTATGTGGTTTGTTTGCAAAGTCATAGAATTTCTGTTTGGCCCATAGCATAGATTTAGAAATTTTGTTCAAGTCAAACGACTTGATTCGGTCTTGGATAGCAGCAACAATCCTCAATTTTTCCACCATCGGGGATACCAACAGGCGCCCTTCTACATTCTGCAATTGAGTAAGTAAGTCATTTTTAAGTTTTGCAGAGTCTCTCTTTAAGCGGGAGCTTGCAGATATACATTCACCTCTAAAGAAAGCCTTGTGGGTCTCCCACAAGGTAGAAATCTCCGAGACCGAGCCATCATTAATTTGGAAGAATTCAGTTAGTTTCTGTTGTAGTTGGTTTTGGGATATTGGGGCTTTAAGCAGAAATTCATTAAGAAGTCAGTGGCATGTTTTAGTATATGTTGACATCAGCAGAACATCGAGTTCAATGGGTGCGTGATCCGACCAGGTAATAGGATTTATCTCAGAAGAGCCTACATAGGGAAGTAAAGGGCCTGTAACCAGAAAATGATCTAATCTAGAATACGACTTGTGAGAGTGGGAATAGAATGTGTAACTCTTTTGGGTTGGATTTTTTACTCTCCAAGTGTCGAATAGATTATGAGATCTGGTCAGTTTACGAAAAGAGGCAGATAATTTCTGGGAAGCTGATTGTGGGGCAGTTTGGAATAGGGATCCTCTATCTCTGGTCGGGGACATGCACACATTGAAGTCGCGTCCTAGTATCATAAAAGGCTGAGAGAAAGATTGTAACTTTTCAAAAATGGTTGTGAAAAAAACAATTTGTCCCACATTTGGGGCATAGATGTTAGCTAAAGAAAGTTGAGTGTTGAGGTGACTACAATTCAGGAGTATAAACCTGCCATGAGGGTCCAGGTAGGAGGAGAGTATCCGAACCGGGCAAGATCGCCCAATAAGAATAGCTACCCCTGCTTTTCCGGAAGGATCGGATGCCATATAGGCTCTAGGAAAATATCTGGAGGCAAATTTAAAGGAGCCTCCAGCTTTAAAATGAGTCTCCTGAATCATAATCACCTCCGTTTTAGATAAACTAAATTCCTTCAATGCTTGCCATCGTTTCCCGATGGAGTTTAGACCTTTAACATTGCATGAGTAGATCTTAAGAGCCATGTCTAATCAGAAGACGTAGTGCTAACGTTATATAACATGTAAACAGATAAATGAACATCCTTAGGTTATAACATACAATGTTGTACAGAAATCAGAGTTGACACATTATTGTAAGCATATCATTGAGTACCATAAAAAGGTCATAAAAAAGAAGAAAAAAGGACCTGTAAATTGAAAAGTCAAGAAAAAACTGAAAAAAAGAAAAAGAAAGAAAAAATAGATAGAGAAAAAAAAATAACAGACCAAAAAAAGAATTTTTTTTTGAAAAGCATGAAAATAAAAAAATTTCAGGCTACCCAAGCAGAAGCCATGGGTTACAGTGGGGGGCATGGTAGCCTACAGGTATTGGTGGTGGGGGGGGGTCCCTGGCTCTGCTCAAAAAAACAAAACAAAAACTGGCTCACGATAAGCTGAAGAAGAAAAATAGAGGAACGTAATAAAAGGGAACAAATGATTTCCAAGAGGTTTACCAGTAAAACCAGCATCGAGGGGTTAATCTCTCTATATTCTGAGAGAAAGTGACCTATCTTCAGGAAGGTCATGGTGTGGCCATGACACAGATCATCTAGTCATGGAGTAACAACAATGAAGATTAGTGGTGAGAAGGATCTTTCTAGTCAAAAATCTGTGGGAGTTGGATCTTTGCGGTGTGGAAAAGGCCTTCTGGGATTTTCGTCGGACTGGGGTCCAGATCTTGGCTGGGGTGGTGAGTGGTTAAGGATTCGGAGCTTGAGGTGGAAGATCTTCTTCGGGCAATGGTGGAAGGCCCAGGTTGTGGATGAAAGCTTCACTTTCGAAGAGATCTCTCAATGAATATTGGACGCCATCTTTAGAAGCGGATAAGTGAAAGGGGAACCCCCAGCGGTAAGGGACCTGATAATTCTGTAGGTGTGTAGTGACAGGTCGGAAGCTGCGCCTTTTGGCTAAAGTTATTGGGGATAGATCATTGAATATCTGGATCTTATTTTGCTTAAAGTCAATACGTGACTTGTTGCGTGTTACAGCTGTGAGAGCTTCTTTGCTTTCATAATAGTGGAAACGAACGATAACGTCTCTGGGGTTAGCGTTGGGAGGAGATTTTGGGGCTAGGGATCTATGTGCCCTGTCCAGGCGCTACACCATTTATTTGTAAAGCATTGGAGTCGGACCCTGAAGGAAGGCATTTATTTATTAAGGGTTTCCTGTTTAATAATGAATATACACTGGCAGAACGGGCTTAGAGGAAGAAAATTTGGTTAGCTCAAAAACAATCTTTTCTACAAGAAAGTCAGGAGTTGGAACAGATACATAAAGGATTCAATGATAATAAGGTGATGGTCGAATTAACAGGAAAGCGGGAGGCATTAAGGGACTTGATGGAGCAGGATACTAAACAGGCTTTCACCAGATCAGCTAAAAGACATTATGAATTTGGAAATAAATCAGAGAGATTGCTGGCAGGGGTAATTACATAGCGGAAATGAAAGATAAGAAAGGGGAGATTAAATACTCCACTAGGGATATTAGTAGAACCTTTTTGGAATATTATCAACTACTATACAAAGTAAATGACACCCAAAATTGCGATGATATACAAAATAGAATAAATAAAATAGAGCAGTATTTACGGAAGGTAAAGCTTCCAGCTATATCAGAAGAGGACTCAAGTAAGCTATATAGCGATATCTCTAAGGAAGAAATAGAACAGGCAATTAAACATTAAGGTCGGTAAAAGCCCAGGCCCAGATTGGTATACGTCCCTATATTTCAAAAAGTTTTTAGGAATCCTGACTCCCTATTTTCAGTTATACATGAATTCCATCGGGGGAGGCCTGAAGGTAGGAAAGGAAGCCTTGGGGGCCTATATATCACTCCTGGTAAAGGAAGGAAAGGATCCAACATTGTGCTCCAGCTTTAGGCCAATATCCCTAATTAATGAAGACATAAAAATGTATGCAAGGATTCCACTGGACATTACAAAAAATTTGGCCCCTGCTTAGCCCCATACCTGACACGGTTCTTTAACTCTCTCAGGGATGGAGCGCCCCTAGGGAATGATCTCAACTCAGCTTACATTTCATGCATCCCTAAACTGGGAAAGGATACGAGTGAGGTTGGTAACTGTCGTCCAATCTCAGCTATGAGTAAGCACTTGGCATAGTGCGAAACGCGTTAGCTAATTGCCTGTACACCCTGTCAATGATGTCCTGTATGACATGTTCCTGATTTTATAATAAAGCAATTTGGATTATAAACTCCTGGAGTGCGGCTGTCTGGATTTTCCTGTTTGCACACAGCTTCAGCTAGCATTAGCCAGCACCTGGGGCTCCTTGTCTCTGGAGAGCAACTTCCATTTCATACCTGGGCAGTTTTACCCTTGTGCGGGGATAACATTAGCATTGTATCGTCCAATCTCACTTATCCATAATGATATAAAAATAATGACCAAGATTCTTGCTAGCAGAGTGGCGAGTTTCATATCTACATACATTCACAGAGATCAGGTGGGCTTCATCCCTGGGAGACTAGGACTGGATCAGATCCAGAGAGCGGTGGATATCATCTCCTTACTCAAATCACAATGGGATGGAGGATCCCCACAAAAAGGTTTCCTTCTCTCAATAGACCTTCATAAGGCATTTGACTCAGTATCCTGGCCACACCTTTATGAAATTCTGGGTAGATGGGGTTTTGGCCCAAACTTAATGGGCATAATCCACTCAATATACTCATCCCCGAACGCAGAAGGGCACTTGATGGGCAGATACTCTGACACCTTCACCATTGTAAGGGGTGCTAGACAGGGCTGCCCACTCCCCCCCTCCTCTTCATGATAGCCATCTAAACTCGGGCCATCGTGATCCGGTCCAGTGCCGACATCAAGGGGGTTACTTGTGGAGAGCAAGAACACAAGTGTGCATTATATGAGGACGACTTACTCCTTTTTATTACCTCCCCGCTGACATCCACTCTGACTATATACAGAATCCTCCAGAAATTTAGTCGAGTCCCAGGACTGCAGGTCAACGTGACTAAATCGATAGCCCTAAATCTCTCAGTCCCCCCAGAATTACACACACAGCTAACACATAACTTTGCCTTCTCTTGGGCAACAGACACGATCCCGTACTTGGGTATTAGACTCACTCCTGACATTAGTTAACTCTTTCATGCAAATTACCCCCCTATGTTGCATAAATGTAGGGAGGACCTGGAGAGATGGTTGAAGTGTGATCTATCCTGGCTGGGCAGAGTTGACGCAGTAAAAATTACCCTTCTCTCACAAATGTTATACTTGTTCCGCTCTCTCCCAATCCCTTTAAAGAAGCAATACAAATTTCAGTCCTCCATAGTGCGGTTTGTCTGGGGGAACAAAGGCTACAGATGATCCAAAGAGATACTACACAGGATGAAATCACAGGGGGTATAGGTCTTCCAAACTTGTGGTGGTACTAACAAGTTGCCCAACTCACCCAAATCTCCACAGTTTATTCCAGGGGCTCTAAGCCCGACTGGATCTCCATGGAAAGGCAAGCTATTCCCTTGAATACCATAGATCACCTTCTCTGGAGAGATACAAAATTCAGACCGGCAATTATGTCCCTCACTCTCTTCCACTCGGTGGCATTATGCTCCACACTCCATACACACCACTCACTGATCTCACCTTTGAATCCCTTATCACATATTTTTCACAACCCGAAATTCCCCCCAGGCCTTAATATCAAAGCCTTCAATTGGTGGACTAACAAAGGCCTATATCGCATTGACAACTTTCTCACCCCGGCAGGCGCCCTCACTCTAAAACAATGTAGGAAGACATTGGAGATGCCCGATTCGGAATTGTTATGCTTCTCCCAAATCACTAATTTCCTTAACTCCATTTAGACCAACAGGAATCAACCCTCTACAATCACCCCATATGAACACTGGTGCTCAAACACCATGGATCAGAGGGGGGGGGTCTCGCTGATATATTCCACACTGGAAGTAGATAAAGGTGGGATAAATGTAAAGACGCCATCCCAGCTTATGCTCGGGCCTGGGAGGAGGACACAGGATGCTCCTGGAAATCGGCAGTCTGGTATCACACATTTCAACGCTCATGCAAAGGTATTCTCAATGTCTCCCTGATAGAAGCTAGCCTCAAAATTCTGATTAGGTGGTACTATGTCCCCTCTAGACTGGCAATGATATACCCAGGGACCTCGCCCTTATGTTTTAGGGGATGCGACCTAGAGGGCACAATGTTCCACATCTGGTGGACTTGTCCCCACATTAGATCTTTTTGGAAAATGTTTTTTCACACCATTAGGATTATAACGGACGTCACTATCACTCCTGACCCCATCATGGCCCTCCTGAACCGCCCCATTCCCGGGTTACCCAAACACCTTCAAGCTCTATCATTCTATATTCTCCTAGGAGCCAAGACAACGCTTGCAAGGGCATGGAAAACACCTACCGTTTCCATCGGGGGTTTAAGAGGAAAGTGTCTTGGGCAATGGCGCCAGAAAACATAGTAGTAAAACTGAACAATAAAATAGGAAAGTTTAAAGCTACCTGGAAACCCTGGGCCTCTTATTGTAATATCTCTCTTTGCCCAGGTATACCACCCTGAGCTCTGGACAAACCTGGATTTCTATCACTTCTACCCTTTCTTCTTTCTCTCCCTTCCTTTATCTTTTCTGTCTGGGACACCTTGTTCCCACTCTCTTGCCTCCTCGAGCAGGGGATCCTGCTATGACTGAAGCAGTCAACCCCTATGACTGAAGCAGAAAAAGACCTAAGCAGGATAGCAGGATAAGTTTATTACAGTGGCTATAATCCCTGACCACCCCCTGGGTCTGAGACATAGTAAACAAATTGCCGCGATGCACTAGCTATACTCCCCTGTCAGCACACCGCTGGACAGGGGTGGGGTGGGCATAACACCTTGGGAGGGCTAAGCACTTTCACATAGAGTTCCCTAAGGGGTGGCAGACCCCCTCTCAAGATCCCCGGGTATTGCTGCAGTCTGGGGCTGTGATTCTGGGCGGCAAGACTCGATAAGCCGACTCCCCAGGAAAAATGGTCTCAACTCCACAGAACTATAGGGTCTACACTCACAGTTCTGAGTTAGCTGCTAGTCTAGGACATGTACCTAGGGATAGATATCTAATAACTTAGAATGTGAAGATGTTTTTATGTTGTTTTATGCGATACTGCTTTGTCTCTTCTGTACGGGACTGTATGGTCCAAAGATAAGACTGAGACTGTCTTGTAATGCGTATTTTTCCTTGTTTGTTTGTTAAAACCCAATAAACACTTTAAAATCAAAAGTGAAAAAAAAAAAAAACAACAATCCCAACCTTATTATTTTTGCAAAATAAATGCAAAAAAGTTATTCCAAAACCAGGCCTTTCACTCTTTGTACTCATCACTAAGTTTAAAGTTTAATGGTCTTTTAACATACTACTCCCAAGAAATAAGAAAGTATTAAAAAAATATATATATATATAATTTATGCAAGGATATTGGCCGAAAGATTGAAGCATTATATGCCAAAATGTATAGAGAAAGACCAAGCAGGCTTTGTTCCTGGAAGGGAAGCAAGGGATAACATATTAAGAACTATCCTTTAAATACATGAAGCACAAAAAGAGAAAGAAACCAGTACTTTTTCGGTAGACGCCGAAAAGGCCTTCGATAGGTTAGATTGGGACTATATGTTGCGCACACTGCATAATTTTGGCATAGACCCAAAATTATATTAGGTGTGTTTAGGTGGATAGAGGCATTGTACTCTAATCCTACAGCCCAAATTCAGATAAACAGGACCCTGTCAGAACTCTTTTTGCTTTATAATGGTACACGTCAGGGTTACGCACTTTCCCCCCTACTTCTCGTACTTTCTTTAGAATCTTTTCTAGCAACTATAAGAGTAAATCATGAAATTTAAGGTATAGAGGTATTGATAAAGAATGTAGCACTAGAAAATGTAAAGCAATAAACAAAAACAGTGTACAAATGATTATATGCAAATGGTGAAAACATATAAGAATCACTCTCAAATGTAATAAATATGAGAAAGTACATATATATGATGGGTAGAAACACAAGTGAAAAAAGTCCCAAAGGTGGAAATATCCTTAAGGTAAATTTTATATAGAGTCCACCACAAGGGAGTTGCTCAGAAGTGGGGTACAACGACCTTGGCTGGCATGTAGAGCTCCAGGGATAATGTGTCCTCCATCCAAGGTAAGGGGTATACACTCTTATATTTTTATTATTTTAATTAAGTTATTATAAACATACAAAATCTTCCATGTCATTTCCAATACATGAATACAAAATATTCAGATATTCAGAAAATACATACATATACAAATACAAAAACAAGACAAAGAACAAATGGATCTACCCTTTATCATCCCCTCTCGAATGACCATATTTCCGAAAATTCATAATCAATTTTTTTTTTTCTCTTTCCCCTTTCTTCCTTTCCTTTTCTCCCTTCTTCCCCCTCTGTCCTTCTTTCCTCTTAAGTGTGGAAGCAAGGATACTGCACCCTTAGCTCCCAATCCCCTCTTCAAGACCCCCCCAAAAAACACAAAAGGGGGGGAAGGAAGGGGGATAAAAACAGACAAAAACCCTCCCTGCTCCCCTTCTTCATTCCCTCTCCTCCCTCCCCACCCCCTCTTCCCCTTCTCCTCCCTTCCTCCCCCCTCCTCTTTAAATTTACTGTATAATGTGTTTTTATATACAACCCTCTACCCCCCCCAAGCTCATTGCCTATCCCCAAACCTCACACTAATCTATATTATTTATTTAGTAAACACACTCCCCCACTCCTTCTTTATTTCTTTAGTGCTATTAAGTAATATCTCTATATATCACACATAAGTGAATCTGTGATCCTCCCAAACCCTTTTCTTTATTTATTTATGAGGTGGAGAGAATTTAATTTAATGTGCCTCTTCAAGAGGGACAGAGAGAGAGGAAAGGGAAGAGGAAAAAAAAAAAGAAAAACCCCACCCCTCTCACTCCCCCTCCTCCCCCCCAAGAAAAGGGAAGGGGCCCGGTGCAGGACCCTAACTACCACCCTTGATTCCATATAACTCAAGTAAACCCGAGATTGTTTGAATTCTGACCATCCTTTCCAAATACTAGCAAATCTTACTTCAGAGTCATTTTGCAAGTGGATTACTTCCACCATAAGCCTAGTCTTATCTACTTCCCTAAACCACTCCTTCACTGTCTGGGCCTTCTTAGACCCCCAATGTTTAGGGATTAACGCCTTTGCTGAATTCAGCAAAAAAGGAATAATTGCTGCTCTATATTTCTTCCTTGTGTAATTTATCGCATGGAACAAACATTGCCAAGGATCCAGCCCAATTTAATTTCCACTGATTTTTTTGATTATATCTATTATTTCCATCCAATATGATTGAATCAGGTGCCACTGCCACCATAAATGAGCATGTGTCCCGACCTCCCCACATTCCCTCTGGCATAAAGGAGAAATGTGAGGGTTCATTCTGTGTATTTTGAATGTCACGTAGTACCATTTAACCAATAATTTATAGTCCATTTCTTTTGTCTGCATGTCCATTGAAGTAGAGTGGACATAGTCTAAAACCTTATTTTTCATTTCTTCAGGTAATGCCTGATTCAACTCCATTTCCCAACTCCCAAAAGGACACGCGGATCCGTCATCTAGAGGGGATATCAATCTCCTATAGATATTTGAGATCCCATGTCTATTTATTCCCCCTTGATCTATTAATCTTTCCCACAGGTTTAACCTGGAAGCCGCGCGGAGAGGTTTTGGGAGAGAATCCACAAAATGCTGGAGCTGTCTATATCTCCACACATCCCATGGGGCCGTGCCATACCTCTCTCGCAGCTCCATTAAGGAGCACAAAGCGTTCCCCTTCAAGACATTCTTAACCCCCCTGGCGGTGTTCCCGAGTGTGGCTCGGGGTGAATTTTCAGTACCAAAAGCGGTAACCCCGAGCCACACTCGGGATCGCATCGCAGGATCCAGGTACATGTTACTTACCTTGTCCCCAGGATCCTGCGATGTCTCCCCGCTGTGTGTGCGAGCCCTCCTCCGTCTATCTATCACGGAGCCAAGCTCCTTTCCCTGCAAGCGTTGCGACGCACGGAAATGGAGAACGGCGCCAAATTCGAAACGTAAAACACACAATACATATACAATACACTGTAATCTTACAGATTACATTACTGTATCAATTTATTTTACATCCCTTTTGTCCCTAGTGGTCTGTCCAGTGCCCTGCATGCAGTTTTATATCATAAATACTGTTCTTTCTGCCTGGAAACTGGAGATTATCCATAGCAACCAAAACCATCCCTTTACATCAAAAGTGGTTTTAGACCAGCTAACGATAATAAATTAGAATCACTTGCAGAATTGAGCGATAGTGATTCGTGAGTAAATACGTCATCAAACACTGAAAGTAATGACAGCGACAATTCTGCAATTGAGCAAATTTCGGTGTTTTTGATTTGATTACATTATTGAATATTTTTTATTACTATTATATTATTATTATTTGTTATAATTATTTATAGTTATTTATTATATTATAATTTGTGATTTCGTTTTTCAAACTTTATCATACCCGGGATGTCTACTAAACTCTTGTTTGGACAGATTTAAGTGAGTTATTCCTAAGAATTACAAGCCTACAATATAAAATGCCAAATTTACATGCAAAATAATTGTACCACTTTCAGCATCAAAAATCTGAAATAATCATACTGCCAGGGAGGTTAAGCCTCAACTGGTCTGATAGGGTCCATTTTACATATTGATTATTATCTTTCCCCAGCCGAAAAAGTTATTACCTGTCAGGGGGGTCAAGGGATTATTATACTGCCATGATATACTATTAAGTAATTTATCCCATACTCTAAATGTTTCTATAGTAATTGGTGCTGTTTCTCCCGAAAGCCCCCTATATTGCTTTGGAATCCAAAAAATCGGACCCAAAGCCGTTCTACTCACACTCTCCTCTAAGGACACCCACTTTTTATACGGTGAGCCGTGGACCCAGTCCAAGATTCTCCGTAACACTGGTGCCTCATGATATTTTCCAAAATCTGGAAGGAGCACTCTCCCCTTCTCTCTTGGTCTACTCATTGTTTTGTAGCAATACGGTTGGCTCGATTATTCCATACACATTTCAGCAGAATCAATCTAAGTGTCTTGAAATATGCTCCAGGGATATTAATCGGAAGGCTTTGGAAGACATATAGAGCTTTCGAAAGGATCATCATTTTAATCACGTTTATCCTACCAAACCAAATTTTATTCAATAAGGGAACATAATTATCTTGGTATAAATCTGTAATTGATACTGCCAGGTATATTCCCAGATATCTCAATCACTTTTGTTTCCACACAAAGGGAAAAAGAGCTCTGAGGAGGGAGCCTACCCTCAGTTGGGGGAACAGAGATATTTAATATCTCCGTTTCTCCATGTTGATCCTTAATAGGGATGAGCCGAACACCACCCGGTTCGGTTCACAGCAGAACTTGCGAACAGGCAAAAAATTTGTTCGAAGAACACATTAAAGTCTATGGGACACACACATGAGGGGGCAGGGTCACCCGTTTACATACCCGGATGACCCCGCCCCCTCTGACAACACGGGAAAAACCACAGGGAAGTTCCCTGTGCATCAGAGGAGGGCAGGGTCACCGTGTGGCCCCACCCTCCATTGCGAACAGGCAAAAAATTTGTTCGAAGAACACATTAAAGTCTATGGGACACACACATGAGGGGGCAGGGTCACCCGTTTACATACCCGGATGACCCCGCCCCCTCTGACAACACGGGAAAAACCACAGGGAAGTTCCCTGTGCATCAGAGGAGGGCAGGGTCACCGTGTGGCCCCACCCTCCATTATATAAAAAATGTCAGAAGAACCGAAGCCTCACACGGCGGAAGACTCCCACTGAGGCAGATCGTGCGGACGGAGTGCAGAAGAAGCCTGGAGGAAGATGCGGGACGAGAAGAGCGGAGGAAGAAGAAGATGGAGAAGAAGAAGATGAAGAAGAACATGGGGGAAAAAGAAGAACACCGAAGGAAGACCAGAAGAAAATAGATGAAAGAATAAGAAATTAATAAAGGACTTGTCAAAAACCATCTCTTGCATTTTTTAACCTTTTTGACACATTTTTGTGAAATGGTAGGGGTACATTTGTACCCCATTACCAATTCACACAGGGGAAGTGGGATCTGGGGGTCCCCTTGTTAAAGGGGGCTTCCAGATTCCGATAAGCCCCCGCCCGCAGACCCCCACAACTACTGGCCAAGGGTTGTGGGGATGAGGCCCTTCTCCCCATCAACATGGGAACAAGGTGCTTTGGGGGCTACCTCAAAGCACCCTCCCAATGTTGAGGGCATGTGGCCTGGTATGGTTCAGGAGGGGGGCACTCTCTCGTCCCCCCTCTTTTCCTTTTTCCTGTGGCCTGCCAGGTTGCGTGCTCGGATAAGGGTCTGGTATGGATTTTGAGGGGGACCCCCACGCCATTTTTTTAAAATTTGGCACAGGGTTCTCCTTAATATCCATAACAGACCTGAAGGGCCTGGTATGGAACTTAGGGGGACCCCCATGCATTTTTTTTTAAATTTTGGTTTGGGGTTCCCCTGTGGGGAAATCCCATGCCGTTTTTATCCATGAACTTTTATGTGTATTGTCGGACAGACAATTCATTAATAACCGCGAGTAGTTTTGAATGAATTTTTTTCTTTTAAAATGTCATTTTGCTGTCAGACTGTTCTAAACACAGGAAACATGCGCGCCTTTACAGGCATACTATTTGAACAAAAAATCTGAAAGCTGACCCCTGACATGAAACACCTCCATTCCTAAATAGCAGAGAAAACGGACGTCGCCCCTGGGACTTTAAATGAGATGTTCATGGTGATCAAAGGGTAAACAAGTGTAGAGGTCAAAAAATGGTTTAACAACATCATCCAATAAAAGACATGAGCATGGGTGAACAAATTCATAAAACAGCAACATTGCATAGTAGTCCTAAAAACATAGCCATAATATAATAGTACGGTAATAGTAATACATGTGATACAGATATGCATGGTACATCTCTAACCCGACGCGTTTCGCGAGCTTTCCTCGCTTCATCAGGGGCTGATGTGCATATCTGCTGTCTGTAAGAAACAGATAAAGTATATATTAAAGTATCTGTTATGATTGGGCAAAAGCAAGGAGATTAAACCGAACATCCCATACTTACTTGGCAGACAAAGGCTTCAGAGACTGAACCCAATTGGGGGTCGGCAGAGGGCATCTCCCCCGGGAGCTGAAGAGACGGAGAACCCAGCAAAGAGGACCAAGGCCAGACATGGAGGTCAGCATGGCAATGTCGGAAGGAAAAGAAGGCATGAACCCAAAATGCTCCCATGTATCTTGCAGGGATACTCACTGTATGGAATATACAAATATGAAGTATGTATAAAATTAATGCCTAAAAAGGTATAAAGTGATATGCATCATTGCACAAAGTTCAAAGGTGTCCTACAGAAAAGGTCTGAAATGGTTGCATAAGCACTATCATGGGGGGTATAGGGTATGTATTGAATGCAAAGTATGCAAGAGTACCCTGCAGAGTATGGGAGAGAAAGAAGGGTATGGAGAGAGGGTGTGGAATAAAGAAATCTCCTTCATCACATTCTTCATTTGCCTCTTTTTTCTTTATTCCACACCCTCTCTCCATACCCTTCTTTCTCTCCCATACTCTGCAGGGTACTCTTGCATACTTTGCATTCAATACATACCCTATACCCCCCAAATCATTTACGTTCATTTTTTTCCTCATTACTGTACACACAGCACCCCATATTGACAGAAAAATACAGAATTGTTGACATTTTTGCAGATTTATTAAAAAAGAAAAACTGAAATATCACATGGTCCTTAGTATTCAGACCCTTTGCTGTGACACTCATATATTTAACTCAGGTGCTGTCCATTTCTTCTGATCATCCTTGAGATGGTTCTACGCCTTCATTTGAGTCCACCTGTGTTTGATTATATTGATTGGACTTGATTAGGAAAGCCACACACCTGTCTATATAAGACCTTACAGCTCACAGTGCATGTTAGAGCAAATGAGCATCATGAGGTCAAAGGAACTGCCTGAAGAGCTCAGAGACAGAATTGTGGCAAGGCACAGATCTGGCCAAGGTTACAAAAAAATTCTGCTGCACTTAAGGTTCCTAAGAGCACAGTGGCCTCCATAATCCTTAAATGGAAGACGTTTGGGACAAGCAGAACCCCTCCTAGAGCTGGCCGTCTGGCCAAACTGAGCTATCGGGGGAGAAAAGCCTTGGTGAGAGGTAAAGAAGAACCCAAAGATCACTGTGGCTGAGCTCCAGAGATGCATTCGGGAGATGGGAGAAAGTTCTAGAAAGTCAACCATCAGTGCAGCCCTCCACCAGTCGGGGCTTTATGGCAGAGTGGCCTGACAGAAGCCTCTCCTCAGTGCAAGACACATGAAAGCCCGCATGGAGTTTGCTAAAAAACACCCGAAGGACTCCAAGATGGTGAGAAATAAGATTCTCTGGTCTGATGAGACCAAGATAGAACTATTTGGCCTTAATTCTAAATGGTATGTGTGGAGAAAACCAGGCACTGCTCATCACCTGTCCAATACAGTCCCAACAGTGAAGCATGGTGGTGGCAGCATCATGCTGTGGGGATGTTTTTCAGCTGTAGGGACAGGACGACTGGTTGCAATTGAGGGAAAGATGAATGTGGCCAAGTACAGGGATATCCTGGACGAAAACCTTCTCCAGAGTGCTCAGGACCTCAAACTGGGCCGAAGGTTTACTTTCCAACAAGACAATGACCCTAAGCACACAGCTAAAATAACGAAGGAGTGGCTTCACAACAACTCTGTGACTGTTCTTGAATGGCCCAGCCACAGCCCTGATTTAAACCCAATTGAGCATCTGTGGAGAGACCTAAAAATGGCTGTCCACCAACGTTTACCATCCAACCTGACAGAACTGGAGAGGATCTGCAAGGAGGAATGGCAGAGGATCCCCAAATCCAGGTGTGAAAAACTTGTTGCATCTTTCCCAAAAAGACATATGACTATATTAGATCAAAAGGGTGCTTCTACTAAATACTGATCAAAGGGTCTGAATACTTAGGACCATGTGATATTTCAGTTTTTCTTTTTTAATAAATCTGCAAAAACGGCAAAAATTCTGTGTTTTTCTGTCAATATGGGGTGTTGTGTGTACATTAATGAGGAAAAAAATGAACTTAAATGATTTTAGCAAATGACTGCAATAAAACAAAGAATGAAAAATTTAAGGGGGTCTGAATACTTTCCGTCCCCACTGTATATATATATATATATATATATATATATATATATATATATATATATATAATCTCAATACACAGCCATTAATGTCTAAACCACTGGCAACAAAAGCGAGTACACCCCTAAGTGTAAATGTCCAAATTGGACCCAATTAGCCATTTTCCTTCCTCGGTGTCATGTGACTCGTTAGTGTTACAAGGTCTCAGGTGTGAATGGGAAGCAGGTGTGTTAAATTTGGTGTTATCGCTCTCACTCTCTCATACTGGTCACTGGAGGTTCAACATGACACCTCATGGCAAAGAACTCTCTGAGGATCTGAAAAAAAAATTGTTTCTCTACATAAAGATGGCCTAGGCTATAAGAAGATTGCCAAGACCTGGC
The DNA here is from genome assembly GCA_037952925.1 of Lithobates clamitans. Taxonomy (NCBI): domain Eukaryota; kingdom Metazoa; phylum Chordata; class Amphibia; order Anura; family Ranidae; genus Lithobates; species Lithobates clamitans. Next base: position 808,162 of record JBBGZY010000519.1, on the reverse strand, counting down.
CTCAGCATGGGCAACCAAAGAAGTTGAGTGCACGTGCTCAGCATCATATCCAGAAGTTGTCTTTGGGAAATAGACGTATGAGTGCTGCCAGCATTGTTGCAGAGGTTGAAGGGGTGGGGGGTCAGGCTGTCAGTGCTCAGACCATACGCCGCACACTGCATCAAATTGGTCTGCATAGCTGTCATCCCAGAAGGAAGCCTCTTCTAAAGATGATGCGCAAGTAAGCCCACAAACAGTTTGCTGAAGACAAGCAGACTAAGGGCATGGATTACTGGTACCATGTCCTGTGGTCTATAATAATAATAATAATAATAATAATAATAATAATAATAATAATAATAATAATATATAATAATATAATAATAATTAGCTATAATAAAATATTTACAAAAATGTGAGAGGTGTACTCACTTTTGTGAGATACTGTATATATATATATATATATATATATATATATATATACAGTCAGGTCCATAAATATTGGGACATTGACACAATTCTAATCTTTTTGGCTCTATACTCCTTGTAAATGGGATAATGAGGGAATAACACACAACTGGCCATGGAACAGCTGAGCAGCCAATTGTCCCATTACTTTTGGTCCATTAAAAAGTGGGAGGCACATACACAAACTGTTGTAATTCTTACACCGTTCACCTGATTTGGATGTAAATACCCTCAAATTAAAGCTGAAAGTCTGCAGTAAAAGCACATCTTGTTTGTTTCATTTCAAATCCATTGTGGTGGTGTATAGAGCCAAAAAGATTAGAATTGTGTCAATGTCCCAATATTTATGGACCTGACTGTATATATATATATATATATATATATATATATATATATATATATATATATATATATAATTTTACAAACAACAAGGCCACATGCTCTCAACATGATGAGGGTACCTTATCAGCGGGGCACCCCCAATATGGTCAATTATGTCATCTGGGGTCCCTGCTGCTGTGTTTGCATTACCACAATGCTGGGAGTCTGTCGATTAAGCTGTAGGTCATGAGAGCAGTGTGAAACCTTGTGATTGATGATGCATCTACATTGCCAGGTAACATGATTGACGTTGGATTTACATTGGGGAATAATAATTCATTACAGTTTTGCAATAAAGAATTTTCTTATGATGTGCGTGTCTTTATTTACCTTTAACTCTTTGTGGGAATGGGTAATGGGTACTAATGTACCCCTATATTCCATTCCCTGGTTGTGGCATGCCTAGATAAGGGTGTAGTTTTAATCATAAACCACGCACTTTTTTTCAGTATACTTAAAAAACAAGAAAAAAATGGTGTGGGGTTCCCCTCAAAATTTCAACCAGACCCTTGTCCAGGCATGCAGCAGCAAGGCCACGAAAAGGTGGGCAGCAAGCATGTGGTGCCTCCTTACTGTATCATTGCAGGCCACATGCCTTTCAACATTGAGGGGATAACCTGCAAAGAGGGGTGGAAAACATTCCCCTATCTTGTATGGCACCTTGTCCCAGTGTTGAGGGAAAAAGGTCTCCTCCCCACATCCAGTCTCCAAAAGGATATGGAGAATTTTGGGGGTACTTATAGGAATCTGGAGGCCCCCTTTCTAATAAGTGTTGCAGATATCTATAACCTCAAGGGGGTGAGTACTGGGGTACATTACTACTCCTTACTAATTTCCACAAAGAGTTAAAAGCAAATAAATCCATCCACACTGTGAAAAAGCCCTTTATCACTCAAAAAATGTAAACAATGCCCACCAATTAAACAATTTTTATTTTAGGTACACCATCAGTTAGCTGTATGTTTAGATGGTGGATTGTGGGCTGATTAGAAAACCACATTTGTTGGTGAATGAGCCATATAAACTGTTGTGTTTATCTCCACAATATTTGCACAGTGGCATACACAGGGTCCATATGCAAAGTAGCACTGGTGTGCTGGGCGCTGGAACAGTCTCTGTTTTTCACCATCTGGCACTGAAAGATTTCAGATTTGTCAAATGGGGCCTACTTGACTTGCAGAAAAAGTTTGGTGTGGGATATGTGTTCAGTTAAGTAAACACTGAACACCAATGCTCTGGAGGATTATTAATATTGGTAAAGCCAATCACTGACTGCCACCAATGCTAGGGGGTATTTTTTTTTACAGGTGGCTACTATTGTTTGTGGGGGGGGTTGTTTTTACAGCCAGCCACTGACCATCAAAGCTGGGATTTTATGCTACTGCCACTGACCACCAATATTGAGGGGTTATTGTTACAGTCAGCCTCTGACACCAATGTCAAAACAAAAAAACAAACAAACATGTTATACTTACTTGCTCTGTGCAGTGGTTTTGCACAAAGCAGCCCCAATCCTCTGCCGCCTGCCATGGGGGCACTGGTGCGTGCTCTCTCCTGAGCCCTGCTCTATGCATCCATAAAACACATAGAGACGTGGCTCGGCCCCATCCCCTGCTCTCTCTTCATTGGCTCCTATGAGACCAAATGGTAGACTCACCAAGCGTCATTTATCAGCTGTCTTCTGAGGATTACGGACCCAGGAGAGCAACCACAGCCTCTATGTTTGCAGTTGTTTATATCCACACAATGTGAGTGTACTACATTCATTTGTCTATATCTTTTTTAATAAACTGTGTCACACTAGGGCCGGTGCACCCTTTACTCTAATGCCCCGTACACACGGTCAGACATTGATCGGACATTCCGACAACAAAATCCCAGGATTTTTTCCGATGGATGTTGGCTCGAACTTGTTTTGCGTACACACGGTCGCACAAAGTTGTCGGAATTTCCGATCGCCAACCACGCGGTCAGACGATTCACGCTTTTTCAGACTCATGGCTTTCAGATCATTTTCTGTGGTTCAGTTTGTGCTTGTGGGTTTGTATCTGCTCTTCAGTGCGTGCAAGCAAGTTCCGCGTGACTTAGTCATTGTGTTTTTGTTCATTCGTTACTGTTTTTCAGGTCGCTCTTCAAAGGTCTTGCTGTTCTTCAGTGTGTTCTGTTACTTCGTTTTGAGCAGCCGACCGTTTTCTAGCCATGTTGCGTATACGTATTCCTCGTAGAGTTCGTGCTGTGCGGGGGCATGGTGTTGGGGTCCTGACCTTGACACAAGTCCAGTCCATAAACAGGGTGGGGAAGAGTTCATGGACCAAGAATTGGTTGCTTCGGCGTGACCAGTTCTCTCATATGCCTTTGCTCCGTGAGATCCGTGAGAATAATCCTGATAATTTCAGGAACTTTCTCAGGATGACGGACCCCGTATTTCACCGTTTGTTGGCTTTGCTGACCCCCTATATCAGCAGGCAGGATACCTGCATGAGGCAAGCCATCACTCTGGAGCAGAGGCTCGTCGCTACCCTGCGGTACTTGTCGACAGGGAGAAGCCTGCAGGACTTGAAGTTCTCGACAGGCATCTCCCCCCAGGCTCTGGGGATCATTATCCCAGAGACCTGTTCTGCCATCATCCAGGTCCTGCAGAAGGAGTATATGAAGGTAAGATTTTTTTGCTTTAATATCACATTTTATTGTATTGAATGTTTGCTACTATATTGTATTTCTTTCCTCATTCCATAATTACCATGATTGGAATATGCTGTGAATGTCCCCTTTGTCCTCATGCATGCTGGATTTTTCTGTAATTATTTTTTTAGTCCTTCATACATATTTGCCTTCACTTACCTCCCCAGCATGCTCTCCTGCCCCTATATTCACCTCATGTAGTCACTTAACAATGTATTTTATCAGCTCCATAGTAGTGCTTTACCCCAAACACCCCTAAAATGTTTAGAAATGTGACTTGTGCTTTAAATTTAGGCAAAGTGCCGGAGGCATTTTTTTGTAGTGTCCCCAAATCATTTTTATTAAACCTCCCTCCCCCCAACTGCTAAGTCAGCTGATACCAATTATCTATCTATCCTCAATCCTCTATCTGCTGACTTGGCCAAACCCATACACACTATACCCATCTCTTTAGTGGTGAGATTTATGGATGAATTCCCCAAAGCATGTAGTGCAAGGGCCTGCCTGTATACTTGCAAATGGTACTGTTTAAAGTTTTTGTTTCCTATTATTATCTTGATAGGTAAGAGCAGAATGTCCAAATGTGCTCAAATGTGTACAATGTGTATTTATATCTTTGTATTATGACACTTCTTACCTGTCCAGTGGGCTGCCAATAGTGTAACTAAGGAGGGGCTGTTCAAAGTAATACCCTGTATTTAGGCATTCATCTCTCAATGAAGTGAAGAGGGTTACCTGTCCAAGATCCCCCCTATAATGTTAGAAATGGCCTATGAGAGGGGGGGGAGGGGGAATATGATAGGTGTACCTTATACTTTGGTGTTGTAAAATTCCCCTTAATAAATGTTTTATCTGGATGTTTGCCAAGAATGTTTGTGTCTAATCTGCTTTCCATGTTTATGTGCCAAAATACTAATTTTTTTTGGTTTTCCTCAACAGTTTCCTTCCACGCCACAGGAATGGCAGACTGTGGCCTCCCACTTTGCCCAGGGGTGGGACTTTCCTAACTGCGGAGGTGCAATTGATGGGAAACACATCCACATCATCCCACCACCCAACTCAGGGTCATACTATTATAATTACAAGGGGTTCAATAGTATTGTGATGTTGGCGGTGGTGTCGGCTAATTACGACTTCTTGTATGTGGACGTGGGGAAGAATGGCCGGATGTCCGATGGTGGAGTCATCACCCAGATGGAGTTTTAAAGGCATCTCCAGAATGGCAGCTTGGACTTGCCATCTCCAGAAGAGAATGTGGAAGGACTCCCATTTGTCTTCGTTGCGGATGAAGCCTTTGCGCTGGGGGACCATCTTATGCGGCCATTCCCGATGAGGACCCTCACCCCGGAACAGAGGATTTTTAATTACCGGCTGGCCAGAGCCAGAAGAGTGGTGGAGAACACGTTTGGAATCATGGCTAGCCGGTTCTGCCTATTTCTGACACCCATCCATTTGGCGGAGTATAAACTTAATCATATAATCCTGGCGTGCTGTGTTCTACATAACTTTTTACGCTAACATTCTGCCAACTATGCTGGCTCAGTTGGGCTTGAGGCTGAAATTATACATGAAACAACCCTGACGGCGCTTGAAAGTGGCCGTCCTGGCTTGCCCTCCCTGAGTGCCCGTGATGTCCCGTTACGATACCTTCAGTTCTTTGCGGGTAGGGGGGCCATCAATATGCCAGACCATTTGTAAAGCCTTGATCAAATAAAATCCAAAAAAAAGCAAATCTTTGGTGACATTTACTGCTTGTGTTTGTTTTAGCTGACACTGACAGAAATGTGGGGAGTCCTGCAAATGGCGTGATTGTGTAACCTTATACAAAGCACTGTTGGGTGTTATTTACTAAAGGCAAGGACACTTTGCACTACAAGTGCACTTGAAACTGCACTGAAACTGCACTTGTAGTGCAAAGAGGATTTGCCCTTAGGAAATAACCCCCATTTTCACAGAAAGCAGCAATTACATCACCACAAAAGTGTTGTAGCGTTGAGACAATAATCCACACATTCTTGATTAACAATCATTTTAATACCTGCACAATCACATGTGCATTTAGAAAAGGTTTTTAAAACAAACCAACATGTTTGTTGTATAACAATCTTTGGGGTGGCATTCTTAAAAATAGAAATGTCCATTTAAGATAAAACAGGCATGTGTAAAACCAACAAGAAATACACAAATCTTGAACTTACAAAGTTCACACTAGGTAGAACTTGAAGGCAATATCAGACATGAGTATTTAGGAACTGTGTTTGATATTGCTTTCAGATGGGGTGAAGTCACCCCAGGAAAAGCCATATTTGGAAGATGCACACAAATTTCCCAATGTCAATATGTGCTAGCTGCCATCACGGGGGATCAAGGGACGTGTTTTGGGGAGAAACCCCTTCCTCTCAGCTACTTTATTATTGAGAAAGGGGTTGCACCCCCAAAACGTGTCCATTGATCTACTGTGATGGCAGATAGCACATGTTTGCACACTGTGTGCACCTTCCAAATTTGGCTTTTCTAAACATCGCTAAAACATTTCGAAATTTGTAGCTCACCAAAAAAAAAGGGATTTGGAGGGGTTTTAAACTCGTCCCAAAACATCAATGATGTTCTTATTTTTTTGAATAACATCATTGATGTTTTTCTTGAGTTTTTCCAAAGCTAAATTACACCTCATGATCTCCCCGATCAGGATCTGGGCACTTTCTGGTGTGAAAGGATCTGGATCCACAACATCACGATCACCTAAAAAGAGAGAAAACAAACAAAAACAGGTATAAAAAATATGTCGGCATCCATCTCTTATCTGAGCCTGTGGTCGCAGACACTCACCTGTTGTGGTGACAATTTCCCACAACGTCTCCCTCCTCCTGCTCTTCTTGGGTTGGGGGTATTTCCCCTTCTTCCAGAGGTGGGGGGGTCTGTGGTCTCGTTGGATGAGGGGTGTCCTCCGAGTCTTTTCTCCCCTATGTAAAACAAAAATGGTAAACTTAGCACACAGATATTTGATGGCAGAACTATAAATAGGAAACATTGCTTGGAAGTGGGGTACAATTGTCTATTTTGGTAGAGTTCCAAGATGTAGCATTTTCAGTGTCCTTTGTCAAGCCTCAATACTTTACCTGTTTGGTGGAGACCTCCCCTATAGTATATACTGGAGCACCTGTGTGGCCCCCTAATAAAAATGGTGTTCTTGTGTCCCACACTAGTGCTCCAGCGTCCAGATGTGAAAACAGCTGCTGAGTGTCCTCTCCTTACACAGAATCTAGTTTGCATTTCATTCTATTAACAAAGCCATCTACACAACCAAATTAGTTTCATACAAGTAGAGCGTTAAAAATGTGGCAAAATGCATATGGCCAAAACAATGGTGTTTTCTAGGCCGAAAGAAAAATGTTTGATACAAACGAATAATGTGCCCATGAACATGAAAGCTGCCATTTTAAAATGGACACTTTGAAGAAAAGCACATGGAGCAGCACAAACGTAATAAACAGAAAAAGAATAGGAACACAGCACAACTACTTACTTTTTTGCAGCACTCTCCGGATCTTTCTGTACTGCTCATGTTCTCGTAATTTCAGGTCCGACCACCGTTTCCTGAGCTGATCTTTCGATCGTCGTACCCCGAAATTCCAGTGCAGACTCTTGACCACTTTCGCCATGATCTTGGCCTTTCTGACATTGGAGTTGGGGTAAGGTCCATACTCTCCATCATAGTCGGCCCTCTTCAGGAGGTCCACCATCTCCAACATCTCCACAAAGGACATATTTGAGGCCTTAAATCTCCTTCTGGATTGGGACGTTTCAGGCTCCGGGCTTTCCTCCTCCTCGTTCCTGTAATTAGCACGCACCTGCTGTGTCTTCGCCATGTGCTCTTCCCCCACTGCGCAGAACGAAAAGGGGTGGGGAATAGACTAGAAAGAATGTCAGGGGCGGGCAGAGTTACACGCATGTATAAAGCATAACACGCGTGCGTATTACGTACGATCTGTGAGCGGAGGAAGGAGCTTTGGAGGCGCCGATCGTCATAATGAAGGTAAGATCTAAACTTGGGCCTATACTGCTTCGAAATGGAAGCCTATATTGTAACAAGATTCGGAGAGTTTGGCCTGACATTAGGGTTTGTCTTGTGTTGTGTCTTGCAGAGAAAATGGATGGGTTCAACGACCACAATTTCCTCCCCCTGTTCATAGACAAATACAGGGAGCTGCCCTGTCTGTGGCAGGTCAGACACCCCAATACAATAATAAACAAAAGAGGCAGGCAGCGCTGGAGAAACTGCTGGAGTTGGTGAAGCCGGTGGTCCCCACAGCAACCATCCCCTATTTAAAAGCCAAAATTTGTGGCCTGAGGAACACTTATCTTAGGGAGCGCAAGAAAGTCACGGATTCCCAGAGGTCAGGAGCTGCAGCAGATGACGTTTATGTCCCCAGGCTGTGGTACTATGAGAGACTGCGATTTCTGTCAGACCACACTGAAGTCAGGGAATCCCTCTCTACTCTTCCTTCCACTCTTCCTTCCACCCCAGCTGAGGCTTCCGATGTCCAACCTGGGCCTTCCAGCCAGGAAGAATTGGAGGAGCCCAGCTGGAGCCAGGTATAGCATTGTTCTACAGATTTCTGGTCAATAAATAAATGATGTTTATTAGATGTTATTATTGATCACTAATTGTTGATTGAAAAAAGTGTTTTTCATATCAATAGACAGTAGTGGGCACCCAAAATTGGGACAAGAATGAAAAATGCTGAGCTCAGAAGTATAGTCTGTTATATTTGTTAACCTTCAATTTGCAACAGTGAGGAGATGAAAATTGTGTGTGATTGATGAAAAAAATACTAAAACAATGTCCCTTTTTCATACACAGGAAGACCTCAGCCAGGAGGAGGCTGTGGAATGTGGCAGCCAGGAGGAGGCGGGGCTAAGTGTCAGCCAAGAGAAGCCTGGGACCAGTCGCAGCCTGACCGAATCCCAGGTTCCTCCCCTCCGCCTTCCATACAAAAGGGCGAGGAAGGCGACTCACATGCAGGATTCTGCACTCAGGCTAATTCAGGAGGCTTCAGCATCCCTCCGAGCCTTACCCACTCCTGAAGAGGCCTTTGCCTGCATGGCTGCCACAAAACTGCAGGGCATGCAGGAGAGTCAACGCCTCATGTGTGAGCAACTTATTTATAAAGTCCTAACTAAGGGGGTGAGTGGCTAAATCACACCCAAGACCGACGTGATTGAGTTGGACCATCCTCCTCCTCCTCCTCCTCCTCCTCCTGCTGCCACAGCTCCACCACCACAGCCACAGCGTGGAAGGAAGCATGGAAAGAAGACAAGAGAGTGATGACCCTGGGTTCAGTCTGGTCTGACAAAAGCTGCAGTCTCTTGTATGACCACAGCCTGGGGACACAGATGTCATATGCTGCTTTCCGGATCTCTGGGACTTCTGGACCAGACTGCACTCCCTTAGATAAGGACTCCTCAGGCCACCAATTTGGCTTCAAAATAGTTGATGTGTGCCCTGGGGGTCCAAGGCTTCACCAATTTCTGCTGTTTCTCCAGCATTGCCTCCCTCTTTGTTTAGTTGTGAGCCCTTAATAAATGTTTTTTTTTGTGAAAATTATACTCTCCTATGTGTGTTTTCCTTCAAAAAGGACAGTTTGTTGGTGACGATTCAGGTACATTTCTGAAATACAATGTGAAATTAACAAGGGACAACAACACCAAACAATCTCCTACAGATTAAATATAACAACATATCAATGGTGTTGTGGTAACTTGACACACAAAACACACACAAAAATATTCTGGAGTCCAAATAAAAATCCAATAAAACAAAGATCAGCCTTGAAAAAAATACAAACCAAAAATAACTAATCTGCCTTAAAACAAAAAAAAAAAAATACAACACCAAAATAATGTTGTCAGATGTGACAAATCAAAATATATTGAGGGAATCCCGATAAATAGTAAAGAAAATGGAAAATTGTATACTTACCTTCCGTGATTTTTCAACCTCCATGCCGTTAGGTGTAAACGTTCTGGTGGCGGGTGCAGGAATCGACCCTGAGAGAGTAACTCCAGGCTCAACGGGAGCGGAAGCGGCTCCTCTGTGTTCAGCTGTAATACAGTCGCGAACCAAGGTCTCCTTGGCCAGAAGGGCAGTACTGCTATGACCGTGGATGTCGAGTTCCTCAGCCTGGCCAGAAATCTGGCTATTAGGGGAATCAGAGGAAAAATGTATCCCAGGTGGAATTCCCATGGGTGGTGAAGGTAATCGATCCCTGCTGCTGTCGGATAATTGTTCCTCGCTAAGAATCAAATACACTTGTTGTTCTCTGGGGTTGCCGCTAGATCTATGTCGGGAATCCCCCATTTGTGGGTGATGAGAGCAAAGGCTTGGGAACTGAGAGACCACTCGTTGTTCGATACAAACCTCCTGCTCAGGTCGTCTGCTAGTTGGCTTTGCATACCCGGAACATAGGTCGCCTTCAAATCCGTCAGGTAGATCTGAGCCCACTCGAGTATGGGTCGCACTTCCTCCATGAGCGTTCTCTTCCTGGTACCTCCTTGTTTGTGGAAGTAATTTACTGCTACCGTATTGTCTATACGTAAGAGAACACTTTTCCCTTCTAGGCATGGTCCGAATGCTAGAATAGCCTGCCAGGCGGCTCTGAGTTCCAGGACATTTGAGACTATGCCCTGTGGGCGGAAAGATCAATGTCCTTGTGCTCCGTGATGTTGGTAGTGTGCTCCCCATCCCTGAAGGCTGGCATCCGTCATGACTACTTCTGGTAGTGGAGGAACTATGGGACGACAGCGTGTTAGGTTGCTGACCCGTGTCCACCACCATGCTGATCTTTTTACTGCCTGGCTGATGATTATTATCTGTTTCATTGAGGACCCGTTCCATTGAGACAGGAATGCATTTTGAAAGACCCTTGAGTCCCACTGGGACCACTGGATCATTAGGAAGGTCGAAGACATGGAGCCCAGGATGCTCAGACACATTCTGGCAGGAAGATGTTCTGCCGCCAAAAGGTTCTTTATTTTGTGAATTAATGGCCCTATCTTCTCTTGAGGCGACCCGACCATATTGGAGCTGGTGTCTAATTCTGCGCCTAAGAAGACCATTCTTTGCGTTGGAACCAGACTGCTCTTTCCCCAATTTATTATCCAGCCGAACTGTTGAAGTGTAGAAATTAGAACTGCTCGATGCTGGAGGGCAACTTGTTGGCTGTCAGCCAGGAGGATGATGTCGTCGAGTGCAACACCCTTAGCCCTTTTTCTCTTAGGAGAGCTATGATCGGGAGTAAGACTTTTGTAAAGGTTCTGGGAGCCGTCGATATGCCAAACAGAAGGCTTTGGAACTGGAAATGCTGACGACCTATTGCAAAGCGTAGGTATTTCTGAAAGGTTTGGTGCACCGGAATATGTAGATAGGCGTCGTACAAATCGACCGAGAGCATCCAGTACCTTGTTCCTATTGCTAGTAATATGGACTGGAGGCTCTCCATCTTGAAGGATTCGACTGAAATTGTTTCGTTTAGGTCTTTCAAGTCTAACACTGGCCTCAAATCTCCCGTCTTTTTTGCTACTAGAAAAAGCGGAGAGTAGAATCCTAAACCTCTCTGTTCCTGAGGAACCTCTATGATTGCTTGTTTCTGGGACAGTTCTTGAATATAACTGGTCAGGATCTTTCGTTTTGATAGAGAAGATGGTGTTCTGGTCAGTCTGAAGTGGTCTTTTGGAGGTTTGTGTTTGAATGACCATCTGTGACCCTCCTGGATGGTGGAAATCCAGTCCAGGTGTTTCTTATTTGATTTTCCCAAGTCCGAGTAAATTGCCTCAACCTCGCTCCTACTATCGCGGGCTGGGCGTGCACGCCATCAAAATGACTTCTGCTGCTCTCCTGAATTGGGGACTTTAGGTTTTTGCACCCTCACAAAGGACGACTGGGGATTTCGCCAGTTTCGCTTAAATTCCCTTCCTGGTTTGTAAGATCTTGCCTCTCGGTATCTCTCTGGCAACTGGCGTCTAAACGGTGGATTTCTTTGTTTGGGTCTTCTATCAGAAAGGATGAGGCCAGACTTCCCTCCAGTAACTTTTGAAATCACTGTATCTACTTTAGGGCTGAATAAGTTGGTGCCGTCGTAGGGAATCCTATACCAGGTCGACTTAGAAGTCGCATCTGCGACCCATGGTTTTAACCAGAGTGCTCTCCTTGACATTACTGAAGCCAACATCGCCCTTGCTGAAGATCTTATGATATCCACGGCCGCTTCAGCCACGAAGTCTCCTGCTAGGCTAAGTTCTTGCATAGCTGATATGATTTTTTCCTGATCCGCTGCCTCTAGCAACAATTTCTCAATGTTGGCTGCCCAAAAAGGTAATCGCTCTGCCGACCGCTGCCAGAGTGATCGCTGGTCTGCATGCTCCTCCTGCTGCTGAATAGGCTTTCTTAAGATCGAGGTCTATTTTTTGATCCATTACATCCCTAAAGGTAACGGCATCCTCGATCAGGAGAGTTACATGTCGCGCCAGACGCATTAATGAGGAATCTACTACAGGAGCTGAAATTAGAGGGTTCACCATTGGCTCCCTTAATGGGTAGAGTTTTGCTATCCTGTTGTTCAGACTGGTTTTTTTATCTGTTTTCTGCCACTCATCCTTTATTAGCTCCTCTAGCTCTTCAATAAAAGGAAAGGTTTCAGAGTCTTTTTTCAGGTTAGGAAAATACTTTCTTAACTTGCGTGGCACCTCTTTCTCTTCTTCCCAACTGATTGCCTCTTTTACAGATTTTGTGAAGGGATCTATAAGCGCAAAATCAAACGAAGTGGGCATTAGAATCTCTTCCTCTTCTGGGGAGTCTTCCTGAAGAGTATGAGAGGCTGACGGGGAGAGATCTTGTGGCGTATAAGAGGTTGAGGCCACTGAAGCCTGTCTGATGGATTTGTGGGCTGCCACTTGCATGATAGACTCTTTCACAGATTCTTTTATTATGTTGGATGCTTCCCTTGCATCCAATTCTTTTTCACGGGTTGCTTCATCAAAACAGACTTGACAGACTAGTTTAGCAGGTAGTGCTACTGCTCCGCAAACCCAGCAGGCGTTTGCCGCAGGATGGGTGCGTTGGTCATTGCGAGGTTGATGGGATGAAGTCTCATCTCTATGGTGATGGGATGAGGTTCTTGACCGACTTCGTCTGGACTGAGAATGTTTTGAAGGTGATCGGTCCCTGCGTTTGGAGTGCGTTGATCTTGATGATCTGCCAGAGCTATCAAAATAATATAGCATTAGTGGCAAGGCTCTCTTTTACTCCTCTTCACTACTTACCTAATGTCTGTCCCCCCTTACCTTGTAGCCTGTGAATGGTCTGCTGGAGCAGCGGCCTCCATAAAAGGAGATAGAGTGTATCTGAAAGGAAAAAGTTTTTTTTTTTTTTTTTTTTTAAAAACAGGAGGTGCCAAGAAAAAAGAAATGCAGAGTTTTAGCAATGTAGGAGAGAGTTCAAGACTTACCAGTGTCAGGGATCAAAAAAGGGCACAAGGCAGCACTGTGGTGAGGTTCTGGAGCTCACAGAGGCAAAATGACAGAATTCCTCTGTTTTTAAATATACCACCGTCGCGGTGGCTCTGACGTCACGGCCGCGCATGCGCAGTGGTCATTTGCGGCGTCCGGCGCCATCTTGGAATCTGGCATGCCTTAACGTCGCCTATGTCAGATCCTGTGCACCCTAGAGCCGGCGCTATGCACAGTCAGAAGACGCTGTGGGACTACAGCGCCCAGCGCGCCTGGGGCCATAATTACACAGATGTGTATAAGGGAATACAGCATGTCAGGAGAGGTAAGAGAGAGAGAATAAAAAAAGGAAAGACAGTACCTGGAGGCCGCTGCAGATGACACCAAAAAACCTCTTTAAGGTTTGTAAGGCAAAGGTGGATTGTTTGTGTTTTTATAACCCCTGAGACCACCAGAGTGGGGTTCCCTTGCATAAAGCTCTTTTAGAGACTGTACAGCCAGGGTTTCCAACTGGGAGAGGCTTGAACCTAGCTGGGGCGAAGCGGTAAGGGGTTTTCAGCTTTTACCGGTCCAACCATCTAGGTGAGGAAAAAAAAGGAGAATGCAGCGGTGGGCTCCTCTTCAAAACTTATAGCTAACCAGTCCTATCAGGTTGTGGAGGCGGAGTTACAACCCATTGTGTGTGCTGCCATGATGCGCCAGGAAAGAAGTTTGTGAGAAGTCTGTGTGAATATGAGCAGCAAAACTACTTCATTCTTCTCACATTATAAAGAAGAAGAGAGTGCGCTGTATTAAACCATTTTTAACATTGCAGCGTGACAAAAGTGCTGTTTCCATTGCGAACGCTAAGTTTACCAGACCGAGCTGTTCCGTGTCGGAATTTCTTCTGAGCATGCATGGCACTTTGTGCGTCGGAACAGGCCACACACGGTCGGAATTGACGCGATCGGATTTTGTTGTTGGAAAATTTTATAGCCTGCTCTCAAACTTTGTGTGTCGGAAAATCCGATGGAAAATGTCCAATGGAGCCCACACACGGTCGGAATTTCCGACAACACACTCCGATCTGACATTTTCCATCGGAAAATCCGACCGTGTGTGCTGGCTGTTACACTTTTGTGGTTACATAGTACAGTGATTGTGTGGTATAATTTTGTATACTTTGATCTAGCGCGTACATAGAAAAGCTGCCTATTTGCTTCTAATGTTCTAAAGGCTCAAGCCTTATGTGCCTAGCTCTAATATTGATTGTCAGTTTGATAACCAGGAGTTTGCTAGATCAAACTTCTATTGCATGCGTGTAAAATAAATAAAATAAATAAAAAGGCTACAAAAGTAATTTCAGTGCTATTTTTTACTGGCTGATTTCATTAAAATTACATTACTTTACAAAAGGAAAAAAAATAAAAGGAATAAAATCAACCACCTATCTTTTGGCACAAACATATTTTTCATAAACAAAAGCTTCCTTTACTAAATTGCACATAAACATTAAATATATAACAAAAGCAATCTTCAGACAAAAACTCAGCAGAATGTACCAGATGTTTTTTTTTTTAATCCACAGAGGAATGTTATAAAGGAGAAATAAGATGAACATCTCTACAGGAGATCTTCCAATCGCCATAGTATGCAGGGTTGATACTTACATCCTGCATAAAATCACATCCATAAAACTCTAATGAGTTGACATTCAGCAGGGATCCAATGAACTGGTGGTATTAACAGCTGATTATTAAAATCATATTATGGCCAGGCATTGCGTTACATAGGGAAATAACTGTATACAGTGTATATATGTATGTATATGTGTATATAGTGTATGTAGTGTACACTGTATGTATACAGTGTATATATGTATATATATATATATATATATATATATATATATATATATATAGTGCTATGAAAACGTATTTGCCTCCTTCTTGTTTTTTTTATTATATGCATATTTGTTACACTTAAATGATTCAGATCATCAAACAAATTGTAATATTACACAAAGATAGTTTGTAAATACAAAATGCAGTTTTTAAATAATTTGATTTATTAAGGAAAAAAAGTTGTCCAAACCTACCTGCCCCTATGAAAAAGTAGTTGCCCCCTAAACCTAATAACTGGTTGTGCCACCCTTGGCAGAAACAACTGCAATCAACCATTTGCGATAAATGGCAACAAGTCTTTCACACCGATGTGGAGGAATTTTGGCCCACTCCTTTTCGCAGAATTGTTTTAATTCAGCCACATTGGAAGGTGTTCAAGCCTGAATAGCCTGTTTAACCACTTGCCGACTAGCCGCCGCAGTTAAACTGCGGCAGGTTGGCACGGCTGCGTGAATCACTGTAGCTGTACGTCGGGCGCTTTAAGAGCTCTAGGGGTCGCCCGCGTCGGCTGCAATGTCCGCTGGCGACCCATGATCGTTCCAGAGACACACAAAACGGGGATCTGCCAATGTAAACAGACAGATCCCCATTCTGTCAAGTAAGTAGAGAGAGATCTGCTGTTCCTAGTGATCAGGAACAGCGATCTCTCTCTACTCCCTGTCAGTACACTGCCCCCACAGTTGGAACAACTTCCCTAGGGAACACTTAACCCCTTGATCACCCCCTAGTGTTAACCCCTTTCATGCCAGTGACATTTATACAGTAATCAGTTTTTTTTTTAGCTCCAAAAAAGTGTCAAAAGTGTCTGATCTGTCCGCCGCAATGTCGCAGTCCCGCTAAAAATCACTGATCCCCGGTATTACTAGTAGAAAAAAAACTTATTAACAAAGATGCCATAAATCTATCCCCTATTTTGTGGACACGATAACTTTTGTGCAAACCAATTAATATACGCTTATTGCGATTTTTTTATACCAAAAATATGTAGAAGAATACATATTGACCTAAACTTATAGAGAAATGTGGGGTTTTTTTTCAATTTTTTGGGGGGGATATTTATTATAGTAAAATGTAAAAATATTGATTTTTTTTTTCAAAATTGTCGGGTTTTTTTTGTTTATGGCGCAAAAAATAAAAACCGCAGAGGTGATTAAATACCACCAAAAGAAAGCTCTATTTGTGGGAAAAAATGGCCATTAAGGGGGCAAATCCTTCTGGTCCTTAAGTGGTTAAGGTCATGCCACAATTTAACCATTCAGAGGTGGATTTGCTGGTGTGTTTCAGATCATTGTCCTACTGCATAACCCAAGTGCGTTTGAGTTTGAGGTCACAAATTTTTTTTCTGGTAGAATGCAGAATTCATGGTTCCATTAATTATGCCAAATTTTCCAGGTCCCAAAGCTGCAAAGCAGGACCCAAACCAACACACTACCAACACCATTTTTGACTGTTGGTTTGGTGCTCTTTTTAGAAAATGCTGTATCCGTTTTATGCCAGATGTAACGGGATGCACACCTTTCAAAAAGTTCAACTTTGTCTCATCATTCCACAAAATATTTTCCCAAAAGTCTTGTGGATAATAAAGATGTTTTTTGCCAAATGTGGGACTATCCTTTGTGTTCTTTTTGGTCAACAGTGGTTTTTGCCTTTGAGCTCTTCCAGGAATGCCATTTTTACCCAGTCTCTTTCTTATTGCTGAATCGTGAACACTGACCTTAACTGAGGCACATGAGGCCTGCAGTTGTTTAGATGTTGCTCTGGGTTCTTTGATGGCCTTCTGGATGAGTCATCATTGTTCTCTTGGAATAATTTTGGTAGGCCAGCCACTCCTGAAAGGTTGACAAGCTTTTCCCATTTGTGGATAATGGCTCTCACCATGGTTCCTGTGACCTACAATTTGTCAGGCTCGATCACTGTGGGGGTAGTGTGGGTGATGCCACATCCATATCAGGAGTGGCTGGTCTACTGTAAGGAAAGGAGGAAGGATTCCTGGTGCCACACATCCACGGTGTCCTGTGATTTTATTGGATAGACAACCTCAGCCTTGGCTCCCGCCAGGCCACGTCCCCAGCGCATTTCACTCTGCCACCTCGGAGCTTAGTCATGGGGTTCACTGGAGTCCCAAAGCATTAGAAATGGCTTTGTAACCCTTTACAAACTGAGTAATGTTAATTATTTACACAATGTGTTGCTTTTGGAAATCTTTTAGCGTGATCCATTTTGTAAGACAGCTTTTTTTTAGATGATTTCTTGATTTGACAAATCTGGCAGTAATCAGGCCTGGGTGTGGCAAGTGAAATTTAACTCAACTTTCCAAAAAAATGTGGTTAATCACAGTTCATTCATGATTTAGCAAGGGGGGTGTTACTTTTTTGACAGCTTTTTTCCCTTAATAAATGAAATCATCATTTATATACTGCATTTTGTATTTACTCTGGTTATTTTTGTGTAATATTAAAATTTGTTTGATGATCTGAATAATTTAAGTGTGACAAATATGCAAAAAAGTTAAAAATCAAGAAGGGGGCTAATACTTCTTCACAGCACTATGTACAGTTTATACTGTATATCTATGTATATCTATATATATAGATATACAGTTTGTGTGTGTATATCTAGATAGATAGATAGATAGATAGATAGATAGATAGATAGATAGATAGATAGATAGATAGATAGATAGATAGATAGATAGATATAGATCTAAAATTATGTGTATATCTGCCTCAAAATGTAATTGCTGTATGTGTCCCCACTTGGAATATTCACCCTGGTGACTAGGGATGAGCCAAACACCCCCTGGTTCGGTTCGCACCAGAACCCGTGAACGGACCAAAAGTGCTTATTTTAAAGGCTAATTTGCATGGTATTGTCCTAAAAAGGGTTTGGAGACCTGGGTCCTGCCCCAGGGGACATGTATCAATGCAAAAAAAAGTTTTAAAAATGGCTGTTTTTTCGGGAGCAGTGATTTTATTAATGCTTAAGGTGAAACAATAAAAGTGAAATATTCCTTTAAATATCATACCTGGGGGGTGTCTATAGTATGCCTGTAAAGTGGCGCGTGTTTCCTGTGCCTTGCTGTGAAATATTAGATCAAGAATTGTAATTACATGCACCTGTTGAACAGGGGCAGAAAAATTGGGCCTTTGGTGGTAGTGGTGCTAGTGCCACAACACTGTAAGTCCTCACAGTTACTCTTGGTGGGCGCAGAAACGGGCCCTGCTGTGAGATATTAGATCAAGAATTGTAAATACATGTCCCTGTTGAATAGGGGCAGAAAAATTGGGCCTTAGGCACTAGGGCCACAACATTGCAACCCCTCACAGCTACTCTAGTTGGAGAGCAGGAACGAGCCCTGCTGCAAGGTATTGCATCAAAATTGTAATTACACGCCCCTGCTAAACAGAGGCTGAAAAATTGGGCCTTAGGCACTGGTGCTGGTGCCACAACACTGCAACCCCTCACAGATACTCTAGTTGGAACGCAGGAATGAGCCCTGCTGCAAAGTATTGCATCAAAATTGTAATTACACACCCCTGTTAAACAGGGGCTGAAAAATTGGGCTTTAGGCACTGGTGCTGGTGCCACAACACTGCAACCCCTCACAGATACTCTAGTTGGAGCGCAGGCACAAAGCCCTGCTGCAAAGTATTGCATCAAAAATTGTAATCACACGCCCCTGTTAAACAGGGGCTGAAAAATTGGGCCTTAGGCACTGGTGCTGGTGCCACAACACTGCAACCCCTCACAAATACTCTAGTTGAGTGCAGCAACGAACCCTCCTTGCAAGATATTGCATCAAAAATTGTAATTACACACCCCTGTTAAACAGGGGCTGAAAAATTGGGCCTTAGGCACTGGTGGCGGCGCCCAGAACCAAAAATATTTTTACAAGCTATCAGCATGATCATTGAGGAGGAAGAGGATAGTCACTCAGCATAACAGGATAGTCACTCAGCATCAGCATAGGCAGTCTTGAAGGGATCTGACATTTCAGAAAAAATTATTCGGTTACATCAGCATCAGGTGCTTGGTAGCTGGTGGTGATCCAATACTGATCCATTTTTATGAAGGTCAGTCGATCGACCGAGTCGGTGGACAGGCGCACCCTGTGATCGGTTACAAAACCTCCAGCAGCACTGAATGTGCGTTCCAAAAGAACGCTGGATGCAGGACAGGCCAGTAGCTCAATTGTATACTGTGCAAGCTCTGGCCAGTGATCCATCCTCAAGACCCAGTAACCCAGAGGATTTTCGGTGGGAAAGGTGTCCAAGTCAGATCTTGCCCCTAGGTATCCCCGCACCATGTAAAACAGACGCTGTCGATGGTTGCTGGAACCGATCATACCTTGGGGCTGCGGACTAAAAAATTGTCTGAACGCATCGGTCAGACGGCAACCTTCTCCACCGCTCCTTCTTTGACTGACTGAAGCCTCATCAACACGTTGTCCAGGAACAGGAGTTTGTAACCTCCCAGTCTCTGGGAACGTGTTGCACAGACCTTTCTGCAAGGCCTCCCGAAGATATTTAATCCTCTGCTCTCTCTGTGACGGCAAGATAAGGTCCGCAACCTTACCCTTGTAACGTGGATCAAGGAGGGTTGCCAGCCAGTATTGATCCCTCTCCTTGATACCACGAATACAAGGATTCTTCCGCAGGCTTTGCAGGATCAGGAAGGCCATGCAGCGTAGGTTTGCTGAGGCATTCGGTCCAGAGTCCTCTGGGTCACTAAGGACGACATGATCCGCAGCCACCTCCTCCCAGCCACGTACATGTCCACGTGTTTCTTGGGACTGTAAATGGTCCCTTAAAGACTGCTGCTGATGCTGAGTGCCAGGTTCTACCTCCCTGCTGACACAATCCTCCTCTTCCTCCTCTTCCTCCTCCTCCTCGTCCTCTCCCTGTGTGATCGGCGGGCATGCAGGAACACTGTCTGGATAAATGGGGGCCTTGAGAGCTAAGGAAGTCCTCCTCTTCTTGTCTCTGTTCTGCCTCAAGTGCCTCATTATTCCACAGAGTGTGTTACAACAGGTGGATAAGGGGGACAGTGTCACTGATGCATGCACTGTCACTGCTCACTATCCTTGTGACCTCCTCAAATGGTGACAGGACAGTGCATGCATCCCTGATCATGGCCCACTGGCGTGGGGAAAAAAAACAAGCTCCCCTGACCCTCTCCTGGTGCCATAGTCGCACAGGTACTCATTGATAGCCCTCTGCTGCGTGTGCAGCTGCTGCAGCATGGCCAAGGTTGAGTTCCACCTGGTGGGCATGTCACAGATTAGGTGGTTCTTGGGCAGGTTAAATTCCTTTTGGAGGTCAGCCAGCCAAGCACTGGCATTATATGACCGGCGAAAATGCCCACAGACTTTCCTGGCCTGCCTCAGGACTTCCTGTAAGCCCGGGTACCTGGAAGAACCGCTGCACCACCAAGTTAGGGACGTGAGCCAAACAGGGCACATAGGTCATTTGTCCCTGTCAGAGGACGGAGAGGAGGTTGGTGCCATTGTCGCAAACCAACATTCCTGCCTTAAGTTGGTGCGGCGTCAACCACCTCTGAACCTGCCATTGCAGAGCTGACAGAACCTCTGCCCCAGTGTGGCTCCTGTCCCCCAAGCACACCAGCTCAAGCACCACATGGCATCTTTTGGCCTGCATAGTTGTGTAGCCCCTTGAACACCTACGGAGCACCACTGGTTCCAAGGAAAAAGCACAGGAAGAGGCCATGGAGGAAGAAGAAGAGGAGGGGTGGAGGAGAGAGGTGTGTCAGAATCACCAGTAGTAGCATTTTTGAGGCGTGGTGGCGGAACAACCTCCAACACTACTGCACCTTGTCCTGCATCCTTCCCAGCTGCCAGCAGAGTCACCCAATGCGCCGTGAAACTTAGGTAACGTCCCTGTCCATGCCTTCTGGACCATGAGTCAGCGGTAATATGCACCTTACCGCTGACCGCCCTGTCCAGCGAGGCATGGACATTGCCTTCCACATGCCGGTAGAGAGCCGGCATCACCTTCCGTGAGAAAAAGTGGCGTTTGGGTATCTGCCACTGAGGAACCGCACATTCCACAAACTCACGGAAGGGGGCAGAGTCTACCAACTGAAAAGGTAGCAGTTGAAGTGCTAGCAATTTTGCCAAGCTAGCATTCAACTACTGGGCATGTAGATGGCTGGGAGCGAACTTCTTTCGGCAGTGCAGTAGCTGGGGCAGGGAAATTTGACAGTTACAATCTGATGTCAGTGTACCGATAGCAGATTGCCCACAAGTACTTGGCTGTGACACACCTAATTCTACACCTTCATTCCTCTCAGCGCAGGTCTCAGAGAGGACTGAAGGTATAGTGGGGTTGGAGATCTCAGCTGATGAGGAGCAAGGAGAGGTCACTAACTTGTAGCTTTAACTGAACACTGTACAGACGTCGCACTACACTAACTTGTAGCTTTAGCTGAACACTGTGCAGAGGTCGCACTACACTAACTTGTAGCTTTAGCTGAACACTGTGCCGTGGTCGCACTACATTAACGTGTAAATAATGTAGCTGCCTGCGGAAGTGATAGGATCAGAAAACCACCACCAATCTTCTACAGGTAGCTTTAGCTGAGCACTGTGCAGAGGTCACACTACACTAACTTGCAGCTTTAGCTGAGCACTGTGCAGAGGTCAAACTACACTAACTTGTAGCTTTAGCAGAACACTGTGCAGAGGTCGAACTACACTAACTTGTAGCTTTAGCTGAACACTGCGCAGAGATCACACTACACTAACTTGTAGCTTTAGCTGAACACTGTGCAGAGATCGCACTACACTAACTTGTAGCTTTAGCTGAACACTGTGCAGAGATCGCACTACACTAACTTGTAGCTTTAGCTGAACACTGTGCAGAGGTCGCACTACACTAACTTGTAGCTTTAGCTAAACACTGTGCAGAGGTCGCACTACACTAACTTGTAGCTTTAGCTGAACACTGTGCAGAGGTCACACTACACTAACTTGTAGCTTTAGCTGAACACTGTGCAGAGGTCGCACTACACTAACTTGTAGCTTTAGCTGAACACTGTGCACTGTAAATACTGTAGCTGCCTGACTTTAGTACTAATAGGATCAGAAGAACACCAGCAATTTTCTTCAGGTAACTGTAAATACTGTAACAACACCTGCCTGCCTGTCAGTAGGAATATAATAACAGGAACGGATCTAGCTAATATATATATACAACAATACACTGTAAGTGCAGCTAACTGACTGACTGTCCTGCCTAATCTATCTAACTTAAATCAAATGACACTGTCTCTCTGTCTCTGTCTTCAACGCCGCAACACACTACACAAGGCTGACATGCAGGCGGCCTTATATAGTGTGGGGCGTGTACTAAACCCCCTGAGCCATAATTGGCCAAGGCCACCCTGGCTTTGGCCAATTACAGCTCTCTGTACAGATGGCGCTGTGATTGGCCAAGCATGCGGGTCATAGTGCATGTTCGGCCAATCATCAGCCAGCAATGCACTGCGATGCCGCAGTGAATTATGGGCCGTGACGCGTCACTCGAATTTGGTGCGAATGGCCCATATCGTTTGCAATTCGGTGAACGACCGAACAAACGATGTTCGAGTCGAACATGGGTTCGACTCGAACACGGAGCTCATCCCTACTGGTGACCATTGCCATCAAGACAGAAAAGTAGAGGAACTACTACATTTTAAAGTTGTTGCGAAATAAGGAGCTGGGGTGAAATGTTTTAATGACAATTAGTATCTGGCGGTTTTGGCTCCGGGTTAAATTTCAGTACCATTAGCGGTAACCCCGAGTAACACTCGGGATTGCATTGCAGGATCCTGTTGCAGGTTACTTACCTTTTTCCCAGGATCCTGCGACGTCCCCCCGCTGTGTCTGTGAGCTGTGTCCTCCGCCCGATGCCTCTGTATGCCGGGCTCCTTCTCCTGCAAGCATCGCGACGCACAGGGGCGGAGCCCGGTGGCAAATTAAAAAAATTAAAAATTCATAACACATACAGTATACTGTAATCTTACAGATTACATTACTGTATAAAATCATTTCACATCCCTTTTGTCCCCAGTGCTTTGTCCAATGCCCTACATGCAGTTTTATATTATATATACTGTTTTTTCTGCCTGGAAACTTGAGATAGTCCATAGCAACTAAAAAGTGTCTCTTTACATCAAAAGTGGCTTTAAACCAGCTAGAAAACAGCGATAGTAAATTAGAACACTTGCAGAATTGAGCGATAGTGAATCGTGGGGAAATTTATTTTATTATTATTTTTTATAATTATTTATAGTTATTTATTATATTATAATTTATGATTTCGTATTTCAAACTTTATCATACCCGGGATATCTACTAGACTCTTGTTTGGACAGATGTAAGTGTGTTATTGCTAAGAATTACAGGCCTAAGATATAAAACACCAAATTTCTATGTAAAACAATTGTACCGCTTTGAGACTCAAAAATCTGACATAATCATACCGCCAGGGTGGCTACAAGTCCAAAAGATTGTCAGCACACCCAAATCAAGAGCTGGTCAATTCTCATCACAAAAACCAACATGCTTCTATGTCTTCTTAAAACGGTTGTATAGTCAAATTTAACTTCTACCTACAGGTAAGCCTATAATAAGGCTTACCTGTAGGTAAAAAAAAAAATATCTCCTAAACCGTACAGGTTCCCCTTGCAATGGGCTGCTGACTGCAGCGGCGCATGCGCACAGGGGATTCTTGGCTGAAAGCCTGGCAGATGCCGGACCTTGCCGGAAAGAAGTCTACCGCACTCATGCGCGGGAGTGACAACATCGCGGCTCCAGCCACTCACATCGCTGGAGCCACGCTACCCGAAAGACGCGCCGAGGCAACATGTCAGCTACCTTGGCGTGGACCAGGTGAGATACTGATGCCTTGTTCTAAGCTAAGTATTTCATAATGAGCTAGCATGCGGTGCATACTAGCTCATTATCCCTTTTACCTTACAGGTGTATAAAAAAAAGTGGGTTGGCTACCGTTTTAAGACTTAACACTTTACTTAACAATGGGATTGTGAAAAAAGTGGATCTGACTGTGTAGGGTTTGAAAAAAAACAGTTGAGTTTCTCTTTAGATCTTCTCTTTTTATCTTTTGAAATTATTGTTTTTGGTGCAAATAATTTATTTTCTTTCTTTGGAAACTTTACCATCATCTTTATTCTCTCATTTTCTGTTACTTTTTAAACAGCATTTTTGTACTTTCTTCAGTCTGCTAAATAAGAGGAGTGGTTAACTGTTCACAGGTATTATATATATATAACTTGGACCCCTTTCACACTGAGGTGCTTTACAGGCACTACAGTGATAAAAATAGCGCCTGTAAAGAGCCACTCCTGTCTCTCCAGTGTGAAAGCCAGAGGGCTTTCACACTGGAGCGGTGCACTGACAGGACGCTATAAAAAAGTCCTGCTAGCAGCATCTTTGGAGCGGTGAAGGAGCAGTATATACACCACTCCTGCCCATTGAAATGAATGGGCAGCACGGCTATACCGTGGCTATAGCAATTTGCAGTGGTTTTAACCCTTTCTTGGCCGCTAGCGGGGGGTAAAAGCGAACCGCTAGTGACCGAATAGCGCCACAAAATTGACGGTAAATCACTGCTAAAAATAGTGGCACTTTGCCGCCATCGCACACGCCGCCCCAGTGTGAAAGGGGCCTTACGTTGAGCTTGCTCACACTGGGACTGAACAAAGTGGGATTTGATCAAGTGGAGTTTTCAAAAACAAGAGTTTAAAATAAAATTAAGTGAATTCATTTCACGTATTCACTTTATTGAAGCCCAACATAAAAAGTTTCAGGTGGTGAAGTTAGCGGCAGAGTTGGCCGTCCTATGGGAACAGGCTCACTGTATCTAAAGCTGAAACACAATTTGTTTATAATAAACAAGAAAGCAAATGATGGCCCCTTTGAATATCAAAATACTGAAGGAGGTATTATTCCTAAATAAACAGTACAGTAGGCAAAAATGGGCATGGGAGTTTCTATATATCTCCAAAGGTAATTACATTATAAAAACATTCAAATTTTATCGTATTCAAAATATAAAAACATGGTCATTCCATGCACTATAAAATACATTAAATATCATGTGTGCAAGGTTGGCAAATAGTAACAAGTAATCTCTGGGACATCCTGCATAGAATGCCACAAATATGTTGAAGTGTGGGTCGATGCATTTTGCAGAAATACCATTTCCTTAGGCCCTCTTAGACCTTTCTTGTATCCACATAAAACACAACATATTATTTAAAAATAAACATATTCAAATTGGTATCATCAATCACCATAGTTATATAGTACAATAATCAATGGGTTCAATAGAGTATAGGGGCTAATGAGCATATTATGAGACAGATTACAAATAAAGTTACCTCAAAACATCACATGATACCCACAATATGGTGGAAAAAAAGTGCTGTGTTCCACCAAATGGGTTCTCGGTGGCATGTGGGGGAAGGAAAGGGCTCAACAGGTTGTACACAAATTCATCCAACTGTGCCAAAGCTAACAATACCCAAAAAAGATTATTATCATTATTTCTTTCTTCAGTATTGTTAGCTTTGGCACGGTTGGGTGAATTTGTGGACAACCTGTGGAACATTTTCTCCCCCTGCGAGCTGTTCAGTAAATGCACTAAATCTTCAGAAATTGTGAACTGTTTCAAAGATTTTTATTCGGAGTTATATAATCTCCTGAATCCACTGTCTTGTCTTACCTCAGTTCAAAAAGACAATCTCATAGGTAAATTGACAGCCTCAGATGCACATGTTTCCCATTGAGACTGTGTAAAGAAGGTTTGTTTATTCCCTCCACTCAGTGTCAGTTTACACTCAGCTCACTGTTCTGTGATGTGCAGCGTGTGATGTCAGATCCCTGCTCCCTGCCTACTTGAAGCTGATCATTGTATTTTGGAAAGTTGTAAAGGAGAAATGACTATAGATAAATAGATATAGCTTAGGGCGGCTTCACACTGCCCCACTGTGCTTTTGCTAAAGCGCAGCTAACACATGTTTTTCATGTGGGTTATCTGCACTTTCCAATACACTTTTATGAGGTCCTCACAGTTTTGATGCAATTGAAAAAACTCTTTGCCCAAAGTGCAGCAGGACGACATTGGGGTGGTGTGATACTGCCCTTACCTGGGAGGATTGGCATCATCACTGTGTATCACCTGGGGCTAGTCAATTCAGTGGGCTTATGTAAAGGTTTATTATCACTTTCAGTGGATATGATCTCCAGGTATAAATGTATAAGTGGTCCATGTAGAGAACCTGGCTCATATGTAGTCACTTTAAGGTCATGACAAAGTATAAGAAGGCCCCGAAATATGTCATTTTTGACGACACATGTAGGAAAGAGCCCACGCTTGTGACATCATCACGTATTATGGAATCCAAAAGTGGTCTCTGTATTCCCCTGGGGAGTTTGACTTTTACAGCACTGTCTATATTTTTTATATGTGAGTAGTATATATTGTTTTAAATATTTGATACCATTGATTTTACACTATGTGGAGCATTCTCATTTTTCATGTGCCTCTTTTGTGTGGCTGCCGATATGTATTGTGGAGTGAAGTGGCGACAACATATATCTGAAATTTCAGGTGATGACTTTCAAGCTCTATATGTTACTTCTCATTGGAGGGTCATACCATTCTAGTAAGCCTCTGATTTGGCCGCTGTTGTGGGAACACTGAGTGTTTTTTTCACTTTGATCAGTTTTTCACATTATCATGTAGACATTTATATGAAGATTACCTCACCTAGAATTCACAGTGGAGTTCTTTTGTATGCATGGACATTTTATGATAAATACACACACTGACGTATTATTAGTTTTGTTTGACTTTGTTTTATGAGCGCTGAACTTGGTTAATTTGGTTTATGTGTTTTTACCATTTTTGCATCTAATGGGGTGCCAGCTGCTAGTTTTGGTTATTACCCTTTAGCACAATTTTTTATGGTAAAATAACACCAGTGACTGTTGATCCATGCCTTTGGGGAATCAGAAAGGAAAAAAAAAACATTTTTTTCCCCCATGGTGGCAATTTATAGGATTTTTTTTCCTTCCTCTGGATCAATTGTGGGTATAAGCATTACTTTTTTTATTTCACAAACCACAATAGCTTTTTGTTATCTGGTCATTCTGGATATAAGTAACACTTGGTAAAAGTTTAAATTAACTACATTTAACTTTGAACTGTGCTCAGACCAGTAAATTTGTCAAACGAACATTTCAGAAAGTTAAAAAAGTAATAATTTTAAATGGATAGCAATCAAACTTTTGACTTGTTTCATTACGATTATAATACAGATGGAATATTATCAAACATCATTTTTCTGTGTTACCACCATATGCTAGAGATCATAGGGCAATTAGACTGCATGGATAGTAAATATGAATATTACATTTTTTCGCTTCACTGACCTTGAGTCTTAAAAGCCATGAATTTTAGCAGTGATATGCTAAAAATGAAGAAACTCAACTGTTTTATAGATTTATGTCAGTGACGTTCAGTACTTGATGATATCAGCTGCAAAAGGAGAAAAAAGGCACCGACCATTTTTTAAAATTAAAACGAAAATATAGACGTGTATTTCTAGTGAGCACATTTTAAAGTATATTTTGTATATTTTGTAGCATTTTCCTTTAACTTTGAACAAATTTCCACTAGAATGTACACTGTATTTAACTCGGCCTCACTAAACTCACTAAAACAATCTGCTTACAGTGTATCTAACCCCCCCCCCCCAATATATATAATATATTGCAGCTTGCCAGTTCCTGGTTGTGGTGGATGCATTAGTTTAATGCCTTTAACACATTTGGGGGTCTATTTATCATTGATTTTAATGGCTAAATCAATCAACATTCCCCATTTATTCATCTAACCTTTCATTTTGCACATTCACTCTATTTATCACAGTAGTTTTCATCCATTTTTAAAGGAGAAGCAATGAAATGAAATTTGTTATGTGAAAATAGAGTCAACATCTACCACTATGGTCAAAATGAAAAAAAAAAATCAATATGGGATATTACTATACAGTCTGTTGAACATCTCACTTGTAGTTTTGCAAACAGTTGTAAGGATTTTGAGAGATCTACCTTGTCCCCTGCAGCTGATGGCTCTCATGTTCAGTTGTTCACTTTCTTTAGTGAGGAGACAACGGTGCCTGTTGTCCCCTTTTGTGTGCTGCCTCTCTGAAGAGACTACAGCGTGCCGTCCTAACATCATTGGGGGGTGCTCCTCCAGTCCATGGAAAGCTCATGCATTGTAGTCTTCACAGACCTCCCGACATGTCTCTGCCCACTCCCCCCTCATGATCGGCCTATAAAGCCCTGCCCACTCCTGCCTATGTCCCGCCTTTACTGCCCACTGATCTGTGTCTATGAAGGCTTGTCCCTTCTGTTTGGCTTTTCTTCTGTCAAGACGAGAACAGGCAGAGAAGCACACAGATTAATAGAAAAATCTGTGTGCAAACTAACCTGCAGTTAAAAACTTTAAAAACAGCATTGTTACAGCAGCACATATCTTGTACTGACTTGTACTGTTTTACATAGCACATACCCAGCTATTGATTGTCAGATGGGTGTGTGTTATGTAAAATAGACTGAGAATGATAGAAGGCATGAGGACTCATGGGATTGTAGTTCCCTGTGGGAGATGCAGATTCTAGCACAGTGGAAGGAAATGACATGCGAGCTCTGCTGAACTGCTCAAACCATCACTAGCATTACGCAGCAAAGGAGGACTGGTGGAGGGGATTAGAGACCCCAATCACAGCTATATGGTAGGAAAATAATAATTTCAGTTATTATGTTTATTACCATGTATAACTTTCAGGTATTTATATGAGAATTTACTAAAATGTGTATGTTGCCATTAGTTGTACTTTAACCACTTCCGGACCACCACACGCCGATGTATGTCTTCAATTTGAGGACGGATATCGTTGTTATGGCATAACTGACATAACCCCGGTATCGCCGTGTTCGGCCGGCAGTCCAGTACAATTTCAAAATGGTCTCTGTGGCGGATTTGCCACAAGATTACTTTTATTGGAGGCTGGAGAGGGCCCCCCCGCTACAATCCGGTGCCTTCCGCCGCTTACCGAAGCCGTCGGCAGCGGCGGAGGCAATTGGATCCTTCCTGTGGCTGTGCATGGAGACAAGTGAGGGGAGGATGGCCCCCACCCGTCTCCATGACACTGCAGGGCTCAAGCAACGTCAAAACGTCACTTCCCGCATAGCTCTTAAAGGACCTTTTTTTTTCATTTTTTTAAATGACAAAATTTTATTTTTATTTTTTTTATTGCATTTTAGTGTAAATATGAGATCTGAGGTCTTTTTGACCCCAGATCTCATATTTAAGAGGTCCTGTCATGCTTTTTTTTATTACAAGGGATGTTTACAATCTTTGGAATAGGAATAAAAGGGACACAATTTTTTTTAAAACAGTGTAAAAATAAAAAAATAAAAGGTAAAATAAATAATAAAAAAACAATTTAGACTCGCCCCGTCCCCCCGAGCTTGCATGCAGAAGCGAACGCATACGAAAACGGTGTTCAAACCACGCATGTGAGGTATCGCTGCAATCAGTAGAGTGAAAGCAATAATTCTAGCCCAAGAACTCCTCTGTAATGCAAAACATGCAACCTGTAGAATTTTTTAAATGTCGCCTATGGAGATTTTTAAGGGTAAAAGTTTGTCGCCATTCCACGAGCGGGCTTAATTTTGAAGCGTAACATGTTGGGTATCAATTTATTTGGCTTAACATTATCTTTCACACTATAAAACAATTTTACTGTTGTCTTATTTTTTATTCAAAAAATAATTTTTTTTTTTTAAATGCGCTTGTAACCAGTCCCTCTCATCAATCATCAGTGCCTGATCTCACAAATGCTCTTCTGGAAGAATGGTCAAACATTCTCATAGACGACAGAGGGTGAGGAGCTGCTGACCAAGATGGCCGCGTAGGGATATCGAGAGTCTGACATGCCGACACGCTGATAAGCAGACACGTTTAGAAGCAGACACGCTGGAAAGCTGATATACTGACAAGCTGACAAGCTAACAAGCTGATAAACTGCGGACATCGGAGGCTTACCTGGCCAATACACATACCTAGAGTGAGATTGATGGTTCCGTGGTCATCCTCTTGAATCTTTCTGCTGGGACACAACAGAGCTAAGTAAGAGCGAGCGGGAGCAGGAGTGGAGGAAGGAGCAGTCGACAGAGCAGTGGCATTCGTGAGAAACAGGAGACCCGAGAGAGCCGGTAGGAGACGAGCCTGTGGGGTGCCGGGATTGCTTCCAGGGGCAGAGACAGCGGGCGCGGTCGGGCGGGAGCCTCTGCGAGTCTGCGGAAGCAGACGGCGGAGACACTCGGTTATGGATGCCCTCTCCGGCGGAGGCCTCGGGAGCCGAGCAGCAGAGATCAGGCGGACCAGGCGGACTCGGGGATATCCACGTCAGAAAGTAGCAGCCGCCTATGGTAAAGTTTATAATCATCTCCAAAATCCGGATGAACAGGTATGACTTCGGAAACAACAATATAAAGAGTGGTAAATCTAATCTCTGATAATTATAAACTCTGGAAATAAGTACATAGAAGGACACAACATTTAAATAAAGAGAGATAAGTAATCAAATGAAAGGAGGAAAATAAAATAAACCACAGCTCACCAATCTAAGGATCAGAGTCCATTAATGAATTGTTTATTATTTGCGAGACAGATAAAATTAAAAGTGATATTAAAGGACTACCAAAGGACTATAAGGAAATAAGACCTCTTCAGTGCCCATCCCCCCCACCCCGGCATAGTACTTAAAAGTCTAACAAATAAAGGAAAGGGAAAAGGGAAGATGGCACCTAAGAAAGGTAGTAAAACACCGCAAACTCAAATAAGTAAAAAAGATAAGGTAGAAGTTAATAGTAGAAATTCTACAGGGGCACTACCAATACAAACAACAGACATTAAGGAATTCTTCCAACAGCTACAACTACAATCCCCCCATGCAACACAGGAATTACAAACATCACAGGAACTATCAAATTTAGCAGAATCATCGGCAACATCTAGATCATCAGGAGAAGAACAAGTAAGCCACCCTAGAAATAGTTCACCAATTGACAAAACAGGGTTAATAAACAAACAAAAAGAGGAGGATAAAGATAAATGGGACATAAGGGCATATATTCGATCGCTCCCAACCAGGGCGGACATGGATCAATATGTTCATAGGTTGGAAGAATCATATAAAATGGAGATACAAGAACTAAAAATATCCACCAAAATACACAAGAAAAAATAGACACAGTAGACAAGAGAGTCTTAAAAACGGAACAAGAATTGAAAAGGATAGAGGAAAAAATACAAAAGCAAGAAAAACAACTAAAGCAAGTAATAAGCAATCTAGACGAACAAGAAAATAGAAATAGAAGATCAAACATAAGAATTAGAGGATTAAAAGAAGAGGTGAGCTCAAGAGAACTTAAAACAACATTACAAAAAGTCTTTCAGGAAGTTGCCCAAGATTTTGATATAAAAGATCTAATCATCGATCGGTCACACAGAGTAACAGGGATAAGGAAGTCAGATTTAAAAAAGCCTCGGGAGATTATTTTTAAAATGCATTTTGCCCATATAAAGGATAAAATCATGTTTGCGGCCCGTCAGAACAAAAATATTCAACATGACGGAGAACCTTTATTATTTTTCCAAGATCTATAGAAATTCACGCTGGATCATAGAAGAGCGTTAAGGCCCCTAGTGGAGCAATTAATAAAGAACAATCTTCAATATAGATGGAAATTTCCATTCCAACTGCAGGTTCAAAAGGAGGGACAAATTATATCATTCAGAGACTTGGAAGATTTGCCGGAATTTTTGGACATTCTTAAAATTCCAGAAATAATATTACCGGACTGGCCCATTTTGTACATGCAGACAGTCAAAAAAACGTAAAAAGGGTTGGGGGTTGTCGGGGATGGAGGGAGGGGGATGGGGAAGGAAAGGGGAGGGAGGAGATTGGAAAGAAAAAAAAGGTTTATTATTTTGATTATATAGTTTTTTTTTGTTTTTTTTTGTGTTAAGCACTGGGACAGTGAAATGCATTTAAAAATGTAACTTATGAGTGTAAACAACAAATAAATGGATATGTACAGCTCTGCGCTAAACCAAAGAAAACACTAAGATAGCAGCTAACACACCTGTAGACTCTAGGTAAAAAATAAAAAAATATATAAAAAAGTGTAGCGCTACAAACTGACAAACATAAAAATTAAGTGCATACACACAATGAATAAACCTAGAATGAACTAAGTATGACCATAAATATGGATTATACAATATGAATGTGCAGTGTTAACCTGCAAAAAAATAAGTGAAACAATAAATAATAAACCTAATTGGTAAAACAGTGACTGAAGATGAAAACAGTGACAGCTCCAAAAAGTCCTAAATTAATTAAAAAGAACTTAAAATGTGACAGTCCATAATATACTGTAGATTTGAAAAAAGATATGAGAGAAAACACCACCAAAAGTCTATGGAAGTTTCACGTAGCAAAGGATGAACAAGTGACTCCCAGGTTCACAGGTGAGTGGATGATTGGTTTCAGGATCTAACGGTAGGTCAATACTGGGCAAACCACAAGTGAACGGAAGATCTAGATCGGTGCCGGGGCCATCACCAAGAACAACAAGAGGCTTACCGGAAATAAATTACCTGAAATGACATACGTCATACAAGTCTAAAAAGGCTTGTTGACCACCTGGTCAGAACGATATAATTGGTCAGATGTCATCAGCATAGGCAATTCGACACAGGCCAAACAAATAATTCACATGCCAGCAACAATAGATCACTCAGCAGCCAGCATCAATAGACCCATCCATCAACAGCAGATCCCTCCGAGCATCAATTGACCCCCTGGAGTTAGTGGAAAATAGGTGAGTCTGGTAAGTCTGGCAGGTGAATCAACAGGTGTGTGGCCTCTGTGATGCAAAGACTGATGGAGTTTTTTTAATTAATATGTGTTCTTTTTTTTTTTTTTTTTTTTTTGGAAAAGGGTTAATAACAATGTATAAGGCGAAATATTAATTTAATGGTTTATGCACCGGGGTATTAAATGTGAAATATTTTAATTTTAACTATCTAACTGGTGGAACAAATAGGTAATGACATTTTATTTTTATTTTTTTGTGTTAAGCACTGGGACAGTGAAATGCACTTAAAAATTTAACTGATGGGATTTTTTAATTAATAAGTGTGTTTTTTTTTTTCTTGAGAAGGGTTAATAACAATGTATAAGGTGAAATATTATTTTAATGGTTTATGCACCGGGGTATTGAATTTGAGGTATTTTAATTTTAACTATCTAAATGGTGAAACATTTTTTTTTTTAGGGGTGGGAAAGGGAAAAGGGAATAATAACAAATTATAAGGTGAAATAATAATTCATTGGGGTATGCACTGGGATATTGAATTTGAGGTTATTTAATTTTAATAACCTAATAAGCGGGATAAATAGGCAAGAGCACATTGGGGACTTTTTTTTTTTTGAAAAAGGGTTAACAACAATATATAAGGTGAAATACTGATTTAATGGATTATGCACAGTGGTATTGAATTTGAAGTATTTTAATTTTAATTATCTACAATGAAATAATAAGCACAGAAGTGATAATATTAGGGTTGGGCATAATAACAAAGTATAAGGTGAAATAATAATTTATTGTTTTTTGCACAGGGGTAAGGAATATGAGGTATTTTTTTTTATTCTTTCTTCTCCCCCTTCTGAAGGAAGGGCGTGAGATATTAATAGCGTATAAGCAAGTACAGAAGAGTTAATATACAGGTTATACGCACGGGGATAGCGATTTGGAAGTATTTATATATAGGATAATAGTAGCAATTAGAGCTCCTTTTTTTTTTTCTCTCCCCCCCTCTCCCCCTTTCCCCACATTTTTTCATCATGTAGTTTAGGAAAACTTCTGACCCTAATACAGGGGTAACAGCAGTAAATAAGTAATGAAGCGGAAAGATACTGAAAGAAGGAAGATAGAACGCAAGAGCAAAAGAAGGGTAGAGGGAAAGCAGTAGAGGAAGGAGAGAGAAGGAAAAAAGGGTTAAACTAGCAATTAAAATGCCG
Source organism: Lithobates clamitans (assembly GCA_037952925.1). Classification (NCBI taxonomy): domain Eukaryota; kingdom Metazoa; phylum Chordata; class Amphibia; order Anura; family Ranidae; genus Lithobates; species Lithobates clamitans. The sequence goes on along the minus strand of JBBGZY010000519.1, from coordinate 774,071 downwards.
CATGAGGACGACGATCGGGCGACAATTCTTGGTCAGCAGGCTCAAAACCCCTCATAGTAGGGAACTTACTATAGATAGTAAGATAGACTATATTTATTTAAGTCAAGTAGAAATAGGGTAGATTGAGTGCGTGGTGTGTGTGAGTGTGCGGGTAATTTTTTTTTTTTCTTTTTTGTTTTTTTTCTCTCCCTATTGAATGGGCGAGATTAAATTTTGTTCCTTCAATGCAAAAGGCCTTAACTCTCCTAACAAAAGAAATCAAATTTAAAATTTTTTCAATAAACAAAAAGTGGATATTATACTGTTCCAGGAGACTAATTTTCGTTCAAATCACATTCCGAAACTTAATAATTGAAATTATAACAATTGGATACATGATACATTCTCCTACTCTAAATCAAGAGGGGTATCTATCGCTTTCCATAGGAACGTACCTTACCAAATAATACAAAAATATACGGGTAATAACGGTAGATCTTTGGTTGTAAAAGTAGCAATATATGGGAAAATTTTCACAATTGTCAATCTGTATTTACCAAATCACGATCAGATAAGGACGGTGATAAGGGCCCTAAATAGCATTATGGAAAAAGCAGAAGGTACAGTGATTATGGGCGGGGACATTAATTCCATTATGGATATACAAAATCGATACAACTAATACCCATACTTACAGAAATAAGAGCCAATTAGAGGAATTTAAGGGGATAATAGAGAAATACCACTTGGTGGATATTTGGAGAGCCCAACATCAAATATAAAAAAATGACTCATATTATTCTAATAAACATGATTCCTACCATAGGCTAGATTATTTTTTCATTAACCACTTAGGAATGTCAATGACTCCGTCATCGGATATAGGGGGGTTTTTATGGTCAGATCATGCCCTGTTGTATTTGGAAATTAAGGTAATAGAACGAGTAAAAACAAAAGGGAATTGGAGATTAAATGATAACTTGTTAAAAGATAAAGAGTGTATAGAGGATATACGCAAAACAATAAAGGAATTTGTAGATATTCACGAGAAGGATGAAACATCAATTCCCATGCAATGGGAAACATTAAAATGCGTACTAAGGGGGACACTCATCAAGCACGGCTCAAGATTAAAAAAAAAAAGAAAGGATCAAAAGAAACATCAGCTGATAAAAGAAATAGAGGAATTGGATAAAAAACATAAGCAGAACTTAAAGTAATCAGATAAAATAAAATTGAAAGGGAAAAGAATGGGATTACAAACCTTGCTTGATGAGGAATCCCTTAGGATCAGGGACTGTAGGCGGGCACAATGGTATCAGTATGGGAACAAGACAGGAAAAATACTTGCTAAAACATTAAAGGAGCAACAGACCTTAACAACTATAATTAAAATATTAAAAACAGATGGGGAATATACATACGATCCAAAAGAAATAATAGAAGAATTTCATACATACTATTCTAATCTGTACAATATTAAAACATCACAGGGGAATAAGGGGGAGGATTTGAACAGAGAGAAAATTAAAGAATATATTGAAAAAACAGCCCTTCCTAGATTCCCTAAAGAAACACTCGAGATATTGGAAAATGATATCTCCTTAGAAGAGATTCAACAAGCGATCAAAGAACTAGTTCCAGGAAAAAGCCCAGGACCTGATGGGTATACTACTAGATTTTATAAGAATTTTCAGGATATAATTGCCCCTATATTGAAAAAAACATACAATTCCATATCTAACATACAAGGCTTTGTACCACAAAGCACAGAAGCTCACATTACCTTAATTTCAAAACCGGAGAAGGACCACACGCTATGTAAAAACTATCGGCCAATTTCTTTAACCAACATAGATATACGTCTATATTCTAAAATCATTGCGAATAGAATAACACCAATCCTACCTAATTATATAAAATTAGACCAAGCTGGATTTACGAAAGGGAGAGAAACTAAGGATAACATCATAAAGACTTGTACACTGATGGAATTTGCCCAAAGAACCGCTATCGAAACATGTATGCTGGCCGTAGATGCGGAAAAAGCATTTGATAGGATAGGGTGGTGCTTCTTAGAAGAAACACTAAAACAACTTGGTATGGGTCTGAAAATGCGTAATAGGATTGCTGCTTTGTATTCCAACTCGAAAGCAAAAGTGAGAGTAAACGGCATGTTATCAAAGGATATAAAAATATCAAACGGCACCCGTCAGGGGTGTCCCCTTTCTCCCTTGCTGTTTGTACTTATAATGGAATATCTAACTGCAATTAGAAACAATAAAGATATTAAGGGGATAAAGGTGGGGGGGAAGAATATAAGATAGCAGCATATGTAGACGATCTGCTAAAATACATAACCAACCCCATCATAACTATCCCAAATTTAATGAAGGAATTTAGAAGATTCGGGGAACTTAGTTATTTCAAAGTAAATTATGACAAATCAGAGATATTGAATATATCAGTAAACGAAAAAAGTTGTTCACTGATGCAAAAGGATTTTCCATTTAAATGGAAGCAGAATGCAATAAAATATCTGGGAATTTTTATAATAAAAGATTTGAAACAACTACAGGGGATGAACTATGGGAAAACAATTCGAAATGCTATTAAATTACTACAGAAATATGATAAATTGATATACTCATGGACGGGAAGAGTTAATATTGTAAAAATGGATATATTGCCAAAGCTCTTGTATACTTTTCAAACGATACCATTGGAACCCCCCAAAAAACTGATGAAGGAGTTAAGAAAAGCTATAGTCGAATTCATATGGGCGCATAAAACTCCCCGGATAAAAAGAGAAAACCTAATCAGGAAAAAAAGAAACGGAGGGCTTGCGTTACCAGACTGCATAAAATATCTGCAGGCAGCATCACTGACCAGTATAGTAGACTGGTACCATAATAAAGAAAATAAGCAATGGGTTAGTATGGAGGAGGAAATAATAGGGCCCCAATTAAAAGCCCTTCCATGGGTAGAACCCCACTTTAGACCTAAAATAAATGAGCTGACACTCTTTGTAAGCGCTACGTTAAAGGTATGGGATGGTATAGTTAAAGGGGGGAAGCTCTCTACAATGTTAGGACCCATGACTCCACTGTTTTTCAACCCTGAATTCCCTCCAGCAACGAGGGGTAAAAATTTCTTAAAATGGAATAGATTGGAAGACGCAAGACTGGTACAAGTCCTTGAGAACGGGAAAATACCAACACTGAGGGAAATGGGAGGGGGAAATGAAAAAAAATGGTTGCAGCACCAACAACTACAGAAGTTTATAGAGCCCAAAATAGCTAGGATAAATAGACCACTGACCAGGTTTGAAAAATTATTGCTGGGAGAACAGGCCCCAATTAAGAAGTTATCAAAGATATATGATGAATTAATTCCGATCAGCCCCCTCAAAGAGATAACAAGCATAAGGAAATGGGAAGCAGTAATGGGAAGACCCTTATCAGAAGAAGAATGGGAAAAGGTTTTCAAAATTATACATAGAACAACTATTGCAAATAAATATCAGGAGAGAAACTATAAAATCGTAATGAGATGGTATAGGAGCCCAGTTACCTTAAACTTAATTAGTAAAGGAAATACAGATTTATGTTGGAGATGTAAAGCAGAAAAAGGAACAATGGAACATATATGGTACGGATGTCATCTGGTGAAAGGATTCTGGAACAAGATATTTGAGATTTATTATAAGGTATCAGGAGTAGAGTTGACCCCGAGTATGGAAATCTCATTACTGTCTCTGGTACCAAAATCAATAAAGACAATTAAAAAAGATATCAGTCATTATATGACATCAGCAGCTAGAACAATAATAGCAAGAAACTGGAAAAAAACAAAGAGTCCAACTATAGCAGATTGGATATGTGAAATGAACGAAATTCAATATATGGAGGAACAGATAAGAGAGGAAAGGTACATAACAAATCAATTACCTGAGATTTGACAAAGTTGGGACGAGTTTAGGTCATCGCGAGAATTACTAGAATATGTATAAGGAACGAGGATATGAAAATTTTTTTTTTTTTTTTTTTAGTACGGATGTGGTACGTATGCGAAGATAGGTATTGGGGGGGCGGGCAAGGGGGACTAGATCCCTAGGGGTTTAGGAAGAGTAGGTATGGTGTTAAATGATGTAGGCGTTTACAGCCTGTTAAAAGGAAAAATCTTTCATGTACTAGAAGTATGAAGAATACGCTGTAAAACGTTTTGTTTAATTGGGATGTTATGATATTAATGATGGTTTTATATGAAATGGAAAACTTAATAAAGAGAGATTGAAACAAAAAGTGCGCTTGTAAGACCGCTGAACAAATACGTTGTGACAGAAAGTATTGTAAACAACACATCCAAAAAGAGGCCCGGTCCTTAAGTGGTTAAGACAAATCTGTTCTTCAATGGAAATGTAGACGAAGACACCTCATCACCAACTCCTTGTGGACAAAACTAAAGATAGGAGGGACCATGGGTCCCATAAGAGATCCTCTTTCATTCCCACCTTTTCCACACCTTACAGTGTGGGATTCCACAAGATACAAAAAATTGTTACCAAGTATCTCCCGGTTCTGTCCAACGATTCCATCCATTCCAAAGTTTTGGCCAAAGGTATTCGTAGTGTCTCTAGAAAGGCACCATCCCTTGGTAACCTCTTGTTACCCAGTCTTTTTTCCAGCAAAAACAAATCCAATAATTGGCTGTCATTCCAAGGTACTTTTAAATGTGGTGCTCGTAACTGCAATTACTGTTCATTTATTAAAAGTGGAGACATTGTCACATCAATGTCCACAGGGAAATCCCACAAAATCAATTCTTTTGTTAATTGCAATACACGTTACGTAATATATGTTATCACATGCACCACATGTTCCATCCAGTATGTAGGGAGAACCACACGCAGACTCAAAGACCGATTGTATGACCATCTCTATGACATTGACAAAGATCATGCCACAAATGTCGCACGGCATTGGAATGAAATCCATCAAAAAGACACGTCTTGCCTTGTTATACAAGGCATTGACAAAATTAGGACACCACCGAGGGGTGGTGATAAATTTAGAATATTATGCAAACGTGAAGTCCAATGGATCTTCTCTCTCAACACTAGACGACCCCTCGGACTTAACTTCGAGTGGGATGTGTCACATTTTTATGAATGATCCAACATGTGTTCTGTTGTCTCATTCATAGTAGATATTTCACTTTGAACCTTTGTCATTTGTGTCCCTAGTAGTCTTCCACTTAGGATTAAAAATACAAATCAGTTCCCTAATTTCTATATGTTTACCATTGGGGGAACTGACGTTAAACATTCCTATATGTTTGCCATCGGTTCCCCTAATTCCTATATGTTTACCACCAGATAGACACACTATTTCCTTTCTGCTCCGTCTATAAATTCTAATGTGCTATAGTTATCTGTATCACCATATCCTTATTATAGTGAGGTATAGACATTTACCCCCTGATTTTGATATATTAAGTTGGGGTCCCAGTTCTACACTATAGCGAGTAGCGGCATTCTGCAGCAGTTTGAGCGAGACTCCCCTGTCCCCAGGTGCACGGCGGGATGCAATGGGGCTGTCCCTTTGCAAATCCTTTCTGTGTTTCTGCTCTTCTGTCTTTGTGATTTTGGTTGTGGTATTTTCCATTGTTTGTTTAATTTCCATGGATTTTGGAATTATGTCTGTTTTAGCTGCTATGTTTTCATATTTATAGCGGGGCGTATTACATTGCTTCACATAGTTAGATATATGAAGTTATGGTTCCACTTTTCACTATAGTGTACTGCGGTAATCTGCAGCACTTTAAGTGAGACTTTGTGTTTCCAGATGTATGGTATAATGCAGTGAGGTTGCTTTATGATAAATTTTGTTTGTTTTTTTGCCCTTTGGTTCCGTTTTTGTAAAGTTTTATTTTTGCTCACGCAATCCGTGCAGTGAATTGCGGCATCCTGCAGCACTTCAAGTGAGACTCTTATGCATTTAAATGTATGGTACAATGCAGTGAGGCTGCCCCATTATAGACTTCCCTTTGTTTTTTCGGTTCCGTTTTTGTAGGTCTAGGCTTCGGTCCATGTAATCCCTGTAGTTTCTCAATTATATCTGTGTGTGCTTGTCACGCATTTATACTAAATGAGCTTTTCTCTATATTCTGTTTTCTTCGTTCACTAATAGGTACTAAGTGTGTATACTGGCCCTTAGTACTATACGTTTTATCATGAATACTCCTTTAATTATTTCCATCATGATCTCCATTTGTGCTCTTGCTTCATTTCAGCATACGGAGTGAGACTCATGGTCTCCGTATATAGTCTGCTACTATGTTGGCCCACGCTGAAACTGATTTCATCTAGTAGTCCTTTTGTTAGGTCTTTATGTCCTCTCATGATTAATCGCATAACTAATAAGACACTATAATGAGAGTTTAATACAAATAACAATGGAGAGTTTAATATAAATAACAATGGATAGCTACTCTTTTTTGTGGGTTTTTTTTGACGTTTAATCCATTCTCGTGTCTCTGTTTGTTTTTTATTTCTTCTCCTCTTAGGAAATAAGATTCATTTGACACTATTGTCGGCACTTGTTTGGATGGGATGTTGCATGTTTGACACACTACTTGTAGCTATTTATATCGAGTAGTTTGCAACCTATTTTAAATTCAATCCTTATTATACATACCGTATATATGTTTGCATTTTTTGTGTATGTAATATAAATATAAGTTAATGCATGTGACCAGGGGATTTGACCAATATGCATACATTCCGATCTCATGGTTATTCATGTTTATTTTATTTGATTGCTTATGTACATTTTTCTTGGGTTGCGCTAGCACTTTAGAGTGTTCATGTATTCCATACAGGGTCCCCGTTCACACACATTCATATATACTTTTTTCATATTTTTTGATACTTTGTTGTTTGTATGTGTGTGAACGCGGTTTTCCATGGTTTTACGATCTAACACTCCCTTGGTATTTTTACTACTCTAACTACTCCATTGTTGCGGCTTTACCTGCGGTGGGGAGACATGGCATCCAATACTTGCCCCTATTTTTCTTCTTATATATATTACACGGGTCCGTGTTGATTTATTTTGACATGGATGTTTTGTTTATATAATTTTTATGTTTTTCTTTATGTATATTTTTTTGGCCAAAACTGGATGCTTTCTCTCCCCATCCTGCAGGTGTGGGTTTCATAATGGGATTACCCAATCTTTTTTAATTGCACTCAGAGGGTGGGATGGCTATGCAGCACGGTGATTGGTTGTTTTGCCGGCGCACATACTCCACCCCCCACTTTTTACTTCTTTATTTATATCACTCTGTTACTATCCCTCTTTAGCTACGAATAAGCATCCAAATGATGTGAAACGCGTTAGCAGTTTATTACCCTGTACTCCTCTGCATTTGACTGTATTGTTGGATTTTACTTCAATAAAGATGTCCTTATCCCAGGGTGCAGCTATCCAGGATTTTTTCTTACTTCACTTCAATGGAAACGTAAATGAAATGTTTTACTGCACTTTTTATAATGTAGTGAATGTAGATTAATTCTACAGTTAGCCACATTTGTGCACATTTTTGCTTTGCACAATATTAAACTTTTTTTACTGATTTGGAGTGGGTGAAGGTGTATTTTAGAATGCTTCTTGCAGGTTCAGGATTTTCATGGATCAGTGATCAGGTGAATTTGATGGGAACATCACCAGAGATAGGGATAGTTAAGTGACCAAAGCTGTTTTTCTTTTTCATTTTTTTCTTTTTCACTGTGGCTGGGTACTTGACTTTTTAATTCTTTTTAACCCCCAGCTAGAGTTTTTTTTAAACATCAACACTCATTGGTCAGATTATTTCCATTTAGCTAATCTCTTTTACATGTATATCTAAAAGTGAATAAAACACCACACATTCTCATCCTGTCCTCTTTGCTAATGCCAATGTAGAGACGGCAGTAATTAATAGCTATTGATTATATTTTCTTGTATGCTTATCAGAATATAGAATATTCCCAGCTGGTTTGATACCTGCACCAGGTGTGTAGTGTGTATACTGATGGTGTGACCTGCTTCCAATCTATGCATTATTTATAACTTGTATTGTGTTGTCAATAGGGATGAGCCCGATGTTCGAGTCGAACATAAATTCGACTCGAACATCGGGTGTTCGCCTGTTCACCGAACAGCGAACAATATGCAGTGTTCACGGCAAATTCGAAAGCCACCGGAACACCGTTAAAGTCTATGGGACACTAACATGAAAAATCAAAAGTGCTCATTTTAGAAGGCTTATATGCAAGTTATTGTCATAAAAAGTGTTTGGGGACCTGGGTCCTGCCCCAGGGGACACGTATCAATGCAAATATTTTTTTTAAAAACAGACGTTTTTTTCGGAAGCAGTGATTTTTTTAATGCTTAAAGTGAAGCAATAAAAATGAAATATTCCTTTAAATATCGTGCCTGGGGGGTGTCTATAGTATGCCTGTAAAGTGGCGCATTTTTCCCATGTTTAGAACAGTACCACAGCAAAATGACATTTCTAAAGGAAAAATTGTCATTTAAAACTGTTTGCAGCTGTAATGAATTGTCGGGTCTCGGCAATATGGATAAAACTCAATGAAAAAAAGAGCATGGGTTCCCCCCCAGTCCATTACCAGGCCCCTTGGGTCTGGTATGAATATTAAGGGGAACCCCGAACCAAAATTTAAAAAAAATTGTGTGGGGGTCCCCCTAAAATCCATACCATGTCCTTCAGGTCTGATATGGAAATTAGGGGAAGCCTGTGCCAAATTAAAAAAAAATGGCATAGGGGTCCCCCCAAAATCCATACCAGACCTTTATCCAAGAATGCAACCTGGCAGGCTGCAGGAAAAGAGGGGGGAATGAGAGAGCGCCCCCCTCGTGAACTGTACCAGGCACATGCCCTCAATATGGGGAGGGTGCTTTGGTGTCTTCCCCGTGGCGTCAGAGGGAGCAGGGTCACCCATTTACGTCAATGGGTGGCCCTGCCCTCAGCTATATAAGAACTGTCACAGAGAAGAAGCGTCAGTCGGCGGGAGCCTCCCTTGGAGGCGGAACGGTTGTAGTTCTTTTTTTTCTGGTCCGTCAGGAGGCGTGAATTTACATTGCGAAGCATTTTTATTTTTAAGTTTTTTAATAAAGGACTTGTCCCAAGCTGTCTCGTATTGCGTATACATATTGCAGTCAGCAAGTGATTAAGTGAGATTTATTTACTGTAAAACTAAATCCTTCCAAACATCAGCACACAGCAAACATACAAATCTAAGTGAACCAATAAAACCTAGTGACAAAATACCTGACTAATAACTAACAAACATAAGCCTAACTAACAAATAACTTTAAACTATATATACAAAATGGAGAACACAGAAAAGTAGGGAAAATTGGAGGTGCAGGGAACAGATGGGAAGAGGGAACAAAAACTGGGAACAAGAACAAGGGAGAGCAGGTATAAGGCATCTGGGTACAGGGTACAGCAAACGGGGCAGGAGCAGGAACAAAATAACAGCTATCAGTATCTGGCAGCAAGCAAAACACTGGAGTGAGAGGCACTTAGTAGGGGACGACCTACATACCCTCCCAGCAGCCAGAATCAGGTGGAAACTGATTACTAGGGGCTGCTGGCTGCTGGGAGACACCCGCTGCTGGACACTGGAATTACAACCATCAGCCCAGGGAACCACAGTTGTCACCAGATGATGCAATCAATAAGACCTCAAAGCTCTCTATCTTTAGGCTCAATTCACACTGGTGTCATGCGGGAAACCCTGTGAACCCACTGGGAGTGTCAATACAAAGTTAATGACACCCCCAGATTGGTTTGCAGATCGCAGTGCAAACTGTGAATTCAGATAGGAATTGGATCACATGGGTGTGAACACCCATGCGATCCTATTCTGGTGCGGACAATAAAAGGGTCCTGCACAAGTTTTGTCCAAATGCAATGCGAATTCAGCCATACCATGTGATCTGCTCAGCAATGCGGTGCGAAATACATGCAATGTCTGACCATGCTCAAGTGTAAAGCGGCACTTAAAAACAAAAGATCAAAAAAATGTATCTTTTGCTTTAACAAAAAATAAAAATTGTTTACTTGTTGTCAGAACTATTGAAGTTAAAAGGACTGATTTCCGGGACGTGACAGGCACTCGCTACTGACATTGGCTTACAAGCTCGCTGCTCGTTGGAGACAAATGCTCTTTTACCCTGCTGTTGATGTGAGTACACACTTGCTGTTTTATTAAAATTTATTGAGATTTCAAAACAATATTACACTATCTGGTACTTCCTTCGCTTGTCTTACTCCCCCGATATCCATTAAGGGACTAGAGTCCCTGGAGAACACACTCTGATCCAGGACCATAATAAGAGGCAGCCAATACCAGCACCTACTTTATGCTGTTATCTCATTACCATAAGGTAAGGGGCCACTGCTTACTAGTGTGTGATCTTTTGCACAAAGAAGTCATCAACCCCCCCCCCTTTCACTCTAGCACCCCACTGTGATACCTGAACATTGGAATGATCCACTACTATTTTGCAACTTTTGCACATCAAGGAATGATTTGAACTTTTTTGTGATATATATCTTTTTGTTGGCACGTTTGCATTGCGGTCTTTGTGTTGGGTGCACGGCACACGCCGCGGTGTATTGTTCATCCATTTATTCAATTTTTCCACATTTGCACATGTATTTCTATGTATTATAGAGTTTGCACATATGACTGCATTTCACAGTTTGTATTGTTGAACATTTATTTTGCACACTTTTATTAATCACTTTTGGCTTTATATCTTGCACTGTGCACTTTACCATTCATACATATTTATTATACTATACTACTACCTCTTATTTATCTACACTCAGTGACTTGCAGCTAGTTCTGGGACTGCTTCACCTGTAGTGTGAGAGTTCCACTTACTCCTTTCCATTTTGTACTACTACCTGTAGCAATATACATTTTTTTTGGAGGAGCGCAGCATTTACACCCCATCCTTATTGCATTGTATAGATGTGATGTTATATAATATCTTTCCATATCATTTATACTATTGGTATGCCTCCTATCCTGCTGGGATTGTCTGAATTTTAGAATTTTAGTATTTATCTTACACTACTCTGTTACTGGTTTAGCGCAGCATCACTCCCCTTATTACACGTTACTGGTTTATAATGGTCTAAACATATTAATTTTACATGTAGTTTCATGAGCAGCTTAGGAGCCATCTTGTTCAAAAAAATGTTTTTAGGAGTTCATGCTTGTGGACAGAGATTTTTTTAAAAGAAACTTTAAGGGCCCCTTGCACATTATCCCAAATCATAAATTAAGAGACTCAGACACTTAATCAGCCAGACTAGATAATAGGAAGATCAAGGGGACCAATGTTTATGTTATAATGAGACCAATGTCTCGTGTTTCAAGTGAACAATGAACAGAAACACATATATTTTTTTCCTCTTTTCATGACTGAGAAAATAGGACGTATTCAAAAGCTGTTTTTAAGAAGTTCCTTGTATTCTTCATTGCAAATAATTACATGGACAAGGACATGTTTGACAGTTCTTTATCTAAATACAAAATTGGGGGTAGAAAATGTAGCAAATATGAAAAATTGATAACAGTAATGCCCCGTACACACGGTCGGATTTTCCAACGGAAAATGTGTGATAGGACCTTGTTGTCGGAAATTCCGACCGTGTGTAGGCTCCATCACACATTTTCCGTCGGATTTTCCGACACACAAAGTTTGAGAGCAGGATATAACATTTTCGACAACAAAATCCGTTGTTGGAAATTCCGATTGTGTGTACACAAATCCGATGGACAAAGTGCCACGCATGCTCAGAATAAATAAAGGGATGAAAGCTATTGGCCACTGCCCCGTTTATAGTCCTGACGTATGTGTTTTACGTCACCGCATTTAGAACGATCAGATTTTCCGACAACTTTGTGTGACCGTGTGTATGCAAGACAAGTTTGAGCCAACATCCATCGGAAAAAATCCTAGGATTTTGTTGTCGGAATGTCCGAACAAAGTCCGACCGTGTGTACGGGGCATAATAGTTAGATATCTTGTATTTCATATATATACACACATATGTTACAACATAGTCTATGGGTAATAAACATATTGACATGAGGTACACAATTTAAAAAAAATCATAGATCTTAAATTGATTAAGGAATAAAACATTGTAGATAGGATACAAAATCTGGGAGAATTCAAACATATGCTTGCAAGTGGTAGCATGTAAGTGGTCTATACGTTTTGTGGAATTTATCCACTCATCAGGAGCAATTCCAGAGTTAAAATATCTATAGGGAGACAAATGAAAACAGCCAAAGTAGCACAGAGGCAAAGAGGCAGAGGGGGAGAAGAAAAAACATAACTTCCCCAAATATTTTTATCTACAAAAGGACTAGTACTAAAAAGTAGAATGTTGACAATTGGGGGCACCGTAGGAAACAGGTCTCCACTGGAGCTGAGGCAAAAGTATCCACGACCACACACCACCACAGTAGCTTGAGGGTAACACAACTAAGGGACTCTAATCTCCAGGGTAACATGTATAACATGTTCCAGAGGACTTCTGTGAAAGGCTTTAATATGTATATATGTAAATATGTAAACATGTCTGCGCAAAGGCAGATAAGTGAGGTACAGCCCAGGAGTGTGGAGTAGAGGAAATTAGATCAGTGAATGGAGGAAGCCATGTGGCTAAGCCAAGTGGACACAATAGGGACATGATAGCAAAATTATTACATTGTAATAGGGCAAGTATATGCATGCTTTATTGAATAATCTCACTCATTTGGGTTTATGTATTTTTATAATGTACCACATTTATTCATTATATTATTGTTTGTTTATATCCATTGGAAAATATATTATTAAGAGAAGGATAGCATTTTGTAATATTATGAATATTTTTAAATGAATAGGAATTCTAAGTGTGAAACCACTTATACAGTGGCTATTGTATGTCCAATCACAAATGATCTCATTCGCAAAGTAATTAGAGGGAAGGTTCATTGCGTTGCTTAAACTTACTATATTCTTATATTTTACAGCCAGGCTACAAGTCTGACATATCAGTCATAGATGGAACCCTTATCATACTTGTTGATCACTGTGCATAAGGAAAATACTGCCCCTGTCAGTAGTTATAGGGGAATTGACATGTATTTGACATTCATTACGTAGTAGTGACAGACACACACCCTTTTTAGGGGAATAAAGGGTGTATACACATAGGGAGAGGGAAGAGAACAGAGGGCTAAGATTGGAGCAAGAGGATAACGGAAAGATCAAAGGAAGGGAACAATGTCCATTTGAATACACAGCTGACATCTCTCAAACAAAAGAGCTCAAAAGTTTTGGAAAAGTATGGAGCTTATTTTTCTGTATGCAATAGATTGTTTAAACATGTACTTGATTGGGCCATTAAAGCCATTGGTAGTATTGTATGTATTTGATAGATTTCTGCCTGCAGTATGAGATTTTTCTGGTTCAATTAAAGAGAAAATATATACAAATATATATATAAATGTCACAAAACTAATTTTAGATTTTGTGAATGGCTTAGTTATGAGGTATGTTTAAACAGAAAATGCATTAGAGATCAATCTTTACCTTAAATATAAGTCTTGGTTAAATCACCAAGCTCTGTTCACGGTATAACATTTTGTCCGTGTGCTTTTAAAGTTTGAGCTTGCGAGATCTGTGTGTTTGAGAGAAATCTCGTGTTAAAATAATCACTTGTTTGTTTTCTTAATCTGAGAAGCCACTGAGAATCTGTTAACTATTTCCAAAGCTGTTACTAAGTTTTAAGACATTGATATTTTAAAACTAGAGCTTGTGATTATTGTGTCATCATCTGTATTACCCATATTATTGATATTTGGATTTATATTCTGTGTTTATCACTAATTATGTTTTGAAATTATTTTGCACTGATTTTTAGTAAATAAATATATGTATTTTTGCACATCGTTGTATTCCTTCATCTTCAAATTAGCACAGATAAACTAATTTGAGTCATTTGGTTGATTTGTGGAAATACGTGGAAATCTCCTAAATTAAAGATTCTTGCTTATTTGCATAAATATAACACTGTTTAATATTTCAGTATAAATACCCTGACATTCTGCACTCAGAGTAGAATTCCAACTTTAATATCAATATAAATTGTTTGTTTTGGCCAAGCTGGTACAAACAAATTATTTCCATTACAAAATGATGCAGCTGCTGTTTGTGCTGTAATATACAGTACTGTAGTAGCATTAGCAACATATGGCAAATTGTGCTATGTTCTGGCAGCATGACTGGTGACTTCCCACCTTCTGCTGGAATTAGAAAAATTAGGGTTAAGGGCATGTCCATCATTTCTGGAAAACATTCAGTGAATATAAGGTTTCCTCTGAATGACCGGGGTTGAAACCATGACTTCATCCATCTGCCTCTCCACCTTGCAGAGACAGATAAGCCCAGAACCCATAGCAGGTGGGGAAGCAAGAGCAGGGTGGAATGTTACTGAGCATATAGAAGGATCCATTCTACTAGAAATCTGTCAGCCTGGAATAATAACATAAAAAATAAAATGTTTATATATATGTCAGCTCTGCCACAACTAAATATTTGAGGCCCTAGCCTGATGTATTCTTCATCCTAACTATACCTGCCCTGATGACAGGCACGCAAACAATGACACATTTACCATGTATAGGGTCCCAGCATCCATATCCCTACCAACAACATTGTGTTCTTTTGTGACACAGGCTGTGCCAAAACGGCTGCCAGAAGCCATAGTTGAAGACACTCCCAGTCTGTGCTATGAGTTCTGTTTTCCTTAAACACCAAAAATCAGTTACAAAATGTATAAAAAAAATACAAAAGTCACCCAAATCCATAATAGTTTCTTTTTAAGGCTGCAGAGAACTTTGAGCCATAAAATTTTCCACTATGCTTCTTGGTAGTTTCCCCTCTTCCCCAAGATTTCAGCAGTAGCAGATTATAAAGGGTTCACATCAGGAACAAGAAAAAGAATAAATAGTGTGATCTTGTGAGTGAAAGGTTAAGAGTGAGGATGGAGATAACTCTGGAGCAGGAACACATTATTATAAGCCCCTGTGGCTCTCAGCTGGCAGTTAGGTGAAAATATACATGTACTACTACTGGTACTATTACGTGTATTCCTAAAGTTGTTTCCATTTGATGAAGGATGTCTCTGGAGAATATTCTATAGGTTTTTAGGGGACGGCGGGTAAGAAAGATGACTTCTTAATTCAAAGCACACCTCTGCCTGAGCTCATTGGTGACATAATCACAGCCACAGGCAGAGGGAAGATCAATGCACTCCTAAAACTGTCTCAACGTGTCTCAGCCAACATGTCTAAATGCACCATGTCATTGCAATAAGTACAGAAACTGATGGACTTTTAACCAGCAGCAGAACATCGGAGGAACCAAGATGTTATTGGCCTGTTCAGGGACAACTATTTGGGCTTGCTCTCCTCCCCAAGCAACAACACACTGGGAATGCTGCACACAACTAGGAATGACAACACTAGTTTGGGTTAATCTTTTACATCATCCATCCCTAACACATGCAGCCCTGCCAAGAGCAGAAATAAGATGGAAAAGATGGAAGTTTTGATACAACCCTGTCCCATAGACACGGATTTACCATTACCAGGGCAGCAGCCTTAGACCATTGTTGAAAATTTCCATACTGCTGACCAATCTCCATTGGGAACCTCTATGAAAAATATGCTACTCCCCTTGAATGAAATGTCTCAGCACTATTTTCCATTGTTAGCCTTATGTACAGGACAATACAGATAGTCTGCTGCATATTTTTTCCAAAATAGGAGCTCAATATATGGTGAATAATGATCTTGTAGTTGCATATAAGGATCATGAGATACAATGGCTTAAACTTGAAATTTTCTGACATGGAAGATCGCTCTAGATGCAATAACATTCAACTTAGATGAATCCCTGAGAGTGTTCCACAATCCGAGTTCCCAGTTTTTCTGAAACAGCTTATAAAGAGTTTTCTGAAGTATTGTATTGACAATAGATTTTCCAAACTGAAATTTTGGATGGACCTTGAGCCTAAAGATGTCCTGGCATGTGTTCACTTTATTCTTGTTGGGGGAAAAATTATTCTGTCAAGAAAAACCCACCTTTACAAATTCTTAGGTATTTTTCTATATGAATCTGTTCCAAATAGTTGTCTAAAATAAGAAAAATATTGCACCCCTAACTAAGGAAATAGAGAATAACATTCAACAAGTCATACACAAATGGAGATACCCTACAAAATTACTGGAGTCATGGCAAAAGTGTGAGATGTGTGAGACATGGAGTGGAGAATTATAACACATACAAGGCCAGAGCTATTCTGTACATACTGCAAGAGATTTATACCAAGGCAAATTCAGGTACACATTTAATGATATATTAATGAATTTAGAGCTGCATCAGTTTATGTCTTCCTTACCTGCATAGTGGTGTCAGGCTCCTACTTACCAGACCGGCGAGTCCGCTTGGGCAGAAGGTAGGCTCCCTTACGCGTCCGACTCGCGGCCCCTGGTAGAGCAAACAGGAGGCACAAGAGTACGGAGTGGTATGAGAGCCTGTATGCACAGTCCAGATACTGCAGGGTTAACAGGTGAGAAGGCTGAAGCTGGCTGGAACACTGGCAACAAGACTGAGCAGGATTGTCAGGAAGCAGGCTGGGTAGACAACAGACAGGCAGCTGAAGTCCAATGGAACAGGCAAACGGATGGTCAGGAGGCAGGCCGGGTTCGGTAACAGACAGGCGGCAAAGGTACAGTGGAGCAGGCAAACTGATGGTCAAACAGGCAGAAGTCAGGTACAGGCAGAGTTCAAGGGGAGGTCCAGGAGACAAGGCCGGGTCGACAGGTAATCAGGAACAGTTCAGATACAAGGTCAGGCACTAGGACGGCAAGCTGTTGATCAGGCAGCACTGATCACAGAGGGACGCCGGCTTAAATGCATCGTTTGGCGCCAAACGACGTGCACGCGCGCGCACCAGCACACACAGGCGCGCGCACCCGCCAACGCCCACACGCGCGCCCCCGCATGCCAGCGTGCACAACAGGCCGACCCCGGACACACACACCAGCACCGCGAAGAACGCGCACAGCGGGGTCCACAGGAACGCGCGCGCCAATGCGCGCCGACGCGCCCCGACGCACACCGTCGTGAGCACCCTGCCCGCCGAGGTACGCTCTCTGACAGGTGGTCAGCAATAAATAGTTCAAATAAATCTATAATTCTAATTATTATTATATCGTAAACAGTATATACATATACTCTATATTAGCTATTGTTTTCATTACAATTCCCATTTCTGTTTTACAAATATGAAAACATTAAGTCCATGCTGCCAGCACAATATGAATTCTGGGAAGTGGGGGTGGACTTTTTTGCTTGGCTGGCACAATGGTCACATGATTGTAAACAATGATAGGTAGCTGTCTGTGACAGTTTAGTCACTGTGCTGGGAGTGCACAAAAGCCCCCTTTGGACACATATGTGCAGCGGGCCAGTGTTAAAACCCACCCAGCACTGCATATATGTGTCAGCCAGCAGAAACAGGTTAAGAACCATACACAATTAAAAAACAAATGTGTTGACTGGTTGTGTGTTTGAGTCTCTGTGAGATGCATACAATAAATATTTGATAAGCACATATCAAAGACCAAGTTATATTTGCATGAGAGGATTGGCCTGCAGGCTTGGAGAAAGTCCAACATGTCAGGGATAGAGGAAACTATCATTAAAGTACTGTTACAACAAATATGTGCAGCACATAGTTTAGGAAGGGTATGAGCTATTTTGCATCCTTCCCCTAAAGTTTCCACTGGGGAAGAGTTGCAGGCTTCAATAAAAAATACCCACTTCTTTGGCTAGGAGAGATAATACCCTGGGACTAAGTGATGATATAAACTTCCCTGCCATTGGTGAATTGCTAGCAAATACAGTCTAATAGTTACATATGACTTTTATTGTTAGTTTAGTTTACCTTTAGTAAATTACGTTTTACTGCAACAGTTATATATAGTAATCTTCTATTTTAGAAACACTTTTAATAATGGATCTAAAATACACCAGAGTGTCCCTTAAAACTTACCAGTGAGATTACAATCTATGTACAGTAAGTTGACACTTGGCTATAGATATTAATTAGGTATACAAACCTTATTTATTCCCCAAAACTTATTTATATTTGCATTAGTTTACATCTATTCACATATGCTCATTAAGAATGTATACACCATGTATATGGTATGATAAATCATCAAAGGCATTTCCAATAATATGTGCACATTTTGTTATTCTCCTTACAAAACAGGAGAGCCTAGCATGACTGTATCCTTAATTAGCATTCTTATATATATATATATATATATATATATATATATATATATATATATATATATATATATATATATATATATATATATATATATATATATATATATATATACATATACACCTCACAGGTATGGCATATCAATATCAAGATGCTGATTAGACAGCAGCATGATTATTGCACAGGTGTGCCTTTGGCTGGCCACAATAAAAGGCCACTCTAAAATGTGCAGTTTTACTGTATTGGGGGGGTCTGGGGGGTCCAAAAACCAGTCTGTATCTGGTGTGACCACCATTTCCCTCACGCAGTGCAGCACATCTCCTTTGCATAGAGGTGATCAGGTTGTTTATTGTGGTTTGTGGAATGTTGGTCCATTCCTCTTCAAAAGCTGTGCAAAGTTGCTGGATATTGGCAGGAACTGGAACACGCTGTCGTATACGCCGATCCAGAGCATCCCAAACATGCTCAATGGGTGACATATGTGCTGACCATGCAAGAACTGGGATGTTTTTAGCTTCCAGGAATTGTGTACAGATCCTTGCAAAATGGGGCCGTGCATTATCATGCTGAAATATAAGGTGATGGTTGTGGATGAATGGCACAACAATGGGCCTCAGGATCTCGTCACGGTATCTCTGTGCATTCAAAATGCCATCAATAAAATGCACCTGTGTTCATTGTCCATAACATACGTCTGCCCATACCGTAACCCCACTGCCATCATGGGCCACTCGATCCACAATGTTGACATCAGCAAACTGCTCACCCACATGACGCCATACATGCTGTCTGCCATCTGCCCTGTATATTGAAAACCGGGTTTCATCCGTGAAAAGAACAACTCTCCAAAGTGCCAGATGCCATTGAATGTGAGCATTTGCCCACTCAAGTCGATTACGATGAGCATGCAGATGAGCTTCCCTGAGAGGGTTTCTGACAGTTTGTGCAGAAATTCTTTGGTGGCTGGTCTCAGACAATCTTGGAGGTGAAGATGCTGGATGTGGTGGTCATGGGCTGGTGTGCTTACACGTGGTCTGCGGTTGTGAGGCTGGTCGGATGTACTGCCAAGTTCTTTGAAACGCCTTTGAAGACGGCTTATGGTAGAGAAATGAACATTCAATTCAAGGGCAACAGCTCTGGTGGACATTCCTGCAGTCAGCATCCAATTTGCACGCTCCCTCAAAACATGCAACATCTGTGGCATTGTGCTGTGTAATATAACTGCACATTTTAGAGTGGCCTTTTATTGTGGCCAGCCTAAGGCACACCTGTGCAATAATCATGCTGTCTAATCAGCATCTTGATATTCCACACCTGTGAGGTGGATGGATTATCTTGGCAAAGGAGAAGTGCTCACTAACACAGATTTAGACAGATTTGTGAACAATATTTGAGAGAAATAGGCCTTTTGTACATAGAAAAAGTAGATCTTTGCGTTTATATATATATATATATATATATATATATATATATATATATATATATGGTACATAGCTATAATTGTTCAAAAGGTTATTTTAAAATAAGCAAAAATATGTATTTTAGTCCACAGTATGCATTTTCAATCTGGGTCATTAAGTAATTAGACAGTTGCACAGCAGTATCACACCTATAAAGTAGAAATAATCGTTATTGCACAAACTCACACAATGATTATTATGTCATGCCACAGCAAGGTTTTAAATGTTACAGTGGGAATCTTTAAAGTATTAATTAATTTCTCTGCATGACACTCATGCTAATTAGAAACACCAACTGTCATTGTACTACAACTGTATATGTGTGTTGTATCACAGAAGTAAAGTGCAGTGGAGGTTCTGTACTGAAAGAACTGTAAAAGAAATAATAATAATAAAGTTTGCTTTCAAAGGCAGATATTTTAAAAGAAATATTCTATTAAAAATCTATTAAAATGTACAATATCCTATTTCAAATATGAATATGCAGTATATATACAAATGGCCTCTGAGTATGTGTGGTTTAGTCCAAATACATTTCACACTGAAAGGCTGATTGGGTTTGAATGCCCATTTGGCAGGAGCAGAAACATATATAGCAGCGGTATTTCTACCACTACTATCTATGACAGCTTCTTATCAGTCAGTAGTTGCTAAGAACCTGTCTCATTCTTGGTAACCAGTGACATCATCTTGTCCAATTAATTTGCTGGCCAGAAGTTATCAGTCATGTAAATAAAGCGGCATCAATATCACGATATCACTGACCAAATATGTCCACATGACCATATTTGGGTAATGACTCTGATCAAATATGGCCAGGTCACCCTGGAGACTTTGCCGCTATATATTTTTTTTAGCAGTGGGTCCAGGAGATGTCATTTGGTGCAAGTCAGCAACAGAATTGGACATGTCTATTGGTCCATTGTATTCTTCTCTTTTGGCAGGTGTTATGTATGATTCATTATGATTGACGTGGATTTGCATCACTGGATGACATGGTTGATGATCGATGGATGTACATTGTGAGACATTTTTTTTAATACTATAGGACTTGTCAAAAAGTGTGTAGGTGTCTTTATTATATTCTGTATACTTTTTGTGTGTGAATGATTACCCCTTCTGCGGCCAAACAGACTATTGCAAAATCTCGGAAATCCCCTAACTTATGCATCTTAGCAATGAAACACAGAATCACTCAGGCAATGATTCATGCCAAGATTGAGGCAGTCTTCCTAGACAAAGTTCCCTCCTATGAAAGACTATGAAGACCTTGGATCGCCCCCTTCCTACCCCCTAACTTTGATGACAGCTTCCTACTACCATGATTTCTATGTAATACAAGCTCCTAAAGGCTTGGGATCTCTCTAGGGACCACAATTCCTCATTCTCCCCTCCCCCCATATTCTCCCGCCCAACCTACTCCGTGAGCAACGTACTGGCATCTCGGCTGAGATACCCATTAAACCCTATCCCCCCTTTCACCTTCCTCCCTTATCTAAATCTACTTCTACGGTACAGCCTTCATTTTTTTAACTACATAGAGTTTACCTTCACTACAACAAACACTGTATAGCACTACTGGTTTAAAACTCATATTCTCACTTTAATTTTTGTCTTTGTCCTATGTTAGGACAGTATATTACAATGTTATAATAACATGTTACCCAAACTTCCCTGCTTTGATGCCCCCTTTTATTGTCTTATGTACTGTCATGCACACTGATAAATACTTGATAACAGTTGAACATGAGCTTATGGCCCCCCAACCCTTGGTCAAATCTATGGAGACGATGGCTGTCTGGTTGTGAATACTACATCAGTCCATGTCCCCATATCTAGCTAAGGTCTTATCTCAGTATTCAGTTTTTACAATATTTGAAAAACTTCTTTAATGCGTATTTGACGCCCAATATCTTGGACATGTCTCTACATCTCTACATCTATTATACATTTGGTCTTCCGAAACAAAGCTATACCTATTGTAATATGGAAAAGTCTCCCCTAGCAGGGTTTTTCCACAGCGGAAATCAGAGAATTGAATAGTTTAAAAAGTTTTTATTAGAAATAGTGAATCAACAAATCATGAACATACATAAACACTTAAAATATGAGCTCCGGTCAGAGATATGCATAAATATTCAATTTTACAGTATTACAATCATGCAACAATAATTTTTCAGTATTAAAAAAAGCAAATTACCAACGCGTTTCAACATGCGTGGTCAAAGTCTTCCTTAGGGGATTAATTTGCTGTCAAGAGACATGTACAGTCATTATTCATCTATTAACCATGTAAACTTTAACAATGCAAGATCCTTCCTACGCATATACAAGCAAAATACAAGGACAACATATTTACCAATAAAGGATGCACACGGAAAATTCTCCTGGCCGGAGTTCCCTTAAAAATCAGTCAGACAATCCTGTACCCTCATGCGGTACACGCTCCAATGGGGGAGATCCACTCACATGTGGCAAACAAGAGGCCACAATCAAGGCAGTCAAAGGGCCAGCGGAAAAGGGGGGATTCCAAGTACTTGCAGCAGAGGCCCCAATAATTATTTTATAATTTATTGCAGTTTGGATTTAAGGGAAAAGTGGCCAAAATGTGATAAATGGGATGTAGGGGATACGTTAATAAACAATAATAAAAAAAATATAAAAAAAAATATTGGTAAATATGTTGTCTTTGTATTTTGCTCCTATATGCGTAGGAGGGATCTTGCATTGTTAAAGTTTAGATTGTTAATATATGAATAATGACTGTACATATGTCCCTTGACAGCAAATTAGTCCCTTAGGAAGACTTTGACCACACATTTTGAAATGCGTTGGAAATTTCCAGTTTTTAATACTGAAAAATTATTGTTGCATGATTGTAATACTGTAAAATTGAATATTCACGCATATCTCTGACCGGAGCTCATATTTTAAGTGTTTATGTGTGTTCATGACTTGTTGATTCACTATTTCTAATAAAATCTTTTTAAACTATTCAATTATCTTTCTGCTGCGGAAAAACCCAGCTGGGGAGACTTTTCCTAATTATGACTCGCTTGGGGTGGCAGCAATATATATCACTAACATTCATGTGTTTTTTCTCTATGCTATACCTATTATTACTCATATTTGACGTGTTAGTTAATGCTTTAAACTCAAAAATCCAATACCGCTTTTATGTACCTTGACATGTACATTGTTATGCTTCAATAAAATATTTGAACAAAAATGAGTACTCATTTGCACGGGGAGGTGGTATCTGGGCCCCCTTATTGTTAAGGGGGATTCCAGATTATGACAAGTCTTTCACTCACAAACCCCCACAACCATAAGGACAGGGTTGTGTGAGGAGGCCCTTGTTCCAATCAACATGAGGACAAGGTAAACCCAATGTTGAGGGCATTTGACTTAATTAGTTCAGAAGGGGAAGATGCATGCTTGCTTGCATCCCTGATTGCTGGCTTGCTAATTTTCATGCTAGAATAAGGTATAGATTTTTTGGGGCAACCCACACTTTTTCCTTGTTTTTTTGCGTGGGGTTACCTCATAAAATTAATATCCGATTCAAAGGATTTATTATGGAATGGGGGGGGGGGGGCATTTTTTTTAATTCAATTTGGGTCCTCCCCCCAGACATCCACACCAGATCCTCACAAAGGATTATGAATGGTAGGTATTTTTAGGTGCTTCTTTTTTTGGAATCCCCATTAACATTTATATGAGACTCTCATCTAGAATAAGTATCTGGTATTGATGCAGTGATTCTCCAACCATGTTGTTTACAAACACAAGTAGAGCATCTGAAGCTGTCATTTACCAGCAAGTTAAACTGCATTTTGTTTTGTAAATTTAGTAGGTTGTAAACATCCTGCTGATATACCACTTTACAGGCAGGATAATCCCCAAAGCATGTTTAAAGAAATGTTGTTTTTTGACAACTGACAATATTTTTAAAAAAATTTTAACATACAAAAAAGAAGTACAAGGACATTCAGGTTGCGGAAATTCAAAAGATCTGAGACACAGGCATCTGAGTAGAGGTATAGCAGAGAAACTGCTAACTGAATCACTCCAAAGGATATCAACTGAGATTATGGTAACAGAAGGAAATCATCGGTCAGGAATTTTGCATTTTTAATGTATCAGCATTACTAAAATCACTGCTCCATGTCAAATGGAATTTTTAAAACATTTTTTGCTTTAGTACATGTCCTCCGGGGCACTGCCCAGCTCCCCATGTCATTTGTTTGAAAATACCTTGCCTATTAGCCTATAAAATGCCCATTACTGGGCCAATGAGAGCATTGCCTTCAGTAGGGTTGGATTGGGTACCTGAACTTTAGTTGTGTTCTTCAAACCTGCTTTGAACTAAACAGAGGTACATTCTGCTCATCACTAATTGTCAGGTAGGCATTTTACCTACAAGAGGGCAATCTCCTCAGGAGACTCATGCTGCAAAAAGTAGCATGTGTGTGGACACAGGAAGCTGGTTTCCAGACCTGTCCAGTTTACAGACAGGCATCTTATTCAGATTGTGGTCTGATGCAAAGTAAAGCCCGCCTAGCTGCCATAACCGCAGTATCATTTTGTTCTGTGGCGATTCGGCATCAAATAAAAGTGATCCCAGTGGCGGATTCGCCACAAGATCACTATCACGTACCAGGTGCTGGAGACCAATGGAGAGAGGGCTGCTTCCTTTGCAGTTAAGTTCCAGACTCCCCTGAAGGTGAGACAGGAGGAGCTGGGCACGAAGTAGCACAGGTTGACTGTGGAGTTGCTTGCAGAAAACTCAGGAATACTGCTGTTGTGATGAACAGATTCTGTAGGCAGGTGGCACCTGTGAGGCATGACAGGTCTGTAAAGTCACTGAAATAATAGAGTAGTCAACACAAGCTGAGATCAGGACCAGGTGGAAAGCAGAAGTCACGTACCTGGTGGAGATCGAACTGCAAAGATGGCTTCTCTTGCACCTCCTGTCCAACGCCCCTGATAGAGATGACAGGGAGTGAAGGACACAGATTGGCACGGGGGCTGATATAGCAGGTGGCACCAGCTGGACCTTGGTAGATCTCCGTAGATCACCGGACAGGCACTGAGAACTGGAACTCCATGTTGCTGGATCAGTAGGCAGAAGCGTTGCCAGAGCATAAGCCAGGGGGTCATCAACAGCCAGGCAGAGCAGGTACAGACTGAAGTTAAGTCAGGATACAGACTGGCTTCTGTACACATTCGGGCAGCGAGGTACAGGAGCATGAAACAGGAGCAGAGTCAAACACAAGCCAAGGTCACAGGTAGGCAGGCAGAACTCCAAAGAAAGGTAAAGGTGAAGCCGAGTCAAACTCAGGTAACTGGAACAGATTAAGGCACAGGTTAACAGGAACAAGCTGAAAGACCACTGATGTGTGTGTGTGTCATTGTTCCATTTAAATAGGCTGTCTGGCACCAGTAGGTGCATGTGTGCACATGTGTGCGCCTGTTCACGCCCGTCTGCGCGCTCACGCATGCGCCAATACATGTTTTTCTTTGTGCACAAGCTGGTGTGCCTGTGCCTGCATGCCAATGCGCGTCTGTTAACCGTACTTCTCTTACATTGCCCCCCCCCAATGGGCAACCACCGGATGCCCATTTGTAACCTCTTTTCAGGGTGAGCCTGGAAGAATGCCTGTATCAATCTCTTGGCATGAAGATTGGATTCTGGTTCCCAAGAGTTGTCTTCTGGTCCATAGCCTTTCCATGTAATTAAAAACTGGATAGCGTTCCTTCATTTTGTACAATCCACAATTGTCTCGACCTCATAGCATCGCCTATGGAGATTTTTAAGTACTGTAGTTTGTTGCCATTCCACTAGCTAGCGCAATTTTAAAGCATGACATGTTAGGTATCTATTTATCCAGTGTAACATCATCTTTAACATTATACAAAAAATTGGCCTAACATGTGTGTGTGGGGGGGGGTTCTAAGTAATTTTCTAGCAAAAAATACTAATTTAAACAAAAAGTTCCAGAAAAGGCCTGGTCAGCAAGTGGATATATATACGGTATCTCACAAAAGTGAGTACACCCCTCACATTTTTGTAAATATTTTATTATTACTTTTCATATGACAACACTGAAGAAATGGCACTTTGCTACAATGTAAAGTAGTGAGTGCACAGCTTGTATAATAGTGTAATTTTGCTGTCCCCACCAAATAACTCAACACATAGCCATTAATGTCTAAACCTCTGGCAACAAAAGTGAGTACACCCCTAAGTGAAAATGTCCAAATTGGGACAAAAGTGTAAATATTTTGTGTGGCCACCATTATTTTCCAGCACTGCCTTAACCCTCTTGGGCATGGAGTTCACCAGAGCTTCACAGGTTTCCACTGGAGTCCTCTTCCACTCCTTCATGATGACATCATGGACTTAGTGGATGTTAGAGACCTTGCGCTCCTCCACCTTCTGTTTGAGGATGCCACACAAATGCTCAATAGGGATTTAATCTGGAGATATGCTTGGCCAGTCCATCACCTTTACCCTCAGCTTCTTTAGCAAGATAGTGGTCGTCCTAGAGGTGTGTTTGGGGTCATTAACATGTTGGAACACTGCCCTGTGGCCCAAGCTCTGAAGGTAGGGGATAATGCTCTGCTTCAATATGTCACAGTACATATTGGCATTCGTGGTTCCCTCAGTGAACTGTAGCTCCCCAGTGCCAGAAGCACTCATTCAGCCCCAGACCATGACACTCCCACCACCATGCTTGACTGTAGGCAAGACACACTTGTCTTTGTACTCCTCACCTGGTTGCCACCCCACATGCTTGACACCATCTGAACCAAATAAGTTTATCTTGGTCTCACCAGATGTTTCCAGTAATCCATGTCTTTAGTCTGTTTGTCTTCAGCAAACTGCGGGCTTTCTTGTGCATCATCTTTAGAAGAGACTTCCCTCTGGGATGACAGCCATGCAGACCAATGTGATGCAGTGTGTGGCGTATGGTCTGAGCACTGACAGGCTGAACCCCCCCACCCCTTCAACCTCTGCAGGCAGCACTCGTATGTCTATTTCCCAAAGACATCCTCTGGATATGACGCTGAGCATGTGCAGTCAACTTCTTTGGTCGACCATGGCAAGGCCTGTTCTGAGTGGAACCTGTTCTGTTAAACCACTATATGGTCTTGGCCACCATGCTGCAGCTCAGTTTCAGGGTCTTGGTAATCTTCTTATAGCCAGAGGTGTTAAATAGACAGAAACTTACCACCCCAGTTTAAGATATAATTAATTCTAATCAATGTGAGTGTATCTTAAACTGGGGTGGTGAGGTTCTGTCTATTTAACACCCTGGGTACTGCACTATTAGAGGCTCTTTTGTTTTTTATGTCACTTTGGAACTGCCAGAGAGTAATGTGGAGCCAATTTGTAAGTAGTCATATTGGAAGGATACTGCACTTAGTGCAGAGCATGTCTGACACTCAGTGGGCATACCAGGAATTGCTGATGACTGCTGTGGAGCCATTCTTAAAGGAGAATTGCACTATGTGCAAGGTGTGTTTGACCCCCTGTAGGGTCTAACAAGGAGGTGAGCGTGCATTGCACTCAGTGACGGGAGCACTTTATAGAGTGATGTGGAGTCTCAGTGAAGCACGTTGGATTAGAAAATTCCTTTTTGCACCTTTATAGGAAGGTTTTACACATATGTGTCACAAATGGACTCCAATTGAACTTTGTGCACTTTATGAACTGTATTGTTATTTATATGTTGATTTAGTTTATATATGTGGTTCACCAGCAGCGCTATCACATTTTATTACTTGACATTCAATAGTATTAATTCCTTCATCCTCTAGGAACTGGCTGCATACTCTCACCACATGAGGCCGGACATTGCTGTGCACCTGGAGGAACCCAGGACCCACTGCACCAGTGTAGGGTCTGACAATGAGTCCAAGGATTTCATCCCAATACCTAATGCCAGTCAAGGTGCCATTGTCTAGCCTGTAGAGGTCTTTGTGTCCCTCCATGGATATGCCTTCCCAGATATGACTGACCCACCATCAAACCAGTCATGCTGAATTATGTTACAGGCAGTATAACATTCTCCTTGACCACTCCACTTTTATGTCTGTCACATGTGCTCAGGGTGAACCTGCTTTCATCTGTGAAAAGCACATGGCGCCAGTGGTGGACCTGTCAACTCTGGTGTTCAAAGGCAAATGCCAATCGAGCTTCATGGTGCTGGGCAGTGAGCACAGGGCCCACTAGAGGATGTTGGGCTCTCAGACCACCCTCATGAAGTCTGTTTCTGATTATTTGGTCAGAGATATTCACACCAGTGGCCTGTTGGAGGTAATGTTGTAGGGCTCTGGCAGTGCTCATCCTGTTCCTCCTTGCACAAAGGAGATACAGGTCCTGCTGATGGGTTAAGTACCTTCTACGACCCTGTCCAGCTCTCCTAGAGTAACTGCTGGTCTCCTGGAATCTCCTCCATGTGTGTGAGACTGTGCTGGGGGACAAAGCAAACCTTCTGGCAATGACATGTTTTGGTGTGCCATGCTGGAGGAGTGGAACTGCCTGTGCAACCTCTATAGGGTCCAGATATCGCCCCATGCTACCTGTAATGACACTGACCGTAGCCAAATGCAAAACTAATGAAAAACAGTTAGAAAAGATGAGTAGGGGAAAAAATGTCAGTGGCCTCCACCCGTAAAACAATTCCTGTTTTGGAGGTTGTCTCATTGTTGCCCAAATATATATGTATATATGTATATATATATATATATATATGCTGGATATCTTCTGATGTTAAAGGGAAGTAAGCATGATGTGTCTTACATCTGCTGTGTTAAGTTTTTTTGGCTGACCACTGCATTGACGGTCCTCAACATTGCCCATTTCTTTGTGCTTCCTCAAAAAAGCTTGAACAGCACATCTTAAAACCCCTGTCTGCTTTGAAATCTTTGCCTGAGAAAGACCTTGCTGCTGCAGTATAACTACCCTATGTTTTGTTGCTGTGCAAAGTCTTGCCATGATGTATGACCTTTGACATGAAACTATCTTCCACAACATCACCTTCGTAGCAGAGTTTGGTTGTTCCTCACCGAGCTTTAAGCCTCCTACACAGCTGTTTGTGTTTAAGTTAATGACTGTGTTTCAACCTATATATTAAATTGATGATCATTAGCACCTGCTTGGTGTAATTGATCAACCATACATGTGACTCTAATCCTACAAAATCCCTGACTTTGTGCAAGTGTACAAAGTATGGCTCTAATATAGTCAGATCCTGTATGAGTTTTTCTTTGTCTTTTTTCAGTTTAGAACCTAATCTGATAGATTCATCATATATTGTGCACTTGTAAGCTTTGTCAAAAGATGTGTTTAATGCCCCTCTGCATGAGCTTAACAGCCTCTACTGTGTAGAAATGTATAGAGGGATTGCGCAGTTTTCTGCACATCTTCAAATCAATCTCAAGGAGAGAAAAACCCGATGATTGATTTTGTTTGTGCTAGAGTGAAAATAAGTAGGTAACATTAATGTGTGAATGTCAATGTCCAGCTCTAGATCGTCATCAAAATAGTTTGGGGCAAATACCAGCTCTCTACTCAGTAGTTGGACTTCCCTTGTGGATACAGGATATGATGGGAGATTTACAGCTAGGTTGTCCATGCTGTCTTGCTATGAGTTGCACCACTCACTGGAGCTTCTCCTGGGTCATTTCCCCTCCTTCTCTTCTCCTTGTGATGATCCTTTCTTGTGCTAAAAAAAAAAATTGTCTGAGGAATTTTCTAGAGTTTGTTTCTGATTGTGAAGTAGACTGTGATTATATACCTTGATTTCTGTGGACTCTTTAATCTGCTTTCATATCTCTAGGCACAAACCTGGTCCTCCTGATGATCTATGATGTCCCACCTAAATTGTTTTCTATTGTTGCATGTGTTTCAAGAAAATATGTTTGCTTTTCCATTCTGCCTGAAGTTTCTATGCATGCACATAGGGAATTAGCCAGTTTGTCAGATTTAGCTATTTCACCCTGCATACCCTACCTGAAGGACATGAATGAAGAATGTGACCTCTATGAAATTCTTTCTTTTGGTCTGGTTCCATCCTAAGTTGGCCATACGCTGTAAAATCTGATCACACAATCCCTTTTAGATCTACCATAAACTTTATAGTGCATGTTTGCCGGATGCATTGCTATTTGATAAGATTGTATAGGTTAGCCTGTAAAAAACATGGTCTGGGTGAATCTGTGTAGGGGATGTATAGATATTGCACTTGGTGATTGTATAATGTATGGCTAGAAAGAGGTTACTCTCTGCTGTATATATATGTATTATTTCCTGCTGTCTTTTTATAAACACCATATATACTAAATACAGTGGGTATAGAAATGAATCACCCCCTTTAAAATAATCACATTTGTTGCTTAGCAGCCTGAAATGAAGAAAGACACAGTTTTTGTTTTATCCAGATGTATTGCAACTTATAACATCCAAGTGAAAGATAGAACACCAACTTTTCAAAAAAACAAAACAAATAAATTCAAAAACAGGATTACTGGGTTGGAAAAAGGATCACCCCCTTATGTCAGTATTTTGTTGGACCAGATTTTGCTTTAATTACAGTCTTTAGTCTTTTGGGATATGTCTCTACTAACTTTGCACATCTAGACTTTTGTGGACTGCAGTCTTCAAGTCATTCCACAGATTTTCAAAGCGGTTTAAGTCTGGGCTCTGACTAAGCCATGGAAATACATTCACCTTTTTCTCCTTCAACCACGGTGTGTTCATTTTTACTGTGTGCTTTGGCTCATTGTCATGTTGGAAGGTAAACCTTCTTCCCATTGACAACTTTCTGACAGAAATCAGCAGATTCTTCTCAAGAATTTGACGGTATTTTCCCCCATCCATTTTTCCTTCTATCCTGATAAGTGCTCCAGTCCCTGCTGCAGAAAAACACTCCATAACAGGATATTACCACCTTCATGCTTTACTGTAGGAATGGTGTTATTTGGGTGGTGAGCTGTATTGGATTTCCGCCAGACATATCATTTGGCGTTGATGCCAAATAATTAAATTTTAGTCTCATCTGACCACCTTGAAATTTCTGAGGCCACATGAAAAAAGGTGTTATGGTTAGATGGGACTAAAATGTTATTATTTGGCCTCAACACCAATAAAAAAAATGTATAGTCTGACTGAATATAAAGTCACAAACACCATTCAATCTCTTATAGTCAGTGAACATTTTCCAAATTCAATAAATGTTCGATGATGCATGCTTAAAATATATACAGTGCCTTGCAAAAGTATTCACCCCCTTGGCTTTTTACCTATTTTGTTACATTACAGTCTTTGGTTCAATGTTTTTTTTAATCTGAATTATTTGTTATGGATCAGAACACAATAGTCTAAGTTGGTGAAGTAAAACTAGAAAAATATATACATAAAACAATTTTTCAGAAATAAAAAACTGATAATTAACATGTGCATATGTATTCACCCCCTTTGTTATGAAGCCCGTAAAAAGCTTATTCAGAAGTCACATAATTAGTGAAATGATGTCCACCTGTGTGCAATATAAGTGTCACATGATCTGTCATTACATATACACACCTTTTTGAAAGGCCCCAGAGGCTGCAACACCTAAGAAAGAGGCACCACTAACCAAACACTACCATGAAGACCAAGGAACTCTCCAAACAAGTAAGGGAAAATGTTGTTGAGAAGTACAAGTCAGGGTTAGGTTATAAAAAAAAAATCCAAATCTTTGATGATCCCTAGGAGAATCATCAAATCTATCATCATCAAATCTATCATATCCAAATGGAAAGAACATGGCACAACAGCAAACCTGCCAAGAGACAGCCACACACCAAAACTCATGGACTCACAGGCAAAGAGGGCATTAATCAGAAACGCAGCACAGAGACCTAAGGTAACCCTGGAGGAGCTGCAGAGTTCCACAGCAGAGACTGGAGTATCTGAAAGCCATCACTTTCAGCAAAAAACAAAATGGCACGTTTTCAGTTTGCGAAAAGGCATGTGGGAGACTCCCAAATATATGGAGGAAGGTGCTCTGGTCTGATGAGACTAAAATTGAACGTTTTGGCCATCAAAGAAAATGCTATGTCTGGCGCAAACCCAACACATCACATCACCCAAAGAACACCATCTCCACAGTGAAACATGGTGGTGACAGCATCATGCTGTGGGGATGTTTTTCAGCAGTCGGGACTGGAAAACTGGTAGCAGTTGAGGGAAAGATGGATGGTGCTAAATACAGGGATATTCTTGAGCAAAACCTGTACCACTCTGTGTGTGATTTGAGGCTAGGACGGAGGTTCACCTTCCAGCAAGACAATGACCCCAAACACACGGCTAAAGCAACACTTGAGTGGTTTAAGGGGAAACATATAAATGTGTTGGAATGGCCTAGTCAAAGCCCAGACCTCAATCCAATAGAATATTTGTGGTCAGACTTAAAGATTGCTGTTGACAAGCGCAAACCATCCAACTTAAAGGATCTGGAGCAGTTTTGCAAGGAGGAATGGGCAAAAATCCCAGTGGTAAGATGTGGCAAGCTCATAGAGACTTATCCAAAGCGACTTGGAGCTGTGATAGCCACAAAAGTTGGCTCTACAAAGTATTGACTTTAGGGGGGTGAATAGTTATGCACATTGACTTTTTTTGTTATTTTGTCCTATTTGTTGTTTGTTTCCCAAATAAAAAAAAATCTTCAAAGTTGTGGGCATGTTGTGTAAATTAAATGGTGCAAATCCTCACACAATCCATGTTAATTCCAGGTTGTGAGGCAACAAAACACGAAAAATGCCAAGGGGGTGAATACTTTTGCAAGGCACTGTATATACAGTGGGGACGGAAAGTATTCAGACCCCCTTAAATTTTTCACTCTTTGTTATATTGCAGCAATTTGCTAAAATCATTTAAGTTCATTTTTTCCTCATTAATGTACATACAGCACCCCATATTGGCAGAAAACACAGAATTGTTGACATTTTTGCAGATTTATTAAAAAAGAAAAACTGAAATATCACATGTTCCTAATTATTCAGACCCTTTGCTGTGACACTCATATATTTACTCAGGTGCTGTCCATTTCTTCTGATCATCCTTGAGATGGTTCTACACCTTAATTTGAGTCCAGCTGTGTTTGATTATACTGATTGGACTTGATTAGGAAAGCCACACACCTGTCTATATAAGACCTAACAGATCACAGTGCATGTCAGCGCAAATGAAAATCATTAGTTTAAAGGAACTGCCTGAAGAGCTCAGAGACAAAATTGTAGCAAGGCACAGATCTGGCCAAAGTTACAAAAAAATTTCTGCTGCACTTAAGGTTCCTAAGAGCACAGTGGCCTCCATAATCCTCAAATGGAAGACGTTTGGGATGACCAGAACCCTTCCTAGAGCTGGCCGTCCAGCCAAACTGAGCTATCGGGGGAGAAGAGCATGGTGACAGAGGTAAAGAAGAACCCAAAGATCACTGTGGCTGAGCTCCAGAGATGCAGTCAGGAGATGGGAGAAAGTTGCAGAAAGTCAACCATCACTGCAGCCCTCCACCAGTCGGGGCTTTATGGTAGAGTGACCGGATGGTAACCTCTCCTCAGTGCAAGACACATGGAAGCCACATGGAGTTTGCTAAAAAACCACCTGAAGGATTCCAAGATGGTGAGAAATAAGATTCTCTGGCAGGCATGTACTGGCCATTGGGACTACAGGGAGTTTCCCGGTGGGCCGATGGCTCAGTGGGCCGATTTCAGTGACAGTGGACCGCTGCCTCCCTCCAGTCCTCTGTCCCCCCCGCAGTGCTCACCTCCTCTCCCTGGCTAGTTATGCAGCGCGCCTGAATACAGACATGATGCTCAGGAGTCAACACTTAGAAGCTCATCATATGATCTGGAAGGAGGGCGGCCTCACTTTCCTGCCTAATCTTGTTCCATTGGGGGGGGGATTGCCAAACTGATTCTTTGCCCCAGGTGAAATAATGTCTAGCTTCCCCACTGGTACTGCCTATAAGAGAAATAATGTAGAACGGCTAATGGCTAGTGGGGGGGGGGGGGGCTTGGGTGGCAAGCCGGCATGGGATAGACCTGTCAAAGTGGGCCAGTCTGGGTGAAGTCCAGGGCCAAATTTTTGTCCCAGTCCAGCCCTGTTCTCTGGTCTGATAAGACCAAGATAGAACTTAATTCTAAGCAGTATGTGTGGAGAAAACCAGGCACTGCTCATCACCTGTCCAATACAGTCCCATCAGTGAAGCATGGTGGTGGCAGCATCATGGTGTGGGGGTGTTTTTCAGCTGCAGGGACAGGACGACTGGTTTCAATCGAGGGAAAGATGAATGCAGCCAAGTACAGGGATATCCTGGACGAAAACCTTCTCCAGAGTGCTCAGGACCTCAGACTGGGCCGAAGGTTTACCTTTCAAAAAGACAATGACCTTAAGCACACAGCTAAAATAACAAAGGAGTGGCTTCACAACAACTCTGTGACTGTTCTTGAATGGCCCAGCCAGAGCCCTGACTTAAACCCAATTGAGAATCTGTGGAGAGACCTAAAAATGACTGTCTACCAATGTTTACCATCCAACCTGACAGAACTGGAGAGGATCTGCAAGGAGGAATGGCAGAGGATCCCCAAATCCAGGTGTGAAAAACTTGTTGCATCTTTCCCAAAAAGACTCATGGCTGTATTAGATCAAAAGGGTGCTTCTACTAAATACTGAGCAAAGGGTCTTAGGACCATGTGATATTTCAGTTTTTCTTTTTTAACCACTTCAGCCCCGGACCATTATGCTGCTTAAGGACCAGAGGACTTTTTCCAATTTGGCACTGCATCGCTTTAACTGCTAATTGCGCGGTCATGCAATGCTGTACCCAAACAAAATTTGCTTCCTTTTCTTCCCACAAATAGAGCTTTCTTTTGATGGTATTTGATCACCTCTGCCGTTTTTATTTTTTGCGCTTTAAACTGAAAAAGACCGAAATTTTGCGAAAAAAATTATATTTTCTACTGTTTGTTATAAAAAAAATCCAATAAACTCAATTTTAGTCATACATTTAGGCCAAAATGTATTCGGCCACATGTCTTTGGTAAAAAAAAATGTCAATAAGCGTATATTTATTGGTTTGCGTAAAAAGTTATAGCGTCTACAAACTAGGGTACATTTTCTGGAATTTACACAGCTTTTAGTCTTTGACTGCCTATGTCATTTCTTGAGGTGCTAAAATGGCAGGGCAGTACAAAACCCCCCAAATGACCCCATTTTGGAAAGTAGACACCCCAAGGAAATTGCTGAGAGGCATGTTGAACCCATTGAATATTTATTTTTTTTGTCCCAAGTGATTGAATAATGACAAAAAAAAAATATTTACAAAAAGTTGTCACTAAATGATATATTGCTCACACAGGCCATGGGCCTATGTGGAATTGCACCCCAAAATACATTCAGCTGCTTCTCCTGAGTACGGGGATACCACATGTGTGGGACTTTTTGGGAGCCTAGCCGTGTACGGGGCCACGAAAACCAATCACTGCCTTCAGGATTTCTAAGGGCATACATTTTTGATTTCACTCCTCACTACCTATCACAGTTTTGAAGGCCATAAAATGCCCAGATGGCACACCCCCCCCAAATGACCCCATTTTGGAAAGTAGACACCCCAAGCTATTTGCTGAGAGGCATATTGAGTCCATGGAATATTTTATTTTTTGACACAAGTTGCGGGAAAGTGACAAATTTTTTTTTTGCACAAAGTTGTCACTAAATGATATATTGCTCACACAGGCCATGGGCATATGTGGAATTGCACCCCAAAATACATTTAGCTGCTTCTACTGAGTATTGGGATACCACATGTGTGGGACTTTTTGGGAGCCTAGCCGCGTACGGGGCCCCAAAAACCAAGCACCGCCTTTATGATTTCTAAGGGCGTAAATTTTTGATTTCACTCCTCACTACCTATCACAGTTTTGAAGGCCATAAAATGCCAATATGGCGCAAACCCCCCCCAAATGACCCCATTTTGGAAAGTAGACACCCCAAGCTATTTGCTGAGAGGCATGTTGAGTCCATGGAATATTTTATATTTTGACACAAGTTGCGGGAAAGTAACACATTTTTTTTTTTTGCACAAAGTTGTCACTAAATGATATATTGTTCAAACATTCCATGGGCTTATGTGGAATTACACCCCAAAATACATTCTGCTGCTTCTCCTGAGTACAGGGATACTACATGTTTAGGACTTTTTGGGAGCCTAGCCGCGTACAGGGCCCCAAAAACCAAGCACCGCCTTCAGGATTCCTAAGGGCATAAATTTTTGATTTCACTCCTCACTACCTATCACAGTTTTGAAGGCCATAAAATGCCAAGATGGCACAAACCCCCCCCCCCCAAATGACCCCATTTTGGAAAGTAGACACCCCAAGCTATTTGCTGAGAGGCATGTTGAGTTCATGGAATATTTCATTTTTTGGCCAGAGTTGCGGGAAAGTGACAATTTTTTTTTTTTTGCACAAAGTTGTCACTAAATGATATATTGCTCAAACATGCCATGGGCATATGTGGAATTACACCCCAAAATACATTCTGCTGCTTCTCCTGAGTACGGGGATACCGCATGTTTAGGACTTTTTGGGAGCCTAGCCACGTACAGGGCTCCGAAAACGAAGCACCGCCTTCAGGATTTCTAAGGACATACATTTTTGATTTCACTCCTCACTACCTATCACAGTTTTGAAGGCCATAAAATGCCAAGATGGCACAAACCCCCCCCCCAAATGACCCCATTTTGGAAAGTAGACAACCCAAGCTATTTGCTGAGAGGCATGTTGAGTCCATGGAATATTTTATTTTTGACACAAGTTGTGGGAAAGGGACAATTTTTTTTTTTTTTGCACAAAGTTGTCACTAAATGATATATTGCTCACACAGGCCATGGGCATATGTGGAATTGCACCCCAAAATACATTCTGCTGCTTCTCCTGAGTACGGGGATACCACATGTGTGGGACTTTTTGGGAGCCTAGCGGCGTACAGGGCCCCGAAAACCAAGCACCGCCATCAGGATTTCTAAGGGCGTAAAGTTGTGATTTCACTCCTCACTACCTATCACAGTTTTGAAGGACATAAAATGCCCAGATGGCACAAAACCCCCCAAATGACCACATTTTGGAAATTAGACACCCCAAGCTGTTTGCTGAGAGGCATGTTGAGTCCATGGAATATTTTATATTTTGACACAAGTTGCGGGAAAGTGACAATTTTTTTTTTTGCACAAAGTTGTCACTAAATGATATATTGCTCAAACATGCCATGGGCATATGTGGAATTACACCCCAAAATACATTCTGCTGCTTCTCCTGAGTACGGGGATACCACATGTGTGGGACTTTTTGGGAGCCTAGCTTCATACGGGGCCCCGAAATCCAATCACCGCCTTCAGGATTTCTAAAGATGATCTTAGGCCGAGTACATGGATACCAAACATGACATGCTTTAAAATTGCACACAAATGTGCAGTGGCGACAAACTAAATACATTTTTAAAAGCCTTTAAAAGCCTTTACAGGTTACCACTTCAGATTTACAGAGGAGGTCTACTGCTAAAATTACTGCCTTCAATCTGACCTTCGCGGTAATACCTCACATGCATAGTGCAATTGCTGTTTACATTTGACGCCAGACCGACGCTTGCGTTCGCCTTTGCACGAGAGCAGGGGGGGACAGGGGTGCTTTTTTTTTTTTTCTTTATTATTTTTTTGCATTTTTATCTTATTTTTAAACTGTTCCTTTCATTTTTATTTTTTTTTAAATCATTTTTATTGTTATCTCAGAGAATGTAAATATCCCCTATGATAGCAATAGGTAGTGACAGGTACTCTTTTTTGAAAAAAATGGGGTCTATTAGACCCTAGATCTCTCCTCTGCCCTCAAAGCATCTGACCACACCAAGACCGGTGTGATAAAATGCTTTCCCAATTTCCCAATGGCGCTGTTTACATCCGGCGAAATCTAAGTCATGAAATGCTCGTAGCTTCCAGTTTCTTTTCAAATATTTTATTGGTAATTAACAAGCAACTGTTCCATACATTACAATAAGGATAGCCAGGTAGCATAAGACAGTGCTTTTCATTGACATAGATAATAGCATTAACAACATGGCATATAAGGGATTATACCAACAAGTGAATACTCAGTCAAATCGCAAGTATAAACGAATAAGATTGAATAACTAGAAGTTTTAGAGGGAACCGGGTCCCCCAAATAAATATTAAATGTAAAGGTTCCGAGTCACTCCCTAGAAAACAGACGTGGGAGCCACCAGGACCATTGTATAAAACCGAGTACAATACCAATAGGTATTAATGATAGAAAAAGAGAGAAAAAGAGAAGAGAAAAAAAAAAAAAAGGGGGGGGGGGAAGAAAGAGAAAAAATAGATAGAAAAAAGAGGAGCAAGGGGGGGTAAGGGTCGGCCGGGTCGCACGGGCAGAGGTGTGGCATCACCGTCTCAGGTTTAGGACCAAATAGATTTAGAGTCCCAACAAATGTTCATCAATACCAGCTGGCAGGAAGTGATCTATCCATGGTTGCCAGATTCTGACATGGTGGGGGACCTTATCTAAAATTTTCGCCTCAATCTTGCTATGAACCATTGCTTGTGTGACCCGATTTTTAGTTTCGGTTGTACTGAGCGTGGGTGTTTTCCAAGCCTTAGCGATTGTTTGCTTAGCTGCGGTGAACAGCTGGAGAAGGAGGCGAAGCTGTGCTCTTGTGTAGTCCTGGGGAATTAAATTGAGCAGGGCTATCATTGGGCTGGGTTTTAGGGTGACTTGGTGAAGGGTGGACGCCATTTGGAATATAGTTTCCCAGAAGTGTTGCGCCAGTGGACAAGTCCACCAGATGTGTAGATGAGTACCTCTGTCGCTACATCCCCTGAAACAGTTTGGGGAAAATTCAGGCAAGAATTTAGCAATTCTAGCCGGGACTAGATACCACCGCATCAACACCTTGTAATTTGCCTCTGAGGCAATCACGTTCTGGGAAGCATTTTTTGTGTTGGTCCAGATAGTCGCCCAATCCTCCGCTTCGATATTAATGTCTAGATCAGTTGACCATCTCTGTGCATACGCGGGTAGACGCGAGGATGGTGTAGTGAGGTGGGCGTAGAGACGGGAGATAGTGCCTGGAGCGTGCGGGTCCGAGTCACACATAGCCTCGTACTCTGTCATAGTATCCAGTCCAGTGAAAGATTTTATTGTTGATTGAGTAAAGTGCGCAATTTGGAGATAACGGAAGCATTCTTTACTGGGGAGTTGTGCTTGTGCTTGGATACTGGCAAATGATTTAATAGCGTCAGTATTGACTATATCACATATGCGAGTCAGGCCCGCACGCTCCCAGAACTGAAATAATAAAGGTTCAGTATAGGCTGGGTAGAATTGTGGGTGACCTAGAAATGATAAGAGGGGGGAGTGCGGAGAAATCAGTTGAAAGGGTGTTTTCAGTTTATCCCAAAGTCTGAGAGTGTGTTGTGTGATTGGGTTAGATATGGGGCCTCGAGATGCTGGGGAAAGCCATAGCAGATTAGTTATAGTAAGCGGAAATGAGTCAATAGCTTCAAGGCTAACCCAGAGTGGTATTTCGAGTTTCGAGTGGTAGAGAGCCGTCTGGGCCAGCCTTGCAGCCTGGTAATAATGTTGAAAGTTTGGGATGCCAAGGCCTCCATTAGACTTGTTACGAAGAAGGACGGATCTAGCAACTCTGGGTCTTTTAGATCCCCAGATAAATGTAAAAACTTTACTTTGTATGATCCTATGATAATATGAAGGGACTGTGACAGGGAGGACTCTGTATAGGTATAATAACTTCGGAAGCAAAGACATCTTAACCGCCGCAATGCGGCCGAGCCAGGAGATACACAAGGGCAACCAAAGGTTAAGAAGGGAAGTTAGTTGAGTAAGCATTGGGAGGTAATTGTATTGGAACAAGTGGGATGGGTCACTTGTTAGCTTAATCCCTAAATAGGGAATAGAAGTGGTAGACCATTGAAAAGGAAAATTTTGACGTATCATTTCTAAATCAGCTTGCGGCAAAGACATATTGAGAGCCCTCGATTTGGTTTGATTGATTTCGAGCCCCGAGACCCTGGCAAATCTATCTAGAGTGTGCAAAAGGATCGGGATGGTAGTATGGGGGGATGTGATGAACATAAGAGCATCATCGGCAAAGAGGCAAAGTTTATGTGAGGTAGAAGCAATCTCCAAGCCCCGAATATCAGGGTTACTCCTTATCAGGGCAGCTAAAGGTTCGATCGCGAGTGCAAACAAAATGGGGGATAAGGGACAACCTTGCCTAGTTCCTCGTGAAATGGGAAAGGGGTCTGAGCGGAAGCCTGAGTAATGCACATATGCTTGTGGTTGATTGTACAGAGCGTTGACCCACCCCAGAAAATGTGGGCCGAAGCCCCAACGTTGGAGAATATAAAATAAGTAAGGCCAGGAGACAGTATCGAAAGCTTTCCGGATGTCTAAGGAAAGGAGATGCATTGGGATTTTACGGGAACGGGCTAGGTGTTGGAGGAGAATTACACGGCGGATGTTGTCACTCGCCTGTCGTTTAGGTATGAACCCTACTTGGTCCTTATGGATCAATCCTCCAATTATAGGGTTGAGACGTAGGGCTAAAATTTTGGCTAGAATCTTGATATCGACATTTAAGAGTGAAATTGGTCTGTAGTTAGACCATGAGGTGTTGTCCGTGTTTGGTTTCGGGATCATCGATATGAGTGCCGTCAATGTGTCTCTGCCGAAGGAGTGTTGTTTGAGTATAGCGTTAAAGGAGTTGGTAAGGAGGGGGGCTAATTCACTGGCAAATTTTTTATAATAAAGGCTCGGCAGACCGTCCGGGCCTGGGCGTTTATGGGGCTTAAGTGACTTGATGGCTGATAAAACTTCCTCCGTGGTGATCGTGCTCTCCATCAGATCACGACTAGTATTAGATAATGTAGGAATAGGAAGATTGTTAAAGAGCCTGTCCGCCTGATTCGGCGAATATGCCGTTTTAGACTCATACAAGTTTGCTAGTTGTTTACGGAATTCAGCGAGAATTTTAACCGGATTGCTAGTCACATTATCTTTAGACAGTCTAAGTCTGATAGGGACACGAGCACGGTCTGGTCTACGAAGGCGTAAGGCCAGATATGTGTCAGGTTTGTTTGCTTTAGTGTAGATCGTGTGACTAGACCTGCGGATAGTCTTATCAGCCGCTTCAGCCAAAAGTAGGTCTAGTTCGAGTTTCGTCTTTTCTAGAGTTATTTTGTGGGCTTCAATTGGGTTAGTTTGAAATTGTAAGAAGTGGTTCTGGTATTCTGATTCAAGTTGGTGTATTCGGAGATTTTTATCCCTATTGAGGTGTGACGCCACTGAAATGCATGTGCCTCGTATGACTGGCTTATGGGCTTCCCAGAGTAGTATAGGGGAGATATCGGGAGTGGCATTATGAGTTTAATTAATCTTTGAGAGCTATCTGGATATCTAAGCAGTATGATTGGTTAGTTAGGAGGGAGTCATTCATGGACCACCACTTTTGAGGGGCCTGTGGTATTAAAGAAGATACTGTGGTGATAACAGCACAGTGGTCTGTCCATGTGATTGGGTGAATATGTGAATGGAGAAGGAGTGGGGCGGATGCTATGGGAATAAAAATGTGGTCGATTCTAGAAAAAGATTTATGGGGGTGTGAATAGAATGTAAAATTTTTCTTAGTGGGATTGGATTCTCTCCATGTGTCTAAAAGGGAGGCCTTAAGTATTTGTTTACGGAATTGGATAGAAGGGGTGTGGTGTTCGGGGGCATAGGGGGATTTATCTGTATGTGGTTGTAAAACAGAGTTGGAGTCACCACATAGGAATAGGGTTCCCTTACAGTGGGTTTTCACTATTTGTAGTAGATGTGAGAAAAAGGGATTTGGGTTTGAGTTAGGGGCGTAATAAGACACAAAAGTTGTTGTAACATCCTGCAACAGACCTACAAGGAGTAGGTAACGACCTTCTGGATCTTTTATTTCGGTTAAGGGGGTGAATGGTGTGGTGTGATGGAAAGCTAGAAGGACCCCTCGGTGTTTTGTGTCTGCTG
This sequence comes from Lithobates clamitans, assembly GCA_037952925.1. Taxonomy (NCBI): domain Eukaryota; kingdom Metazoa; phylum Chordata; class Amphibia; order Anura; family Ranidae; genus Lithobates; species Lithobates clamitans. The sequence goes on along the minus strand of JBBGZY010000519.1, from coordinate 732,042 downwards.
AGGCGGTAAAGACTTGCGGATATTTAGAGCTAAAGAAGTTGGGGGTGTGGCGCTTTGAATAATGGGTTTCCTGAAGAGCCACTATGTTGGCTTTTAGGGATGCGAACGTCTGAAAGGCTTTGACCCGTTTATGTGGAGAATTAAGCCCTTTAACGTTTAGAGTGAGTACATTAAGTGGTGCCATGTTTAGGTATGTGGAGAGTTATTAGCCAGGGATACCAAGCCCGTGCGAGCCGACCAACAAAAAAAAATGGGGAAAAGTAGAGGGAGAGAGTTTGAGAGAAGAAAAAGAGAGGGAATAAAGAAAGGAGAAGGCATAAGGTGTAGGGCACGCCACCGAGATCGCCCCCTATCAGGGAGGCAAACAGTCAGTGGCGCCCGACCAGTAAATGCACCATCCCTACGATACGTTAACCAATCAGAGAGAGGGCGCACCATAGAGAGGGAGCACAATGACAGCTCCCCGCCGCAGTCGGGATTAATCAAAACAATTTAAAGTTAAAGCCCACAATGTTGTAACATATAATAAGGCATAAACCTAACACAGAACATAAGGGAGGGGGGGAATTGGGAGTGGAGGGAGGGGGAGGGGGGAGGGGGAAGGGGGAGAAAAAAAAAAAAAGGGGGGGGGGGAGGAAATAAGGGGAGGGAGGGAATTGGGACATACAACATAATCAGTCAATTTTTCCTCTTTTTTTCTACCCCTAACATGACTTGTATTCAGGGTAAAATCTCGTAAGATTATGGTTGCTATACTGTGATGATATAGTAGTGGGAATGGCTGAATACTAGGGTTAACCTGGCACACTTTGTGTATACCAGTTTAAGCGTATGAGCCAAAATACAATGTGTGTATACATTATACATTATACAGGCAGGTAGAAATACAGTTTGGATGTTAAACTGAACCTGAGTAGGCCTTAAAAGGCCTAGAAGCTCTGTAGAGGAGGCTTGCAAGAAGCTGTATTAGTTCCTAAACCAACCGATGTCGTCCAGCAGCTCCTGGTCACTGAAGCGTTCTATGTGAAGAGAGTCATGGAAGATGCAACCGAGGAACTGTATGCTGGAAAAAACAAGGGGGGAAGGAAACAAAAAAAAGGGAAAAAAGAATATATGTCTGTCATGCTTTCAGCGGAGGGCTTGAGATTTTGGGCTGGGATGGTAGTTTCCAGATGATCGTGCTGGGGTTCCTTTCCGGATGGACTGTGGATCGGGGTTGTTTCTCTTCGGGGTCATGTTGTATGGTTGGGAGATTGATCTGGCTGGTGTGCGAGGTAGAGATGTTTCAGGCTGACGCGTCTGGGGCGACAGGTGCAGAGATTCTAGTAAGCGTTGCAGCGACTCAGGGGTGGTGCAGGTATGCTGTTGTCCTTGATAGGAGAATTGCAAGGCAAATGGGAATCTCCATGTGTACTTGAGATGGTGCTGTTGTAATACTTGCAGCTGTGGTTTCATAGCACGCCGTTTAGCGATGGTGAGGGGCGCTAAGTCCGTGAACAGTTGGTAGTCGTGACTCTGGAACTGAAGGGAGTTTTTATTCCGTGCTGCTGCTAGTATTTGTTCCTTCGTGCGGAAAAAGTGTAGTTTGACTATGATGTCTCGCGGTGGCCCGTCTGCTTGTCGGCGGGTTAGTGCCCTGTGAATTCTGTCAAACTCCAGGCGTTCGATGGGTATAGAGGGTTCAAGCTCTTGAAATAAAGCAGTGGTAAATGATTGTAAATCATCAATCGCCTCTGGTATACCCCTGAGTCGCAAATTGGACCTGCGAGAACGGTTCTCAGCGTCTTCCAGACGCGATAACAGCATAGCGTTTTCCTCGCGGAGGGCAATATGTTCTTGGGCCTGTTCTTGCAGTGTGAGTTCTATGTCGTCGACCCTGGTCTCAAGGTCTGCAGTGCGTTGGCCTATTTCACGGATCTCACGTGTCAAATTGTTAGTGATTTGATCAGAGGTTGTTTTCAATGCCTTATGGAGCATGGTTTCCATCAGCCTTATAAAAGCAGTCTGTGACATACCTGCTTGCGGTAGGGAGGGAGAGCCGCCTGAATGTGATTGTATGTCTGTCTCATCTTCGCTCTCCAGCACCTCTGAGTGTGCAGGAGAGGACGCTGCTTGATCAGCCAGGGCTCGGGCCTTCGCCGCCATCTTGGAAGAAGCGCGGGCCAGCGCTTCTTTTATGGGTTTCGGCTTTGTTTTGCCGCGATGACCCGTGAGTACCATACCGGAGGAAGCACTGATGTCCGGGGGAGGTATTCTCTGGAAAACGTGAGCTGGATCGCTGCGTTAAAAGTGCTTTAAGGTCCCGAGTGTGCGGCGGGGAGTGCGGAGCTTCACAGGGATACGTCCGCCATGTAAAGCCTCGCGCATGCGCCCCCAGCTTCCAGTTTCTTAGGCCATAGAAATGTTTGGAGCCATTCTGGTCTCTGATCAGCTCTATGGTCAGCTGGCTGAATCACTGGCTGCATTTTCAGGTTCCCTGTTGGGACAGGAGAGGCAGAGAAAAATATAGAAGACAGTGGGGGGGGGCATTCCCTCCCACTGCTTGTAAAAGCAGTCTAGAGGCTAATTAGCTGCTAGGATTGCTTTTACATGAAAGCCGACCGCTGGCTGAAAAGAATAATACTAAGATGATACCTAAACCTGCAGGCATCATTCTGGTATAACCACTCAAAGTCCAGCAACATACCAGTACGTTGCTGGTCCTTGTTGGGCATATATTGTAAACTTTTTTTTCATGCAGCCTGTGGGCTGAACGAAAAAAAGATATTGATCGGTGGGTATGCCCACCATTAGAATACCTCCCTTCATCCACCCACTTCTAATGATGGGCATACATGCACCGTTTATATATGCCGAAGCATGGGGGCATCCTCCCACAAAAGGCAGGAGCAAATCGCTCCTCCACCCACTGGTGCCCCCACGATTCGGCATATATGCTGAAGTATGTAACTGTGGTGGTGAAATCACCTCCGACACCGCTGGAGTCACGGCTTTATGTATGGTGGGAGCAAACGCTGTTGCTGTCAAGATAAATAAATCCACGCTGCAACTGAATGGCGTACCTGCTAAGCAAATGATGGTTAACAAAAAAACAAAGTAACATTACAGTATAACAGTAATACTTACCATACCTGCAAAGCAAATACAAAAAAAAACATAGTAAAAAATAAAACATTTAACGCAACCTGTGCCTATCTAAAATATATATATATGCCGAAGCATGGTGGCATCCTCCCGCAAAAGGCAGGAGCAAATCGCACCTCCACCCACTGCTGCCCCCACGCTTCGGCATATATGCTGAAGTATGTACTGTGGTGGTGAAATCACCTCCGACAGCGCTGGAGTCACGGCTTTATGTATCGTGGGAGCAAACGCTGTTGCTGTCAAGATAAATGAATCCGCTCTGCAGCTGAATGGCGTACCTGAAAACAAAAAAGTGGTTAACAATAAAAAAACAAAGTATAAAAAAATTGCATACCTATAAAGCAAACATGATAAAAACATAACAATAAAACATTGCAGTATAGAATATAATAAAAAAGAGCAGAACAATAGAGAGAGAATAGAGAGAGAACAATAAAACAACAACTATTTTTTTTTTTTCTTTTATATTTTTTTTGTGTTTTTTTTTTTTTACTTTTTTTTTTTTTCACTTTTTTTTGTAACTTTAACTTTTTTAACTGGTACCAGGTTTGGGTCTCTCAAAATGCGATGGCATCTTGGGAGACCCTGTGAAAGTGTGTCCTAGTCTGTGCAGTGCTGTACCCTACGCTAATACTCCACTAGTGTATGGTAGCGTTCAAAACATTCACCCATGCAAAGACCAGGATTGTCAGGACAGGACGGACAATAATACCAGGTGTCACGCCTAAATCCCCACTTGCTGCAGACACGACATCTTTTTTTGGGGGCTCGTTGGGTAGGGGTACTCGGGAGGACATATTGAAAATGCCTCTCATGCAGCCGGCTTACTGCATTTGGTTGGGGATGGTGAGGTGGAGCGGAAGGGCTCTGACGATCTCTTCCTGGAATTTAAGGAAGGATCCAGTCCGTCCTGAAGCTCTGTATAGCACATGAGCGTTCAGCAAAGCCAATTGAAATAAATAAACAGACATTTTTTTGTACCAGCGTCTGGCCTTACGGGCAACTAGGTACAGTGCCAACAACTGGTCGTTGAGGTCCACCCCTCCCATATTTTGGTTATATTCGTGGACACAGAGGGGTTTCTCCACAACACCAGTCGCCGTAGGAATTTGGACCGTCGTGTCTGCATGAAGGGAGGTAAGAACGAAAACATTCTTATTGTCCCTCCACTTCATAGCGAGCAAGTTATTACACTTCAAGTAGGCTCTCTCCCCCAGCCTAAGACGGGAATCTACAAGCCGCTGGGGAAAGCCCCAGCGATTAGATCGCACGGTGCCACATGCTCCAATCTGTTGATCAAAAAGGTGACTAAAAAGTGGCACACTCGTGTAATAATTGTCCACGTACAAGTGGTACCCCTTTCCGAATAAGGGTGACACCAAGTCCCACACTATCTTGCCAGCGTTTCCTATGTAGTCAGGGCAGTTTGTCGGCTCTACGTGACTATCTTTGCCCTCATAAACCATAAAACTACATGGATAGCCTGTGGCCCTGTCACAGAGCTTATACATCTTGACCCCGTATCTAGCACGCTTGCTGGGAAGGTACTGTTTGAATGACAATCGGCCAGAAAATTTAATCAGGGACTCATCAACGCAGACAACTTGATGGGGAGTAAACAAGTCTGCAAAATGTTGGTTGAAGTGGTTTACGAGGGGCCGAATTTTGTAGAGCCGATCGTATTCAGGGTCTCCACGAGGACGACAGAATTCATTGTCGTTGAAGTGCATGAACCGCAAAATCTGCTCGTATCGTGCCCTGGCCATGGAGGCAGAGAACACGGGCGCATGGTAAATTGGGTCAGTGGACCAATATGACCGCAACTTACTCTTTTTATTCAAGCCCATGTTGAGGGAAAGGCCCAGAAAGATCTTAAATTCGGAGACCGTAATTGGTCCCCAATCTCTGTCAAGGGAGGACAGGGGATTAGCGGCGATGTGTTGACCAGCATATAAATTGCTTTGGTCCACAATAGATCTATAGAGATTTTCGGTGAAAAACAGCGAACAAAAATCCAGTGGTGTAAAATCAACTGTTTCCACCTGAATTCCGGGTTGGCCAGTGAATGGGGGAAGTACGGGTGCTGCAGAAGTGGTGGGTTCCCAATTTGGATTGGCGAATGCAGCAGGAAGGGCACTATGTGCACGATGGACCTGTCTTTGTCTTCTTGGTGGCAGCGGGACACTACTAGTGCTTGCCACCTCACCAGCTTGAACTGCACTTATGGGACTCGCCACGTCATCACGTGATACTGCAGTGCTGGATATACGACCAGGGTGTACTAGGCCGCTGGTGCTTGCCAGTTCACCAGAAGGAATAGCGGCACTAGTACTTCTCTGCTCCATACGAGGGACCTGCAGTTCTTGCACTTCAAGGACAGAAGAAGAAGTTTGGGGTCTGGACCTTAGCAGGGACCACAACTCCGTCGTCAGAGCTATCTGTCATGGAGCCGCTGTCCTCTACAGGATCATATTCTGAGCCTGAATCTGACAGATGAGTGACTTCCTCTTCACTATCTTTCATGCTCAGAAACGTGTAGGCCTCTTCACTAGTGTACCTTCGATTTGCCATTTTGGGCTCTAAATTTAGGGGTACACTAGTGAGACTCATAGGCAAATAAGCTCCTGACTGTTAGCGACTGTATGAAAATGCTACCAAAAAACTGTTAGCGATCGCAGGGATCAGACTCTGCAAACGCTGCAGTTGTGTGCTTAGTGTTTTGTAAGTGTCAGGGATCGATCGATACTGCACTTGGGTGGGCTGGGCTGGGCTGGGCCAAACGCAGGTGCTAGCAGGTATCTGGGCTGATCCCGCTAACACTGCGATTTTGGGAACCCTAAACTCCTGGGGACGCTAGTATAGATCTGATCGGATCAGATATCGATCCGTTCAGATACTATAGCACTAAGGGAGGTGTATGCTGCGTGCCTGGGTTTTAGCGGTACTGGCGCTAATCTGATGCTGCCTGGGGTGACGCAGACCTTATCTGATCCTAAAAACGTAACTTATATCACCGCCGGGCAATTAGGGGTTAAACCTTTATAAGGTAATAAATGGCGGGTGCCCTAAAACTATAATAAACTACAAAAAAAACACGAACTAACCAGCATCACCCGTAACACTTATACGGTGATCGCTGGTGAAAGGGTTAACTAGGGGGCAATCAGGGGGTTAAAACCTTTAGTAGGTAGTATATGGGGGTCCCTGTCGCTATAAAACACTGACAGCGAACCCATATACTTACCTCCCTAACTAGCGTCACCTGTGTCACGAATACAGCAATCAGAAAAACGATTGCTTAGCGACACTGGCGACGGGGGGTGATCAAGGGGTTAACCTTTATTAGGGGGGGTTAGGGTGATACCCTGGACCTAAAGGGGGGTACTCCAGACCTAAAGGGGGCTAACCCTAACTGCCCTAACACTTATAACTGTCACAAACCCATGCAAAAACTGCTATTGGTGTCACTGTGACAGGGGGTACAGGGGGGTGATCGGGGGGTGACTGGGGGGTGAAAAGTGTGCCTGCGTGTTCTACTGTAAGTGTAGTGTTGGTGCACTTACTTGGTTGTCTTCTCTCCTCGGCGCCGAATCGAAAAGACCGACTCGAGGAGGGATGACATCACTTCCTGTGCCTCTGTTTACATTACAGAGGCACAGGAAGGATTTTCATCCGCCGGGAGCGATCGGGAGGGGGTGGCCACGAATAGATGGCCTCCCCCTCGCCTGTCATTGCCCGGGAACAAATGGCGACCGCCTCTGGCACTGGGGGGGGTCCAAAGGGACCACCGCCCGTGGGAAGGCAATCACGTACCAGGTACGTGATTTTGCCTGCCCATGCCATTCTGCTGACGTACATCAGCGTGAGGCGGTCGTCAAGTGGTTAATAAATCTGCAAAAATGTCAACAATTCTGTGTTTTTCTGTCAATATGGGGTGCTGTGTGTACATTAATGAGGAAAAAAATTAACTTAAATGATTTTAGCAAATTGCTGCAATATAGCAAAGAGTGAAAAATTTAAGGGGGTCTCAATACTTTCTGTCCCCACTGTATATAATGTCCTATTCACTAGCCAATTTTTATACAATCAGTGGATGGTCTTCCTATAAAAAATATGTGATTTCTTCCACATCACTCAGCACAGTGCCCTTCACCAAACCCTCTGTGTGTCCTCTCACCTGATGACGGGGACCCCACTGATATCATAGGGTCAGTAGCGCTTTATTTAAAATTGGCAGCTCCAATCTTTCTCCATAGGCAATGAGACTGGATCCCAGGAATGGATGGATCACGTATGGAAACAAAGAGAATCCAATAGTGCAGATTGCTAAAGATTTATTAATCCCACAAACATATGAATTGCATGCACTTTTGCACGTTTCATAAGTCTTTTATAACTTATTCACAGGCATATATTAAAAACAGAGGTCGATCTAGTTACTCAATAGTGGCATGCAGACCCCGCCCAGCGTGATGACATCACTGCCCTGCCTGACTTTAGTATTTTGGCGTTTTTTATATAATCAAAAAGACTTTAGAGGAGGGCAGGGGATATGAGGTAGATATACAGTACTAAAAGGATGTGATCAGAAAGTAGGAACAATAGGTAATTTACATGAGTAAAAGTAAAGGGGGTTAAGAAGGCAAGGTTAAGGGAGTGTCTCGTGAGGTTTATGGGTACATTTTTACATTTTGTGATGGACCAAATGATGTGGTCTAACACAAATGCAATTAATCCATTATTGGAAATGATACAAATTAGCATTACATTGTAATGATTTAAAAAGCATACTATGGCACATATAGTTAATACTATGATTTTATACCATGTAAATAATTGCTTTAAATTTCCATATTTTCCAGAAATTTGCATCATTATTTTTATCCACAGACAAATATATCTGCGTAATATTAAAAGAACATAACTTTCAAATATTATAGTGAGCTCATGTGCTTAATTATCTTGGAGATTGTGGAAGAAAATAGTGGAAATAAAACATACTCTGCCTTTATATAAGTCTGCTCTATTATATAAACCTATTCTAAAGTATTCATTTCAATGGACAACTATTTTTATCCATGATGGCACACATCAACTATATTTAAAATAGTTGTAAGCTAAATTCTGTAGCAATATGTGCTAATTATTAACAAAGAAATATTGTGCAATAAAATGTGCTAATTAAAGCTAGTGAAGATAGTCTTAATATATTTAGCATGCTAGCTCTCAGTATAGTCCACTATGTGAGAACTAATTAAGCCATGTGCAGACTTTTCTAAATAATTCTGGCATGAAAAAGCACCATCTGGCCTTCTTTCCACAAGGTTGCAGTAATCAAGTAAAGTATCCACTGATCACTCCACATTATGGGGAGATATTATGTACTTCTGGCAAAAGCACCACAACTACTTAAACTCTTAAGTTACTCATTAAAATCAGTTACATACTGTTTGCATTAGGTATTTTTTGCTTCTAAACATCTGCAGATTTGTTCAAAGAAAATTCATTGTTTTCTCACAGATTTAAATATTTATTAAAGAATGAATTAAAGGGACATTGCAGTAGTTAAAGCAATGTGTAAAGCATAATAATATAAAATAACTGATACACATCTTTAGAAAAAAAAAAAAAAACATAAACAAAGGGGTTGATTTACAAAAAGGCAAAAACACTCTGCAAGTGCAGTTGCTCCACAGCTTAGTAAATAAGCAGAAGCTCTGCTGACTTCCATTACGCAAACATGTGCAAGCAAAAATTCATTTTTTTTTTACTTTCCTTGATCAGGTCTTCTCTGCAAAGTGGAGTCTTACCTCATTTACTAAGCTCTGGAGCAACTGCACTTGCAGAGGGCAACTGTACATTGGAAAATAAAAGAAGAAATACAGGCACCTCTGAGTGTAGACTGTTTAAATGTATTTAAAATTCACAATAAGTAAAACTCACATGTTGGAAAACAATAACAGGCACATCATGGTAGGTTGTTCGTCCGGTGGTGCATCGATTGCACTGGTCTGTAGTAGAGAGCTGTCCCAATCCCTCTGATGGCTGTAGTGGCCAGCAAGATGGTGATGTGATGGAGGAAAGCCATAGCTGAGGCTTGGAATGCTCCCTGAACCACAGCGCTGGTCAGGATGACGTCACCGGCATGCTCGCAATGCGTTTCCTAGCAGGCGCACCCTGGTGGTGGGAGGAATGTGTGCTCCTTTTTCAATCTATCTTTTGATATGTGAATGAAGGTGCTCTGGTCAGATGAGACCAAAATGTAACTTTTTGGCCTAAAAGCAAAATGCTACGTGTGGCGGAAAACTAACACTGCACACCATGCTAAACATACCATTCCCACCTTGAAACATGGTGGTGGCAACATCATGTTGTGGGGATGCTTTTCTTCTGCAGGGACAGGGAAGGTGTTCTGAAGTTGATGGGAAGATGGATGGAGCCAAATACAGGGCAATCTTATAAGAAAACCTGTTAGAGTCTGTAAAAGACTTGAGACTGGGGCAGAGGTTCACCTTCCAGCAGGACAACGACCCTAAACATACAGCCAGAGCTACAATGGAATGGTAGCATATTCATGTGCTAGAATGGTCTAGTCAAAGTCCAGACCTAAACCCAATTGAGAATCTGTGGCACGATTTGAAAATTGTTGTTCACGGACATTCTCCATCCAATCTAACAGAGCTTGAGCTATTTTGCAAAGAAAAATGGGCAAACATTTCACTCTCTAGATGTGCAAAGCTGGTAGAGACATATCCAAAAAATCTTGCGGCTGTAATTGCAGCGAAAACCATTTATCATTTTTTTTATCATTTTTCTTTTCACTTCACAATTATGTGCTACTTTGTGTTGATTTATCACATAAAATCCCAACAAAATACATTTAAGTTTTTTGGTGTAGCATGACAAAATGTGGAAATGTTCAAGGGGTATGAACACTTTTCAAGGCACTGTATGTACTGTATAGTCTTTTCTTTTTTTAACTTTATCTGCATGTTAAAACTCTGTTCATACATATACTTTGTAACTTTGTTCTAGGCTTGGTACAAATGTACATGTGGAGTATGTTGCTGGTAAGGAAAAATAAACATTTATAATGATTTCCATATTCACTCCGATGTTATTATTATTATGGCCTCAAAATCAGATTACATTACCTTTCAAGAACATCACAGGTCCAGTTTAATAAAGCCTTTCTCAAGGAAAAATTGATGCTTTCATTGATGCTAGTGAATCCTCACTTTGAAAATGACAGCTGCTTGATAGTCATGCTGATTGTCTTGCAATAACAATAACAATTAACTATCATGCTCTGGGTCCACCATAACATTTTCCTCTAACTAATCTTGCTCAAAAGGGCTGCATGTGTTTTTTTTATAGAATCATTGCTTCAAATCTTTCTTCAGACAATTTTTGGGGCTGTCATTGCTGACCTTCTTCTGACAATTCTAGTTTCCAGGCAATTAGGCTGAGCCACTGGCTTTATTACTTTAATGCTCTGTACACACGACCAGTTTTGCCGTTGGAATAAACTCTGAAGGGGGGGGCGTGGCCTGACCTGGCATGGAGACGGCTGCTTAATCCTGTAGCTCCTGCTATCCATCGACCTGCTACCAGCCTACCGGAGGTTTAAAATCCTCGCACACGGCAGAGTACATGGGGACGGCATCGCGGAACACCTCGACCTCCCGGTCCCGATCACCAAGGGAACAACCGGGCACCACAAGTCACAATATCCCCGAAATGTTTCGAGCGGGCCGAGGCAACATGGCGCCTTCCCGCCACAGAAACTCTGAGGCCTCAGCTCCCTCACAACCGGGGACATCACCCCCTCCTCTCCCACCCAGCCAGACGAGTGGCACAGTAACGGAGGGCCATCCCCCACCTCAACTCAACATCCAGGACCTGCAGATGATAGCCGCGGACATCAAGGACGCTCTTGCGGTGGCCATTTCTGAACTACGCATTGACTTCAGAACCCTCTCTGACAGAGTCCAGGCGGCAGAACAAATGGTGGATCGCCAAGATCTACAGATCCGGAAAACTACCAGGCATGTCGACACACACACACTTCAGATGAGGGAAATGCAGAGACACCTTGAAGATCTCGACAACCGTGGCAGACGCCATAACCTGAGGGTCAGAGGATTGCCTGAGATTATAGAGGGAGCCCAGGTTGCTCAATCTGTCACTGCTCTATTCAACGGCCTGCTCCATAGACCACTGCAAACACCAATAGAGCTTGAAAGAATCCACCGCGCTCTAAGACCAAAAGGCAAAGACACAGACCCACCGAGGGATGTCATCTGTTGCTTGACGGACTTTAAGCTGAAGGAAGAGATACTCAGGCAGGCCAGAGGAGTCCCACAAATAATACACGAAGGGAAACACATCCAAATATTCCAGGATCTGTCAGGCATCACCCTGCAACACCGAAGGGATTTGAAACCTCTGCTGGACACACTCCGCTCGAAAAACATCACTTACAAGTGGAAATTACCTTTCTGCTTAGCCGCCACCTCGCAGGGCCGCACGGCTTACCTGAAAGTTCCTGAGGATCTCCCCCTCTTTTGTGATACCCTACACATTCCGAGGGTGGAGGTCCCCACCTGGTATGCGGACTTTCGCCGCTCTGCAGTGCGCAGAGATAACCCACCTGAAGAACCAATGGAGGCTTCACATACAAGGCAGAGGAGAAGGCGATCCCCGTCGGTCACACCTAACGGCACGCATCGCTCAACACGCAACGACCCCAGCCCTCACTCTCCCAACTATAGGAGAGCCAGAAGGGACCGCTGACAACCTTTACCGCTACCTACTGTGTGTGACCATTGCACCCCCGTCAGGTGCCTAATTAGGCCCCCGCACACATAGGCGCAGATGTTGTTTTACTTTGTTGGAGTTTTTATTTTTCTCATTTTATCGTTCACTGTTTTCCTGGTTTATACCCTCAGCAACGCCTCTGGGAATGGCGTCTGAATACCCCCGGCTGCTCAGAATGTATGACGATGAGTACACAATATCGGGGTATGTAGCAGAAGCTCTTTAATGGCCGCCACATCACTGTATAAGACTTCTACCTCTGATCCCTGCGCACTACAATACCCAAGATGCACTACGACGACGACACGGTATGACGCAACGTGACTCTGAGAATCCACAGCCAATCCCCGGACCTCCCCTCCAGAGTCATAGACGCTGCGCCAACTACGGAAGTATGCTGCAGGCCCACGCACCAATACTACAGGTTCCCTCACCCTGTCGTTTCACATAAGCAACCCCAAGACACGCCGGGAACTTCTGCACCTCCAAAGACGCTTCTCTGTCTGGCTATACTGCCCACCACCGCTGCCTCCACCTCAGGACACTCACCGTTGCGAACACCTCTATGGCCCCCCCGACCTTTGCTGGGGCGGGCATCGTCCGGATATCCCCTGACGCAACGACTTCTGGTCTCTTTTTTCAGGCTTGCATCCTACGTTTCGGTACTTTACCCTTCTGGGACCGGAGACCAGCTCACGAGCCGAGCAACAGGATCATCCATTAGCGCTACGGACAGCCTAGCGAAATCCAGGAGGCATGGAATATCAGAGACATAGGATCTCACGCTTTTCAGACCCGTCCATGCATGACACTGGTGGAAACGTGTTTAAAGCGACATCCGCATCCCGGTGGTACAATGCACTAAATTGCCCGCCGCTCTCAGAACTGCCTGGAGCCTCACTTCACAGCCGACAAACGCAGACCCGGGGGTCAGAACTCGACAGAACTTTACTGAAGAGCAATCTTACTTAGTTTACATCTACCCGTACAATAGTTCATACTCTACAGGTACCTAGTTTAGTTTTGTTGTTAATTGCTTAGCAATGCCTCCCCTGAAGATTGCGCGGTTCTCATGGCTCTGTCATGAAACGGCACAACGTGTCTCACTTACTTAAGGTGCTCTAAACAGGGTCAGGTGAAGAGACCTCCCGCCCACCTAGAGTGACGTACGATGTTCCATACTTGTCTCAATCTCTGGACCCACCGTTGCAACCTCAAGGGGTCGTGGCGGTGACTTCGGATGCTCAAACATAGCACTGTGTAGGCTTGGCATGGCACATGTACGCCGGGCCATGCACACACAGACAGGTTTTATACAGTTTGATATGGTTCTATATTATATTGTTATGTTGACGATTTTCATACTAATCTCTCCTCCGGTACTCTACCTTAATGCTAGTGACCTATCTCAGGGTCACCATCCTCCCCTATCCATCATAAGCAACATAGACCTCTAAGCCGAAAGCCTTTACCATCATTCTCAAGCCTCCACACACCATGCTCCATAGTCACAGGATAGTAGGTGACTGATTTATTTCCAACCTCTCACATCACAACCTTTCTCGTGACAGGTCTTGTCCAACCCCCACACAGCGGCAGTGCAATACACCAGTCCGGACATCACGGGCTGGAGGCTATCGCTGCACTGTACACTACCGATTTTTATTTCCCAAAGAGACAGCTGGACTGATCAGTCTTATAGCTGCCTCATCGGTTCCACCTCCCCCCCTTTTTTTTTTTTTTTAAAAAAACACCCCACTCCTGCACTTCGACAAAATTCACTGGGACACACCTCTCCTATACCCGATTTCCTGGCACATTACCACACCCCGACGGAGGTCATGGACCACGTTAAATCACCCAATGCTCAGAACCCACCATTCTCAGCATTCAATATTCGCTCATTGAATATACGCGGCCTAAACACCCCCGAAAAACGCTCCCTTCTACTCGAGTCTCTGCACAAATCTAAAACCCACATCGCGCTCATCCAAGAAACACACTTTAGAACTGATGCGATTCCCAACCTACAGAACAAAAACTTCCCGAAAGTATACCATGCCACTAATAAAGAAGCTAAATCGAAAGGGGTTAGCATCCTCATTTCGAAACACTGCCCCTTTGCAGTGTCGGACGTACAACGGGACCCTATGGGTAGATTTCTTTTCGTCAAGGGTACTCTACACAATACCACATTCACCATTGCAAACTTATACGCTCCGAATACACAACAAGTGTCCTTCTTCCGTACTACACTTCAACTGCTCTTGAATTTCAGCATGGGCACATTGATAGTCGGTGGCGACTTCAATGTCCCTCTCAATCCCTCCCTTGATACCTCCAATGGTACCTCATCCTCTACCTTTCGGGCCCTACGTGCGATCAAAACACAACTCCGCAACCTACTTCTACACGACACATGGCGCACGCTTCATCCAAATGGTAAAGATTTCACCTTCTTCTCCCCAATGCACTCCAAATACTCAAGAATAGACTACCTTTTTCTCTCCCAAAATGACCTGACCCTACTTCAAAAATCCACGATTGAACCAATGATTCTCTCGGACCACAACCCCATTACCATGACCCTACATGTCCCCACTGTGCGGTCCCGTTCTCGCATCTGGCGCCTAGACAACTCCCTCCTCACTGACGCAGGAATCGCACACATCGTTTCCCAACACCTAAACACCTACTTTGCAGAAAACGGACAGGGCGAATCCCCCCCTGAAATAGTCTGGGCCGCGCATAAATGCGTCATAAGAGGTACTTTTCTGTCGCAAGCCGCGATCAGAAACAGACTACACAGAGCTGAAATGGAGAGACTGACTGAACGCATCTCTAAACTGGAACGAACACATAAGGCTTCTCTGGCCTCTGACACCTTGGCCGAACTGACACAACTAAGAAATGAACTCTTGGAGGTTTTGCACAAAAACATTAAGCGTAAATTTATACTCACTCAAAAATGTTTCTACGAGTTCGGTAATAAGTCAGGGAAACTGTTGGCCAGGGCGCTACAGGCCAAAAAAGCAGCCCACACTATACACTCAATCATAGACCCTTCGGGTAAAACACTAGCTAAGTCGGAAGACATAGCAAAACAATTTGTTCGTTACTTTACAGATCTCTACAACCTCCGCACCCCCCAAACACCGCAAGACCCAGAGGTCAGGAAAGCAGCAATCCATGCCTTTCTTGCGAGATACTCACCTCCACCTCTTACGACGGACGAGGCTACATCTCTAGATGCCCCTTTGACGAAAGAAGAGATATTGCTAGCACTACAGCACATGAAACCGGGCAAAAGCCCTGGTCCCGACGGACTGACGGTCGGCTACTACAAGGCCTTCCCTGAAATACTTATGCCACACCTAGTCGAGGCATTTAACAGTTTCGTGTACACCAACACAGCTTCCAAAGACATTTTAGAGGCCCACATTACCCTCATTCCAAAATCTGGGAAAGATGACAAGATAATCTCTAACTACCGTCCCATCTCCCTACTAAATGTAGACGTCAAATTGTACGCCAGAGCCATAGCCAACCGTTTACTGCCCTTGATTCCCACTTTAATCTCCACCGACCAGGTAGGTTTTGTTCCTGGACGCGAGGCAAGGGACAACACGACCAAAGCTCTAAATGTACATCATTGGCTAACCTCCACTTCCACTCGGGGCTTCTTTCTGTCCTTGGACGCGGAGAAGGCCTTTGACAGGGTGGCTTGGGACTTCATGGAAGCCACCCTAGGCTTTATAGGTCTTCCCCCACAGTTGATCAAAATGATTATGGCCCTCTACTCTTCCCCCTGCGCCAGGGTAAGGGTGAATGGCGGCCTGTCGGAGGCCTTCTCCGTGTCCAACGGCACTAGACAGGGTTGTCCCCTGTCCCCCCTGATTTTTATACTAACAATGGAACCCCTACTCCGCAAACTCAAAGAGAATCCTGACATTAAAGGCATTGACATCAAACATAAACAGTACAAAGTAGCGGCATACGCAGATGACGTTCTCCTCTTCCTCTCCGAACCCATCACTACCATCCCGAATTTACTGAAAGACTTCGCACTATTCAATTCTTTATCAAATTTACAAATTAACTTTTCCAAGTCCAAAGCTCTCAACATATCACTGTCCGATGACACCGTAGCACAGTGCAAACAAAATTTTCCCTTTGCCTGGGAAACTCAAGCAATAACCTACCTCGGCATTAAAATTCCCACCAAACTGGCGGACTTATTTAGGCTGAACTTCCTTCCAATCCTCCAAACCATTCAGACCGACCTGCAGAAGTGGCAAGTAGGACCGTTCTCTTGGTTCGGAAGGATTGCTATACTGAAAATGAATGTACTACCCAGGTTACTCTATCTCCTTCAATCCATCCCCAAACTCCTTCCACCCTCCTTCTTTTCTTCCTACACGAAAATATGTAGGAAATTCATTTGGTTCGCCAAACAGCCCAGGCTCAATTGGCACAGACTGACATCCCCTAAACTGAGGGGAGGCTTACAAGTACCGGACGTACAAACCTACCACCGGGTGTGCCATTTGGCCCGAATTGTAGACTGGCACTTACATGACAAAAACAAAGAATGGGTACACATTGAAAATGCATTCACCTCGATTCCGCTACGACTTCTACCCTGGCTAAACCCACAACGAGTGCCGAAAGCAGCCACTGCAAATCCCATAATTAACTCCACTCTACTGACCTTCAGAGCTGCTTGCAAAGCGCTCCAGATACGACCTACACCAGGCCCAATGACCCCCGTAGAAGACAATCCGGATTTTACGCCAGGTGTGTCTTTACGTCACCCACTGAATGACCCCCATAGACCCCGTCTTAGAGTGCAACAACTATTCCACCAAGGACACCTTATGTCACATCAAGCCATGTCAGAAAAGTTCCCAGAATTGGACATTCCTTTCTACAAATACCTCCAGATCCGTCATTTCCTTCATAGTCTCCAACACGAAACAGACATACGTAGGGACCTCACGCCTTTTGAACTCCTATGCACCAGTCCTGAACCTCAAAGACACCTCATCTCAACCATTCATACTCTTTTTTATCCACCTAACAACACCAAGGAAGACATTTTAATCAGACAATGGGAAACTGATTTGAATCTCTCCCTTACCCCCGATGAGTGGAAAAACATACACTACCACATTCACAAAGGCTCAATCAATGTATCGATTCAAGAATGCAGATACAAAATACTTACAAAATGGTACAGGACCCCTGACAAAATTAATAAATTCATACCGAATATTTCTCCTAAATGCTGGAGATGTAACACAGCCAGAGGCACTCTCCTACATATTTGGTGGGAATGCCCCCTCATCCAATCGTATTGGTCTGAAATCCACCGCCTGATCACACAGATAACGACTTTTACCCCGGACTACACTCCGGCCCAATTCCTACTCCACCACACCTCCATTCCTCAACGTATATACAAGAAGTCGCTGGTCCTACATCTCATCAATGCAGCAAATATGTGCATCCCAGTCCATTGGAGAAGCACGTCCCCTCCCTCGATCGCTGAATGGATACGGAGAGTGGACAGACTGGCTGAGATAGAAAACCTCATACACCAATCTGCTGACACTCCTTCGAAATACAGGGAAACTTGGGCTTGCTGGGCCCATTTTAGAGAATCGCAACAGACCCCCACCCCCCCCAATCGACTACCCACTGATTCTGACGACAATGTAAGGCCATGCACAACTGAGCACATAAACACATGAATCAGCATGTCCCCAACCCTGACCTTCCGTCTCCCTTTTGTCTCCCTCTCTCACACAGACAACTCCTAATTGCTTGTATTCAAGTTGCATCATCTCATCCTTGGGAATTGCCCAGTTAGATGGGAACACTTCCTCTACAATCACACCGAACCGACATTAATAGCCAGGAGACACCTGTATACACCCTCCCTGAGCACAGATAGATCCCATTAGGGGTGCTCAGGACTGAGGGTTGAACTACCACGGTCGGCAAAACATTACATGATTCTTTTTCAATACTGATCTCCTACGTTGACTAAGACTCGTATCCCCAACAAACGGGCTTTATACTAACGATCTCTCAACCTATTTGGCTTAACTAGCAACGCCCGCTAACACATAAAGGACTGATCAGAGACTTCCGTAACCCTATAACCTCCAAAATTTTTTTTTTTTTACCCTACAGGTTGCTTGTCTATGCCTCAACTACATTTCTTATGTGATATAAGTTCTGCTCCCTCGGACGATGTATGTTGAATCTGTCTAACGCATATCCTTATATTACAACAGTTGATGTACTGAACTTTTTTTGTATATGTGAAAACTTAATAAAATACTTTTGAAAAAAAAAAAAAACTCTGAAGGTTTTTCCGACAGAGTTCCAACGGAATTCCACTCAAACTGTCTTGCATACGCAGTAATGTACAACACATATAACGGGACTGGAAAATGGAAGTTCAATAGCCAGTAGCCAATAGCTTCCGTCTCGTACTTGCTTCAGAGCATGCGTCGTTTTTGGTGCATCGGAACAGCATGCAGCATTTTTTCTGATAGTAATTTGTTCCGTCGGAAAAATATAGAACATGTTCTCTATCTAAGTCCGTCTGAATTTTCAACAGAAATAGTCCGATGGGGCAACCACACGGTCAGAATATATCATGAAAAGCTCCCATCGAAATTCTGCTCGTGTGTACGCAGCATTAGAGTCACAAAACCAGAGCAAGTATGCAGATAAGGACTTTGGACTTCACTTTGAATTTTCTCATATGCATACTAGTTTATTATCAGTGACTTAAAAAGTAATATCCATTCCATAATTCTCATAAGAAAAAGTATAAAGGCAAATGCCTTTGTCAGAGAGGAGTTTACAAGCAAGATTCAGAACATGGTTGTATGAAATTGGTAAGGACACAAGAAAGATAGATGGCCTGTGTCCAATGATATAGAAGAACATACAGTAGGTAGCTCCTACAGGAAGTCAAGGCAACTTGCTGTGCAGCTTCTAAAGATTTTGATCATTTAAATTGGAATAAATTAATTTTTAAAAATGTACTCTTCCAGTAGTTGGCAGAATCCACTCCTCAGATAATGTTTGCAGGTGTCAGATGTGCTTAATTTTATTATTTTATTTTTATTAACATAAAACATGGCTGACAGGGATTTGTCAATGCTTTTTAAAGCATGTATGTATTAGAGATAAATAAAAAACAGTGTAGCGCTAATAGTGAATTCATATAAGTGCAAAACCGGTGATTAAAATTGATTTAAATAAGGTTAAGGTCATATATGTAATGTATGACATACATAAAGAAAATATATAACTAAAATATAGACAAGTGAAAGTCACACAAATTGATAAAACTAGTGAACTGAAAAAGTTAAAGTCCAGTTATGGTGAACAAGTCCATATAACGTATGTGTTGAGTGAAAATATAATCCAAATTATGATGAGTGGATCCCAAAGTAGAGAGATCTTCACAGTGAAAGAATACGCAGTAATGTACAACACGTATAACGGGACTGGAAAATGGAAGTTCAATAGCCAGTAGCCAATAGCTTCCGTCTCGTACTTGCTTCAGAGCATGCGTCGTTTTTGGTGCATCGGAACAGCATGCAGCATTTTTTCTGATAGTAATTTGTTCCATCGGAAAAATATAGAACATGTTCTCTATCTAAGTCGTCTGAATTTTCAACAGAAATAGTCCGATGGGGCAACCACACGGTCAGAATATATGATGAAAAGCTCCCATCGAAATTCCACTCGTGTGTACGCAGCATTAGAGTCACAAAACCAGAGCAAGTATGCAGATAAGGACTTTGGACTTCACTTTGAATTTTCTCATATGCATACTAGTTTATTATCAGTGACTTAAAAAGTAATACCCATTCCATAATTCTCATAAGAAAAAGTATAAAGGCAAATGCCTTTGTCAGAGAGGAGTTTACAAGCAAGATTCAGAACATGGTTGTATGAAATTGGTAAGGACACAAGAAAGATAGATGGCCTGTGTCCAATGATATAGAAGAACATACAGTAGGTAGCTCCTACAGGAAGTCAAGGCAACTTGCTGTGCAGCTTCTAAAGATTTTGATCATTTAAATTGGAATAAATGAATTTTTAAAATATGTACTCTTCCAGTAGTTTGCAGAATCCACTCCTCAGATAATGTTTGCAGGTGTCAGATGTACTTAATTTTATTATTTTATTTTTATTAACATAAAACATGGCTGACAGGGATTTGTCAATGCTTTTTAAAGCATGTATGTATTAGAGATAAATAAAAAACAGTGTAGCGCTAATAGTGAATTCATATAAGTGCAAAACCGGTTAATAAAAGTGATTTAAATAAGGTTAAGGTCATATATGTAATGTATGACATACATAAAGAAAATATATAACTAAAATATAGACAAGTGAAAGTCACACAAATTGATAAAACCAGTGAACTGAAAAAGTTAAAGTCCAGTTATGGTGAACAAGTCCATATAACGTATGTGTTGAGTGAAAATATAATCCAAATTATGATGAGTGGATCCCAAAGTAGAGAGATCTTCACAGTGAAAGAATCTGCCACCAATAGAATATGAGGGGGCTTACCTGAACATATGGACCCAATTTAGCGTATATCAAATGGGTCAATACAAGTAATAGTGTTTCAACACCTGGTAGAGAATCTCCATTACAATCATCTGTGGACAAACTGTAAGATGCTAGGGGGATTGCCAACCAACACCAATGTAGCAATAGTGTACACTGTAAACAGGACTTTTCAAAGTAGATTTCAAAGGTGGAATCCTCTCATCATCACTCCATTAATGCATAAATCCAAGGAGAGAAGATAGAAGACTAAAGTAAAACCATAAGCAGGAGTTTTATTAAAAATATAAAACACTCACATTTCAGTATACATCAGAGCGCATTATGACCAATTCTTGTTAGATGGTGGAACAAGGTGAAATGGCATAGACAGGACAGTGGACCCGATGCGTTTTGTCTCACACAGACATTATCTGGGGTCATGTATGTATTAGAAACAGTAGGTATGCACACCTAATAATTAGTAGAGATTGCATAAAAAGGTTCTTCAGCGACCGGGGATAACATCCAAATATGTAAAATTCAGCTAAATATACTGATAAAACAAGCACATTCGAAAAAGTAGCTTTCTTGATATTCTTTTCTTTTTTACACTTCACACAAGGTTATTATATTGTTTAAAGCATGGTGGATGTTGTTGAAACCCAACTGCATCACTCTATCCTGCTTAAATCATATGCATATATTTTTTCAGGGGGTGTTCAGTCTGTTCACATGACATTAAATGTTCTCTTCTTCTGATGGTGGGTGGATAATGATTGCTGCTGAGTGATGCACTTTCCTTTAAATCTAGAGCTGCCTAATGATGTTTCTTTGTTAGGTGGGTTCTCGGGGCATTGGTCTAAAAAAAATGGGTTAAATGTCACAGGGCATTAGTTTTAACCTGGAAGAGAACCAGTGCTTGATCACAGAGCAGTAAGCAAGCGGTGCACAGAACCAAAGACAAGGTGAGCATTGCAGATCTGTCTTTTTAATTTCAGAGTGTTTAGGGCATTGCGTTTTTTTCTTTTTTTCATTAATCTGCAGTTGGGTTTTAATAACCATTAACTATGATGATGCCATGGTTGTAGTGTAGTGTAGCTACCCCTTTGCAACATAAATTCCAATTTCACTAAATACCTTTCATTTTATTTTGATAGACTTAGAAAAAGTAAATACTTATTTTTTTTTTACTTACTATTTGCTTACTTTTGGGATGATTTCACATTACTGTCTTTGCTTAAGACAGCCCAAGAAATAATCAATGGGAAGATACACAGAATGATATTAAGCTGGCAGGGGTTCTAACTCTTTCTTATTTTACCTAACAAAGTGCTGCATTTGGTGTCCTCATTGGAGTACACTTGGCAAATGAGGAGAATTGCCTCAATGAGGACATTAAAAACCCTGACAGAGGTTCAAGCCCTTCCCCACTCTGTCCAAAACTAAGAAAACACATTTTTTGTGGTGTTTGTCCTTAAAATTATATTCACACATTTATATTTAAATGCATTAAAAAAATCCTGCTTGATGCATATGTGGTTTCCTGACAAACACATCTCTTTAAAGATGCATGATAACCCGGGTAAAGTACATGTACAACATGTCTAAAACACACTGCACTGTGACCTTACCTCATGAAAAATACAGAGGAGTAAATGTAGCCTAAAAGTATACAAAAGGTGATGTTATTACAAAAAGACAATAACAATACACTCTGATATGCATAGCCAAAGTCCTTATTGCGACCAACACACAAACATGCACAGTAGTAAATGTTAATTTGCAGATTTTATTTTACAATAGAGAAAATACAACCAGGGTTTAATCCAATCTATTCTGTAGAGAAGACAGGCTCTTACGTCCACTGAGTCTGATTGCCCACAAATGCTCATTTGGTGGGTTTATTTTAAAGTGTTTGTAAACCCCTCTCATGAAATTTGAATTAAGCACATATAGCTGTAGTGTTTAACCACTTAAGGACCGCCCCACGTAAGTAAATGTTTACTACGGCAGAGCGGCCCTTAAGCGCAAAACACTCACCTGTACATGATTCCTGTTGTCGGCTCTGGGGTGCGCGTGCGAGCTGCCGAAACCACGCTCCCACTTTGATTGGACACAGTGGGATTCAGTTAGCGGCCGGCGTTTTTAAGCGAGGCAGAACATGGGTTTTCCTATGTAAACAAGGCAGACCGCTGTTCTGTCAGAGAGGGAGAGAAAGATCTTGTGTTCCTGCTAATCAAGAACACAGATGTCTCTCTTGGTCCAGTCAAGCCATCCCCCACACAGTTAGAAAATATTCCCTAGGAGCACACTTAACCCTTTGATCGCCCCAGATGTTAACCCCTTTCCTGCCAATGTCGTGTATACAGTGAGAGTGCTTTTTTTTTTAGCACTGATCACTGTATTGTTATTATTTGTCCCCAAAAAGCGCCACTTTTTATGCCACTTGGTCCCCAAAGTCCCGCTAAAAATCGCTAATTGCCGCCATTACTAGTAAAAACAATGAAAAAAATAAAAGTCCATAGATCTGTCCCATAGTTTGTAGAGACACTATAACTTTTGCGCAAACCAATCAATATACACTTTTTGAGTTTTTATTTACCAAAAAAATATATAGCAGAATAAAAATTGGGCTAAATTGATGAAAAAATCTGATTTTTTAAATTTTTTATTGGATATGCTTTATAGCAGAAAGTAAAAAATATTGTTATTTTTCAAAATTGTTGGTATTTTTTTGTTTATAGCACAAAAAATAAAAACCGCAGAGGTGATCAAATACCACCAAAAGAAAGCTCTATTTGTGGGGAAAAAAATGAAATCAATTTTATTTGGGTATGGCATCCCACAAATGCGCAATTGTCAGTTAAAGCAACGCAGTGCCATATCGCAAAAAATGGCTTAGTCAGGAAGGGGGTAAAACCTTCCTCAAGTGGTTAATTGTCTCTCTCCACAGCTTTAAGTGTTGTTTCTCTCTGGTGCTTCATTCCTCTGTTATCAGCATGAGTCACTTCTGACAAGTTTTCAAACACATGAGATAACATGATTTGTGTCAAGGAGGGTGATAAGCAGGGACCTTGTCTAATCAGAATACAGCTCTGCATGTTCCTTAGTTCCTCTGTCTACGTGGAGGGGGGTGTGTCCCTTTCCTCCAATCAGCTCTCACACAGTGTAACTGCAAAAAATTTATGCGAACACCATTAAAGTCTATGGGACACGCACGTGAAAAATCAAAGTGCTAATTTTAAAGGCTTATATGCAGGTTATTGCCATAAAAAGTGTTTGGAGACCCAGGTACTGCCCCAGGGGACAGTTTTTAAAATTACCATTTTTTAAGGAGCAGCGATTTTAAGAATGCTTACAGTGAAACAATAAAAATGAAATTCCTTTAAATATCAAGACTGGGGGGTCCCCTTAGTCTGCCTGTAAAGTAGCACATTTTTCCCATGTTTAGAAAAGTACTGCAGCAAAATGACATTTCTAAAGGAAAAAAAATGTGATTTAAAATTGCTCACAGCTGTAATGTTTTGCCAGATCCCGGCAATATACATACATTTTTATTTTAAAAACAGCATGGGTTCCCCCCACCCAGTCCATACCAGGCCCTTTGGGTCTGGTATGGATATTAAGGTGAACTAATTTTTGGAAAAAAAATGGGGCCTGGTATGGATGGGAGGGAACCCATGCTGTTTTTTTCTTAATTCTATCATAGGGCTCCCCTTAACCACTTCAATACACTATATTATATATTGTACACTGCACTATATACCCTGCACTGCAGTATATATACTACACTGAGGGCACTATATACTCTGAACTGAAGTATATATATATATATATATATATATATATATATATATATATATATACTATATGGACTACACTATGTATTCTGCTGAAAAATTGGTGTTGGGGGTGGCAGAACATGGTAACCCCTCATAGTTACTCTTGTTGGTTGCAGGAACGGTCCCTGCTGTTAAATATTATTTAAAAAATTGTAATTACATGCCCCTGTTAAACAGGGGCAGAAACATTGGGCCTTAGGTGTTGGTGGTACCAGAACACTGTAACCCCTCACAGTTACTCTTGTTGGGTGCAGGAATGGTCCCTGCTGTTAAATATTATTTCAGAGACTGATTGCCCTCTTTTAGTGGCCTGTGAGCATCTTTCTTTCCTTGGAGGCCTTCCGGACATGATGGGTATTTTTTTTTTAACACCGCACTACACTGTATTATATACTGTGTACACCGCCTAAAGCATATTTGAAACTGTACACACTGTATTATATACTGTGTAATTGCAAAAAACAGCGGCCTGAGAAAAAGAGATGTCTCCCAAACGATAGCAATAATGACGGTCAGCCACGGTATATCAAAAAAGGATTTATATTTGTAACAAAACAACCTTTATTAAACAATATAGTAACGTGGGAAATAACACTAGGGGTGAGTTTCCACCATACTAGTGGAGTATCCCCCCCCCAGAATACCCTATTAAAATCACTTTAAAAATGTTGACAATGTTGTCACACTAAGGTGCCACACACACACACACGCGGACACGCACACACACATACACACCCAACTGGAGATGACTGGAGCGACTGGAGTGATTTAAGCAACAAAATAATAGTCCACACAAAGCATATCCACTTCTAGATTTTTGCAATGATTGTATAGGGCAGGGGTCTCAAACTGGCGACCCTCCATCTGTTGGGAAACTACAAGTCCCATGAGGCATTGCAAGGCTAACAGTTACAAGCATAACTCCTTCAGGCAGAGGCATGATGGGACTTTTAGTTCTGCAACAGCTGGAGGACCATCAGTTTGAGACCCCTGGTGTAGGGAAATTCAAATGAACAGCTATTTCAATCACTCAGAAT
This sequence comes from Lithobates clamitans, assembly GCA_037952925.1. NCBI lineage: Eukaryota > Metazoa > Chordata > Amphibia > Anura > Ranidae > Lithobates > Lithobates clamitans. Next base: position 706,607 of record JBBGZY010000519.1, on the reverse strand, counting down.
TTTGCACCTATTTTCCCACCGTTGACATTGACTGCATAAATCAGCATATAGCTGAGAAGCTGGGGTATATACCAAGAACCATGCGGTGACCGGAAAGATAAGTTCCTCAGTATGCAGGATAACTCAATGTGATCATATGAAAACAATAGCAGTCAATTTCTTCTATCTGCCTTTGTAGCTTTAGCAGTCCAGCATAAAGGTGGTATAGCATATCACTGAGGGTTTATCTGACAGGCAATTCAAACATGAGGCAAAAGGATAATGCATATATATATATATATATATATATATATATAGATATATAGATATATATATATATATATATATATATATATATATATATATATATATATATATATATATATATATATATATATATATATATATATATATATACATAGATAGATAGATAGATAGATAGATAGATAGATAGATAGATAGATAGATAGATAGATAGATAGATAGATAGATAGATAGATAGATAGATAGATAGATAGATAGATAGATAGATAGATAGATATCTGCAGTTACACAAGTAAAACATATGTAGGAGGATGTGTTTCATTTCTGTGTATCATCTGAGGCTATTCACTTTACTGGGTATACTGTATGAGAGGGTTTACAACCACTACTGCTTTTTACTACACCCCTGAAGCAATTTTGTTATGTCCAGAACAATATTTAAATGCATAGGTTGGAACCCAGGAAAGTCCAATATAATCCTAATTCTGTATGAGATATTTTATTCAAAGGGCACCTGTACTTTTGGAAGTGTTCTTTCTTTTTTTAATTGTACCATTTACAGCACACTGTCCAAATACACTCATAGTTTGAACCCCATTTTTCCTTCAGAACTGCCTTAATTCTTCATGGCATAGATTTAACAAGGTGTTGGAAACATTTCTCAGAGATTTTGGTCCATATTGACATGATAGCTTAATGCAGTTGCTGCAGATTTGTAGGCTGTACATCCATGATGCAAATCTCTCATTCCACCACATCCCAAAGGTGCTCTATTGGATTGAAATCTAGTGACTGTGGAAGCCATTGGAGTACAGTGAACTCATTGTCATGTTCAAGAAACCAGTTTGAGTTGATTTGAGCTTTATGACATGTTGCATTATCCTGCTGCAAGTAGCCATCAAAAGATGGGTACAATGTAGTCATAAATGGATGGACATGGTCAGTAACAATACTTGGGTATTCTGTGGCATTTAAACAATGCTCAATTGGTACTAAGGGGCCCAAAGTGTGCCAAGAAAATATGCCCCACACCATTACACAACCACTACCAGCCTGAACTGTTGATAGAAGGCAGGATGGATTCATGCTTTCACGTTGTTTATGCTGAATTCTGACCCTAGCATCTGAATGTCGCAGCTGAAATCGAGACTCATCAGGCCAGGCAACATTTTCCAAATCAATTGTAGCCTCAGTTTCCTATTCTTAGCTGACTGGAGCGGCACCAGGTATGGTCTTCTGCTGCTGTAACCCATCTGCTTCAAGTTTGTATTAATTTTCAGAGATGTATTCTGCATACCTTGGTTGTAACAAGTGGTTATTTGAGGTACTGTTGCCTTTCTATCATCTCCCACCAGTCTGCCCATTCTCCTCTGACCTCTGATATCAACAAGGGATTTTCTTCCACACAACTGCCGCTCACTGGATATTTTGTCTTTTTATGACCATTCTATGTAAACCCTAGAGATGGTTGTGCATAAAAATCCCAGTAGATCAACAGTTTTATAAATAATCAGACCAGCCCATCTGGCGCCAACAACTATGCCACATTCAAAGTCACTTAAATCCCCTTTCTTCCTCATTCTGATGCTTGGTTTGAACTTCAGCAAGTCGTCTTCACCACATCTAGATGCCTAAATGCATTGAGTTGCTGCCATGTGATTGAGTGATTATCAATTTATGTTACCAAACAATTGAACAGGTGTACCTAATAAAGTGGCCAGTGAGTGTATGTTGTTTTTGTTCCAACAATAGAAGGAGCAGAAAAAAAATATAAATACACCTTTCCTTCTCCAAACTAATATGTTAAAGTACAGATGTCCTGTGAATGCAATAATTCTTTGAATGATGTGAAAGTAGTTTTTAATAATATATTGTGAGTGTTCAATTCAGTGATTTAAATTAAAATGCTTAAAAAAGTATTCTTATAATTATATTGGTTATGATTTAACTTTGGATGCCATTTAGTTCATTTAATTTCATTTTCTGAGGCACAGATTTTAAGAGAAATAAAACTTTACATTACATAATTGAATAGGTTGCTTACCAGGAGCCAGGAATTAATTATTAGTTGTGAACAAGATTCATGCTCAGAGAAATTATTATTCTGAGCATTTCTGTGTATTTTCACTTTACCAGATGACACCTGCAGTAAATTGGGTTATGAAAGAAAAAAAAATCAAAGTTACAATTCAATGCCCACAAATACCTCAATGTCACAAAGAGCTACAGAAATGAGGAATCTTGTCTGCACAGCAAGAAAACAAATTAAGTATTTGTACTATTTGTTCTCTTAATGTCATATAACATATTTCCTTCAAAAAATTTATAGATACTTTATCTACTATAAGTTTTTTTAAACATTCTTTTCATATAAAAATGTAATAAAGGTATATTTGTGTGCAATAGTAATGCTGTGCAAAAAACAAATAGAAAGATAGATAGATAGATAGATAGATAGATAGATAGATAGATAGATAGATAGATAGATAGATAGATAGATAGATAGATAGATAGATAGATAGATAGATAGATAGATAGATAGATAGATAGATAGATAGATAGATAGATAGATAGATAGATAGATAGATAGATAGATAGATAGATAGATAGATAGATGTATTGTGCCTCTACTTTTAACTTGAGAGTAATATTAGTCGACCATCAAAGGAGTAAGATAGCTGCCTATTTAATGTGGAAAGGTCAGCTGTGGTAGTGACATAAAAACTGACACAGCCTGGTAGCTAGTCATATACAATGACAGATAACCTTTCCTTTCCTGTTTTGAATTCTAGAGCATTTTGCTTGTTTACTGACACATGGGGAATGATTTACTTTACTTTAAGGCCAAAAAGGCTATCCACTTTGCAAAGGAATTTCAACTTTGCAACAAATACCCAATCATGTGCTTGAAAAAAAAAAGGACGTATTTTTGCTTGCACATGATTAGATCATGGAGTGTCATCTCATTTGCTACCTTAAAGGAAAATTCCCTTGCAAAGTGAACAGCCCATTTGATTTCCTAAATCAATCCCATGGATACCAAACACCTCCTCCGTGTAAATTAAAGCATAAGTTCACCTTAAAAAAAAATAAATCAACATATTTTTTCAGGTAAAAAAAATATGTGCATTTATTATTTTTCTAAACTGCAGCCTGTAAAGCATTGCACCCATGACTATCAGATCGTGGGTGCAATACTAGGATCCTGCAGACTTTCAAGCTGGGTTCACACTAGTGCGAATTGGATGTGGATTTCTCCGCATCCAATTCGCATGTCAGGAGCCTGTGACCAGCTCTCTGTGGAGCTGGTTCACACCTCTCAAATTGCACAAGGGTCCGGTGCACTTTCTGGTCCATTTTAGGTCCGAATTCAGACATAAATTCAGACCAAAATCAGACATGAAAGGGTGAACGGGGACGCCCCGGACCCCTGCTGTGAGCCACTCTGCACGGAGATGTGAACCCAAACTCAGTAAGCTGTCTGCATGAGCAGGCAGTTACTGAAGTGCAGGAAGAAACAATGAACTATGAGAGTGCTCTCCAGCCCCCTCACGCTTCATTAAGAACTACAATTAATTATTAACCACTTCAGCCCCGGAAGGTTTTACCCCCTTAATGACCAGAGCATTTTTTTGCGATACGGCACTGCATAGCTTTAACTGACAATTGCACGGTCAAACGACGCTGTACCCAAACAAAATTGACGTCCTTTTTTTTACACAAATAGAGCTTTCTTTTGGTGGTATTTGATCACCTCTACGGTTTTAATTTTCCATGCTATAAACAAAAAAAGAGAGACAATTTAAAAAAAAAAAAAAAAAAAAAAAAGATTTTTTTTACTTTCTGCTATAATACATATAAAAAAAAATGATAAAAAAAATGTATTCATCAGTTTAGGCCGATATATATTCTTCTACATATTTTTGGTAAAAAAATTTGCAATAGGCGTATATTGATTGATTTGCACAAAAGTTTTTACGTCTACAAAATACGGGATAGATTTAGGGACTTTTATTTATTTTTTATTGTTTTTACTGGTAATGTGGCGATTTGCGATTTTTAGCGGGACTGCGACAAATCTGAGCCCAAATTACACTTTTTTGGGGACCAGTGACATTATTACATTGATCAGTGCTATAAAAATGCACTGATCAATGTAAAAATAACACTGGCAGGGAAGGGGTTAACAGTAGGGGGTGATCAAGGGGTTAAGTGTGTTCCCTCAGTGTGTTCTAACTGTAGGGGGGATAGGCTTACTGGTACATGACAGAGATCACTGCTCCCGATCACTGGGAGCAGTAGATCCCTGTCATGTCACTAGGCAGAATGGGGAAATGCCTTGTTTACATAGGCAGTTCCTCGTTCTGCCTCTCCTTGCCGTGATAGTGGGCCGCTGGCAGACATCGAGTCGCGCGCGTACCCGCTATCCTGCTTTTATGGACTGACATACAGGTAAGTCAGTTTGCGCAGGAGAGTCATTCTGCTGACGTATATCGGTGAGTGGTTAATGTATGTGTTTTTATATAACTTGCTGCATTCTCTAGTAAATGAAATTACTAAGTATTTTCAGGAATTACACTAAATATGCCGTAGAATACATATTCCTAATCACAATTTACAGTAGTGAAACAGCTTCCAGAAAAGTGCTGGAGAGAAGTCATATGAAAAGGTAAATCATTTTTTTAGGATCTGCAGTGCTGTGTGGGTCCTTATAAAAACAAAATGTTTTTATAAATTAACATATAGTTAAATTATAGTCTGCTGCAAGCCCTCCCTGAGCAACCTTCTCATTTTAATATAACAAAACAAGATAAAAACAGATCTTTGAGCCATAGCATGTGTTCAATGTTTAAAGTTGCCTTTATAAAGCCAGACTTACTACATTGCATATAGGGATGCTCCTGAAGCATAGCCAGATGGTTGCCTGGGGCTCAGTGGATCTAGCGGGGACCAGATGCTGTGTCATGTTTTAATTTTGCAATACTGGTGGTGCGAAAGATCTCCATTCTGGCTGCATCACTGCTATGCATAGTGCTAGACATGTATTACTGATTACAGCATAGCATAGAACACCTAGCATATGTGTGAGTGAAAAAATAACTATAAAGCAGGGAAACTTTTTTATGCATCTTATTGGAGAAGCGGAACTCTGGTCCCACAGTGCAGATGTCTCCCAATAGCTGAAGGCTGTACCGTAATCTAAAGAACAGCTTTGTGTGAGTTAAGTTAGGTTCTTATGTTTTTATTGCACAGGAAACACAATAGCATATCTAAGTACAAGCACTCATCTTTGTGCTTCGTGTAAATCAGCTATTTACACAGATAATGACTAATATCTCAATTTATCTTCTCTTCTTCCTTCAGGGTCAAGGGACAACAGTGCAACAGGGTCAGTTCACACATCTCTTAATTTTTCCTTAGCTAAGCCACCCCCCAAAATGAGTCATAACATGCAAAGAGAGCATGAGGAGGGCACACCTCATCCTCGGCCTCACAATGCAACAGTAATGACCCACAAGAGGACCAATAATACAATTACCTTCACTAAGCTATTCATCTATTAAGTCTTAATATGTTTGTGCTGGAACACTTTTTACTAACCTTGTTTTAAGGTTCCAGATATGTTTCATATTTCATGTTCATAGTGTTATGGGTTTTTTTTGTTTAGTTTTTTTATGTTTATTCTGCCACATGTTCACACCTTACTTGGCAATAAAATTGGATTGCAGTCTAAGCCTACATAACCAGTAAAAAGATGTTCCCCAGCCACTCAGCAACATACCATGGCATTTAATTAATAATGGCATAAAGGCCGTAACTTTTCAAGGGAATTTTTCCTCAAAACTTTTTAGTGACTGTGCTGGAATTTCCTATTTAGGTAGGATAAAAAAAAAGCAAAATGAGCATTATAGTTTCTGGGCTGTACTACGATTACATACACATACGTGGTATTGTCAGGGACAGGAAAATGTATCTTGGGTTGTTCTTTGGTGAAAGGTTATAGTAGTAGCAAGAAATATACAGCTAGATTTAAAAAAAATATTTTTTACTATTTTGTGGCAGTTTTGCTTCGATAATAAAAAAAAAATAAGGAGAAATCCATTATCATTTACCACCAAATGAAAGCCCAAATTGTCCTGAAAAAAGTGCGGTATAATCCACCTGGATGCACAAAATAATTATATGTACAGTTTTACTAACACATGTCAAAGTTGCAAAATTGTGCTTAAAGTGTTACTAAACCCACAAAAGTCAAATCAGTCTGAATATGCAGCATAGCATTCTTGTTAAACTCACTGTGGAACTTAAGGGGTTAATTCTCTGCATTGTGTAAAAAGGCAGTTTAATCCTGTATGCACAGATCCTCCCGCTCCTGCACTGTCTATCTGGGGAAAGCCAGCTAACACAGGCAGGGTAGCCGACCTGCACATGCTCAGTTGTGTTTTTTATGTTGGAGAGAACATGTACTTGTTCTCAGAGCTAGCCAGGTCGCATGATATTGACATCACACATGTGGGCATGTATACGCGCTGTAGTGAAAATCTCCTCCTACCTGAACTTTCAGCACTGGAGAAACTGCAGTTTATCATGTAACTGTGGTATGCAGATCATCCAAAAAGGTATATAGTGGCAGTATTTTAATGTAAAAAGAAGATTTATAAGCTCTGGGTACTGTGGGGGGGGGCAGATTAACTATTTTCATATTACTGGGTTTGGTAACAGTTTAAGCATTACGATTTATTTTACCCTTAGGCGTGAAGAGGTTAAAGAATCTAAATCAGCAACACAAATCCTCAGCATTAGAAACAAACAAGCCAAAGTGACAACCCTAACCAAAGACAGTCACTCAATTCTACCATTACTATTTAATGTTCTAAAAAAATTAAACCCAGCCTACTGAAGTAAGGATGCTGAGATCAATATCACTGTTGAACAATGAGATAAAAATGTTGCCAAAGTATCACTTACTACTATATTCAACCACTTAAATACCTGACAGATACAGAGATTTTAGCTCCTTGAATGCTAATTACTCAGTCATTCAACTCTGTACCTTCTGGGGCAGGTAGAGCTTTCTTTTGGTGGTATTTAATCACCACTTTAATCACTATATATATATATATATATATATATATATATATATATATATATATACAGTATAAAAATGAATGAGATAGGCCATCAGTACATCAGGACTGATCAATTTTCATATATACTGTATATATATATATATATATATATATATATATATATATATATATATATATGCTTCTACAAAGCAATGGGAAGCACAGGCAGTGGCATTTGGAGGTGGAATATTCTATGGCCAGGCAGTAGAAAAAAAATTAAGATAGAATTAGGCTGCCTTAGAATTTGCCATAGGGAGTGCGCATGTGCGGCGCTCTGTGATGGCTGACTGAACACAGAGCTCCGCACCGCTCCGTCCATTAGGCGCACCCTGCAGCGCTTTTATCAGCCCCCACACCGCCAGAACGGGACCGGAGGGGACTGCGATCACACGGCCACGAGTGGATGCCGGTGGGAGTGACAAGGAGAGGACTCACAGCCCAATCTCCAGCGCTCACAGGGGCAGATGAAATTTCCAAGATGGCGGCGGAACGGCCGCCTCACGAGACTCTCACAGGGAGCTCAGGCTCTCATGCATGGCAGACTGCTTTACATGAGGAGGTATGTGGAGTAGCCCCCTCACCCACAACCAGCAAAGGTCCTCTGTCACCGGCCACCACAGTATCCCTCCTGGACCAGACCCTGGATGGGATGCACAAGCTACTGTCCCCCTCAGGCGCCCATCACCCCAGGCCTAATGTCTCATATCAGGAGACAGACCCTCCTGCCTCACAGCCCCAGGACATTACATTCATATTCTCAAAATTTGCAGAAATGCTGGATAGGGGCCTTGCTCAGACTGCTTCCAGAATTACCTCTGACATTAAGGCAGATCTCCAACTCCTAGGCTCCCGCATTGAAAACATTGAAAACAAAGTTGATGCTACAATCGATCGTGTTAATCAAAACACCGATCGCTTTCAAGATCTGCATGACCAATTTGAGGGCGCCATGGCGAAAATAGATAACCTGGAGAACAGATCCAGAAGACTAAATTTTAGGATCAGGGGTCTGCCTGAGTCCGTCACGGACGTCCCGGATGCAGTCCATTCCCTAATTAAACATCTTATCCCTGACATCCGAACACACAGGTTGGAGCTCGATCGTGCGCATAGGGCACTGGGACCTCCCCGCCAGGATGGACTGCCACGCGACATTGTGGTCAAACCACACTACTACAGTGTCAAGGAGGAAATCATGAGGAGAGCCCGTACCACCCCACAGATCCAGCTGATGGGACACCAGATACAAATCTACGCGGATATCTCCCCCTTAACTATCCAGAAAAGGCGGGCGCTCAAACCCCTCCTGACGGTTCTTACACTCCTCGGTTCGTTTCTCCTCATTCCAAGAAGGTGAACAACTACTGCAAAAATTGGGACTTCTTCCGAAGGATCCGCCTTCCCCTATGCAGACCGCATCCCCCGGCATGACCAAACGTCCACCTCCGTCTAGGCCATTGTCCTCTCTCTGGATGACACCCAAAAACAAGAAGGCTAAGGAAGGCCTCCCCCCATGATCGTGAGGAAACCCCTACCTTCCACCATACACTTCCTACTTTTGGTCGGAATCCTCCTTGACCCATGGCATTTATGCCCAACTGACTCTTCTCCTCATCTGTCTGGAAAATTAATTTTTTTTAAAATTTTTTAATTTTTCCCTCAGAACCTGCACGAACTTCCAACTGCACTTTAGGTTCTTTCTGCTCCAAGTGCAGGTCTGAACGACCGGACTCGCCTCTAATGACGCTGCCAGAGGGAACTATCATTGCCCCTCTCCCAAAGTTAGGCGGGGGTCTGGTAGGGCCCAATAGGCTCCTTTCTTCTCCTTCCCCCCCTCCTTCCCTCCCCCCCAGTCTCCTAACCCAGAAATCAGTAGCTAACGCTCTTGATATTCCCCCCATTCTCCTCTCATCCCCCATTATACCCCTAGTCTCGGTCATTCACTTTTTTTATTCTATAAGGGACTCTTTTTTCTTTTTTTTTTCGCTCTGATATATATATTCATATATGTATGTTTATATTCTATTTCTGGTTTATTTGGAGATATTAGTTTAGGGTGCGCAGGACGGAGCGGGTCCAATGCACCTGCTCCCGCACTCGGAGTGGTTAACCATACTGGTCTTGCTACTCCTGGTTCGGGACTCCCCCCCGCTTTGGGGGGTCAACGTGTTTGTTTCTCTGAGAGGGGTGGTTTTGTTCTCACCTCTATCTCGGAGCTCACTTCTACTTATTTTTCGAACTGTCTTCTTCTTCTTTCCTCTCTTCTTCACCTCTCGACTTTTTCTTGCAGCGACGGATGTGGTCTCGCTCCTTCACGATAAGCGACTTGAAGTCCTAGTGTTTTCTCCTGATGCACGCATATTGACACCGGCCACTACATCAAAGGTAAGTGCTCGGGGATCGCCCGCTTTCTCACTTAAGCTGCTCCATGGCTGACCACTCCTCACATAGACCTGCTCTACGCATTGCTACCCACAACGTTCAGGGACTCAATTCCCCTATGAAACGTAGGACAGTATTCCAACATTATCACGCAAAAAAAATAGATATATTATTTTTACAGGAAACACATTTCCCTAAATCATATTCCCCTTCATTAATTCATGCCAAATTCCCCAGATTTTATTTAGCCAACTCTGACAATAAAACCAAGGGTGTAGGCCTGTTCTTCTCTCGCAGAACTCAATTCTCCCTGGTCTCTGAATTCAAGGACCCGGAGGGTAGATTTTTGTTGGTAAAGGTACGCATTGACGAACAACTTTACACCCTCATTTCATATTATGCGCCAAACTGGGGGCAGGCAAAGTTCTTTAAGACCCTTTTCCAAACCCTCTCACCATTAACTGAAGGCCTAGTCATTTTTGGGGGAGACTCCAACATAGCATTTGACGCGGGAATTGACAAATCACGCCCCCCAGGCAAAAACAGGGTACGTCCCACCAGGCAGAGTCTGAATGTGGCCAGACAGATTTTCCATCATGGCTTGGTGGATGTCTGGCGGGAAATGAACCCGAAGGCACGGGATTACACGCACTACTCCAACCCGCATCAATCTTTTTCTAGAATAGATCACTTTTTTATTCTTCAACAACATGTTCCACTGATACAAAGGTCAGATATTAAGGACTCTGCCTGGTCGGATCATTCCCTTCTCCTAATGACTCTGAATGGAGGTCCGCCTCAACGCTCAGGATTCCACTGGAGATTAAACGCCTCCATCCTTAGCAATCCCACTCACGTATGTGAAATTGAAAAACACATTCAGGAATACTTCCGTCTGAATGACGTGGACAGCATCTCCCCTTCCACCCTGTGGGCAGCCCACAAGGCAGCAATCAGGGGCAGCTTAATCCAGATCTCGTCTAGAATTCGCAAAGCTCGCAAATTGGAAATTGATAGGCTGGAAGGGGAGTTCGCTTATCTCAGATTATTGTTCAAATCCAAACCCTCATCGGACTCCGCAAATAGGCTGGAATCATCCCGCACGGCCCTGAACCTGGCTCTCACTGCTATAGCAGAAAAGAACCTCAGATGGGAGGGGGATAGGTTTTACTACCAAACTGACAAACTTGGTTCTAGATTAGCCAGACGGTTGACCCCTACAATTAGAACACATGCGCTCCCTAAAATAAAATTAAGTAACGGTTCCCTCACACAGAATCCCAAAAAAATTATGGAAGCCTTTCACGACTTTTATTGCTCTCTATATAGCAAGGTAGAGAAGGAACCCTCCCCAGACATTATAGAATCTTTTCTGGAATCTGTACAGATCCCACGGATCACGACACAGCATAGGGATGAGTTAGAGGCTCCGATCTCCATAGAAGAGGTAGCACGAGTCATTAAAAACCTCAAAAATAATTTTGCTCCGGGCCCAGATGGCTTCTCGGTCACATATTATAAGCGCTTCTCCCCATTACTCTCCCCATACTTGGCTCGCTTTTTTAATCAGCTTCGATCTGGTTCGCCCCTTGATAAGGCTTCTAATTCGGCGTTCATAACAGTGATTCCTAAGCCAAGAAAGGACCCCAGTTGCATCTCCAATTATAGGCCTATATCATTACTTAATAACGATCTTAAAATCCTAACAAAAATTATTGCGGACAGAATTTCCAACTTCATTGGCCTTTATATACATAGGGATCAAGTGGACTTTATTCCCGGGCGACAGGGGCCGGATCAGATCAGGAGGGCAATCGACATTGTTTCCTTGTTGGGATCGGGTTGGGACGGGGGCCCCCAACAAAACGGTTTCCTGCTCTCGCTTGATCTCATGAAGGCGTTCGATTCCGTCTCCTGGTCCTTTCTGGTCCCTACCCTGCAAAAATGGGGATTTGGTGAAACCTTTATGAACATTATCGGTGCACTCTATTCTTCCCCGGAAGCAAAAATTAAAATGCAGGGCTACCACTCGAATTCCTTCCAGATTCTCCGCGGCACGAGACAGGGATGTCCCTTATCTCCTTTAATCTTTGCCTTGATCATCGAGACCCTGGCCATTTCCATCAGAGACAACCCTAACATACAAGGGGTACAATGTGGACCTCATGCGCACAAATGCGCGTTGTTCGCTGACGACATCTTGCTTTTTATATCTTCACCGCTTACCTCCCTTCCTTCTTTATGCAGGGTTCTGGATGATTTTGGCAAGGTATCGGGACTTACGGTCAATTATTCCAAATCTCTAGCTCTCAATATTAACCTACCAGACCAGTTGGTTTCTCAGCTTAAAAACAACTTTAGGTTCGGATGGACAGAGACAGCGCTCCCCTATTTAGGGATTAACTTGACTGCAACCGTAGACAAACTCTACTCAGCCAACTTTCCTGCCGTTTTTCGTAAACTGGAAGATGATTTATCCACATGGGACAAACTGGGCCTTTCCTGGCTAGGTAGGGTGAATTCAGTGAAAATGACCCTTCTGCCCCGCCTCCTGTATCTCTTCAGATCTTTACCTATCCCCATCCCTAAGATCCATCTGCAGAATTTCCAATCAAAAATCATGAAGTTTGTATGGGGATCCAAGGGGCATAGAATTGCTAAAGGGACTCTCTTCCGATGTAGAGATCAAGGAGGGGTGGGTGTGCCAAATATACTCTGGTACTATCAAGCAGCACAACTATCTCAATTATCCACTATATATTCTAAAATTGCTCACCCTGATTGGGTTCGTATGGAAAGACAAGCTATTCCTCACTACACTCTAGATTACATACTTTGGTGCGCTACTAAGACCAGACCGGCCATACTTGCACCCACACTTTCTCACTCCTTGACACTTTGGGACTCCCTCAGACTCAACTCACACTTGATCTCCCATTGGTGCCCCTTATCCCACATCTTCAGAAATCCCCTTTTCCCGCCTGGTCAAGACATTAATGCCTTTAAATGGTGGTTAGATAAGGGGCTTTATAGGATTGGCCACTTTGTTCACCCGACAGGCCCCCTCACCTTTTCTTACTGCACCGGTAAACTTGACATGCCAGGTTCGGAACGGTTCAGACTCCAACAGATATCCCACTTTATCAGATCTCTTGGACGCTCCGTTCACAAACCTTTGAACATTACGGATTATGAACTGTGGTGTTGTCAGGCCATGGAGCAGAGGGGGGGAATAACGGTGATTTATCGAGCGCTTGCTAGGGCTGATTCTAAAACACTATTCATGAGGGAATGGGAGACTGATCTACAACAACAATGGACCCTGTCTGAGTGGCACAGAGCTTCCATCACTGCTTCTAAAGGCATTCTTAATATTGCGCTTGTTGAGGCGAACTTAAAAGTTCTAATGAGGTGGTATATGGTTCCTTTGCGGATAGCTAGGATCTTCCCAAACGCATCCCCCTTATGCTTCCGTAACTGCGGGCATATTGGCTCCATGCTTCATATCTAGTGGGAATGCCCCAAAATAAGGGATCTATGGAACAAAATTTTCTGGATTATCAGGAAAATAACTAATTTATCCATTCCAAAAACACCACACTACGCTCTATTGAACTTTCCCATCCCGGGGGTACCGAAATTGGCCCACAATCTTATCAGGTTCATCCTTATTGGAACTAAATTGACAATAGCCCGAGCGTGGAAACAGCCCACAGTCTCACTTCTGTTAGTTAAACAAAAAATATCCTGGATGTTGGCTCAGGAGAAAACAGTAAGCATCCTCCTGGACACGGTAGACAGAACCGAGGCAGTATGGGAACCTTGGGCGAAATACGTATCCAGGCCACTAATCTGTTCATCTATACCTGCTTGAGTGTGGACGAGCGAATACCACACCGTCGCTTCTCGCTCTATCTACACATCATTTTCCTATCCTCTTTTTCCTCTCTATACTCTTTTCTGTTTTCGCTATCCCTTTATTATCTTGGTTTGTTTATTAGGTACAGCTTGGTTCAATATGAGGTTACTAATTTCCAGTTCAGCATTGCCATATGCAAAGATCTCTGGAGGTACCCATAGGTACTTCTACAGGCTCTCATTACAGATCCTCTGACAGCATGGAGCGGTATAAGGAATACGTTTAGGGCTAGCAGGGTGGGGTGACACTCCTTAGTGTTGGATCTGAGGAATAATCCCTAAACACGGCTGTTGATGTACACTGCTCCTTGTTTCTTTCTCTCCACATAGTTCCTTGTGAGCTTTGGCTTTGTCACGCCTCTACACCATACAACTTATGTCTTCTACGATTGTTGCTTCGCTTGGCTGTAACATGTTATTTTGCAAATGCTGAAACCTCAAAAAAATGTATTGAAAGAGAAAAAAAAAAAAATTTTGCCATAGGCTGTCCATCTATACCCAAATAAGTACCTTTCCAAAAAAAAGAAAAAAAAATGAATTGTAGGCACAGAGGAGAGGCACAGGTGCTGTGTATGGAGGTAGTAGGTGTTGAGCATAGTTGACATGCCCTCCTATTCCTATTGCATTTTTTTCCTCCCCCTCCTACTTCTTTACTTCCACCTCCTTCTCCGAATCCATCCCCTCTCCTATTTTTTCAGCACCTCCACCACCTCCTCAGACTTTCTAATCCCCCAATCCTCTGCCAAGCAGACCAATTCTCCCCCCACTTTTGTGTTAAGGCATTCCTTTTGTGTCTTCTGTTCCCCAACCCAAATCCCCCCCCCCACTCCTTAAGGGTGCAGAGCAGCCATTTGCCTTAAAGTGCTGCTAATTTGCCCTTTTTCTACTCCTCAAGGGCACATTGCAGCCACTTCTTTTTATAGTGCTGCTAATGCACCCTTTCCTCCACTCTAAAGGGTGCATTTCAATATTTTTATAATGCTACTAATATACCATTTTCTGCCTCCTCCTCCTTTTCCTCAAGGGTGCATAGCAGCACTACTACAGCCCGCTGAAGGTACCACCCTCTTGTCTCTTGTTTGAAATCTCCTGCCATATATCCTGGGCTCTGCTTTCACACTTGCAGACAGGGGACCAGCATGGCAGGTGTCGACGGGTGGAACATCTGTTTGCTGATTTCTCCTCTGATGAATGAACATTGAAGTGACATGTATTAGCCTATTATGTGACAGAAAAAAAGCTAATTTAAAAAAAAAAGTAACATCTAAAAGACCCCAGATCTCTAGGTAAAGATAACCTGTTATAGCAAGATCTCTTTTTATATACAAAATGTTGGGTAATATATTGTGTTTCTGTGCACTAAAATTAAAGTGACACTAAAGGTTTGAATATTTAAAAAAAAAAATAACAAACATGTCATACTTACCTCCACTGTGCAGCTCGTTTTTCACAGAGTGGCCCCAATCCTCGTCTTCTGGGGTCCCTCTGCGGCTGTCTCGGCTCCTCCCCGCTTCTGATAACCCCCTCTGAGAAGGGGGGTTACCTTGTGGGAGCACTCCCGAGTCTTGAATTCGGCATCCATAGCCGCTGACTACAGGACTCGGCCCCGCACTCCGACCCTTGCGTCATTGGAGTTGATTGACAGCAGCGCAAGCCAATGGCTGTACTGCTATCAATCTATCCAATGAAGAGCCGAGAAGACCGAGCAAAGGAAGAGCACATTCGCGATGCTGGATTTTCCAGGGCTCAGGTAAGTAAAATGGGGGGGGGGGCTGGGGGGCCAGTGATCGTAAGATGCATTAAGGTGAAAAAATATGAACCTTTACAGCCCCTTTAACTTTATTGTATTTTTACCAAAAATGTGTGTTTAGGAAAAAGGGTATATAACCATATACCAGGGGTGTGGGACTTTGTGTGAAGCATATGACAGCCCAAAGAATGATAGGGTGAATATAAAGAAATTTTATTGCACATTGCATAATACATACATATTCAAAATAGCACAGGTAATTTAACATACAAAGGTATTGAGACTATTGAGCACAGTTCATAATACATATGCTGGTAACAATAAGGGTATGCATGAATCACAATGATGACTCTATTTTCTATGATTGGTAATAAATTGGTCATATCAGAAGGTAAAAATTTGGTAAAAATATTTGAAATTCCCATGTTCACCACAGAATATAGGTGTATGCCATTGATAAGAAAGGATATAGCCTGCAGGACCTATGGTCTCACTAGCATGTGGGGGTACAGAATACATAATAACTTGAAGTTCTTGTAACACTAATGGAAACAAGACACTCAGAAGCTCTACGCGTTTCGTGGCTATTTGTGTTTGAATTTGTGTTTGATAAACATATGCACTAATATCATGTGACAAAAAAATTCAGCTACCACCATTTTGTTTTTCAGGGTCTTCGTTTTCAGAAAACAAACACTGTAAACTTCAGGCCTAAAATGTACATTTTAACATGTGTGCAAAAACAGAGTTTACAAAAAGAACACAGCATCAAGGAAAGGTTATTTTTTTTCTTTGTAAATGTCACTTTTGACTATCAGGATGGATCATCAGATATCCTCGGCTTCAAATGGGGGGAGGGATCTCATCGTAACACAGCTCAAAAAAGATCAGTCGCGGTAATCGTGAGGGGTCCACCCAACATGTTTCGGCTAACGAGCCTTCATCTGGGAATGAAGGCTCGTTAGCCGAAACATGTTGGGTGGACCCCTCACGATTACCGCGACTGATCTTTTTTGAGCTGTGTTATGATCTCCTATCATGTGAGTGTCTCTTTTACTATTTTAATAAATCAATGTTTTTAAACGATATCATGCCATGTGAGCTTTATTTCTCTCATGGTATCTAAAACATCCGGTTGGCCTGTTGGAACGTTTGGGGACGTTTGAAGCTGTGATGAGATCCCTCCCCCCATTTGAAGCCGAGGATATCTTATGATCCATCCTGCTAGTCCTGGTGGCTAATTAAGCTTTCTCAGACTTGTAAGACGTAGGTCTTTTCAAGTCACCTGTTTCCGGTAAGCCTCTCTTGATGCTTCGGTGATGGTCCCGCCACCTATCTAGATCATCCATTCATCTGTGGTTTTTTATCTATCCATCTACCAGAAGCTTTTTATTTTGTTTTAGAGGAAGTTTGGGAGTTTCATTCCTCAATATCCAACCCTCAGAGACTCTTGGTGGTGGTTTTCTATTCCCATTAGGAGTACAATTGTCAACGTTCTTGGACTTTTTTGGTTGATTTGTCACTTATTTAAGACTTGTTCATGTTCACCACACTGTTTTTTATCACTGGTTTATTACAATCACTATATTCTAAATGTTATTTTGAAGCACTCAGTATACTTTTGATTTTATTCACTTATTTCATATGTAATTCTGAAGCATTCAATTTATTTTCTGGCCCTTAAGGGATGGCTAGAGTTTAGTTCACTGTTCAGTTTTTAAAATAGATTTTATATAATTTATACACATAGCGCTACAATATATATTTTTCTATCAGTTATTTCGACCTGTGTCTAAGAGGTGTGTTAGCTGCTTACTGTGTAACCATTTCTGTAACATCTCTGGTGCAGCACTGTACTCATTTCCCATTGACTCCAATTGCACAGTCATGCCACACTGTAGCCATATGACAATTTCATCGTGTTTTTCAAGTAGAGCTTTCTTTTGGTGGTATTTAATCACCACTGTTTTTTTTTTTTTTGCTTAAATAAACAAAAAAAGACAGAAAATTTTGAAAAAAAAAAAATGTTTTTCATAGTTTGTTATCAAATTTAGCAAATAGGTAATTCTGATGGGCACTGATATGCTACACTGATGGGCACTAATGGGCATTGATGAGGTGGTACTGATGGACACTGATAGGCTGCATTGATGGGCACCGATGAAGCGGCACTGGTGTGCACGGATGAGGGGGCACTGATGAGGCTGCACTGATAGGTGGCACTGATGGGCACTGATAGGTGTCACTGGTGAACACTGATAGGCAGCACTGATGGGTACTGATAGGCAGCACTAATAGGTGACACTGATAAAGAGGCACTGATGGGCACTGATTGGCAGCACTCATTGGTAGCACTGGTGGGCACTGATTGGCAGCACTGGTGGGCACTGATTGGCAGCACTGGTGGGCAACAATAGGGAGCACTGGTGAGCACAAATAGTCAGCACTGGTGGGCACTGTTGGGACTGCACTGTTAATCAGGACACTGATAATCAGTGCCTTGATTTTCAGTGTAGATGTCTCTTTCACACAAGCCGGTTATCAGCTTTCCTCTTCTGCTGATAACCGGCTTGTGTTTACATCATGATCTGCTGTCATTGGACACAGCTTATAATGTGGTAAAGGTCTGCGGTGATTGACCCTTTACCCTGATCTCCGATCAGCTGTGTCCTATGGACGCAGCGATCACAGAGCATGCTGCCCTTACGTTGCAGGAGGTGCACTGGCAGAGCAATCATGGAAGGACGTCCGTGAACGCCCCCCAGCAATGTAAGCCTGTGCTGTAGCCGTGCTGTCACCCGTTCTCACGGGTGAGAACTGGTTAAAAGACTAAATGCCATTTCTTACTTTATCCCAGTGTTAGAGAGCCTAAGGCTACTTTTACACTGAAAGCGGCGGGCATTAGCGGTAAAATGCCACTAGTTTTAGCGGCACTTTACCGTTGTTTTAGCAGCGCTTTTCAATGCTTTGCAGGCACTTCGGCAGTGCTGCCCATTCATTTCAATGGGCAGGGCATTTTGGGAGCAGTGTATACACCGCTCCCACACCGCCCAGAGATGCTGCTTGCAGGACTTTTTTTCCCGTCCTCAGAGGAGCTTTTCAGGCGCTTTACAGTCGCTATTTTTAGCACTAAAGTGCCTTAAAAATGCCTCAGTGTGAAAGGGGTCTTAAGTTTAGGAAACATTAATTCCACCAGCAAACTCCATCTACGATTCACCTTTGGATGCAAATCAGACAAGTTCCATGTGTGACTTCTATATTACAATTTAAAGGCAGGTATAGTCAGGAAACAACAATAGTTTAAAATAATTAAAAAAAGAGAATAAAGAAACGAAAAGAAGAGATATTATAGCAGTAAAATTGTAAAATTTCTACTGACTAGTCACAAAAGGGCTTATGAGTAGTTATATTATAATTGAAATACTTTGATGTGGGAACAGTCTTTTTTTTTTTCTTTTCTATAGCCAACACACTAGTTATTTAATGCTATTTTTTCATAAAAACTACTCAGTGGGTCTGATGTACTAACATATGTACACATACAATTGTGCATTGATGCTCTGCTGATAAGCAAAATTTATGTTCAAAGAACGTATCTGCTCTAGAAAAGCATCACATTAATGAAATTTATCAACAAGGGTACTTTGCTATACAGAGAAGAAGATTTACTAAAACTGGTGCACACATAATCTGGTGCAGCTGTGCATATTAACAAATTGTCAAAGCTTAACTGAACAAGCTGAGGTTAGAAGCTGATTGGTTTCTATGCACAGCTGCACCAGATTCTGTGTGAGGGATACAGAGTGCTTATATCCTGTGAAACAGGTGTGACCAGAAATGTGTGGACTTGCACAGAGAATACCAGGCACAAGTATAATGTAAAATAATGTTATTTTAAAGAATAACTGGATAACAAAAATACGAATGCACCTCCAATATACCAGAACTGCATAGCTCAAACTAGAGAATCTAATAAGTTATTAACAAAGAGTAAACAACTGCCCAAATCAAATATATACAGATAGCAGGATATGAAAAGCATAGCCAGTGTCAGAGCCAGGGTCATACACATTAGATCAGGCAGAAAGAGCAGGGAGCAAGCCAGGACAGGGAGAGGGTAAACTGGAGTAGGAATAAGCAGACAGGTAAGGGATCAGGGTGCGGGGTCAGGGTGCAGGATCAGAACTAGGATTGAGACGCAGGATCAGAATGCAGGAACACAGGTCAGAGGCACATGGACAACACCAGGCAAAGAGGAGTAACACAGGCAGAGCTTCAAGAATAAATAGATTAAAATTAAGATTATGTTGAATATAAAATTAAAATTAAGATCATGTTGTTATTAAAGCTGTTTCTGTAATTAGCCAATATTTTAATCTAGCAACAAGTATCAGGTGATGACTGATTTCCATGAGCTTCTGGCTGCATCCACCGGTGGACACCGGAGCTGCAGCCAATAGGTCTGGGAGCCACAGTGCCATCGTTCCTGACATTTTGTGTGCACCAGTTTTGGTAAATCTCCCTAAAGGTGTACTCCAATCTTTGAAAAAAAAAATTGGTTCATGGGGCTAAACACTGTTAGACATTTGTTGTTAGGTATACTGCTTTTACTTTCTGGCTGTTATCCATTGTGTCTGGGAAACATGGGCTGCTAGTGTTTTCCTTCTATCTTGCGCTTCTTTTCCATTTTGTGATCTTCCTATGCTCCACCTCCACTCTGGATGATCTCCGGCATCACCAATCAATTTGCAGTGTGTACATTTTATCAGCTATTTAACCACTTGCCAACCGCCTAACGCATATATACTGCGGCAGAATGGCACGGGCAGGCAAAATCACGTACCCGTACGTGATCTGCCTCCCGCGGGTGGGGGGTCCAATCGGACCTCCCCCCGGTGCCATAGGCGGTCGGCTCTCATTCGCAGGCGATGAGAGGTGAGGGGGAGGCCATCCATTGTTGACCACCCCCTCCCGATCGCTCCCGGCGAATGAAAACGCTTCCTTTCCCTCTGTAATGTAAACAGAGGGAAAGGAAGTGATGTCATCCCTCCTCGAGCCGGTCTTTTCGTCCGGTGCAGAGGAGAGAAGACATCCAAGTAAGTGCACCAACACTACACTTACAGTAGAACACGCAGGCACACTTGTCACCCCCCAGTCACCCCCCGATCACACCCCTGTACCCCCTGTCACTCTGACACCAATAGCAGTTTTTTTTTTTTTTTCATTGGTGTCAGTTTGTGTCAGTTAGAAGTGTTAGGGCAGTTAGGTTAGCCCCCTTTAGGTCTAGGGTACCCCCCTTTAGGTCCAGGGTACCCCCCTAACCCCCCCTAATAAAAGTTAACCCCTTGATTACCCCCCGTCGCCAGTGTCGCTAAGCGATCGTTTTTCTGATCGCTGTATTAGTGACACAGGTGACGCTAGTTAGGGAGGTAAGTATATAGGTTCGCTGTCAGTGTTTTATAGCGACAGGGACCCCCATATACTACCTGCTAAAGGTTTTAACCCCTTGATTGCCCCCTAGTTAACCCTTTCACCAGCGATCACCGTATAAGTGTTACGGGTCACGCTGGTTAGCTAGTTTGTTTTTTGTAGTTTATTATAGTTTATTACAGTTTATTATAGTTTATTATAGTTTTAGGGCACCCGCCGTTTATTACCTTATAAAGGTTTAACCCCCCTAATTGCCCGGCGGTGATATAAGTTAAGTTTTTAGGATCTGATAAGGTCTGCGTCGCCCCAGGCAGCGTCAGGTTAGCGCCAGTACCGCTAAAACCCACGCACGCAGCATACACCTCCCTTAGTGCTATAGTATCTGAACGGATCGATATCTGATCCGATCAGATCTATACTCCCCAGCAGTTTAGGGTTCCCTGAAACACAGTGTTAGCGGGATCAGCCCAGATACCTGCTAGCACCTGCGTTTTGCCCCTCAGCCCAGCCCAGCCCAGCCCACCCAAGTGCAGTATCGATCGATAACTGACACTTACAAAACACTAAGCACACATAACTGCAGCGTTCGCAGAGTCAGGCCTGATCCCTGCGATCGCTAACAGTTTTTTGGTAGCATTTTGAATCAGTCGCTAACAGTCAGGAGCTTTTTTGCCTGTGAGTCTCACTAGTGTACCCCTAAATTTAGAGGCCAAAATGGCAAATCGAAGGTACACTAGTGAAGAGGCCTACACGTTTCTGAGTATGACAGATAGTGAAGAGGAAGTCACTCATCTGTCAAGTTCAGGCTCAGAATACGAACCTGTAGAGGACAGCGGCTCCATAACAGATAGCTCTGACGACGGAGTTGTGGTCCCTGCTAGGGTCAGGCGTACCAGACCCCGAACTTCTTCTGTCCTTGAAGTGCAAGAACCGCAGGGCTCTCGTATGGAGCAGAGAAGTACTAGTGCCGCTACTCCTTCTGGTGAACTGGCAAGCACCAGCGGCCTAGTACACCCTGGTCGTACATCCAGCACTGCAGTATCACGTGGTGACGTGGCGAGTCCCATAAGTGCAGTTCAAGCTGGCGAGGTGGCAAGCACAAGTAGTGTCCTGCTGCCACCAAGAAGAAGACGAACACAGGCCCGTCGTGCCCATAGTGCCCTTCCTGCTGCATTCGCCAATCCGAATTGGGAACCCACCACTTCTGCAGCACCCGTACTTCCCCCTTTCACTGGCCAACCCGGAATTACGGTGGAAACAGTTGACTTTACGCCACTGGATTTTTATTCGCTGTTTTTCACCGAAGATCTCTATAGATCTATTGTGGACCAAAGCAATTTGTACGCTGGTCAACACATCGCCACTATTCCCCAGTCCTCCCTTGCCAGAGATTGGAGACCAATTACGGTCTCCGAATTTAAGATCTTTCTGGGCCTTTCCCTCCTCATGGGCATAACCAAAAAGAGTGAGTTGCGGTCATATTGGTCCACTGACCCAATTCACCATATGCCCGTGTTCTCTGCCTCCATGACCAGGGCACGATACGAGCAGATTTTGCGGTTCAAACACTTCAACGACAATGAACTCTGTCGTCCTCGTGGAGACCCTGCATACGATCGGCTCTACAAAATTCGGCCCCTCGTAAACCACTTCAACCAACGTTTTGCAGACTTGTTTACCCCCCATCAAGTTGTCTGCGTTGATGAGTCCCTGATTAAGTTTTCTGGCCGCTTGTCATTCAAACAGTACCTTCCCAGCAGGCGTGCCAGATACGGGGTCAAGATGTATAAGCTCTGTGACAGGGCCACAGGCTATACATGTAGATTTATGGTTTACGAGGGAAAAGATAGTCACGTAGAGCCTAAAAACTGCCCTGACTACATAGGAAGCGCTGGCAAGATAGTGTGGGACTTGGTGTCACCCTTATTCGGAAAGGGCTACCACTTGTACGTGGACAATTATTATACGAGCGTGCCACTTTTTAGTCACTTGGTTGATCATCAGATTGGAGCATGTGGCACCGTGCGACCTAATCGCCGGGGCTTTCCCCAGCGGCTTGTAGAGTCCCGTATTAGGCTGGGGGAGAGAGCCTGCTTGCAGTATAATAATTTGCTCGCTATGAAGTGGAGGGACAATAAGAATGTTTTCGTTCTTACCTCCCTTCATGCAGACACGACGACCCAAATTACTACGGCAACTGGTGTTGTGGAGAAACCCCTCTGTGTCCACGAATACAACCTTAATATGGGAGGGGTGGACCTCAACGACCAGTTGTTGGCGCCGTACCTAGTTGCCCGTAAGGCCAGACGCTGGTACAAAAAAGTGTCTGATTATTTATTTCAATTGGCTTTGCTGAATGCTCATGTGCTATACAGAGCTTCAGGACGGACTGGATCCTTCCTTAAATTCCAGGAAGAGATCGTCAGAGCCCTTCTGTTTCCAGATGGTGCTCCACCTCACCTTCCCAATCCAAATGCAGTAAGCCGGCTGCATGGGAGGCATTTTCCTTATGTCCTCCAGAGTACCCCTACCCAACGAGCCCCCCAAAAAAGATGTTGTGTCTGCAGCAAGCGCGGATTTAGGCGTGACACCCGGTATTGTTGTCCCTCCTGTCCTGACAATCCTGGTCTATGTATTGGTGAATGTTTTGAACGCTACCATACACTAGTGGAGTATTAGCGTAGGGTTCAGCACGGCACAGACTAGGCACACTAACACAGGGTCTCCCAAGATGCCATCGCATTTTGAGAGACCCAAACCTGGTACAGTTACAGTTAAAAGTTAAAGTTACTAAAAAAAGTGTTAAAACAAAAAAAAAAATTATAAATAAATAAAATAAAAATACAAAAAAATATAAAATAAAAAAAACAAAAATAGTTGTCGTTTTATTGTTCTCTCTCTCTATTCTCTCTCTATTGTTCTGCTCTTTTTTATTGTATTCTATACTGCAATGTTTTATTGTTATGTTTTTATCATGTTTGCTTTATAGGTATGCAATTTTTTTATACTTTTTTATTGTTAACCACTTTTTTGTTTTCAGGTACGCCATTCAGCTGCAGAGCGGATTTATATATCTTGACAGCAACAGCGTTTGCTCCCACGATATATAAAGCCGTGACTCCAGCGCTGTCGGAGGTGATTTCACCACCACAGTTACATACTTCAGCATATATGCCAAAGCGTGGGGGCAGCAGTGGGTGGAGGAGCAATTTGCTCCTGCCTTTTGCGGGAGGATGCCCCCATGCTTCGGCATATATATATTTTAGGTAGGCACAGGTTGCGTTAAATGTTTTATTTTTTACTATGTTTTTTTTTGTATTTGCTTAGCAGGTATGGTAAGTATTACTGTTATACTGTAATGTTACTTTGTTTTTTTGTTAACCATCATTTGCTTAGCAGGTGCTCCATTCAGTTGCAGCGTGGATTTATTTATCTTGACAGCAACAGCGTTTGCTCCCACGATATATAAAGCCGTGACTCCAGCGCTGTCGGAGGTGATTTCACCACCACAGTTACATACGTCAGCATATATGCCGAAGCGTGGGGGCAGAAGTGGGTGGAGGAGCAATTTGCTCCTGCCTTTTGCAGGAGGATGCCCCCATGCTTCGGCATATATAAATGGTGCATGTATGCCCATCATTAGAAGTGGGCGGATGAAGGGAGGTATTCTAATGGTGGGCATACCCACCGATCAATATCTTTTTTTCTTTCAGCCCACAGGCTGCATGAAAAAAAAGTTTACAATACAAGGACCAGCAACGTACTGGTATGTTGCTGGACTTTGAGTGGTTATACCAGAATGATGCCTGCAGGTTTAGGTATCATCTTGGTATCATTCTTTTCAGCCAGCGGTCGGCTTTCATGTAAAAGCAATCCTAGCGGCTAATTAGCCTCTAGACTGCTTTTACAAGCAGTGGGAGGGATTCCCTCCCCACCGTCTTCCATGTTTTTCTCTGGCTCTCCTGTCCCAACAGGGAACCCGAGAAGGCAGCCGGTGATTCGGCCAGCTGACCATAGAGCTGATCAGAGACCAGAATGGCTCCAATCATCTCTATGGCCTAAGAAACCGGAAGCTACGAGCATTTCATGACTTAAATTTCGCCGGATGTAAACAGCGCCCTTGGGAAATTGGGAAAGCATTTTAGCACACCGATCTTGGTGTGGTCAGATACTTTGAGGGCAGAGGAGAGATCTAGGGTCTAATGGACCCCAATTTTTTCAAAAAAGAGTACCTGTCACTACCTATTGCTATCATAGGGGATATTTACATTCCCTGAGATAACAATAAAAATGATTAAAAAAAAATAAAAATGAAAGGAACAGTTTAAAATAAGATAAAAAATCAAAAAATTAATAAAGAAAAAAAAAAAAAAGCACCCCTGTCCCCCCCTGCTCTCACGCAAAGGCGAACGCAAGCGTTGGTCTGGCGTCAAATGTAAACAGCAATTGCCCCATGCATGTGAGGTATCACCGCGAAGGTCAGATCGAGGGCAGTAATTTTAGCAGTAGACCTCCCCTGTAAATCTAAAGTGGTAACCTGTAAAGGCTTTTAAAGGCTTTTAAAAATGTATTTAGTTTGTCGCCACTGCACGTTTGTGCGCAATTTTAAAGCATGTCATGTTTGGTATCCATGTACTCGGCCTAAGATCATCTTTTTTATTTCATCAAACATTTGGGCAATATAGTGTGTTTTAGTGCATTAAAATTTTAAAAAGTGTGTTTTTTCCCCAAAAAATGCGTTTGAAAAATCGCTGCGCAAATACTGTGTGAAAAAAAAAAAAATGAAACACCCACCATTTTAATCTGTAGGGCATTTGCTTTAAAAAAATATATAATGTTTGGGGGTTCAAAGTAATTTTCTTGCAAAAAAAAAAAAACTTTTTCATGTAAACAATAAGTGTCAGAAAGGGCTTTGTCTTCAAGTGCTTAGAAGAGTGGGTGATGTGTGACATAAGCTTCTAAATGTTGTGCATAAAATGCCAGGACAGTTCAAAACCCCCCCAAATGACCCCATTTTGGAAAGTAGACACCCCAAGCTATTTGCTGAGAGGCATGTCGAGTCCATGGAATATTTTATATTGTGACACAAGTTGCGGGAAAAAGGCAATTTTTTTTTTTTTTTGCACAAAGTTGTCACTAAATGATATATTGCTCAAACATGCCATGGGAATATGTGAAATTACACCCCAAAATGCATTCTGTTGCTTCTCCTGAGTACGGGGATACCACATGTGTGAGACTTTTTGGGAGCCTAGCCGCGTACGGGACCCCGAAAACCAAGTACCGCCTTCAGGCTTTCTAAGGGCGTAAATTTTTGATTTCACTCTTCACTGCCTATCATAGTTTCGGAGGCCATGGAATGCCCAGATGGCACAAACCCCCCCCCAAATGACCAAATTTTGGAAAATAGACACCCAAAGCTATTTGCTGAGAGGTATAGTGAGTATTTTTCAGACCTCACTTTTTGTCACAAACTTTTGAAAATTGAAAAAAGAAAAAAAAATATGTTTTTCTTGTCTTTCTTCATTTTCAAAAACAAATGAGAGCTGCAAAATACTCACCATGCCTCTCAGCAAATAGCTTGGGGTGTCTACTTTCCAAAATGGGGTCATTTTGGGGGATTTTGTGCTATCTTGGCATTTTATGGCCTTCAATACTGTGATGGGTAGTGAGGAGTGAAATCAAAAATTAACGCTCTTAGAAATCCTGAAGGCGGTGATTGGATTTTGGGGCCCCGTATGAAGCTAGGCTCCCAAAAAGTGCCACTCATGTGGTATCCCGGTACTCAGGAGAAGCAGCAGAATGTATTTTGGGGTGTAATTCCACATATGCCCATGGCATGTTTGAGCAATATATCATTTAGTGACAACTTTGTGCAAAAAAAAAAAAAAAAAAATTGTCACTTTTCCGCAACTTGTGTCAAAATATAAAATATTCCATGGACTCAACATGCCTCTCAGCAAATAGCTTGGGGTGTCTACTTTCCAAAATGGGGTCATTTGGGGGGGTTTTGTGCCATCTTGGCATTTTATGGCCTTCAAAACTGTGATAGGTAGTAAGGAGTGAAATCAAGAATTTATGCCCTTAGAAATCCTGAAGGCGGTGCTTGGTTTTCGGGGCCCCGTACGCGGCTAGGCTCCCAAAAAGTCCCACACATGTGGTATCCCCGTACTCAGGAGAAGCAGCTAAATGTATTTTGGGGTGCAATTCCACATATGCCCATGGCCTGTGTGAGCAATATATCATTTAGTGACAACTTTGTGCAAAAAAAAAAAATTGTCACATTCCCGCAACTTGTGTCAAAAAATAAAATATTCCATGGACTCAACATGCCTCTCAGCAAATAGCTTGGGGTGTCTACTTTCCAAAATGGGGTCATTTGGGGGGGGGGGGTTGTGCCATCTTGGCATTTTATGGCCTTCAAAACTGTGATAGGTAGTGAGGAGTGAAATCAAAAATTTATGCCCTTAGAAATCCTGAAGGCGGTGCTTGGTTTTCGGGGCCTCGTACGCGGCTAGGCTCCCAAAAAGTCCCACACATGTGGTATCCCCGTACTCAGGAGAAGCAGCAGAATGTATTTTGGGGTGTAATTCCACATATGCCCATGGCATGTTTGAGCAATATATCATTTAGTGACAACTTTGTGCAAAAAAAAAAAAAAATGGTCACTTTCCCGCAACTTGTGTCAAAATATAAAATATTCCATGGACTCAACATGCCTCTCAGCAAATAGCTTGGGGTGTCTACTTTCCAAAATGGGGTCATTTGGGGGGGTTTTGTGCCATCTTGGCATTTTATGGCCTTCAAAACTGTGATAGGTAGTGAGGTGTGAAATCAAAAATTTATGCTCTTTGAAATCCTGAAGGCGGTGCTTGGTTTTCGTGGCCCCGTACGCGGCTAGGCTCCCAAAAAGTCCCACACATGTGGTATCCCCGTACTCAAGAGAAGCAGCTAAATGTATTTTGGGGTGTAATTCCACATATGCCCATGGCCTGTGTGAGCAATATATCATTTAGTGACAACTTTGTGCAAAAAAAAAAAAATTGTCACATTCCCGCAACTTGTGTCAAAAAATAAAATTTTCCATGGACTCAACATGCCTCTCAGCAAATAGCTTGGGGTGTCTACTTTCCAAAATGGGGTCATTTGGGGGGGTTTGTGCCATCTTGGCATTTTATGGCCTTCAAAACTGTAATAGGTACTGAGGTGTGAAATCAAAAATTTATGCCCTTTTAAATCCTGAAGGCGGTGCTTGGTTTTCGGGGCCCCGTACGTGGCTAGGCTCCCAAAAAGTCCCACACATGTGGTATCCCCGTACTCAGGAGAAGCAGCTAAATGTATTTTGGGGTGCAATTCCACATATGCGCATGGCCTGTGTGAGCAATATATCATTTAGTGACAACTTTTTGTAATTTTTTTTTTTTTTTGTCATTATTCAATCACTTGGGACAAAAAAAATAAATATTCAATGGGTTCAACATGCCTCTCAGCAATTTCCTTGGGGTGTCTACTTTTCAAAATGGGGTCATTTGTGGGGGTTTTGTACTGCCCTGCCATTTTAGCACCTCATGAAATGACATAAAATAAAAGCTGTGTAAATTCCAGAAAATGTACCCTAGTTTGTAGACGCTATAACTTTTGCGCAAACCAATAAATATACGCTTATTGACATTTTTTTTACCAAAGACATGTGGCCGAATACATTTTGGCCGAAATGTATGACTAAAATTGAATTTATTGGATTTTTTTTATAACAAAAAGTAGAAAATATCATTTTTTTTCAAAATTTTCAGTCTTTTTCCGTTTATAGCACAAAAAATAAAAACGGCAGAGGTGATCAAATACCATCAAAAGAAAGCTCTATTTGTGGGAAGAAAAGGACGCAAATTTCGTTTGGGTACACCATTGCATCACCGCGCAATTAGCAGTTAAAGCGACGCAGTGCCGAATTGTAAAAAGTGCTCTGGTCAGGAAGGGGGTAAAACCTTCCGGGGCTGAAGTGGTTAAGTCTACATGCATTCTTGTTATGGTATATGCTGTTTCCTCTTGATGTTTGTACATTCACATTTGGTTATGTAGCATACTTATTGTCTTTACTTTAGAGAATCCTCCATTGTGTTATCCAAGGGTAAATCCCTGAAAAAGACCACACTGGTCGAAACACGTCGGGGAAGGTTTGCAAAACACATAATAAAGTATCTATTTGGATTCACTGTATTGTATTACCTTGTACATGTTTAATGCTATTTGTATTTTTAATGTTCAGTAGGATGCCCTCTAGTCTAATAGGGTGACATTTTAGCTTTTTCAATAAATGTTTGTTTTATATTTCCATTACTGTGCATGACTATTTTAACCACTTGACGACCGCCTCACGCCGATGTACGTCGGCAAAGTGGCACGGACAGGCAAAATCACGTACAGGGTACGTGATTTGCCTTCCGCGGGTGGGGGGTCCAATCGGACCCCCCCCCGGTGCCCGAGGCGGTCGTCTTTTGTCCAGCGGCGATCGGTGATGAGGGGGAGACCATCCGTTCGTGGCCCCCCCCTCGCGATCGCCGCCGGCCAATGAGAATCTTCCTTTGCTGCTGTATGCTAAACAGCAGCAAAGGAAATGATGTCATCTCTCCTCGGCTCGGTAATTTCCGTTCCGGCCCGAGGAGAGAAGACATCAATGTGAGTGCACAAACACACACACACACAGTAGAACATGCCAGGCACACAAAACACCCCGATCCCCCCCCCGATCGCCCCCCGATCCCCCCCCAATCACCCCCCCCCCCCCCCTGTCACAAACTGACACCAGCAGTTTTTTTTTTTTTTCTGATTACTGCATAGTGTCAGTTTGTGACAGTAAGTGTGTTAGGGCAGTTAGTATTACCCCCCTTTAGGTCTAGGGTACCCCCCTAACCCCCCCTAATAAAGTTTTAACCCCTTGATCACCCCCTGTCACCAGTGTCACTAAGCGATCATTTTTCTGATCGCTGTATTAGTGTCGCTGGTGACGCTAGTTAGTGAGGTAAATATTTAGGTTCGCCGTCAGCGTTTTATAGCGACAGGGACCCCCATATACTACCTAATAAATGTTTTAACCCCTTGATTGCCCCCTAGTTAACCCTTTCACCACTGATCACCGTATAACCATTACGGTTGACGCTGGTTAGTTTGTTTATTTTTTATAGTGTCAGGGCACCCGCCGTTTATTACCGAATAAAGGTTTAGCCCCCCGATCGCCCGGCGGTGATATGCGTCGCCCCAGGCAGCGTCAGATTAGCGCCAGTACCGCTAACACCCACGCATGCAGCATGCGCCTCCCTTAGTGGTATAGTATCTGATCGGATCAATATCTGATCCGATCAGATCTATACTAGCGTCCCCAGCAGTTTAGGGTTCCCAAAAACGCAGTGTTAGCGGGATCAGCCCAGATACCCGCTAGCACCTGCGTTTTGCCCCTCCGCCCGGCCCGGCCCAGCCCACCCAAGTGCAGTATCGATCGATCACTGTCACTTACAAAACACTAAACGCATAACTGCAGCGTTCGCAGAGTCAGGCCTGATCCCTGCGATCGGTAACAGTTTTTTTGGTAGCATTTTGGTGAACTGGCAAGCACCAGCCCCAGGCGTCAGGTTAGCGCCAGTACCGCTAACACCCACGCACGCAGCATACGCCTCCCTTAGTGGTATAGTATCTGAACGGATCAATATCTGATCCGATCAGATCTATACTAGCGTCCCCAGCAGTTTAGGGTTCCCAAAAACGCAGTGTTAGCGGAATCAGCCCAGATACCTGCTAGCACCTGCGTTTTGCCCCTCCGCCCGGCCCAGCCCAGCCCACCCAAGTGCAGTATCGATCGATCACTGACACTTACAAAACACTAAACGCATAACTGCAGCGTTCGCAGAGTCAGGCCTGATCCCTGCGATCGCTAACAGTTTTTTTGGTAGTATTTTGGTGAACTGGCAAGCACCAGCCCCAGGCAGCGTCAGGTTAGCGCCAGTACCGCTAACACCCACGCACGCACCGTACACCTCCCTTAGTGGTATAGTATCTGATCGCATCAATATCTGATCCGATCAGATCTATACTAGCATTCCCAGCAGTTTAGGGTTCCCAAAAACGCAGTGTTAGCGGGATCAGCCCAGATACCTGCTAGCACCTGCGTTTTGCCCCTCCGCCCGGCCCGGCCCAGCCCACCCAAGTGCAGTATCGATCGATCACTGTCACTTACAAAACACTAAACGCATAACTGCAGCGTTCGCAGAGTCAGGCCTGATCCCTGCGATCGCTAACAGTTTTTTGGTAGCGTTTTGGTGAACTGGCAAGCGCCAGCGGCCTAGTACACCCCGGTCGTAGTCAAACCAGCACTGCAGTAACACGTGGTGACGTGGCGAGTCCCATAAGTGCAGTTGAAGCTGGTGAGGTGGCAAGCACAAGTAGTGTCCCGCTGCCACCAAAAAGACAAACACAGGCCCGTCGTGCCCATAGTGCCCTTCCTGCTGCATTCGCCAATCCTAATTGGGAACCCACCGCTTCTGCAGCGCCCGTACTTCCCCCATTCACATCCCCAACCAAATGCAGTCGGCTGCATGAGAGGCATTTTTATGTCCTCCCGAGTACCCCTACCCAACGAACCCCCCAAAAAAGATGTCGTGTCTGCAGCAAGCGCGGATATAGGCGTGACGCCCACTATTATTGTCCCTCCTGTCCTGACAATCCTGGTCTTTGCATTGGTGAATGTTTTGAACGCTACCATTCACTAGTTGAGTATTAGCGTAGGGTACAGCATTGCACAGACTAGGCACACTTTCACAGGGTCTCCCAAGATGCCATCGCATTTTGAGAGACCCGAACCTGGAACCGGTTACCGTTATAAAAGTTAGTTACAAAAAAAGTGTAAAAAAAAAAAAAAAAATATGAAATAAAAAAAAATAGTTGTTGTTTTATTGTTCTCTCTCTCTCTATTCTCTCTCTCTATTGTTCTGCTCTTTTTTACTGTATTCTATTCTGCAATGTTTTATTGTTATTGTTATTGTTATTATGTTTTATCATGTTTGTTTTTCAGGTGTGTAATTATTTACACTTTACTGTGCTTTATTGTTAACCATTGTTAACCATTTTTTTGTCTTCAGGTACGCCATTCACGACTTTGAGTGGTTATACCAGAATGATGCCTGCAGGTTTAGGTATCATCTTGGTATCATTCTTTTCAGCCAGCGGTCGACTTTCATGTAAAAGCAATCCTAGCGGCTAATTAGCCTCTAGACTGCTTTTACAAGCCGTGGGAGGGAATCCCCCCCCCCCACCGTCTTCCGTGTTTTTCTCTGGCTCTCCTGTCTCAACAGGGAACCTGAGAATGCAGCCGGTGATTCAGCCAGCTGACCATAGAGCTGATCAGAGACCAGAGTGGCTCCAAACATCTCTATGGCCTAAGAAACCGGAAGCTACGAGTATTTCATGACTTAGATTTCGCCGGATGTAAATAGCGCCATTGGGAAATTGGGGAAGCATTTTATCACACCGATCTTGGTGTGGTCAGATGCTTTGAGGGCAGAGGAGAGATCTAGGGTCTAATAGACCACAATTTTTTCAAAAAAGAGTACCTGTCACTACCTATTGCTATCATAGGGGATATTTACATTCCCCGAGATAACAATAAAAATGATTAAAAAAAAAAATATGAAAGGAACAGTTTAAAAGTAAGATTAAAAAAGCAAAAAAATAATAAAGAAAAAAAAACAAAAAAAAAAACACCCCTGTCGCCCCCTGCTCTCGCGCTAAGGCGAACGCAAGCGGCGGTCTGTCGTCAAACGTAAACAGCAATTGCACCATGCATGTGAGGTATCACCGCGAAGGTCAGATCGAGTGCAGTAATTTTTCCAGTAGACCTCCTCTGTAAATCTAAAGTGGTAACCTGTAAAGGCTTTTGAAGGCTTTTAAACATGTATTTATTTTGTTGCCACTGCACGTTTGTGCGCAATTTTAAAGCATGTCATGTTTGGTATCCATGTACTCGGCCTAAGATCATCTTTTTTATTTCATCAAACATTTGGGCAATATAGTGTGTTTTAGTGCATTAAAATTAAAAAAAGTGTGTTTTTTCCCCAAAAAATGCGTTTGAAAAATCGCTGCGCAATTACTGTGTGAAAAAAAAAAATGAAACACCCACCATTTTAATCTGTAGGGCATTTGCTTTAAAAAAATATATAATGTTTGGGGGTTCAAAGTAATTTTTTTGCAAAAAAAAAAAAACTTTTTCATGTAAACAATAAGTGTCAGAAAGGGCTTTGTCTTCAAGTGGTTAGAAGAGTGGGTGATGTGTGACATAAGCTTCTAAATGTTGTGCATAAAATGCCAGGACAGTTCAAAACCCCCCCAAATGACCCCATTTTGGAAAGTAGACACCCCAAGCTATTTGAAACAGAGGGGGGTTGGGGAGCGCTAGATAATGGACAAAAAGATAAAAAAGTGGGTACATATATATCAAAAGAAATAAAAATCAAATATAAAAATATAAATCAACCTGCCCATGTATATAAACTTAAGTGAACAAAATTCATAAACCTGAATAACAGTGAACAATAATAATTGTGCAATCGTGACATGTGACGTCAGAAAGTTATAAAATAATTATATCAGATATGAATAAGCATCAATAACAAAGTCCATCCAAAAATTGGTGTAAAATCCTGATGTAAATCTTCATAACAAAAACGTGAGCAGCAAAATCCCTTCACCATCACTGAACAAAATACACCAATGTGCTCATGGAAATGGATGTCCGCTTACCAGATGAAGTTGACCAATTTAATTAAAAAAAGGTCAAATAGGCTTTAGCAAGATATTGCTTGCTGCAAGTGAAATATACCAGACTCTTGTCCTCACATCACAGGGTCTCACGCATGGGATATAAAATAGATGGAGAGGAACCAAATATAGTGTAATACCATTTATTGAGAATAAAAGAAAAACAGAACATAGCCAAATGGCTACTCACATAAAAAGTGCCATCGCCCGGCACTGAGGCTGGAAAGCGTGTCTAGGAACGAAAAATCCGATCTGTGGGAGAGATTTCCCAAATAATCACGGCAGCGGCGTGCGTTCCACCCTCGACGGACAGACGAACCACGGAGGCCGGAAGTGATGTAATTGCGTGACCAAGTACCGCCTCCGCCTGAGGCGGTACTTGGTCACGCAATTACATCACTTCCGGCCTCCGTGGTTCGTCTGTCCGTCGAGGGTGGAACGCACGCCGCTGCCGTGATTATTTGGGAAATCTCTCCCACAGATCGGATTTTTCGTTCCTAGACACGCTTTCCAGCCTCAGTGCCGGGCGATGGCACTTTTTATGTGAGTAGCCATTTGGCTATGTTCTGTTTTTCTTTTATTCTCAATAAATGGTATTACACTATATTTGGTTCCTCTCCATCTATTTTATATCCCATGCGTGAGACCCTGTGATGTGAGGACAAGAGTCTGGTATATTTCACTTGCAGCAAGCAATATCTTGCTAAAGCCTATTTGACCTTTTTTTTTTAATTAAATTGGTCAACTTCATCTGGTAAGCGGACATCCATTTCCATGAGCACATTGGTGTATTTTGTTCAGTGATGGTGAAGGGATTTTGCTGCTCACGTTTTTGTTATGAAGATTTACATCAGGATTTTACACCAATTTTTGGATGGACTTTGTTATTGATGCTTATTCATATCTGATATAATTATTTTATAACTTTCTGACGTCACATGTCACGATTGCACAATTATTATTGTTCACTGTTATTCAGGTTTATGAATTTTGTTCACTTAAGTTTATATACATGGGCAGGTTGATTTATATTTTTATATTTGATTTTTATTTCTTTTGATATATATGTACCCACTTTTTTATCTTTTTGTCCATTATCTAGCGCTCCCCAACCCCCCTCTGTTTCACATTTATGCATTTATGGAATTTTTTCCATTTTTTGCTTAGGGTGTAGCTGCTTCACTTAGGTTTTCTTACTTCATTTGGCGCGGAATTATTTATTATTTTCACCCCAAGCTATTTGCTGAGAGGCATGTCGAGTCCATGGAATATTTTATATTGCGACACAAGTTGCGGGAAAGAGACAAATTTTTTTTTTTTTTTTGCACAAAGTTGTCACTAAATGATATATTGCTTAAACATGCCATGGAAATATGTGAAATTACACCCCAAAATACATTCTGCTGCTTCTCCTGAGTACGGGGATACCACATGTGTGAGACTTTTTGGGAGCCTAGCCGCGTACGGGAGCCCGAAAACCAAGCACCGCCTTCAGGCTTTCTAAGGGCGTGAATTTTTGATTTCACTCTTCACTGCCTATCACAGTTTCGGAGGCCATGGAATGCCCAGGTGGCACAAAACCCCCCCAAATGACCCCATTTTGGAAAGTAGACACCCCAAGCTATTTGCTGAGAGGTATAGTGAGTATTTTGCAGACCTCACTTTTTGTCACAAAGTTTTGAAAATTGAAAAAAGAAAAAAAAAAATGTTTTTTCTTGTCTTTCTTCATTTTCAAAAACAAATGAGAGCTGCAAAATACTCACCATGCCTTTCAGCAAATAGCTTGGGGTGTCTACTTTCCAAAATGGGGTCATTTGGGGGGGTTTTGTGCCACCTGGGCATTCCATGGCCTCCGAAACTGTGATAGGCAGTAAAGAGTGAAATCAAAAATTTTCACCCTTAGAAATCCTGAAGGCAGTGATTGGTTTTCGGGGTCCAGTACGCGGCTAGGCTCCCAAAAAGTCCCACACATGTGGTATCCCCATACTCAGGAGAAGCAGCTAAATGTATTTTGGGGTGCAATTCCACATATGCCCATGGCCTGTGTGAGCAATATATCATTTAGTGACAACTTTATGAAAAAAAAAAATGTGTCAATTTCCCGCAACTTGTGTCAAAATATAAAATATTCCATGGACTCAATATGCCTCTCAGCAAATAGCTTGGGGTGTCTACTTTCCAAAATGGGGTCATTTTGGGGGGTTTTGTGCCATCTTGGCATTCCATGGCCTCCGAAACTGTGATAGGCAGTGAAGAGTGAAAGCAAAAATTTACACCCTTAGAAATCCTGAAGGCGGTGATTGGTTTTCGGGGCCCCGTACGCAGCTAGGCTCCCAAAAAGTCCCACACATGTGGTATCCCCATACTCAGGAGAAGCAGCAGAATGTATTTTGGGGTGCAATTCCACATAGGCCCATGGCCTGTGTGAGCAATATATCATTTAGTGACGACTTTTTGTAAATATTTTTTTTTTTTTTTGTCATTTTTCAATCACTTGGGACAAAAAAAATAAATATTCAATGGGTTCAACATGCCTCTCAGCAATTTCCTTGGGGTGTCTACTTTCCAAAATGGGGTCATTTGGGGGGGTTTTGTACTGCCCTGCCATTTTAGCACCTCAAGAAATGACATAGGCAGTCATAAACTAAAAGCTGTGTAAATTCCAGAAAATGTACCCTAGTTTGTAGACGCTATAACTTTTGCGCAAACCAATAAATATACGCTTATTGACATTTTTTTTACCAAAGACATGTGGCCGAATACATTTTGGCCTAAATGTATGACTAAAATTTAGTTTATTGGATTTTTTTTATAACAAAAAGTAGAAAATATCATTTTTTTTCAAAATTTTCGGTCTTTTTCCGTTTATAGCGCAAAAAATAAAAACCGCAGAGGTGATCAAATACCATCAAAAGAAAGCTCTATTTGTGGGAAGAAAAGGACGCAAATTTCGTTTGGGTACAGCATTGCATGACCGCGCAATTAGCAGTTAAAGCGACGCAGTGCCAAATTGGAAAAAGACCTCTGGTCCTTAGGCAGCATAATGGTCCGGGGCTCAAGTGGTTAAAAATATATGGGTGTCACAAAGCCCCGGTGCTTCTAACCATTTCCCCCTTCCTTTGTGGACCTTGTTGTACATGATTTGGGGCTGACACCCACCATTGGCTATTGTTGGCTGTATATGGGCTATTGAACTGTTAGACATGTTTAGGCTTATATGACTATAACAGCATTACATTTTCATGATTATAATTAAAGAAAACTTGAAAAAAAAGGTCTCACATGACAGTACAAGGAAAAAAGTTTTTTTTATAAGCTTAATGAGCCAGTCACATTTTTTTAATTTCAGGATATATTTTTTAAATGTTTGGTGCACACATTCTGTAATGCACTTTATAGGAACAAGAGGCATAAAAGCAACATTATTTAGATATTAAACAAATTAATGGCAAAATTAATGGCAAATTAAGACCACACCATATGCATTGAATATCAATGTGCAATAACCACTTCAATACTGGGCACTTTCACCCCTTCCTTCCCAGACCAATTTTCAGCTTTCAGCACTGTCACAATTTGAATGATAATTGCATGGTCATGTAACACTGTACCCAAATTAATTTTTTATCATTTTTTTCACACAAAAAGAGCTTTTTTTTTGGTGGTATTTAATCACCGCTGGAGTTTTTATTTTTTTACGCTACAAATAAAAAAAGACCGAAAATTTTCCAAAAAAATGCAATTTTCTTAGTTTCTGTTATAAAATTTTGCAGTAATTTCTCTTGATAAATTTTGACCAAAAATGTTATGGCTAGATTTCTTTGGTAAAAATAACCCAAATCAGTGTTTATATGGTGTTGGCAGTGATGGGGGACAGACAGATTTTTTATTGGGACACTGAAATGTGTATAGGGACAGGGGTATATCAGTGGTGCTTGGTGTACTTTGTGGGGTGATCTGTAACAGCTCTCTGTGTAAAATCATCCTCACACAGAGAGCTGTCACAGATCTGCAAATTCCCCCTCTTCCCCCCCGCAACGATCTCTCACTGAGCCTGGCAGGGAGACCTGTCACAGAGACACGTGTCTCTGTTTATATTGTGATGGATTTGATTGGACACAGCTGTCACGTGATTGGGAGGGCCAATCACAGCGCCCATATCCCGATCTCTGCTCAGCTGGATCCTGTGATAAGAATGATCACAAGATCGAGCCGCAGCGAGCCTGGTGGCCACGCTGTGAGCACTCGTTCTGAGGGACATTCCTGAACGTTCCACTCAGAACGAGGATAGGACCACCCAGCTGTTTATGTGCAGTGGCCGGGTGGGAGGTAGATAAACTAGATCCTTTCTTGGATCACACATGTGAGCAAACATTTGAGCATGTTTAGTCATGCATTAGCACACAATCTAAGTGTACCTGGTTATCCCTATTTTGTGTATTTATTTAGTAAAGGAGCTTCACCATGTTTTAAGCTTAAGGCCTCATGCACACAGGACGTTTTTACAGCTTTTAGCAGCGTCAGACGTTATATTTTTTCAGCTTAAAAATGCCTCTTCATGTTATTTTATGTGTTCATGTACACACAGGCTTTTTAGGAGCTGTAAGTGGCATAGACGTTTTCAAGCTGTAAAAAAAACCCAGGGTCAGCGCGTTCTGAGGACCAGCGTTAGAGCTGTAAAAACATCTGACGCTGGTAAAGGCTGCTTAATGCAGATTAACACATGATACAGCCGCGTTAAGCCTCGTCAAGCGTTTTTTTTATTTTATTTTGTATGTCAAAATCAATGGTTCCCTATGAGAGTCCATTGATTTGAATAGAAGTTGCACAAGAAGTCAGATCATGATGATTCGACTTGTGATGCATCTTGTGTGCTGAGGATCTTGAAGTTTCTTCATTTTAATCTTTATGTGGTATTTTTGTGGACATAGGAAAAAATGTAAGTGGATAAGTAAGTATAGCTTTTAAACATCTTTCTATTTAATTACACATGGGACATTAGAGAACTTTCTTAACTTATTTACCCCTAAGTACAGTTGGATATACTTTTCAGTTGCATTTAGGCCTGGTATTCTTATTAAAGCACAAATTATGGTCCTGGAGTAAACAGTATGAATTTCATATTAAAATAAGATTATGTTGTTATGAAAGCTGTGTCTGTAATTAGCTAATATTTTAATCTAGTAATTAATGCGAGGAAAATTGCTCTTTACTGGCTAGTTATGATTTTCACAGTTTGACATTTGCAATAGATGTATTAAAACTCTGAATGTATGCAGAAGAAATTATTTATAGCTGCATATTTACTACTGTGGAAATAATAAAAAGCTTGTTGATATTGGCTCAGTAAAGTAATAATGATTGCTAATAAGAGTTTTAGGAACACGCAGAGAAGTCATCTGTGTTGACAGGTTAAGAATTTTAGAAAATTAGACTAGTTGTAAGGTTTGCTTGGCTCTTCTGCTTCCCTGGGTAATTCAAGATTCACATATATGTGTACAAAACCAATTAGCCAATCAATCGATTACATTTTAATTTTCAATTAATATAGATGTTTTTCCACTGAAAAAAGGTAACTGCTTTAGTTGCCTTCCCTGTAATTAATTTTGACTCTACTTAAACCCTGTGGATATTAATGACGAGACTTGCCATGCATTAAAACATTAAAACTTTAACAGTTTTAGGTTACCATTCTTTATTTTTTTTTTAGCGCATATGTTTTCAAAACTGATGTTTAAATTTGAATGTTTTACTTTATATATCCAGTCTTAGTTTACAAATGCATATTTAATACATGACACACGATTCCTAGGGTACTATCGTTTATCTAAGAAGGCAGAAAGGCAGATGCAGCCAGCCCTGAGGTGATATTTGTTTTATCAACACATCAAACTCAATAGTACAATAATGGATAAGCCACCACAATGAGACATTTATTGTACCTAAAGTTTATCTTAATCTGTCAAAGTCTGTAAATAACAAGATTTTTACAACAAGTAAATATTTCAAATATGTAAAGATGGGAGCCAAGAGGTCAATCTTCTGGATTAACAACAAGAATAGACCATTTCAGTAGGCAATATTTCATACATTTTCATATACATTCATTGTACAAAGAGAGACACATTATAAGTACAATAATTGCCTTTACAGTGCTGTCAGCATGGAGATGCTGATTACTCTTTAAATACATGGGAATTGTTTTACTAAAGGCAAAGTATTTGTTAACTTTGCAAGGCCAGTTGCACTTTGCAAAAGAATTTGCACAACCTAGTAAATGTGGTGAAATTTCACTTCACTGCAAGGAATACCTAATCCCATGCAAGGAAAATAAAAAAGAGAATATTTTGCTTTTGCGTGATTGAATGATGAAAGTCAGCAGAGCATCACTTAATTCACTAAGCTTGGATAGCTGGTGAGATAAGGCAGGGAGAGAGCTATGGAAGGCGGGGGAGTCACAGAGGTGAAAGTAGAGATTTAGGAAACTAAGGCCGGCCATACACAATTTGAATCTCAGCTGGTTCAGCAGGAACTGACCAAGATTTGAAGCATTCATGGGCAGGCTAAATGTACCAAGTTGATCTACCGATCAACTTGGGTAAAACCAGCCTGCCAGGTTCTCTTGCGATCATCGCTAGTGGCTGATATTGCCGCTAGCAATAATCACTGTCTTCCCCTGGCAGGAAAGGCTTCCCCCCGCCTGCCTCCGCCCACCTGCTGGGAGAAGAAAATTGCTCGGCAGGAGTCATTCCCCTGTCAACACTGTCAACCCATGGTTGCAGGAAAGAAATTTGCACCGTGTATGACCAGCCTAAAGGTCCACATTTAGTTGATGATCTTTTCTGTCAAATATAATGACTTTTCCTTTCCTGAGTAGTTTAAAGTTCCCTTTAAGAACTGAAACATATAGGTCTTCCATAGTGTGGTCTGGTTGTGAGAAATGATGTCCCAGAAATCATCTTCCTTATGCTCTTTAACCACTTGCCGACCTGCCACAGAACATTTATGCCCCGTACACACGGTCGGACTTTGTTCGGACATTCCGACAACAAAATCCTCTGATTTTTTCCGACGGATGTTGGCTCAAACTTGTTTTGCCTACACACGGTCGCACAAAGTTGTCGGAATTTCCGATCGCCAAGAACGCGGTGACGTCAAACACGTACAACGAGACTAGAAAAGGCCAGTTCAGAACCAAGCGAGGCACCCTTTGGGCTAATTTTGCTAATCTCGTGTTAGTAAAAGTTTGGTGAGAGACGATTCACATTTTTTCAGACTCGTGGCTTTCAGATCGTTTTCTGCCGTTCAGTTTGTGCTTGTGGGTTTGTATCTGCTCTTCAGTGCGTGCAGTCAGTTCGTATTGGAGTTTTCTGTGCGATCTTGTCCGCTCGTTGCTGTTTTTCAGGTCGCTCTTCACAGGCCTTGCTGTTCTTCAGTGCGTTCTGTTACTTCGTTCTGAGCAGCCGACCGCTTTCTAGCCATGTTTCGTATGCGTACACCTTGTAGAGTTCGTGCTGTGCGGGGGCTTGGTGTTGGGGTCCTGACCTTGACACAAGTCCAGTCCATGAACAGGGTGGGGAGGAGTTCATGGACCAAGAATTGGTTGCTTCAGCGTGACCAGTTCTGTCATATGCCTTTGCTCCGTGAGATCCGTGAGAATAATCCTGATGATTTCAGGAACTTTCTCAGGATGACGGACCCCGTGTTTCACCGTTTGTTGGCTTCGCTGACCCCCTATATCAGCAGGCAGGATACCTGCATGAGGCAAGCCATCACTCCGGAGCAGAGGTTGGTCGCTACCTTGCGGTATTTGGCCACAGGGAGAAGCCTGCAGGACCTCAGGTTCTCGACAGGCATCTCCCCCCAGGCTCTGGGGATCATTATCCCAGAGACCTGTTCTGCCATCATCCAGGTCCTACAGAAGGAGTATATGAAGGTAAGATTTTTATCCTTTTATATCACATTTTATTGTATTGAATGTTTGATAATATATTGTATTTCTTTCCTCATTCCCTAATTACCATGATTGTAATATGCTGTGAATGTCCCCTTTGTCCTCATGCATGCTGGATTTTTATGTAATTATTATTTTATGTCCTTCATACATATTTGCCCTTCAATAACCTCCCCAGCATGGTGTCTCCTGCCCTATATTCACCTCATGTAGTTACTTAACAATGTATTTTATCAGCTCCATAGTAGTGCTTTACCCCAAACACCTCCTAAAATGTTTTGAAATGTTATTTTTGATTTAAATTCAGGCAGAGGGACAGAGGCTTTTTTTGTGGTGTCCCCAAATTTTTTGTAACCCTCCCTCCCCCAACTGCTAAGTCAGCTGATCCCAATTCTCTATCCTCAATCATCTATCTGCTGACTTTGCCAAACCCATACACACTATACCCACCTCTTTAGTGCTCAGATTTATGGATGAATTCCCCAAAGCATGTAGTGCAAGGGCCTGCCTGTATACTTTCCAATGGTACTGTTTAAAGTTCTTGTATCCTATTATGATCTTGATAGGTAATAGCAGAATGTCCAAATGTGCTCAAATGTGTACAGTGTGTATTTATATCTTTGTATTATGACACTTCTTACCTGTCCAGTGGGCTGCCAATAGTGTAACTAAGGAGGGGCTGTTCCAAGTAATACCCTGTATTTAGGCATTCATCTCTCAATGAAGTGAAGAGGGTTACCTGTCCAAGAGTTCCCCCCCCCATAATGTTAGAAATGGCCCATGAGAGGGGGGGGGATATGATAGGTGTACCTTATACTTTGTTGTTGTTAAATTCCCCTTAATAAATGCTATCTGGAGGTTGACCCATAATGTTTGTGTCTAATCTGCTTGCCAGGTTTCTGTGAAAAAATAGTAATGTTTATTGTTTTT
Source organism: Lithobates clamitans (assembly GCA_037952925.1). Classification (NCBI taxonomy): domain Eukaryota; kingdom Metazoa; phylum Chordata; class Amphibia; order Anura; family Ranidae; genus Lithobates; species Lithobates clamitans. The sequence goes on along the minus strand of JBBGZY010000519.1, from coordinate 664,066 downwards.
TCCTCAACAGTTTCCTTCCACGCCACAGGAATGGCAGACTGTGGCCTCCCACTTTGCCCAGCGGTGGGACTTTCCTAACTGCAGAGGGGCAATTGATGGGAAACACGTCCACATCATCCCACCACCCAACTCGGGGTCGTACTATTATAATTACAAGGGGTTTAATAGTATAGTGATGTTGGCGGTGGTGTCGGCTAATTACGACTTCTTGTATGTGGACGTGGGGAAGAATGGCCGGATGTCCGATGGTGGAGTGATCGCCCAGACGGAGTTCTACAGGCGTCTCCAGAATGGCAGCTTGGACTTGCCACCTCCAGAGGACAATGTTGAAGGTCTCCCATTTGTGTTCGTTGCTGATGAAGCATTTGCGCTGGGGGACCACCTGATGCGGCCATTCCCGATGAGGACCCTCACCCCGGAACAGAGGGTTTTTAATTACCGGCTGGCCAGAGCCCGAAGAGTGGTGGAGAACACATTTGGAATCCTGGCCAGCCGGTTCCGATTATTTATGACACCCATCCATATGGCGGAGTATAAACTGAACCATATAATATTTGCCTGCTGTGTTCTCCATAATTTTCTATGAAAACATTCAGCCAACTATGCTGGCTCAGTTGGGCCTGAGGCCGGAATCCCAAATACATCAACAATGACGGCACTTGAAAGCGGCCGTCCTGGCTTGCCCTCCCTGAATGCCCGTGATGTCCGGTTACGATACCTGGAGTTCTTTGCGGGTAGGGGGGCTGTCAATATGCCAGACAATATGTGACACCTTTTTCAAATAAAAAACAACCAAAAGAAATTCTTGGTGGACATTTACTGCTTGTGTTTGTTTTAGCTGACCCTGACAGAAATGTGTTGAGTGCAGAAAATGTCGTGATTGGGTAACCTTATAAAAAACAGTGTTGGCTGGTACTTCCTAAATGCAAAAACACATTTCACTACAAGTGCACTTGCAACTGCACTGAACCTGCACTTGTAGTGCAAAGAGGATTTGCCCTTAGGAAATAACCCCCATTTGTGCATAAAACAACAATTACATCACCCCAAAAGTGTTGTAGTGTTGAGACAATAATCCACACATTCTTGAGTAAGGCACTTTTTTATACCTGCACAATCACATGCGCATTTACCAAAGGTTTTTAAAACAAACCAACATGTTTGTTGTATAAAATGTTTGCAGTAGCATTATGAAAAATCAAAATATCCATTTCAGATAAAACAGGCCTGTGTAAAACCAACAAGAAAGCCAAAAAACTTGAACTTACAAAGTTCACATTAGGTAAAACCTGAAGGCTATATCAGACATCAGTATTTAGGAACTGGGTTTGATATAGCGTTCAGATGGGGGGAAATCACCCCTGGAAAAGCCAAATTTGGAAGATGCACACCAATTTACAAATGTCCACATGTGCTATCTGCCATCATGGGGGATCAAGGGACGTGTTTGGGGGGAGCAAGCCCTTCCTCAACGCTACTTTATAATTGAGGAAGGGGTTGCCCCCCCAAAACGCGTCCATTGATCTCCCGTGATGGCAGATAGCACATGTTGGCACACTGTGTGCATCCTCCAAATTTGGCTTTTCTAAACATTGAAAAAAGTTTGGTACGATAAAACAGGTTATTTTGTGGGGTTTAAATTCGCCCCAAAACATCAATGATGTTATTATTTTTTTTAATAACATCACTGATTTGTTGCTGGATGTTTTGCAATTGGAGATTACACCCCATGATCTCCCCTATCAGTATCTGGGCACTTTCAGATGTAAAGCGTTCTGGATCCCTCACATCACGATCACCTAAAAAGAGATAAAGAACAAAAAAAAGGTCTCAAAAATCTGCCACCAGCCATCTCTTTTACCTGAGTCTGTAGTCGCAGACACTCACCTGTTGTGGTGCCAATCTCCACCACGTCTTCTTCTTCCTCCTGCTCAGCTTCTTGGGTTTGCGGTATTTCCCCTTCTTCCAGAGGTGGGGGGTCTCTGGTCTCCTCGGATGAGGGGTGTCCGAGTCTTTTCTCCCCTATGTAAAACAAAAATGGTATACTTAGCACACAGATATTTGATGGCAGAACTATAGAAATAGGAAACATTGCTTGGAAGTGGGGTACAATTGTCTATTTTAGCCGAGTTCCAAGATGTATATTTTTTATTGCCCTTTGTCAAGCTGCAATACTTTACCTGTTTGGTACAAGCTTCACAGATGGAGACCCCCCTATAGTATACACTGGAGCACCTGTGTGGCCCCCTAATAAAAATGGTGTTCTTGTGTCCCACACTAGTGCTCCAGTGTCCAGATGTGAAAACAGCTGCTCAGTGTCCTCTCCTTACACACAATCTAGTTTGCATTTCATTCTAGTAACAAACCCATCTACACAAACAAATATTTGGCATCCAAGTAGGCCCCCAAAAATGTGTGAAAATGCATATGGCCTAAACTATGGTGTTCTAGAGGCCGAAAGAAAAATGTTTGATACGAATGAATAATGTGCCCATGAACATTAAAGTTGACCTTTGGAAACGTTACAACTAATCAAAGCATATGGAGCAGAACGAACGTAATAAAGACAGAAAGAATAGGAACACAGCACAACTACTTACTTTTTTGCAGCACTCTCCGGATCTTTCGGTATTGCTCTGGCTCTCTCAACTTCAGGTCCGACCACCGCTTCCTGAGCTGATCTTTAGACCTTCGTACCCCGAAATTCCGCTCGAGACTCCTGACCACTTTCGCCATGATTTTGGCCTTTCGGATGTTGGGGTGGGGGTAAGGCCCATATTTTCCGTCATAGTCGGACTTCCTCATGATGTCGACCATCTCCAACATCTCCCCAAACGACATATTTGTGGCCTTAAAACGTCTCCTTCTGGATCGGGACGTGCCTGGATCCGCCCTTTCCTCCTCCTCCTCCTCCTCGTTGCTACAATTAGCCCGCACCTGCTGTATGTCCGCCATCATGCTCTTCCCCCACTGCGCAGAACGAAAAGGGGCGGCGAATACACTAGAAAGAACGTCAGGGGCGGGTGGAGTTACACGCATGCGCAGTGTATATAAAGCGTAACACTCGTGCGTATTACGTTTGATCTGTGAGCGGAGGAAGGAGCATTGAACGCGGCGATCGTAAGAACGAAGGTAAGAGACAAACTTGGGCCTATACTGCTTCTATAGATTGAGGCCTATATTGTAACAAGATTAGTAGAGTTTGGTGTGACATTAGGCTTTGTCTTGTGTTGTGTCTTGCAGTGAACATGGACATGGTACTGGAAGATCAGGACTTCATTTCAGTCTTCATAGAGATGCTAAGGGAGCTGCCCTGTCTGTGGGAGATTAAACACCCCCATTACAAGAACCAAGCAAAGAGGAAGGCAGCACTGGAGCAATTGTGTGAAATTGTGAAGCAGGTGATCCCCACGGCAGACATCACTTTTTTAAAGATTTTCATTGGTGGCCTGAGGAGCACATATCTGAGGGAGCGCAATAAAGTCCTGGATTCACAGAGATCCGGAGCAGCAGATGACATCTATGTCCCCAGGATGTTGTACTACGACAGGCTGCACTTTCTGGCAGGCCAGACTGAACCCAGGCCATCCCTCTCCAGTCTTCCTTCCACGCTTCCTTCCCCCCTGGCTGAGGCTTCTGACGCCCAACCTGGGCCTTCCAGGCCACATGTGGAGGAGCCCAGATTGAGCCAGGTATAGCATTCCTCTAAATATTTCTGCTTGTCCAATCAATGATGTTAACTAGATGTTAGTTGGGAGTACTAATTTATGATTGTGATTGATGATGCAAAAACTAAAACCATGTCCCTTTTTCATACACAGGGAAGTCTCAGCCAGGAGGTGGCCAGGCCGAGCTGGCTGGCTGATCTGCAGGTCCCTCCACCCCCCCTGGAAACAGAAAGTGGCAGTAGGAGGAGTACCCTAGAGGAGGCTGCTATCAGATTTTTTTGTAGGGCTACAGAGGTCCTGGGAGCACCACACACCAGGCAGGAGAACATTGCTGCATTCATAGCCTATAAAATGCAGAGGATGGAGGAGGGCCAAAAAGCCATGTGTGAGGCCCTCATATCAGAGGCTCTGGCGAAAGGTATGAGGGGCCAAATTACACCTCACACACAGCTTTGGGATGGTCCTCCTCCTCCTCCTGCAGGTCCTACTCCTCCTCCAGGTCCTACTCCTCCTCCTGCCACATCTCCAACTGCACAGCCACAGCCCGGAAGGAAGTGTGAAAGGAAGACCAGACAGTGAGGACCCTGGATCCAGTCTGGTCGGCCAAAAGATGCAGCCTCTTGTGGTACCACAGCCTGGGGACACTGATGTCATCTGCTGCTATCCGAGTCTCTGTGAATCCCGGACCAGACTGCCCTCCCTTACATATGGACTCCTCAGGCCACCAATTTTGAGGTTTAAGAATTGATGTCTGCCGTGGGGGTCCCAGGCTTCACTAATTTCTCCTGTTGATCCAGTGTTGCCTTCCTCTTTGCTTGGTTCTGAGCCCTTAATAAAGGATTTTTGTTTTGAATTATACTCTCCTATGTGTTTTACTTCTTCAAAAATGATGGTTTGTTTGTGAGGATTCAGGTACATTTCTAATATACAATGTGAAATGAACAAGGGACACCAACAACAAAAAATCTCATGGAGATTAAATAATAAAAGATATCAATGGTGTTGGGGTAACTTGCCACACAAAACACACACAAAAATATTCTGGAGTAAAAATAAAAATAACATTGAACAAAGATCAGCCTTGGAAAAAATCCAAACATTAAAGAAAAAAAAAGGCTTAAAAACAAAAAAAAAAAACATAAAAAATAAAAAACTGTCAGATGTGACAACTAATAACAATATATTGAGGGAATCCCACTAAAAAAACACAAATAAAACTTTGTGAGAAGTGTGTGTGAATATGAGCAGCAAAACTACTTAATTCTTGTCACATTATAAAGAAGAAGAGAGTGCGCTGTATTAAACCATTTTTGTATTAAACCATTTTTTACATTGCAGCGTGACGAAAGTGCTGTATCCATTGCGAACGCTAAGTTTACCAGAACGAGCTGTCCCGTGTCGGAATTTCTTCTGAGCATGCGTGGCACTTTGTGCGTCAGAACAGGCCACACACGGTCGGAATTGACGTGATCGGATTTTGTTGTCGGAAAATTTTATCTCCTGCTGTCCAACTTTGTGTGTCGGAAAATCCGATGGAAAATGTCCGATGGAGCCCACACACGGTCGGAATTTCCGACAACACGCTCCGATCGGACATTTTCCATCGGAAAATCCGACCGTGTGTACGGGGCAATACTGTGAGTGGAGAGGCACGTGCAGGCATAATCATGTTCATGTATGTCAATGTGATCCCCCCCCCCCCGACCGCTGTATTTCATTCATAACAGCTCTGAATCCTATACCAGAGAGCTGTGATTGGCCCACAGCTATCATATGGTACCTGTACTAATCACAGCACCCTGTACCATGTGACTAGCTGTAGCCATACACTAGTAATCAAAGCTGTCATGAATGTAACCCATTCATGACAGTTGAAAACATTGATGTTACAAAGATCATCATTGTAACAACAGTCAAAGTGTAAAAAAAAAGAAAAAAATCCTGAACACCCCAGCAGAGTAGGGCAGTGTTACTACGGTTAAAGTATGTAAAAGAATAGTTATAAATGATTTTTTTTTTTAGAAAAAAAAAAAAAAAAATGATGTTATTTTTTTTAACATACTGTCATTAGTCAGTATCCCTGATCACCACCACACCAGTCATATGATGATGCTCAACTTTCACACAAACCAGTTAATATAGACTTATTGGGCATGTAGCAAAATACATTTTGACCTAAATTTATGAAGAAATTCAATTTTTTTTATTGGATACGTTTTATAACAGAAAGTAGATTTTTTTTTTGGTCTGTTTTTGGTCTGTTTTTGTTTTATAATAAAATATTAAAAAACAGTAGTGATCAAATATCACCAGATGAAAACTCTATTGGTGTGAAAAGAATGATATAAACCTCATTAGCATACAGTGTTGCATGACCACACAGTTTCCAGTTAAAATAACGCAATGCTGAATAGCAAAACATGGCCTGGTTATGAAGGGGTAAAACCTTCTGGAGCTGAAGTGTTAATAGTATGCTTGCAAAATTTAATGTGTGCTTGTAATTTCTGTTCCTTTTCATCAGTGTAAGATCCTTGGCTACATTTTTTCATTGTATGAGATAAACAACATTACTGGAGGTACAGCTGTATAATCATGTGATAATGAAAGTCCCTTTTGTGTGTGTGACAATGGATTCATTTGGTTGCATAGTTTGCAATGTTTTTTGTTGCAGGGCTTGGTTCCTTTATTTGTGACGTCATAATCAGCATGAAGTTTCCTGCTAAATAGTATTTGTCTGAGGTTTGGTGGTTGCCTTAAAGCCAACATTAGGGGGTTGTTGACATATTTCTTTCAGGGTATCATCCTCTGTTAAATCCTTGATTATCTTACTTATCCCTTCTAATACAGGATTGTATGCTGTTACCAAAGATACACACGGCTAAAGTAGGCAGGACTGATGAGGAGGAAATCCTCAACAGCTGAGTAACTGTGGAGAGATAGGAGCTGGCAATTAGCTGACAGCTGAGCGGCCAGCTCTGAGAAGGAAGGGCTGAGCCCAGTCCTGACAGTACCCCCTCCTCAATGACCCTTCCCCCTCACAGGACCACCAGGTATGAGGGGAAAATGTCTATGGAAATCACGGAGGAGGACAGGGGCATGTATGTCTAAGGATGAGATCCAAGAGCGTTCTTCAGGACCGTATCCCTTCCAATGCACCAGGTACTGTATGCGCCCACGGAACCTACAGGAATCAACAATGGACTGTACTTCATACTCCTCAACCTGTACAGGGTAAGGACATGGCACCAAGGGGGTAAAGCAGGTTGCAGACCAAAGGTTTTAATAAGGAGACATGAAATACATTTGAAATATGCATATGGTCTAATGCGTAAGCCACTGGGTTAATCCTGCGAAGAATACAGAAAGGCCCAATAAACCGAGGTGTGAACTTCAGTGAGTGAACGCGAAGTCGGAGGTCACGAGATGACAGCCAGACCCTGTCCCCAACCTGGTAAGAAGGCGCAGGCAGACGTCTGAGGTCAGCATGGAGTCTGTACCTATCATTAGCATGTCGCAAAGCCTCTTGGATTTGTGCCCAAGTGGAATGAAGACCACGGAGATGCTCCTCTAACACAGGAATTTCTCTGCACAACAAATGAGTCAGGCAACATAGAAGGTTGGAAACCATAGTTCACCATAAAAAACTCCACACTACTGTATGTATGAATGACAAGGTCCCACTACACTACAGTGAAACTATCTGAGCTGTCCCTACTCTAGCTGCACACTATGCAAATGATGGTCCTCCTTACTACACTCACACTATCCCTAGACTGACACTAAACTAATATTCTACACTGACAATTTAAGCAAAATAGCACAGTATAGCACACTAACTAACTAACCCTTGAACTGCACATAATGTCAGTTAAAGTAACCTCAATACAGTAAAAAAAAAATGTAATTAAAATTGTTAACACTTAGCTATTTATTAACCTTTAGTTAACCCTTGTTAGTCTGGATTGGTTACTATGTCAACAACTCAGATTTTGTGATCATTTTATTTTTCCAGTTTTCATAATTATTCTTCTGTATGGTTTACAATGTATGAAATGCATTTCTAGGAAAGGCCATGGTTTGGCCTTTCCATGTATTGATTGTGTGCGTATTTGCATGTTGTGAGAGAGAGATAAATCAGTAACAGAATTGCATATTCATTACAATCGCTTTTTTGTCAATTGCTTGAGAGTAGAATATGGGCAGTAAGCCCAGAAATGTTATTGCAATGCATTTCATTTTCTATTTGGGAAATGCAAAATTTTTCCATCTTCTCAAGGAAGTAGTCATGATGCTTAATATAGCCTTCTTGCAGAGTGCACTGTGGTGTCCAAATACTTGGTCTGCAGACAAGAACACCTGCGAATCCACTCAACTGAACTTGTTTATTAATAACTTTAGTCTATCATGCTAGATAAAAGTAATCTTTGTTTGCAAATATGTGCTGCCTATGCTAATCATATAATGTCAATAGGGAATTCCATCCTAGAGTAATCACATATGCTTGCCTAAGCATAAAACTTTTTAATTATGCTACTTTACTTTTGTGAAGACTGAAAACATCAGATGGAGGCATCATTATCCTAGAACAGAATGACATGATAAATTATGTTAGTGTTTCCTTTAGCTAAAGGTTTGTAAACTCAAAGTTTGAGGATTGAAGGATGGCCAGCGACAAAATGTTGCACCAGTTTGTATTTTGAACAGAATCATTGTTAGAAAAATAAACGTTATAAATCTTCAAACTAAACTTGCAATCATTAGAAACAAAAGATGCAAATGTCACCACCTTAATAGTGACTAAAGTTAACAAAAAGGTGTTAATTTTGTCACTAAAATCTGAGGTATGTAAACGTGTCTTACCCTTAAACCTATAAATAATCTCTACTTTAAAGCCCTAAAAACGATTTGAATAGAAAAAGATGCATATATTTTTTCTTTTTTTTTTTTTCTGGTACAATGTTTTTATTGGGATATGAAAAAGGGAAAACCAGATAACAAATTACCACGCAGGGGATATGGACATAAAACATAAGAAAGAAGTTCACGTAAAAGTACTTTATAAGACGTATATTATGAGGGTATAGATTATAAATTGACACCGACCCGTCAGCCAGGGCCAGGACTCAGTGTGCTATGCCCAAGTCTTGAGACCCAGGGGCTAAGGCAGACAAGGGGGAGCGGAGTTGTCCGCAGAATGGGGAAGAGGAAAAAAAAGAGCACACAAAAACAAAACAAAAAAACATGCACGACAGTGGGGGGAAGGGGGTGGTAGGTGTAGAACAGAGTGGTGGGCAAGAGGCCCAGAAATAGAGAGGAAGTGGGAAAGAGAAAGGGGGGTCCCCCAGGCTGGAGACGGGGTCAAATTGAATTTAGAGTCCTAGTGGGATGTAGATTAGGGAGTACGTAGGACTACCACGGGGCCCACACCTTAAAGAATTTTGCATGGGAGTTGTGGAGGACGCTGGACATTTTTTCGTGGATCATAAGGGTTGTCAAGGTATTCTTTACCTCTGCGAATGAGACAGAAGGTTTTTTCCAAGCCCTCACTATTGTTCGTTTGGCAGCGATAAATAAGTATGTAGCTAGTTTCTGCTGGTGAGGAAAAAGGCCCGGGAGCGGCCAATAGAGTAATGCAAATTTGGGGTCTTTGTGGAAGGGGACATGAAATAGGGAGTATAGTAGGCCAAAGACCCTTGACCAGAATCCTACAAGACGGGGGCAAGACCATCATATGTGCAGTTCATCTCCTCGCTGACCACAATCCTGAAAGCATCTGTCATTGCATCATGGGTTTGACTTGGCGATACGGGCTGGGACCCAGTACCAGCGCAGGAGGACCTTATAGGCCGCCTCCAATGTGGCAATGTTAAAGGAGCATTTTGCAATGCTGGACCAGGCCTTACTCCAGTCTGCAAGATCTATGGGGGACAGGTCACGTTCCCATTTAAGCACATAGGAAAGGGTAGTGGAAGTGCTGCCGCCAGTTAGTAAGGAGTAGATCATAGAGATGGTGCCGCGAGCACTTGGACAATGCTGGTAGGTATGCTCAAAGGCAGTCATTTGATATGGAAAGGAGCCAAGGCACCGGAGGGAAGTTGTCCAGTGTTGCAGCTGGATGTAACGGAAGAGTTCGGAGGGAGGAGCTTCATGGGTCTCTTGAAACGAGGACCTCATGGGGAAGGCGCGGGTATTAAGAAAGTGACAAACCAGGGAGAACCAATGGGCAGGCCACCATGAAAAAATGTGGGGTTGTTCCAAGCCAGGTGGGTACATAGGATTATTCAAGAGGGGAAGCAGCGGCAGGAATGAGGACATAAGTTTGCCTGAGTATCGTATCGAATCCTATAAATTCATGTTTCATGAGAGGGCTGGGAAAAGGCGGTCGCATTTTAGGGGGTAGCCACAATAAGGCCGAGATAGAGACCGGCGTGCAATTAGGTACCTCCAGAAGAACCCATAGGGGGATGTCGGACGTTGCATGGAGCATGGAGAGTTGGGAAATTTGAGCAGCCTGATAATACTTTGCAATGTCCGGAACGCCCAGCCCGCCCCGTAACCTATGAGCATAGAGAGTAGAGCGGGAAACCCTGAGGCATTTATGTGCCCAGATAAAGGTGAGAAGTCTGTTCTGAAGTAGCCGCAGGTAAAAGGCAGGGACCCGGACAAGAAGAGTTCGAAAAAAGTAAACAATCTTTGGGAGAATGGTCATCTTGACCACATGGATATGGCCAATCCAGGATAGAGTGGGGAATCGCCAAGACGCCATGAGAGCCATGATAGTGCGCAAGAGTGAGTAGTAGTTGGTGGAGAAAAAGGAAGCATAAAAAGGGTTTAACTTGATGCCCAAGTAGTCCAGTGAGGAGCTTGCCCAATGATAGGGGAAGGAAGATTGGAGATGTAAGGCTAGGGGACTTGGGAGAGTAACGTTCAGGGCAGTTGTTTTGTGTGGGTTGATTTGGAGTCCTGAAATAGTTGCAAAGTGGGTTAGAAGGACCTGTAGGTTTGGTAGGGTTACAATAGGGTTGAGGGTCAGGAGGGCATCGTCAGCAAACATGTTCAATTTATAGCTGTCACCTGCATAAGGGATGCACATGATGTTAGGGTCTGCCCTAAGGGCAGTAGCCAGCAGTTCGAGGGCAAGAACAAAAAGGACCAGGGATAGAGGGCATCCTTGTCTCGTTCCCCTGCAGATAGGAAAGGAGGGCGAGAGGTAACCAGCATAACGGACTGAGGCAGAGGGGGTTGAGTAAAGGGCCATCAACCATGACAGGATCGAGTCTCCAAAACCCTAACGTTGTAGTACGTAAAGCAGATAGTCCCACGAGAGGGTTAGAAGGCTTTATATATATCAAGCGAAAGGAGAAAGCCGGGGATTTTGCGTTGCTGCAGTAAGGTGATCAAGTGGACAACTTTCCGGATATTGTGCCCCACCTGACAGCCAGGTATGAAGCCAACCTGGTCTCTATGAACCAAGGAACACAAGTATTTGTTAATGCGAAAGCACAGGATTTTCCCTAAAAGTTTTACGTCTTCATTCAATAGGGAAATTGGGCAAAATGCCTGGGGTTCATAGGCATCCTCGGTGGTCTTAGGAATCATGGAGATGTGAGCTTGTAATGAGTCTGGAGAGGGCAGCGCACCTTGTTTCATGCAATTAAAGTAGGCCGTCAGGTGGGGGAGCAAGAGGGGAGAAAACTTGCGGTAGTATAGTCCGGTGAAGCCATCCAGACCCGGAGCCTTCGAAACATGAATGCTCTTGATGGACTGAGCCACCTCCAATTCGGTAATGTCAGCATTAAGAGTCGCACAGGCTGCTGAGGAGAGAGGTGGAAGATGAAGATCGCTGAAGAAGTCGCTGAAGAAGAGGGAAGGGGGAAGGTTTGCTATAAAGCGAGGCTAGAAAGTCTGCCAGGGCCGCAGTGACTTTGTTCAGATCCGAGGTGAGGTCCCTGTTGGCGGAAGGAAGGCGGATAGGTTTATGGCCACAAGATGTGGCATTGACTTTCTTAGCCAGCATTGTGCCCGGTTTATTTGCGCAGGAATACAATTTATGTTTTGTTCACCGCAGGACCCTCTCGGCTCGGTCGGAGGCCAACAAGTGTAATTCGGCTGCAAAAGTGTCTCTAGCTTTCTTGTTCACTGGCAAGGGGTGGGATTTCCACTCTGCATCAGCAGAGGCCAGAAGATCTGTAAGTTCCTGGGTCCACTTTTCCCTATGGTGTTTTCGGGAGGATGTAAATTGTATTTCATGGCCTCTCATGGTAGCCTTATGGGCCTCCCAGAGAGAGATGGGCGAAGACACGGAGCCTACATTATCCTTAAAGAAAGTTTGAAGTCATGTATGGATCTCAAGGAGGGCATCTTGTGATGTTAGGAGTGAGTCATTTAATCACCACTGACAGGTAGGGCGTGTCAGACCTGAGAGGGTGAACGGAAAAACGATAGGGTCATGATCCGACCACGCAGAAGGGGGATCGTAATCTTATGGATATTGGAGATGAAGCGTAAAGGAATGAAAATATGGTCGATCCTACAAAAGCTATCATGTGGGCTGGAGTAGTAGGTGAAGTTGCAGTCGTGGGGATGGAGCTCACACCAGGCATCCACCAAGCTGTGGGATTGCACAAGGTATCTCATCTGTTCCTCCACAACCGGGTCATGGGAGGTGGAGGATCCAAATGAGTATTTCCAGTTCATCAAGGAGTCCAGAGCTACGTTTGAGTCACCCATCAGGATAAGGTCCCGGAGCTACGTTGGGACATGACTTTAAGAAGGTGGGAGAAAAACTTATGTTGGAAGTGGTTGGGGACATAGTCCCCAAACAGGGTTACATTCTGGCCATTTAACGTGCCCTGGATTAGTAGGTATCTACTGGTTGGGTCTGCTATTTCCTTGGAGCATGAGAATAGAAGGTTGCGTCTAAAGGCAATTGGAACCCCCCTCGGGGGCGGAAGCCAGATAAAAGGTAGGGAAGTGAGAGGAAATACATTTCAGAGCAGAAGAGGAGGATAACCTGGTTTCTTGAAAGCACACTACATTAATGTAACTAGATTTTAGGTGATGAAACACCTTGGACCATTTTACTGGTGAATTAAAACCATGGATATTATGGGAATAAAACGTCAACGGAGATTGGGTCATAGCGAGAATATGATGGTTAGCTCACGTGACGGAGTCCGGCAGCTGCAGCTAAGTTCAGTAGGGACCCTGGTCAATGACTTTTGTGGATTTCCAGCCTGAGGGAGCAAGAAAAGAGAAAGACAGGGGAGGGTGCAAGACAAGAGACAAGAGGCAGGATGGGGGAAGGACAAAAAAAAAAAATACAAAAACAGTGCAAATGTACTAAGTACGCCAAGCTGAGCGTGGACTACATCTTTGGCAAGACATGTAAGGTGGGGGGGCTCGACCGCTGGACACATGGCCATTCGGCCATTCTAGGTCATGATAGCTCAAAATTCAGCAAGAAGAGGGGGGTTCCGGGGGAGGGAATAACCAAATTACAGTAGGAGGGGAGAAAAAAAGAAAAAAAAGAAAAATTAAAAGAGGGGGCCAAAACTAACGGGGTAGGGCAAGCACGTAAACGGGTGATAATAGTCAACCTGAGGATGAGTTACAGCGAGAAGTTGCTATTTGAACTTTTAACACAGAATTGTCTTATAACAGTAAGAAACAAACATGGAATAAGCAACCCCTGAGGTTCGGATCATGCAGTTAGACTGGTCCCCAGCCAACTAGCCAGGGGAACCAGACATAAAGTCCATCAAGGGATCTCCAGAAGCCCGCCACCAGGCTTAAGCTCCATCAGTAAGCCGCCCCCCAGAGAGTCCAAGCAGACTAATAAAAGAGGCTGGACATTGGTTATCAACCTGAAAATGAGTTACAGCAATTAAGCACAACATAAACATGTAGTTCAATATTATCTGAAAACATCATCAAGGTTAACTACCTGTTGTTTTGTTTATTTCACTTTGTTTGCATTAAGTTTTCATTTACTAAACCTTATTACTTGCCAACGACATCAGTTCTGGTCGCAGAACATTCCTCGACCATCGAAATCCCTCATCACTGACCCTAACCACCAAGGGACTTCACCCTTTCACCAAGCACCCAGTTCAGTCCTGCCTCTTCACTGTCACCAGCCTTGTTTATAGGAGCACCCTTTACAGCAAACTACCCCCACATACAATCACAACGTTCTAAATGGACTTCGACATGCCCATTAAAATCATATCATTGAACGCCAATGGACTCAACCACCCAGTCAAAAGATCTTCATTATGGAAACTAGCTGTGGACTTTCACTGCAATATCTTGTGCGTACAAGAAACCCACTTTCAAGCATCCAATCCTCCCCGCCGTACCAATATCCTTATTGCCATTAACAACGCCTTGTCCTATAAACTGCAATTTTGCATCAAGGATCCAGACGGACGTTACATCATACTAGTTTGTTCCATTAACAGCGTAAGCTACACCATAGTGTCTGCCTATGTCCCTAATGCATACCAACCACGACAGACATATAGCGGAGAAGAGCAAATAAAATCCCAAGAAATTCTTTAAGTATATAAACAGTAAAAAAGGGAGGACAGACCATATTGGCCCCATAAAGAATGAGGAAGGACATCTGGTTACAAAGGATTGGGAGATGGCAAAGGTATTCAATTTATTCTTCTCCTCAGTCTTCACGAATGAATTGGGGGGCTTCAGTAACCAAAACTGCAGTGTTTATCCTCATGACACATCACAAGAAGAACCCTCATGGCTAACAGAGGACAGAATTAGAAATAGACTTGAGAAACTTAACATTAATAAATCACCGGAACTCAGTCAGTAATTGCCCGACCATTGTTCCTAATTTTTACTGACAGTCTACTGACTGGAATGATACCAGCTGATTGGGGAAAAGCCAATGTAGCACCAATATTTAAAAAGGGCCCAAAAAACATCCCTGGGAATTACAGACCAGTTAGCCTAACATCAATAGTATGTAAACTCTTGGAGGGGATGATAAGGGACTATATACAAGATTTTAGTAATAAGAATGATATCATTAGCAGTAATCAGCATGGATTCATGAAGAATCGTTCTTGCCAAACCAATCTATTAACCTTCTATGAGGAGGTGAGCTGCCATCTAAATAAAGGAAGGCGTAGACATGGTGTATCTGGATTTTGCAAAAGCATTTGACACAGTTCCTCATAAACGTTTACTGTACAAAGTAAGGTCCATTGGCATGGACCATAGGGTGAGTACATGGATTGAAAACTGGCTACAAGGGCGAGTTCAGAGGGTGGTAATAAATGGGGAGTACTCGGAATGGTCAGGGGTGGAAAGTGGGATCCCCCAGGGTTCTGTGCTGGGACCAATCCTATTTAATTTGTTCATAAATGATCCGGAGGATGGGGTAAACAGTTCAATCTCTCTATTTGCAGACAATACTAAGCTAAGCAGTTCAATAACTTTTCTGTAGGATGTGGAAAGAAGATCTGAACAAATTAATGGGGTTGGCAACTACATAGCAAATGAGGTTTAATGTAGAAAAATGTAAAATAATGCATTTGGGTGGCAAAAATATGCATGGAATCTAGGATGGAAAAGGACCTGGGGGTCCGAGTATATTATAGGCTCAGCAATGGCATGTAATGCCAAGCTGCTGCCAACAAAGCAGATTATTGGCATGCATTAAAAAGGGGATTAACTCCAGAGATAAATTGATAATACTCCCACTCTACAAGACTATGGTCCGGCCTTACCTGGAGTATGCTGTCCAGTTCTTGGCACCAGTCCTCAGGAAGGATGTACTGGAAATGGAGCGAGTAAAAAAAAGGGCAACAAAACTAATAAAGGGTCTGGAGGATATTAATTATGAAGAAAGGTTGCGAGCACTGAACCATACTGGTGACCCCACAATAGGGATAAAACTTTTTTGCGGAAGGGAGTTTAATAAGACACGTGGCCACTCATTAAAATTAGAAGAAAAGAGGTTTAACCTTAAACTGCGTAGAGGGTTCTTTACTGTAAGAGCATCAAGGATATGGAATTCCCTTCCACAGGCCGTGGTTTCAGTGGGGGGCATTGATAATTTCAAAAAACTATTGGATAAGCACCTGAATGACCGCAATATACAGGCATATAAAATGTAATACTGACATATAATCACACACAAAGGTTGGCGTTGATGAACTTGTGTCTTTTTTCAACCTCATCTACTATATGTAACTATATGAAACGTTTCTTTGGAAAACTCCACAAGAGAGTTCACGATGTACAACAAGGTGCAACCGTATGATGTGGGGACTTTAACGTTACTCCAGACCCATATATTGACTCCACCTCCCTCCCCAAAAGAGGCAAACCAGCACTCAACCCACTGCTATCCATTCTTCATTTATATGACATATGGAGATGCCAGCATGCAGAAGAGAGGGACTTCACATTCTTCTTCCCCTGTCACAACTCTTATTCCCGCATCAACCTATTGCAAAAGATATCTTCCTCATCTATACTTCCGACTACCTAGCCAGACCACTCCCCAAAACGCATTACTATTGAAGACACTGATAAAACTTCACCAACGTACCTCTGGAGACTGAACACTAGACTTCTACAAACTGATCCCTATGCAAATTCTCTCTGTTCCCACCTCAAGGACTTCTTTAGAACGAATGCTGGCTCAGTTTCTGATCCCCATATTGTTTGAGCCACCCATAAGGCATTTTTTTGTTTAATAAATTTTTATTAAAGAAAAATATAACAAAGATATACATATATCTCAGAATAGATGCATTCTTGAAAACATAACAACAGAAGTTTCAGCACTCACAGATTACAATGAGTAGTTATAAGCTAACACTCCATTAATTGGCTCAGAAGCTATTCAAAGTGTGAATATAACACCAAAAAAAAAACAAAAAAAATAAAAAATAACATAGGATTAATACTTTGTGAGCACTTGAAACAAAACAGAGTTAATAAAAAAAAAAAAAGGAGAATCCTTACTTTGGTATATAGAAACTGAGAGATAAACAGGAGCAGAAAAAATAAAATTAAGAAAAATTAGATGAAAGAAGAAAGAATAGAAGAGAAAATGGAAAGTAGGAAAGGTAGGGCAACAGAGGGTAGGAGGGGGGGTAGGGAAGGGGGTGTCGCTGGCATGCATGTCTACATATTGAAAGGGAATGAAATGCTGAAGTGTAAATTGGCTAAGCTTAGTCGAAAGATTTAAGGGGTTTGCGTTATAAGTTCCTTATAAACGGATGTGGATTGAAATTTTATCCAAGAATCTCAGGTTAAAGAATGTTTCTTGGAGGTACCTCTTATGTTGTGGGTAATGCTCTCCATAAGATGTACCCTATCGACCATCTGTAGCCAAACTTTTGTAGAAGGGATTGTTGGTTGACCCCATAAAGTAGGAATTAAAGCTTTGGCAGTGTTTAGAAAAAGAGGAATAATTGATCGTTTATATATTCTTATAGGGGTTTTGGTAGAATGAAAAAGGATAGTCCACGGGTCATTGGGTATATTGACACCCGAAATCTGTACTATTAAATTGTGAATGGCATCCCAATAAGATCGAATAAGTGGGCAAAACCACCAGATGTGTGCGTGAGTAGCTTTGTTCCCACAGTTCCTCCAGCATAATGGGGAACTGGCGGGGAACATTTGTTGTATTCTGGCTGGGGTGTAGTGCCATCTAGTGAGCAATTTGTAGTTGACCTCTGACATTTTTGGGGCCAATGAGGAAGTATGGGCTAATTGGAGGATCTTTTCCTTTTAGTTATCTGTAAGGGAGGAATCTAAGTCAGACTCCCATTTAGCCAGGAAAGGTGGGAAGTTAGGATTTTGAAGTGCAATGAGAGCTTTGTAAAATAGAGAGATTCCATGTAAAGGGGGATCTTTTGGGTAAAATATTTCTTCTATGGCATTTAATTCACTCAAATCTCTAAGCGGGTTAGGGAGGGATCCTAAGAAATGTTGTAATTGGTGATATCTCCATTTATCTAGAAATGTGGTAGGTTTAGGAGTGAGGATCACATGTAGTGGTTTAAGTACGTTGTCACGGAGGACATGATGTAATAAAAGAGGCTCTTCCGATCCCCATGACTTAAAGCCTGGGTCTAGTAAGCCCGGTAAGAAATATTTGTGGTTGAGGAGAGGTAATAGGGGAGAATCATACTTCCATGAGAATTTTTTGTGCAGGGCGTCCCAGACATCTATGGAGGATATAGTGAGAGCTGAGGAAGAACGAGCTAGGTTCCTACAAGAACGGGGTATCCAGGGGACTACCGAGAGATCCACTCCACTTAAAGAATATTCAATTTGTACCCATAGTTTCGATTTAAGAGCGTATTTTCAATCAGCCAACCTGGACAAGATAACCGCTTGATAATATGCCTTGAAATTAGGTAGTGCTAGACCGCCCGAGCATTTGGAGCGGAATAGTAGCTCTCTCGATATCCTGGAGTGACCGTTCTTCCAAATAAATCTGGAAATCAAAGTTTGTAATATGGTGAAGAACCCCACTGGTATTCCCATTGGGAGCATTTGAAAGAGAAAAAGGATGCGGGGTAGTATATTCATTTTGATTATATTCACTTTTCCCAACCATGTGTGTGATAAGTTGGACCATTTTCGTAGATCCTCTCTGATCTATTTAGCAATGGGATATAATTGTGTTGAAATAAAGAATGGAGATTGGAAGTCAGATAGATACCTAGGTATTTCATGCTTTTCAATACCCATTTGAAGGGAAACAGGGGCTTAAGGGAAAGAACCTCGGGCTTGGGTATATTAATGTTTAGTATTTCGGATTTAGATAAATTTATTTTGAAGTTAGAGATAGATTGAAAGGTAGAAAATTCAGACATTAAGTTGGGAATTGAGATGCGTGGTTGCTGAATAAAAAATAGTACGTCATCCGCATAAGCCACATACTTTATCTAATTTGTGCTGAGGGATTAGAATAAAGGGATGAGATTCGGTGGAACATTTTAGGTCCCAGCCCAAAGTGTCGCAAGGTCATCTTGAGATATTCCCAGTCCACCCTATCAAAAGCTTTTTCAGCATCAGTAGAAAGGAGTAGGGTGGGCTGGGCGCATCTCCGGACGTATTGGATTAGAGATATTGCACAAAGTGAATTATCTTTTGCCTCTCTATTGGGTATGAAACCTGATTGGTCTGCAGATATCCATCTAGGTAAAAGAGGGAGCAGCTGATTTGCAATTACTTTGGCAAAAAGTTTAATGTCAACGTTAATTAGTGAAATTGGCCTAAAACTGTTACATAGGGTGGGATCCTTATCGGGTTTAGGGATGACAGTGATATGAGTTGATAGAGATTCTGGGCGTAGACCTGAAGAGTGAGAGATAGAGTTTGCATAAGCGGTGAGACGAGGGAGCAGAATGTCGCTGAATGTTTTATAGTATAAAATAGTGAACCCATCCGGTCCAGGAGCTTTGCCGGATGGGGATGATTTCAATGCTGTCTGGAATTCCTCAACCGAGAAATCCTCCTCCATTTCTTTGAGGACAGATATGGGCAATTTAGGTAGGTTAGCTGCTCTTAAGTAGGAAAGTAAGCGGCTTCTTCTCTCTTTTTGTGGTAGAGAAGACAGGTCATTTTTAACATTATATAGGTCTTGGTAATACTCTCTAAAGGCCTTAGCAATATCTGTGGTTGCATGGACTAACTCCCCTGTTGAGAGTTTGATTTTGGAAATAAATGACTGTGATTGTTTAGTCTTTAGAGATCTAGCTAGCAGCTTACTTGGTTTGTTTCCCCATTCATAAAATTTCTGTGATAGACGTTGGAATTTTCTTTTAGTATCCAAATTGAGAAGGGATTTTAGTTCCTCTCGTTTGAGTGTGAGGGATTGGAGGTGCTCAATATGCATAGAGAGTTTGTGTTGTTTATCAAGAACCGCTATCTGCTGTAAAACCTGATCAATCTGTTGACCATGCTCCCTTTTCTTCCTAGCACCGAGCTCAATAAGACGACCCCTAATAGTAGCCTTATGAGCTTCCCACACAGTAGAGGGAGAGGTGTCAGAGGATTTGTTTTCCTTAAAATATTGTGAGAGATGAGAGGCTAACATGGAAACTTCAGCTTCATTAGAAAGAAGGGAATCATTGAGTTTCCGATTGTTAATGCGTCGTGGTAAGGAAGACATGGTCAACAGCATTGATACAGGTGCGTGGTCTGATATAGATGCGGTGCCAATGTGAGCAGATTGCAGGAGGGGGAGATGAAAATGATCTAGAAATATATTATCTATTCTGGAGTAAGATTGGTGTGTTGTGGAAAAGTGTGAAAAATCCTTCTCCTTGGGGTGGAGAAGACGCCAGACATCCATCAATTGAAGATCCAGAAGCTTTTTTTTTAACAAGTTTCAGTTGTTTGAAAGAAATATTAGAGCGGCCCTGGGATGTATCAATCGTTGGATCTAGTGGCATGTTAATGTCGCCAGCTAGGATAGTAAGGCCTTTGGCGAAGTTTGAAAGTTTAGTCAGTGTTTGTGAGAGGAAAGTTGACTGATTTTGGTTAGGACAATACACGTTTGCAAGAGTACATTGCGTGCTACCTATGAAGCCCCCAAGGAAAAGGAAGCGACCATGATCATCTGCCAACATATCAGATAACCTAAAGGGTACATTACTACAGAATCCAATGGCCACTCCTTTAGCTTTATTAGTGTCTGATAAACTATAGTACCACTGTGGAAAGTGGGGTGAGGTTAACTTAACAGGTGTTGTGTGAGTTAAATGCGTTTCTTGAAGAAAGGCTATGGAACATGCGGCTCTTTTAAGTTCACGGACTAATTGGTGTCTTTTAGCAGCAACATTAAGACCCCTAACATTCTATGATATAACCTTTAATGTAGCCATTGTTAAAGCATAGTGCATACCTTCAGCTTACATTTCCATACATACCAGCCGGAAGGGGGGAGTGGAGAGGAGGAAAAGAGAGAGGGTTTTTGGAAAGAAAGAGAGAGAGAAGAAGAACAAAAAAAAAAACATATGTGGAGGTCACATATGTAAATTAACCAACTTGTGGGAAACACATAGTTATCACGCAGAAATCTGCAGTGTTCCCATTGGGGAGAGAGAGAACTAGAGGCCATCCCAATCCCTAAATGGGGACTGAATAGGGCAACTCTAAGGCCAATCAATCTCACCAACCCCAGAAGGAAGGAAGAAAAGGGGGTGACGGGGTTGCGCTGTATTGAAGGGGGGTAAAAAAAGGGGGAAGTGCATCCCCACAGCGCGCGACCTATGAGAAAACGAATAACTTATAACTATAAGTAAATAATTAGTTCCATTTAGGAATTTAAATATTACCAACTTGTAACCGGGATCAATTTAAACAAAACGTAATCCCTAGGCAATAAAGTGCAAACCAATTCGGTACCTAAACTAAATACCCAAGGATAAAGGTAACAAACATGACATTGATCAGTTCTATAGTATGACAGTTTCGGCCACATTTAGACAGGCACATGAAAAAAAAAAAAAAAAAAAAACTGAAAAACTGCGGCCAAAACTTAACTTAATAGAGACAACCTGTAAGAAAAAGATTATCTACAATAGAAAAACTAGTACATGTGGAAAGATACATATTTCAACCACGCTTTTGTGCAGAGCCTGGAAGAGAGGTATGCTTTTTCTTTGAGGGAGTCTTTCTCCAAGGTGCGTCCGTTGGGCTCAGGAATTTAGGGATTGGGTCTTGCCAACCTGGGAGTTCCATGGATGGAAGATTAAGATCTTGCAAGAAGGTTGGAAGTTCCTCCGGAAATCTCAGCGTATATGACCGACCATTTTTTGTGGCAATTAGGCAGGCTGGGAATCCCCATCTGTATGTGATCCCATCTGAACGCAGGTGGTCAAGGAGCGGTTTCAGAGCTCTGCGACGGTCCAAAGTTTCCTTAGAGGGGTCCGGAAATATGGTGATGACTGCTCCATCAAAGTCTACGTTAGGCAAGCCCCGCATCTTCATCATAATAGCATTTTTGTCTTCAAAATAATGTAAGCGACAAATAACGTCTCTGGGCTGATCCGACTTAGCATTACGGGGTCTTAGGGCGCGATGTACACGGTCAAAACATAGCGGCTCAGTGGCTGAATTTCCCAAGATGGTATTAAAGATGCCTCTTATAGATGGTTCTAGGTCATTATCACCTGTTGCTTCTGGCAGACCTCTGACACGAATGTTATTTCTGCGGTTACGGTTCTCGAGGTCTTCGAGTTTATACAGGGAGGCTCGATGAGCGGAGGCCAGCTGGGTAACAGTGTCCTGTAGTTCTTTAATAGCTAAAGCATGCGTATCTTGCCGTTGTTCCGTTTCCTCAACTCTGACCAGAATATGTGTCATGTCGGATCTGACAGCAGATATTTCTTTTTTTATGGATTTCTCCAAACTGTGAAACATTCCTGCAAGTTCTTTCTTGAGACCGCTCATTAGCGTGTTCATTTTGGAACCCGCAAGGGATCCTGGATCATCCATAAGGTCTGAACAGTATGAGGAGGCCGGGGAGCTGTCACGCACAGATGCAGCGTTAGATGATGGAGAAACGCTGGTCCGTGAGATTCGGACCTGCTCGTCTCTTGCGTTAGCTAAGTATTGTTGGATGGAACCAGCGGAGATTGGACCGGGTTGTGATCTCTTGCCTGGACGTTTACCTTTGGCAGACCGGGGTTTAGGTGTTTTGGCGGGCATTACTGGAACTATACGGTCGATCGCCGTGTGGGTCCCCCCTTACTCACATCTGTTCATAGACATGCACCCATCAAAGTATCTTTGTTGCTTAAAAATATTCTTATGAAGGAAGTATGCAGACAGTGTTAGAAGCACTTCAACAATCACAGGGAGAAACAATGATAGTTATGCTGATGGAAGTTTATGGGGGCAGAAGCTATGTATAAGATGTAGTAGTAGAGAGTTAGCTTGGGAGTACTTAGAGCACCAAGATGGCCGCCAGCTTCCAGAGGTAGGCCGGAAGGCAGATTTTCCTTGCAGTAATAGAGTATGTGGTCTATCACTATATAAAGGGGCCAGCTGGTGGGTAGTATGTATGAAAATTCATTAATTATAGTGGTAGTTGGGCAGGCCAGCAAGGGAAATAGTTTGGAGTACAAAGATGGCCGCCGTCCTACAGAGGTAGGCCCAAGCCGCGGTCTTTCCTGAAAGCCGCGGCCGGCCGAGTGAGCACCGATCACTGTAGGCCCAATTCAGCGCCGCGGGGCACCAAAATAGAGGTCCTGGCAGGATGGCAACGCGCCGATTCGGGCAAGTGGGACTCTGCAGAGGGGTGGGTAGGCGGATGCCCCTGTACTCACTGTGCCTGTGTGTTAAGGAGGCCGATCCAGAAGGCCGCAAGATGGCGTCCGGCGGGGAGCAGTCCGAGGCAGAGGAGGAGACCACCAGGCAGCACCACTCAGCCACACAAGGCCCCCCCGACCGCCGACGGCGCCCCAATCGGGCAGCCAGGCAAAGGCTCCTCTTCTCTGCCTAGTGATGGGCGGCGTGCACGGAGCCCTCAGCAGGCCCCAAGATGGTGGCGGGCACACAGGGCTTAAGTCCAGCTGGAGGCCCGGGGCCAAAGAAAAAGCAGCAGCGGTAGCCAATTCCCCTCGTCAGCAGCAGCGGAGGTAGGCTAAGCTCTTCTGAGGGTGAAGAAGTGCTCCAAATATTGAAGATGGGCTAGGATGGCGTTGGATGGGTATATGCAGAGTGGAGCTCAGCTTCCACACGTCCTTCCCTTAGCTCGTCCAGACACGCCCCCCGAGCCACCCATAAGGCATTTATGCGAGGTCTCTTAATCCAAATGGGGGCTAGATTTAAGAGACAGAGGAAGCAGCGCATTGATGACCTCTTCACTGAAATACAACTGACCTACTTAACAAACAATGCCAATGCGCTGAGCTTAAATCTAAAATTCTTAAATTAAGATATGAATTGAGTTCCCTTCTCATTGAAAACTTTGAAAAGACCTAAAAACGCCTCAAAATGCAAATTTATTTAGACGGCAATAAAGCAGGTACACGGCTGGTGCACCAAATTAAAGGTATTAAAGGTAACCAAACTAAAACTCCCATCCCCTTCATCTATCATCCCATTACAAAACAAAAAATTCTCAACCCACAGGCCATTGCTGACGCATTTAGTACCTACTACAGTACACTCTACAATCCAAAAAATGATCAAACCCTTGAACAGCCTGATAGCTCAACCATTAAAACATTCCTAAAGTCAGTTCATCTCTCCAGCCTATCACAAACCTAACTAACCTATCTTAATTCCCCCTTCACAAAGAAAGAAATAGAGAAAACTCTATGCCAAAGTAATAGTGAACAGATTTCTCAACTTACTCCCATCCCGACCAATCAGGATTCACAAAAGAGTGTCAAACATCAGACACGACTCATAGGATAATAGATATCATTCATCACATTGAATGTCAAGGAATGCCTTCTCTGCTCCAATCTTTGGATACAGAGAAGGCATTCAACAGAGTCCACTGGTCATATCTAGAGCTGACACTATGAAAATTTGGTTTTCAAGGACACATTCTATCAGCGATCATGGCCCTCTACTCACCCTCCTCCGCCCAAATTTACTGTTCATCTATGGTATCTGCACCATTCAGCATCACTAACGGCACAAGGCAAGGATGCCCCTTATCCCCCTTTATCTTTAATCTAATTATGGAACCCCTAGCTGAAAGTATTAGATCCCAAGCAAATATTAAAGGTATCACTACTGAACACAAAATAAACGTCTTCGTTGATGACATTATCCTTCTGTTGATGACCCCAATACTTCCCTGGCTTCAGTAAGTAATACTCTTGAATTTGAATTTAGCCATGTGTCATACTATAACGTTAACGCAACTAAAGTCTTTATCTTACCCCTGGGATAATAGAGGAGCAACAAAATAATCTAAGCAAAATATACCCATTCCAAGGACTCCATTCCATACTTAGGAATCCAGCTAACCAAAACGGTGACTTCTCTCTACAACCTCCACAACAAACTAGAAAGCATTTCTAACTTCTATCTCTCGTGCTCGGGTAGACTTACAGCTTTCAAAATGCTTAAACTACCACAATTGCTTTACCTTTTTAGATCACTACCTGTACCTATTCCTAGAGCCTTCTTTACTTCCCTTCACAACAGATTAGTTTGGAAACATTCAAGACCTAGAAGTGCTCGAGCAGTTCCAATCAAACATAGATCAGTGGGAGGGACAGTATATGTAGATTGCAAAGATAACTACCTTGCCATTGTTTAACCAGTTCCTGACCAGCCACCACAGTTATACTGCGGCAGGTTGGCCCGGCTGCCCGAAGTGTTGTAGCTATACGTCACGTCACGCGTGCAGCTGCCTGGGGGACCACGATGATCAGATTAATTTCAGAACCGATCAAATCCCCAGGCCCAAGCTAATAGTTTTTGGCCTGGACTTGGTGATCGGTCCTGGCAATTGAAATTCTTCCCCTGCATGTGTAAGTGTAAACACAGCAGGGGAAGTGATGTCATCTCTCCTCATGGAACTCTTTTGCATTCCAGAGAGAGGAGAGAAGACATCTCAGAGTAAGTGCACCAACACTACACTGACACCAGTTCACGTAGATACACTTGTCACCCCCCGATCACCCCCGATTGCCCCCCAGTTAACCCCTTCACCCCCTGTCACTGTGTCACCCATATTTTTTTTGAACACTGTACTCGTGTCATTAGTGACAAAAATCAGTGTTAGGTTACTTTGTGTAGGCCCAGATAGGTCTAGGGACCCTCCTAACCCCCTAATAAAGGTTTAACCCCTTGATCACCCTCTGTCACCAGTGATCACTGTATTAGTGTCACGTGTGACGCTGGTTAGCTAGTTTTTTCTTATAGCATCAGGGCACCTGCCGTATATTACCTAAATAATTTATGACCCCCTGATCACCCGGCGGGTAAGATCAGTTAGGTTTTAGTGTCAGATAGGGTCTGCATTGCCCCAGGCATGCACCATACACCTCCCTTAGTAGTATAGTGTCTGAATGGATCAATATCTGATCAGATCTATACTAGCGTCCCCAGCAGTTTAGGGTTCCCAAAAATGCAGTGTCAGCGGGATCAGCCCAGATACCTGCTAGAACCTGCGTTTAGCCCCTCCGACCAGCCCAGCCCACCCAAGTGCAGTATCAATCGATCGCTGCCACTAACAAAAACACTAAACACATAACTGCAGCATTCCCAGAGTCAGACCTGATCCCTGCAAATGCTAACAGGTTTTTTTTGTAGCATTTGAAGCAGTCACTGACAGTCAGACACTCTTTTTCCTGTGAGTCTCACTACTGTACCAGTAAATTTAGAGACCAAGATGTCAAATCGAAGGTACAGTAGTAAAGAGGCCTACACATTTCAGAGCATGACAGATAGTGAAGAGGAAGTCACCCATCTCTCAGATTCAGGCTCAGAATACGAACCGGTAGACAGCAGTGGCACCCTGACAGATAGCTCTGACAACGGAGTAGTGGTCCCTGCCAAGGTGAG
This sequence comes from Lithobates clamitans, assembly GCA_037952925.1. NCBI lineage: Eukaryota > Metazoa > Chordata > Amphibia > Anura > Ranidae > Lithobates > Lithobates clamitans. Next base: position 637,859 of record JBBGZY010000519.1, on the reverse strand, counting down.
GAGTACCCAACCCCGTTCTTCTGCTGTTGTTGAAGTGCAAGAACCGCAGGGCTCTCATATGGAGCAGAGAGCCAGTACTAGTAATGCTCATCCTTCTGGGGAACTGGCAAGCACCAGCGGCCTAGTACATCCTGGTGATACATCCAGCACTGCAGTAACACTTGGTGACGTGGCGAGTCCCATAAGTGCAGTTCAAGCTGGTGAGGAGGCTAGCATGAGTAGTGTCCCGAAGCCACCAAGAAGAATGCAAACACAGGCCCATCGAGTCCATAGTGCCCTTCCTGCTGCATTTGCCAATCCTAATTGGGAGCCCACCACTCCTGCAGCACCCGTACTTCCTCCATTCACTGGCCAACCCGGAATTCAGGTGGAGACAGTTGATTTTACATCACTTGATTTTGATTCGCTGTTTTTCACGTAAGATCTCTATAGATCTATTGTGGACCAAAGCAATTTGTATGCTGGTCAATTCATGGCCGCTAATCCCCAGTTGACCCTTGCCAGAGATTGGAGACAGTATCTTCCCGGCAAGCGTGCCAGATATGGGGTCAAGATGTATAAGCTCTGTGACAGGGCAACAGGCTATACATATAAAATGAAAAGAAATGGGCACGGTGCTAGACAAAATCAAACACTCTCACAATCTGATGCTGCTCCTAAAATTAGTGTAAAACTAATAAACAAAAATATAAACAGTGAAGGGCGCAACAGTAGTGCAATACAAACAACTGAATAATTAATTATAAAGTGCTGAATGAATCAATATAACGTGGATAAAAAAAAAAGAGCTAGAATGAAGTAATACACATTCATATAAAAAGTCCAGAGTAAAAGGGGAATGTGACCTGAATATACAAGGTCAGAAAAAATAATAATATAGGGACTCTGCTAAAACGTCCAGGGGATAATAGTCAATGAAAAATGTATATATAAAAAAATGATAGTCACTGAAAATATATAAATCACAGGAATCTGATACTAAGCACCAGCGGCAGCTCACTTGAGAGTGGAAGCAGACAACTCTGAAAAGACAATGTAAGAAAAAGCAAGAAGCGCCAATCTGAGTGCAGTATCATTAAAACTTTAATAGGGTTATAAAAGAAACACAACCGAATGGCTACTCACAAAGATGGGATTAATAAAGGAAAGGACAAATGGTGGGTCCAGGGACGTCCTCCTCAGATGTTGAAGGTTCACGTGGAGGTGCTGTCAGCGTTGTGATGCGCAGGTGGTCCGCGGGGTCACCGCTGGGCTGTAATACCGATGGAAGTGTCCGCAAGGAGAGCCGGCATCTAGGCAGACATTAGGAGCCAGAGCCGTCGCAGTAGACAGGAACCGGAAGAGGACAGGCGTGGAGCGCAAAGCACTGATCCAGGAACCAAACAAGGCAGAAGTGACGTATGGACGTGTCAGATGACGCGTTTCAATGCTTCCGCATTTTCTTCAGATCTGATAGGCTGATGCAACAAGTGTCCTTTATATGGGAGCTGTGGAATCAGTTACTAAGCAACAAATAAAATCGAACACAACATACTGAGTGCAATGGAAATGAGATAAAGGAATTGAGTTCAAAACACCAGGAAAATGTGAGAATGAGGTATAAGATAGTAGAAAAAAGAAAAGGAGAAGAAGATATTTAAATAAAAAAGAGAAAAAATCGAAAAATTATAAAAATAAAAATAGTAATGAATATAAATAATAATAAATATAAACCAAAAAAATAAACCAGAAAAAGATTAAAAAATAATAATAGAAAAAAAAAATTTATTTAAAAAAAGGGGATGATAATGAAAAATCCTAATGGTGAAAAGTGAGAAAATATATATATATATATAGAGAGAACAAAAATATATATATATAAAAAATATATATATAAAAAAAATAAATATAAAAAATGAACAATATTGGAAAATATAAAAATTATATATAAAAAAAGGGAAAAGAAAAAAGAAAAAGAAAAAGAAGAATATATATATTAAAATATATATATATATATAAAAAACTGAAAAAGTCTGAGAAAAAATTAAGAAAAATATCAATAGATCGATAAAAAAATAATAAAATAAATAAAAATGATAGAAATAAAAATAAAAAAAGGAGTAAAAGTGAAAATGCATATAAATGATAGAGCCAAAAAGGGGTAGAAAGGGGAGCTATTGATAAAAACCTGTATATTGGCTATTGTTTTCGCAAACGTACAAATATAGGAAACGTAAATAAACAAATACAACAACTAAAAAAGGCATCCATATGCAAATGGATGGATCTGTTGACCTTAAAAAATTGAGAATTTTGAAAACACCTGAAAAAATTGTTGGAACACATGTAAGTGAACCTGTGTGTGTACATATATACACCCCCATGCACATACGCACACACACATAATAATAATATTATTATTATTAATGAATTCAGATAGTATGGGAGAAATTTTACCCAAAGGTAACAAAGAAAAATATAGCTATAAACTGAAAGGGTATAGCCGAAATAAAAAAGAAAATAATAATGGGGTACAGTAGGGATAGACCTGAGGGAAGGGAAATAACATGAGATTGGGTAGAATGATGAATGAAAAAGAAAGAAAGAGGTATGAACCTACATAAATCCTAGACCAGGGTCATACTGAGCTAAATGTAGCTAAATTAGTAGCAGATGGATAGGAATTAGTAGTCCCTACTAATTCCTATCCATCTGCTACTAATCCTTTTTGCCCATCATCTACTACTAAGCCTAATTTCACCAAAGATCAGGGTGAGTGAGCACTCTTCCCCAGACATGTCGACCTCCCCTTTTTTAGTTCAGACCCCCTCATCCAGCCTAACTCCATCTCAATCAAAAAGAAAAAAACGTAGAAGAGGCAGGCGAGGGGGATATCGTAAATCCAGAACTATCCCGCCCACAAAAAGTGCGGAAACTATAAAAATTTCAGTTATCAGATATCAGTTAGGTTTTAGTGTCAGATAGGGTCTGCGTTGCCCCAGGCACGCACCATACACCTCCCTTAGTAGTATAGTGTCTGAATGGATCAATATCTGATCAGATCTATACTAGCGTCCCCAGCAGTTTAGGGTTCCCAAAAATGCAGTGTCAGCGGGATCAGCCCAGATACCTGCTAGAACCTGCATTTAGCCCCTCCGACCAGCCCAGCCCACCCAAGTGCAGTATCAATCGATCGCTGCCACTAACAAAAACACTAAACACATAACTGCAGCATTCCCAGAGTCAGGCCTGATCCCTGCAAATGCTAACAGGTTTTTTTTGTAGCATTTGAAGCAGTCACTGACAGTCAGACACTCTTTTTCCTGTGAGTCTCACTACTTTACCAGTAAATTTAGAGACCAAGATGTCAAATCGAAGGTACAGTAGTAAAGAGGCCTACACATTTCAGAGCATGACAGATAGTGAAGAGGAAGTCACCCATCTCTCAGATTCAGGCTCAGAATACCGGTAGACAGCAGTGGCACCCTCACAGATAGCTCTGACAACGGAGTAGTGGTCCCTGCCAAGGTGAGGAGTAGAAAAGGAGAAGAAGATATTTAAATAAAAAAGAGAAAAAATCGAAAAATAATAAAAATAAAAATAGTAATGAATATAAATTAATAATAAATATAAACCAAAAAAATAAACCAGAAAAAGATTAAAAAATAAAAATAGAAAAAAAAAAATTATTTAAAAAAAGGGGATGATAATGAAAAATCCTAATGGTGAAAAATGAGAAAATATATATATATATATATATATAGAGAGAACAAAAATATATATATATAAAATATATATATATAAAAAAAATAAATATAAAAAATGAACAATATTGGAAAATATAAAAATTATATATAAAAAAAGGGAAAAGAAAAAAGAAAAGAAAAAGAAGAATATATATATTAAAATATATATATATAAAAAACGGAAAAAGTCTGAGAAAAAATTAAGAAAAATATCAATAGATCGATAAAAATATAATAAAATAAATAAAAATGATAGAAATAAAAATAAAAATAAAAATAAGAGTAAAAGTGAAAATGCATATAAATGATAGAGCCAAAAAGGGGTAGAAAGGGGAGCTATTGATAAAAACCTGTATATTGGCTATTGTTATCGCAAACGTACAAATATAGGAAACGTACATAAACAAATACAACAACTAAAAAAGGCATCCATATGCAAATGGATGGATCTGGTGACCTTAAAAAATTGAGAATTTTGAAAACACCTGAAAAAATTGTTGGAACACATGTAAGTGAACCCGTGTGTGTACATATATACACCCCCATGCACATACGCACACACATAATAATAATATTATTATTACTAATGAATTCAGATAGTATGGGAGAAATTTTACCCAAAGGTAACAAAGAAAAATATAGCTATAAACTGAAAGGGTATAGCCGAAATAAAAAAGAAAATAATAATGGGGTACAGTAGGGAGAGACCTGAGGGAAGGGAAATAACATGAGATTGGGTAGAATGATGAATGAAAAAGAAAGAAAGAGATATGAACCTACATAAATCCTAGACCAGGGTCATACTGAGCTAAATAACTGTATTGATCTCTATATCTTCATTAAGACCATTAGGTGCCAAGCTGTTTAAGGTAAAGATCCAGAAGGTTTCTTGCCTGCAGAGGCGTTGGAATCTTTCTGCAGGGGTGAATTGGTCTGATATAGATTCGATAATCCACACATTTAAATCTGCAATTGTTGGAACACATGTAAGTGAACCCGTGTGTGTACATATATACACCCCCATGCACATACGCACACACATAATAATAATATTATTATTACTAATGAATTCAGATAGTATGGGAGAAATTTTACCCAAAGGTAACAAAGAAAAATATAGCTATAAACTGAAAGGGTATAGCCGAAATAAAAAAGAAAATAATAATGGGGTACAGTAGGGAGAGACCTGAGGGAAGGGAAATAACATGAGATTGGGTAGAATGATGAATGAAAAAGAAAGAAAGAGATATGAACCTACATAAATCCTAGACCAGGGTCATACTGAGCTAAATAACTGTATTGATCTCTATATCTTCATTAAGACCATTAGGTGCCAAGCTGTTTAAGGTAAAGATCCAGAAAGTTTCTTGCCTGCAGAGGCGTTGGAATCTTTCTGCAGGGGTGAATTGGTCTGATATAGATTCGATAATCCACACATTTAAATCTGCAATATTTTGTTGATGATGAGTAGTGAAGTGCCGAGCGGTACTATATAGGGGATTATTGGCCTGTACTGCTCTTCTGAGTTCCCCAAACCTGGCCCGTAGGGTCCTGATGGTTCTGCCTACATACAACAGCCAACAGGGACAGGAGATACAGTATATGACGTAGGTGGTGGAACAATTGAAAAATTATTTTAGAGTGTATTGATTCCCATTGGCATTGAAAGTTTTCTGACCATGTGTGACATGCGGGCAAGTAAGACATAATGCTTTCTTGCACTGGTACATGCCTACCAATGGAATAAGGGTAAGTTGTTTGGATATAGATGATTTTTTCTGAACTGGGATTTTGCTGGGAGCAATCTTAGTCTTGACATTGGGGGCCCTCCGGTAGACAAACTGAGGAACAATGGGTAAGGAAGGTGCTAGGTGAGGATCTTGAGCTAGAATCGACCAATGTTTTTTAATGATCCGTTCCATTCTTTTGTGACTAGAATGAAACTGAGTGATAAATCTAGTGGTAGGTTCTGTTTTCTGGGCCTTGGGGTTGGGTAAAATGTCAGTCAGATAAAAGGAGGCAGCTTCATTGATGGTACTAGAGGGATAACCTTTGTCTGTGAACTTTTTAGAAAGAGTGGTGCATTGGGAACTGTAATCTTCCAGTCTAGTGCAATTTCTCCTGAGCCGATGGAACTGGCTCTTGGGTATGTTATTCACCCACCTAGGATGATGGTAACTGGAAAAATGTAAAAAATAATTTCCAGCAGTGGGTTTGGTAAAGTTTTTGGTAACAATCTGGTCATTTATATGGAACAGTTCTAAATCTAGAAAGCATATTGATTCTGAATCAGTGGTCGATGTGAACGATAAGCCAAAAGAGTTATTATTGCAATGGGCAATGAAGTCTTGCACGGAACTAGGGGGACCGTCCCAGATGATAATAATGTCATCTATGTAACGACCGTAGAAGACCAGGTGTGCAGAGAAGGGGTTGTTTTCCCAAACACACCTGGTCTCCCACAGTCCCATGGTCAGGTTGGCATAGCTAGGCCGTAGAAGACCAGGTGTGCAGAGAAGGGGTTGTTTTCCCAAACACACCTGGTCTCCCACAGTCCCATGGTCAGGTTGGCATAGCTAGGCACGAAATTAGCGCCCATAGCTGTCCCCTGTTTCTGTAGATAAAATTGACCATCGAAAGTAAAATAATTATGTTCTAAACAGAACTTGGTGGCAGAAATAATAAATTCAATCTGGGATGGGTTGAGAAGGGGGTTGGAGTGAAGATAATGAGAAATGGCTTGGAGACCTACTTGGTGAGGTATGGAGGTATATAGTGAACAGATGTCCAAAGAGACCCACAGATAAGAAGACTCCCATCTGTAGGGATGTAAAAGATCTATCAGATGGGTACCATCTTTAATGTAAGAAGGGAGGGACTGGGCCAATGGCTGTAGAAACTGGTCAATATATAGTGAGTAGCTGGTGGTGATGCTGTTCATGGATGCTACTATGGGATGACCAGGTGGCTTATTGGGGTCTTTGTGTATCTTTGGCAGGTGATACAGGTAAGGGACCTGAAAGAATGGTTTGAGAAAAAATGATGCTTCTAGTTTAGTCAAGATTCCCTGTCCAAGTGCTAGTGTGACTAGAGTCTTAGATTCCTCAATGAATTTGGCTAGTGGGTCTGTTTTCAATTTCTCATAGGTTTGGGTGTCAGATAAGAGACGGTACGTCTCCTGGAGGTAATTGGATCTATTCTGTAGTACGATCCCTCCCCCTTTATCAGCGGATTTGATAATAATGTCCATATTGGTACTGAGTGATTTTAGTGCTGTAAGTTCCTGGGGATTAAGATTACGGGTAGCGTATGAATTTTTGGAAGATTCAGAAGCACAAAGACCTAAAAGGTCCTTATAGACAACTTCATAGAAAGTTGTTAGAAAGGGGCCTTTGGATTGGGTGGGGTTAAATATGGATTTTGGTCTGAAGGAAGTGTGTTGTATTGGCACAGTAGGCTGAGAGTATTGGGACCATGCTACCAGATCATCATCCTCATTGATATTCCATAATTCACATAAATCAAGAATGGCTTGTTGGTCCACTGAATTATCCAAAGAGATTTGCGGGTCTTTGGACATAGAAGTAACTGTTATGGGGGTTTTTTTGTCTTTAATATTAAAGTGTCTTTTAAGTGTGAGGTCACGAATAAATTTATTTAAGTCCTTAAATAAGCTGAATGGATTGGGGAGAGTGGTAGGGGCAAAATTGAGGCCTCGGGATAACAAGGAAATTTCATGTTCATTGAGAGTATAGGAGGATAAATTAAAAATTTTTATAGTTTCCGCACTTTTTGTGGGCGGGATAGTTCTGGATTTACGATATCCCCCTCGCCTGCCTCTTCTACGTTTTTTCTTTTTGATAGAGATGGAGTTAGGCTGGGTGAGGGGGTCTGAACTAAAAAAGGGGAGGTCGACATGTCTGGGGAAGAGTGCTCACTCACCCTGATCTTTGGTGAGATTAGGCTTAGTAGTAGATGATGGGCAAAAAGGATTAGTAGCAGATGGATAGGAATTAGTAGGGACTACTAATTCCTATCCATCTGCTACTAATTTAGCTACATTTAGCTCAGTATGACCCTGGTCTAGGATTTATCATTTATATGCATTTTCACTTTTACTCCTTTTTTTATTTTTATTTCTATCATTTTTATTTATTTTATTATTTTTTTATCGATCTATTGATATTTTTCTTAATTTTTTCTCAGACTTTTTCCGTTTTTTATATATATATATTTTAATATATATATTCTTCTTTTTCTTTTTCTTTTTTCTTTTCCCTTTTTTTGTATATAATTTTTATATTTTCCAATATTGTTCATTTTTTATATATTTTTTTTATATATATATTTTATATATATATATTTTTGTTCTCTATATATATATATATTTTTCTCATTTTTCACCATTAGGATTTTTCATTATCATCCCCTTTTTTTAAATAATTTTTTTTTTCTATTATTATTTTTTAATATTTTTCTGGTTTATTTTTTTGGTTTATATTTATTATTAATTTATATTCATTACTATTTTTATTTTTATTATTTTTCGTTTTTTTCTCTTTTTTATTTAAATATCTTCTTCTCCTTTTCTGTTTTCTACTATCTTATACTTCATTCTCACATTTTCCTGGTGTTTTTCAACTCAATTCCTTTATCTCATTTCCATTGCACTCAGTATGTTGTGTTCGATTTTATTTGTTGCTTAGTAACTGATTCCACAGCTCCCATATAAAGGACACTTGTTGCATCAGCCTATCAGATCTGAAGAAAATGCGGAAGCATTGAAACGCGTCATCTGACACGTCCATACGTCACTTCTGCCTTGTTTGGTTCCTGGATCAGTGCTTTGCGCTCCACGCCTGTCCTCTTCCGGTTCCTGTCTACTGCGACGGCTCTGGCTCCTAATGTCTGCCTAGATGCCGGCTCTCCTTGCGGACACTTCCATCGGTATTACAGCCCAGCGCCCAGCAGTGACCCCGCGGACCACCTGCATATCACAACGCTGACAGCGCCTCCACGTGAACCTTCAACATCTGAGGAGGACGTCCCTGGACCCACCATTTGTCCTTTCCTTTATTAATCCCATCTTTGTGAGTAGCCATTCGGCTGTTGTTCTTTTATAACCCTATTAAAGTTTTAATGATACTGCACTCAGATTGGCGCTTCTTGCTTTTTCTTATAACGTGGATAAAAGTGCAACAAAAAAAGTTCATATTTTATCCCACATTGCTATGAAACAAAAACAGTGAATCTTCTTAACCACTTCATATCCGGGCCATTTCTGACACTTCGCTCCTACATGTCAAAAATCATCATTTTTTTGCTATAAAATTACATAGAACCCCCAAACATTATATATGTTTTTTTAGCAGAGACCCTACAGAATACAATGGCGGTCATTGCAACTTTTTATCTTGCACGGTATTTGCGCAGCAATTTTTCAAACGCGTTTTTTTTGAAAAAAAAACAGTTTCATGCTTAAAAAAAAAACAAAACAGCAAAGTTAGCCAAATTTTTTTGCATTGTGTGAAAGATGAAGTTACGCCGAGTAAATAGATACCTAACATGTCACGCTTCAAAATTGCACACGCTCGTGGAATGGCGCCAAACTTTGGTACTTAAAAATGCCCATAGGCGACGCTTTAAAATTTTTTACTGGTTACATGTTTTGAGTTACAGAGGAGGTCTAGGGCCAAAATTATTGCTCTCGCTCTAACGTTCGCGGCGATACCTCACATGTGTGGTTTGAACACTGTTTTCATATGTGGGCAGGACTTACGTATGCGTTCGCTTCTGCGTGCGAGCTCACGGGGACAGGGGCGCTTTAAAATTTTTTTTTTTTTTTTTTTTATTGTTAATTTTACATAAAATTTTTTATTTTGACACTTTAAAAAAATATTTTTTTTTTTGATCACTTTTATTTCTATTACAAGGAATGTAAACATCCCTTGTAATAGGAATATGACACGATCAGTCCTCTTTACAGTGAGATATGGGGTCAATAAGACCCCACATCTCACCTCTAGGCTGGGAAGCCTAAAATAAAAAAAAAAAATAAAACGATCGCCGCTTCACAACCGAAGCGGCGCCGTTTTTTTGAATGCAGAGGCCGGGCGTGACGTCATAACATCGCGCCCGGCCTCCGAACGATCATAGAGACTCCGGCGACCATCTGGTCCGCCGGAAATCTCTACGGTGAACATCCGGCGCCGGCGGATCCGCTATCCGACTCACCGATCGCTGAGGTGAGTCGGTAGTAGCACCGGAGGGCGGCGGGAGGGGGGGGGTGTCCCCTCCCACCGCCCGTAAGAACGATCAAGCGGTGGAACAGCCGCTATGATCGTTCTTATGGTGTACGGAATCGCCGGCTGAAAATGCCGGTATCTGAATGATGTCTGTAGCCTCAGACATCATTCAGATATAAGCCCTGAAAGTGGAGGCCGTCATATGACGGCCTCCGGATGTCAAGAGGTTAAAGGTGCTCCAGTCACCATATGATAATAAAGTGCAAACTGCAAAATTGTAGTGCTTCATCTGAAGTGATAAGTCAAAGCGCTCACCAGATAATATCTGCCACAGAGTGACCCCCAGGCATGTAAAGGACTAAATAGAATTTCTCATCAGGAATATCCTATAGGATGTTGCAGCATTGCTGTGCGTGGACAGCCAAATCGCAAGCCAACAGGAATAAATAAATGTAAATGACTCCTTGATCAATTGCCTCCCATTCAATTCCTCCACAACATCTGTAAATAGTGGCTCCTCGTAAAAAGCCACAAAAAGGCACGGATAGTGTAACAACGTCTTTTTAATGGCATACATTTTTTCAGATCTCGCTTTTCTTCACAAAGTTTTGAAAAGTGAAAAAAGAAACATTTTTTTTCTTTTCTTTCTTCATTTTCAAAAAGAAATGAAAGCTGCAAAATACTCACAATGCCTCTTAGCAAATACTTTGGGGTGTCTACTTTCCAAAATAAGGTTATTTTGTGGGGTTTTAAGCTATCTGGACATTTCAGAGCCTCCAAAACTGTGATAGGTAGTGAGGAGTAAAATCACCATTTTACGCCCTTAGAAAGCCTAAAGGCGGTGATTGGTTTTCAGGGTCCTGTACACGGCTAGGCTCCCAAAAAGTCTCACACATGTGCTATCCCCATACTCAGGAGAAGCAGCAGAATGTATTTTGGGGTGTAATTCCACATATAACCATGGCATGTTTGAGCAATATATCATTTAGTGAAAACTTTGTGCAAAACAAATTGTCATTTTCCCGCAACTTGTGGCAAAATATTAAATATTCCATGGACACAACATGCCTCTCAGCAAATAGCTTGGGGTGCATACTTTCCAAAATGGGGTAATTTGGGGGAGGTTGCACTATCTTGGCATTTTATGACCTTCGAAACCGTGATAGGTAGTGAGGAGTGGAATCAAAACCTTTCGCCCTTAGAAAGCCTGAAGGCAGTGCTTGGTTTTCGGGGTCCTGTACACAGTCAGGCTCCCAAAAAGTCCCACACATGTGGTATCCCCATACTCAGGAGAAGTAGCAGAATGTATTTTGGGGGTGTAATTCAACATATAACCATGGCATGTGTGAGCAATATTTCATTTAGTGACAACTTTGTGTAATTTTTTTTTTTTTGTCATTTTTCAATCACTTGTGACAAAAAAATAAAATATTCAATGGGCTCAACAAGCCTCTCAGCAATTTCCTTGGGGTGTCTACTTTCCAAAATTGGGTCATTTGGGGGGAGTTTGTACTGCCCTGCCATTTTAGCACCTCAATAAATGAGATAGGCAGTCAAAAACTAAAAGCTGCGTAAATCCCAGAAAATGTACCATAGTTTGTAGACTGTATAACTTTTGTGCAAACCAATAAACATATGCTTATTGACATTTTTTTTTTACCAAAGACATGTAGCTGAATACATTTTGGCCTAAATGTATGAATAAAATTGAGTTTATTGGATTTTTCTTATAACAAAAAGTAGAAAATAGCAATTTACAGCACAGACTAATTTTGGTAGCATACTTATTAAAGTGGTTGCAAACCCTCAATTTTCACTTTAGCTCATTGCAATCTATATATCACAGGCAGCTAATCGCTGCCTGTGAAATTTCACATACTCTTTCTGTTTTCTCAAAATCTGTCCTGCAATCTGTAGTCACATATATATTAGTACATACATTCAGGGGAAAATCGTGGGTGCGTGTTATACGCCGATCCCCCGCCGATTGTGAGCTTTTCGGCCGCTCTCAGCGGCTTTCGGCTTTTCTCGGCGGCTTTGAAAATGGCGCCGCCGTTCTCGCCCGCTTTTGGCCATTCTCGGCGGCTCTCGCCCACCTTCAGCCATTCTTGGTGGCTCTCGGCCGCTTTCGGCAATTCTCGGCGGCTCTCGGCCATTCTTGACGGCTTTTGGCCATTCTCGGCGCCTCTTGCAGTCCCGCGGGAGCCGCCGAAAGCCGAGTGCATCTGAGAGCGGCTGAGAGCTGCCGAGAATGGCCGAAAGCAGACGAGAGCTGCCGAGAATGGCCGAAAGCGGCCGAGAACGGCAGCGCCATTTTCAAAGATGCAAATGACACAGGCTACAGAGGGACACTGACAAGGCTGCAATCGGGTACAAGACTACAGATGGACACTAACAAGGCTGTAATGGGGGACAAGGCTGCAATGGGGGACAAGGCTGCAATGGGAGACAAGGCTGCAATGGGGGACAAGGCTGCAATCAGGGACAACACTACAGATGGACACTGACAAGGCTGCAGATGGACACTGATGAGGCTGCATTGATGGGCATTTAAATGTAAGTTTTTTTCCTTAAACATTCCTCCTAAAAGTTTTTTTCCTTAAAATTCCCTCCTAAACTTGGGGTGCGTGTTATACGCCTGCGCGTGTTATACACCGATAAATACGGTATCTATAGATATATCTATATCTATATAGATAGATATAGATGTAGATATAGATATAGATCTATATCTATATATACAGTATCTCACAAAAGTGAGTACACCCTTCCCATTTTTGTAAATATTTTATTATATTTTTATGTGACAACACTGAAGAAATGACACTTTGCTACAATGTAAAGTAGTGAGTGTACAGCTTGTATAACATTGTCAATTTGCTGTCCTCTCAAAATAACTTAACATACAGCCATTAATGTTTAAACCACTGGCAACAAAAGTGAGTACACCCCTAAGTGAAAATGTCCAAATTGGGCCCAATTAGCCATTTTTCCTCTCCGGTGTCATGTGACTTGTTAGTGTTACAAGGTCTCAGGTGTGAATGGGGAGCAGGTATGTTAAATTTGGTGTTATCGCTCTCACTCTTTCATACTGGTTACTGGAAGCTCAACATGGCACCTCATGGCAAAGAACTCTCTGAGGATCTAAAAAAAAAGAATTGCTCTACATAAAGATGGCCTAGGCTATAAGAAGATTGCCAAGACCCAGAAACTGAGCTGCAGTACGGTGGCCAAGACCATACAGCGGCTTAACAGGACAGGTTCCACTCAGAACAGACCTCGTCATGGTCAACCAAAGACGTTGAGTGCACATGCTCAGCGTCATATCCAGAGGTTGTCTTTGGGAAATAGACGAATGAGTGCCCAGCATTGCTGCAGAGGTTGAAGGAGTGGGGGGTCAGCCTGTCAGTGCTCAGACCATACGCCTCACACTGCATCAAATTAGTCTGCATGGTTGTCGTCCCAGAAGAAAGCCTCTTGTAAAGATGATGCACAAGAAAGCCCACAAACAGTTTGCTGAACACAAGTAGACTAAGGATATGGATTACTGGAACCATGTCCTGTGGTCTGATGAGACCAAGATAAACTTATTTGGTTCAGATGGTGTCAAGCTTGTGTGGAGCAACCAGATGAGGAGTACAAAAACAAGTGTGTCTTGCCTACAGTCAAGCATGGTGGTGGGAGTGTGATGTTCTGCAACTGCATGAGTGCTGCTGGCACTGGGGAGGTACAGTTCATTGAGGGAACTATTAATGCCAACATGTACTATGACATGCTGAAGCAGAGCATGATCCCCTCCCTTCGGAGACTGGGTCGCAGGGCCGTATTCCAACATGATAACGACCCCAAACACACCTCCAAGACAACCACTGCCTTGCTAAAGAAGCTGAGGGTAAAGGTGATGGACTGGCCAAGCATGTCTCCAGACCTAAACCCTATTAAGCATCTGTGGGGCATCCTCAAACAGAAGGTGGAGGAGTGCAAGGTCTCTAACATCCACCAGCTCCTTGATGTCGTCATGGAGAAGTGGAAGAGGACTCCAGTGGCAACATGTGAAGCTCTGGTGAACTCCATGCCCAAGAGGGTTAAGGCAGTGCTGGAAAATAATGGTGGCAACACAAAATATTGAGACTTTAGGCCCAATTTGGACATTTTCACTTAGGGGTTTACTCACTTTTGTTGCCAGTGGTTTAGACATTAATGGCTGTCTGTTTGAGTTATTTTGAGGGGACAGCAAATTTACACTGTTATACTAGCTGTGCACTCACTACTTTACATTGTAGCAAAGTGATATTTCTTCAGTGTTGTCTCATGAAAAGATATAATAAAATATTTACAAAAACGTGAGGGGTGTACTCACTTTTGTGAGATACTGTAAAAACAAATTTATATATACTGTCTATCTATCTATCTATCTATCTATCTATCGATCTATCTATCTATCTATCTATCTATCTATCTATCTATCTATCTATCTATCTATCTATCTATCTATCTATCTATCTATCTATCTATCTATCTATCTATCTATCTATCTAGATATATCTATATATCTATCTATATATATCTATGGATATATATATAGATATATATATATAGATATATATAGATATATATATAGATATATATAGATATATATATAGATATATATATATACATATATATATATATATATATATATATATATATATATATATATATATATATATATATAGATATATATATAGATATATAGATATATATATAAATAGATAGATAGATAGATAGATAGATAGATAGATAGATAGATAGATAGATAGATAGATAGATAGATAGATAGATAGATAGATAGATAGATAGATAGATAGATAGATAGAGAGAGAGAGGGAGAGAGAGAGATGAATAAAATATAATCATAATTATGTACATATTTAAAATTTATAAGCATTAATTAAAAAAATCAATACATTAATTATTATTTTTTTCTACACAATACATGAGTTATATAACATTTAATTTTAATTATTTTTTTAATAATAATTTTTTGTTGTTTATTATTATTAGTTACATTATCAACATTTTTATATATGAACATTCTTTATTATATATTTGTTACTGTAATCATGATTCTCCAAATTATACAGTGGGGACGGAAAGTATTCAGACCCCCTTAAATTTTTCACTCTTTGTTATATTGCAGCCATTTGTTAAAATCATTTAAGTTCATTTTTTTCCTCATTAATGTACACACAGCACCCCATATTGACACGGAATTGTTGACATTTTTCCAGATTTATTAAAAAAGAAAAACTGAAATATCACATTGTATTCAGACCCTTTGCTCAGTATTTAGTAGAAACACCCTTTTGATCTAATACAGCCATGAGTCTTTTTGGGAAAGATGCAACAAGTTTTTCACACCTGGATTTGGGGATTCTCTGCCATCCCTCCTTGCAGATCCTCTCCAGTTCTGTCAGGTTGGATGGTAAACATTGATGGACAGCCATTTTTAGGTCTCTCCACAGATGCTCAATTGGGTTTAAATCAGGGCTCCGGCTGGGCCATTCAAGAACAGTCACAGAGTTATTGTGAAGCCACTCCTTCGTTATTTTAGCTGTGTGCCTAGGGTCATTGTCTTGTTGGAAGGTAAACCTTCGGCCCAGTCTGAGGTCCTGAGCACTCTGGAGAAGGTTTTCGTTCAGGATATCCCTGTACTTGGCCGCATTCATCTTTCCCTCGATTGCAATCAGTCGTCCTGTCCCTGCAGCTGAAAAACACCCCCACAGCATGATGCTGCCACCACCATGCTTCACTGTTGGGACTGTATTGAACAGGTGATGAGCAGTGCTTAGTTTTCTCCACACATACCGCTTAGAATTAAGGCCAAAAGGTTCTATCCTGGTCTCATCAGACCAGAGAATATTATTTCTCACCATCTTGGAGTCCTTCAGGTGTTTTTTAGAAAACTCCATGCAGGCTTTCATGTGTCTTGCACTGAGGAGATGCTTCCGTCGGGCCACTCTGCCATAAAGCGGTGGAGGGCTGCAGTGAGGTATGACTTTATACAACTTTCTCCCATCTCCCGACTGCATCTCTGGAGCTTAGCCACAGTGATCTTTGGGTTCTTCTTTACCTCTCTCACCAAGGCTTTTCTCCCCCGATAGCTCAGTTTGGCTGGACAGCCAGCTCTAGGAAGGGTTCTGGTCGTCCCAAACATCTTTCATTTAAGGATTATGGAGGCAACTGTGCTCTTGGGAACCTTAAGTGCAGCAGAATTTTTTTTGTAACCTTGGCCAGATCTGTGCCTTGCCACAATTCTGTCTCTGAGCTCTTCAGGCAGTTCCTTTGACCTCATGATTCTCATTTGCTCTGACATGCACTGTGAGCTGTAAGGTCTTATATAGACAGGTGTGTGTCTTTCCTAATCAAGTCCAATCAGTATAATCAAACACAGCTGGACTCAAATGAAGGTGTAGAACCATCTCAAGGATGATCAGAAGAAATGGACAGCGCCTAAGTTAAATATATGAGTGCCACAGCAAAGGGCCTGAATACTTAGGACCATGTGATATTTCAGTTTTTCTTTTTTAATACATCTGCAAAAATGTCAACAGTTCTGTGTTTTCTGTCAATATGAGGTGCTGTGTGTACATTAATGAGGAAAAAAAATGAACTTAAATGATTTTAGCAAATGGCTGCAATATAACAAAGAGTGAAAAATTTAAGTTGGTCTGAATACTTTCCGTCCCCACTATATATATATATATATAATGAATTAGCAATGCTGTTCACTATATATATATTACCACTATGGAAGTGTTTTGCCGTTATGAATGGCTTAGCTCGAATGCCGTAGTAACGGTGATCGAGATAGAAGCTTGGTTTAGACACGATCGCGCATCTGCAAGATTTAGACAGGGAGATAAAGTAGGGGCGGAAATGACATCCACAAAAGATTCAGCCATCACTAGTAAAGATGGCATGGTCAATACCCGGAAGATAAGAAATTTTAGAAATGCTATTTTAAAAGTTAGTTTTTGTCATCTTTATATGTGCATTGCTTACAAATACATTGATGGATGATTCAATTTTAAAAAAGCATAAAAAGGTACAGGGTTTACTTCTTCTTTAATGTGTAATGTATGTTCCTTGCTAAAGAAAATGATTTTTTTTTTTTAACAGAAGGGTTAAAGAACATGATTTTTTTAATCAAATTTTTATGGGTAAAGTTCCGCTTTAAGGTTTAGGCCAGTAGACATGCCTAAGCCTCAGCTGCAAACCTCCATTCACTTGAATTGTTCCTGCTATATTCAGTATAGTCTCTCATTGCTTCTGGTTTCAGGTTGTATATGATTATGTAGGAATGTCTGTATAAATAGCATACACCCTATAGTGTGTATTTATGGTCAAGCCCTTTCAAGTTTGTATATCCTAAAAAACAAAATAAATGTAGCGCTATGAAAAAGGGTCCAATATAGAGTCTTGGGACTGACAGTTCAAAATGTGTGTATCAAAAGGAAAGACATCCTTGGGGAAAAGATGGAGAATCCTCAGGAACAAATTTCATCAAAGATGTAAACAATCTGGAGTAGAAGCCCGCACAACACCACCAAAAGTGAAAAGGCTTACCGGAATCGGTGGACCCAACGAGGCATACGCCAAGTAGAGTCAGACAGGCTTAGGTGGTGCTGGACTACAGGTGGCCCGGGAGGGCAATGTTGATGGAATGGCTTCCACGTGGCTGTGTTCCTCAAATGATACCAGACTGAAGGGTGTGGGGTGAAACGCCCGTAGATTATATCCCTTTTTGGCATGTTTTCTTCAGGACTTCCATGACATGTCGCTGCGGTGAGGTACGTCACTTCAGCAGTTTTTTTGTGCACTCCAAACTGCTGAAGTGACGTACCTCACCCATCTACATTGCCCTCCCGGGCCACCTGTAGCCCAGCACCACCTAAGCCTGTCTGACTCTACTTGGTGTACGCGTCGTTGGGTCCACCGATTCCGGTAAGCCTTTTCACTTTTGGTGGTGTTGTGCGAGCTTCTACTCCAGATTGTTTACATCTTTGATGAAATTTGTTCCTGAGGATTCTCCATCCTTTCCCCAAGGATGTCTTTCCTTTTGATACACACATTTTGAACTGTCAGTCCCAAGACTCTATATTGGACCCTTTTTCATAGCGCTACATTTATTTTGTTTTTTGATACTGTTTACATTTGTTGGTTGTGTTAGCTGCTTGTTCTTTTTCCTTTTGGTAGCGCAGAATTATTGTGTATATATAGTCAAGTTTGTATATCCTGTTTATCCTTAGGAAATGGGCTTCATTTTATGGCTAAATGACCAGGTGTCCAGTTTACTGTTTTTTGGTATCTGTAAAAGTCTCTCTCTTCCTGTCACTAAGAGCACACCCCCCTCCCTTTTTCCTTTGATCTGTATCCCATACAAGCTGGATGATCTCCCATTAACCACTTGCTCACGCCGATATAAGTCGGCATAATGGCACAGCTGGACGAACCGCCGTACCCGCCGCCGGCCACCTGTGATCGTGGGCACGAGAGCCAGAATGGGGGTTTGTGTGTAGAAGAATACATATTGGCCTAAACTGCTGAAGAAATTATTATTTTTTTTTTAATTTGGGGATATTTATTACAGCAAAAAGTTTAAATATCGGTTTCTTTTTCAAAATTGTCGCTCTTTTTTTGTTTATAGAGCAAAATAAAATGCAGAGGTGATCAAATACTACCAAAAGAAAGCTATATTTGTGAAGAAAAAAAAGGACGTCAATTTTATTTGGGTACAATGTCGCATGGCCGTGTAATTGTCAGTTAAATGCGACGCAATGCCGTATCGCAAAAAATGGCCTTGTCAATAAAGGGGGTAAATCATTCCGGGGCTGATGTGGTTGAGCATATGATTAGCGCCTGAGGCTCTAATTGGCTGAAAAAAGTTTGGGCTTTTTGGACATTAGTAAATCAATATTCGCTATTGTCTTCCGGCTTCTCCTCCTAGTCAATCGGGACAGGAGGTGAGTCTTAAGACTGGATTAGCTGGGAGGAGAAGCTGCGATCTGGATGGGGTAAGTGCGGACCTGGCGGGGGGGGTTTGTTTGCTGCTGAATGTACAGAAGTCAATGAGTAGATAGACTTAGGTACAACCAGTCTGCCCATACATGGATCAAAATTTGACTGATGCCTGCTGAACCCGCCAGATTTCAATCCACGTATGCCTGCCTTAAGAGCCTCTTGTAAGCTTTACATTATCATTAGTCCTCCACACTTTGATCAAACACTTGCACAGGCACAGTTTGTTCTCCACTGTTCTTTGCAGACGCTTTGTCTGATCTAATCTGTATTTTGTACCTTCGTCAGTCCTTGGGATAACTATAGACCATGAAATAAATGTGAAGAATGTGTGTGAATGTTGGGGGAATGTTTAAAATGATCCTTCTCCAGTGTTAAATACTCTAGGTATGCCTCTGATTAGCGTACAACCCCTTTGCAATTATTTTCCGTTGATTGCTATGGTTTTCTCCCAACGTGCGCCTCCGCTAAGTGCAATCCACTTGGTCCATGCAGAGCGGACACAGACACAGTCCCTCTCTCCTCTATGAGGCGAGACAGGTGGTCCATTTCCATCCGATGGGGAATAGGACCATCATCCATCATTTTTTAGCGGACAGGATCGAATCGGATGGCAGCGGGTGACACCCGCCGCTTCATAGAAAAGACTGGAGGATCCGACCGGGTTTGCCTGAAAAACTGACAGGCGGACCTGATTGGACACCCCGTGTGAAAGGGGCCTAATGGTGGTCATACATACTTCAAAACGATCGAATCAGAATCCAATCGAATAGCCATCATTTCTCTTTCGATCTATTTAGACTGTTTATATTGGAATCAAACTCAGGGAGGAAAATTATCAATTGTTTTGCATCAGTTGGATCAGCTGGCAGCGCGGAGATGATTTCGGTCATAAATGTGATTGTATTCAATGATTCGGATTATGAGGTCACCTGGTGAAATCAGAAATGAGATTGATAGCTTTCGATCGTATCTTCCAACTATTGATCGAGTTCCAGCTTTCTGCATGTGGCATACCGTTTGACTGCATTGTCAACTATCGATCAATTATTACTTTCGAGAGAGACTGAAAAAGAAATCTAACATTTATGGAAGTGTGTATAAGATAGATTGGGGGTTTCTGGGCACCTCCCTTCTGCCCTTTAGGTGTAAATACGCATGTCAAGCAAATAGAGTATGTCATCAAAGAGATTTCCTGTCTGGGCAGGAAATGAAAGAAAATCTCCCCAATAGGGGAAAAAAAAAAGAAAAATTACGGTAAGTACTTAATACAATTTTATTTTTACTAAATCCACAACAGGAAAACCAATCTGTATAGTATATGCAGTAAAGCATGCTTGTTATACTCACTGTGGAATGTAAGGGGTTAATCCTCTGCATTGTGTAAAAAACCTGTTTAATCCTGTCTTCTCTGATCCTCCTCTTTTTCCACAGTCCCCAATCCATCTCCTGATAAGACAGAGCCTTTGGAGTCACTCTGCACATGCTCAGTTTGGTGTGTATTGCTAGAGAGTTTTTTTTTTTCTTGGGATGGTGCACGTGATTGGCACAGGGCCAATCAGCACTGTCCAGACAGAGGGTCAGGGGTCCTGCAGCCTCATAGGACAGTCAGAGGAGAATGAAAACTCCTACAAGCTTTAACCAGACACTGATAGAAGTCACAAGACTCCTGTATACTGCTGATGAGAAAAGGTATTTAGCAGTTTATATTTACTAAAATAATTGCATTTCCATGTTCTGTGTACTGTGGGAGACCAGATATAGTGAATACCGGGTCCTGGGTTTAGGAACACTTTAATGCCGCGTACACACGATCGGACTTTCCGCCAACAAAACTGGATTTTTTTCCGAAGGATGTTGGCTCAAACTCGTCTTGCATACACACGGTCACACAAATGTTGGCCCAAAATTCCGAACGTGATAGCACGGTGACGTACAAGTCGTACGACTAGCCGAGAAAAAGGAAGTTCAATAGCTAGTGCGGCTCCTTCTGCTTGATTCCGAGCATGCGTAAACTTTTGTGCGACAGACTTGTGTACACACGATCGGAATTTCCGACAACAAAGTGAAGTTGGCGGAAAATTTAAGAACCTGCTCTCAAACATTTGTGGACGGAAATTCCGACAGCAAATGTTCGATGGAGCATACACACGGTCGGACTTTCTGACAACAAGCTCACATCGAACATTTCCCGTTGGAAAGTCCGACCGTGTGTACGCGGCATTAGTCTCAAATAGAGGTAGTGCAAAGTATACACCACAAACTTTGACTGCTGCAGACAGGCACAGTGTTTTGGAGATGTACCATTAGCTTTTTGTTGATCGTAGTCCAATGAATTTAGTATTTAACCTCCGAAAAGGGGATGTATTGTGTTAGCCAAGCTTTTGCTATGACTTGTTTAGATGCCTTGAGAACATGAGTCATTACAGTGAATTGGGTTTTGAAGATCTCCATAAGTTTTCAGTTGAGTAGCACTTTTGGTGGGTTCATCATAAGAGCTTATTGAAAAAGAAGGTGTAGAAGTTGGTAGACCTGCCGCCAAAAGTGTTGGGCCACTGGACATGTCCACCAGGTATGCCAAAAGGAGTCAGTGTTGAGGCAGCCACGGAAACATTGTGAAGGAAAATCTATGGAGACATGCACCGACCTGGTGGGAACCATGTACCATGGAGGTCACATGATGTCCAGTCAGGATAACGCAACCACCACCCGGTCGTCATTATGCTATAGGCTGGGCAGGAAGTGGTTAAAAGACAGAGACCCTATGAATACACATCTTGTTTGCTTCCTGTATTTTGGGGTGTTTCCGGTCCCGAGGGTCCAAAGTGGCTTGCTGAATTAACCAAGGATGGCCGTCCAGAACCAGAATTCCTTTCAAAATGGGGGCTCGTCTGGGATAAAGTAATCACCCTTGGTAAGTAAAATGTTTGCCTTATATTGACGAATTGTTTTCTTGTCTAGGCTCTGATAAACTTTAGTCCTGTAAAATTATTAGACAGGAGATGGACCATGCCTTATAAGTGTTAAAACAGTCTTTAGTAGACCTATCTTTTGTGAAGAACTGTGCAAATTAAAAATGTTTTTGGTAGACCTGTCCTTTTTTTATAAGGATTTTGCAAATTAAAGAGGTCTTTGGTAGACCTGTCTTCTGGATAGACTTTATAAATTTAAATTAGTACTACACTCCTTTTGGAAAGGAGAAAAAGTGTTAACAAGGCAACTACCACCGGACCCACATCTATGTATGGCTTTTCTTCTCTATCGCATAAGAGTATAAGATGATTTAATGGTGTAAATTGAAACTGCAAGGTAAGGCAGTGTTTCTTTCACTATAATTGTGATAATGGGTCAGTTACAGGGAAAGGATCTCCCACCTCCTCCAAACCCCGGGGAAAATTATAAACATTATGAAGCTACAGAATGTGAAACTAATTATGAGTTTATTAACCCCTGGGTATCTAACTTAGCTGGGTGGACAGAAAGTATGCACAGTAGTGACCCATTCCCTCGAGAAAGAAATAATGATGAATTTCACATAGATATGGTGTAGGGATTATGTCTGGGAGAACAAGAAAGCCTTCCCATGATATTCAGTGTCCCACTCAGTGGTTTCAGTGAAATAGAAGAAACAAAACGATGAGGCAGATAAGAGATCAGACCCAACTGCCCCTCCCTTCCCATTCAACCTTCCACCATACACAAAACAATGTATAGGTAGGCATGGAAAGTGTACTTTTATTAAAGAAATGTGCTAATATTTTTGTCTACAGGTTGTAGTTGGCTAAGTGTGAGCGTTATGTTTGTTGTGTAGAGGTGTGTGAAATCCATGGATTATGTCATGTCATGATAGTTAGTATTAATATGCCTAAAGTGCTGTATCAACAAAACAGTTGATAACACAGATTGAATATTGGTTGCATGATGATTGGTTTTGTGTTTGTTATGTATGTTTTAAGTGATGTAACATTGCCACAAATACAAATTACAAGACTAAAAATGTGTATGTCTGATTTAAAATCATGAACAATTTGATCTATATAATTCGGAAATAAAAATAAAAAAATAATGACTTAAAAAAAAATGACTCAAAATTGTAAAATCGTGTGCAATGTGTAGTAATTTTTCACTGTGGTAAAGTTAATATGGAAAACAAAACGTAAAATATTAAATTTGCTTATTCTAAAAGAAAAGTTAATCTAAATACTGTGAACTAAAAATCGTTATTTTAAACACTTGCTGGGGTGGCTAAGCATGTGGTCATTGGAGCCACGCCCAATGCAGTTAATAATATTGATAAAAAAAATAAGTAAAGTGAAATGATGCCCTGACGATTTAAGCTTAAAAAAAAAAAAAAAAAAAAAAAAGGAATGCTGTCTTATAGTTTAAGGATCAATGACCCCCTCCCTTTCTTTGACACAGGTTAAATTGCATTGCTTGTGTGTGTAAACAGCTGTAGTGTCATGCAAATTGAGTGAGCTGAGTGAACTGTAAAAAAAAAAAAAAAAAAAAGGAAAATTACCCCTTAGTAATGTACAAATATGTGTATTAAACTGTAATCTTTGTATTCATAAAGAAACAGGTTTGAAGAGTTTTCCAATTGGTTATGGTGAAGTATAACTTTTAACTTTCTTGTAAGAGATGGGAGCTTATAAAAATGTTAATGTTTGTTTTTTGAGCTGCTCAATTTTTTTTTTTAACTATGGTGAACAATAGTTTTTTTATAGTAAATGTATACCATACATAAAACCCACATGGTAAAAATTAGTTTGACGTCAAACTTTTTTTTTTATATTAGAAAAAGCGCACTGGTAAAGCAAATAAGAAAGACTTTATTTAATGTAATGTAATGTATGTTTGTGTTTTCATATGCTAATGTACTTATTACAGTTATATAACCAGTGGTTTATTTTGTTTCTAGGCGAAAAAATGGAATGTTTATCACTAAGGTCTATCAGTGTTTTATCCCTCAGATTCGATAATTGGGTTTCATGGCTTTCAGAACATAAGGAAATCACAGCTGCCATAGACAACTTTATACAAGATTGTTTTTTTTTTCCTGGTTTGCTGGGTTTCACATGTGAATGTTTCTATTACATGTTATCTCACAAGACTTGTGTTTAAGACTGCTTCACCCCCCCCCCCCTGCTGTTATTGTAATTAGTTACATGCCCAGCCAGTGCTTACTTTTCAAGTTTGGCTCATTGCCTCAGGCTAATGTATGTTAATGTCCCTAGCAATACATCTGTGTGTCCCCAAGTGTATTTAAAGCACTGTTTCCTGCCCAGTGTCACCATGCAGTTCTATTTGCTCCTATAGTTTCCTGTTAGTCTGGTTTTACGTGGCTATTTGTTAATATAGGTCTGGCCTCGTATTGTATGGTTTTGGGTAAGTCTGGAGAAAAGTTGTGCAGGAAGATTGTATGGGGTGTCACCAGCACTTGGCTGTTCCAAGGACCCTCACTTTCGTTATATGTGTGGGCATACTGTAATCTCCTCAGTTAATACCCATAGGGGTCCTTCCTGTCTTAGACTCCTTGAGTACCTTAACTAATTGTCTGTGTCCTGCATGCCAGGAAGACCAGCGCCCCAGTGCTACACTTTGCCCCTGTCATTCACGTGAGTCCTGTCTGAAGAGTGTAGGTAGTTTATTTCTATGGGTAAGACATAACATTGATTACCGAATCGATAAATGAGGAAATTGCTCTGATGGTGACGCACTTTCCTAAACAGGGAATTAAAAAAAAAAAAAGAGACAGAACTTAAGGGCCATTAACAACTTAGTTATACCCATTGCACCCATAGTGCCTGATGTGCCATCACTCGTTACCTCTATTCCATCCAATGCTGAATATTTCTCTGTGATTCATTTATCGAACACATTTTTTCTGTCCCTATGGATGAGGAGACACTGCCAATACTTGCATTATGTTTTAGAAAACGCCAGATGGCATGGTGTAGAATGCCCCAGGGTTATGTGGACTCCCTTGTAGTCTACTCAGTGGCCCTGCAGGCAACATTGCGGTCCTGGACTCCCCGCCATGGTTCTGTCCTACTCCAATATGTTAATAATTTATTGTTGTATAGTCCAAGCCAGGTTGCATATAGATCTGTTAGATTGGTTAGCAGATAATGGTCATAAGGTGTCTAGGAAAAAGCTACAATGGTGTTTTGTGCTCACTAAAGGAGAGCGGAAAATCAGTCACAAGAGAGATACGGCTCTAGTGGGTCTGCCCTGCCCACTTACTAAGAAAGATCTTTTCTTGGTATAATTGGTTACTGCCGCCAATGGATACCTGATTGTACCTACTATGATAAACTCCTGAGACAAGCCACAAATATCGATATGGCAAATTGTGTAAAATGAAATTATGAAATGTGTAATGCTTTTGTATATCCTAAAACTGCAATGGTCACAGCTTCTAGTCTTGGATTACCTGAATATGGCAAGATGTATTACTTATTTGCCAGGGACAACTGTGAAACCATAATGGGAGTCCTAGTGCAGAAGCATGGGGGCAAACTCCTCCCTATTACATTTTTTTCAAGGGTTGTGCTTATGCCGGTACTGGGCATGCCAGCGTGCCTCCAAGCTTTAGCATCCTGTGCGATGGTTGTGGAGATGGCTACTTCATTCACTCTGGGTCATGCAACTGCACTACACACTACTCACAATGTGTCCATCCTGTTAGGAAATAGAACATTGAATGAGTGCAGAAAAGCCTTGAATTAGGGCTCATCTGCCAAGAGGGGAGACCATGCATACCCGTAGCTACTACACCCCTATTTATTTAACAATATCATGGGGTGGGACACAGAGGCTGGCAGGTTACATGTGGGTTATTGGATAAAGATTTTAATTTCCATCCCCAGTCTTCCCTCATTAGTAAAATCAAATGTTGCAAGAGGCACAAACAGTAGTCAGAATCCTTACACAGGAAATAATCCCAAGGTGGGGCTGCCCACTTCAAATGAAGTCAGACAATGGTCCTGCCTTCATTGCTAAAGTATGTCAAAATTTAGTGAAAACACTGAAGATTGACTGGAAGTTTCACATCCCATACCACCCCCAGAGTTCAGGGATAGTAAAAAGAATGAATAGGACACTTAAAGATAAAATCAGGAAAATCACAGGGGCAACTTTCAACGGACGGAAAAAGGTACTTTTTGCAGTCCTTGCAGAGGTAAGAATGACTTCCTCTAAAACCAGTTACTCCCCTTTTTGAGTTCCTGATGGGCAGACCCTTCCCCACCCCATGGGCTAGACAGCCATTAATGTTAGAAAGAGGGGATCTTGATCTCATACAGGAGGAGTTTGTTAAGAAAGTGATTGAAACTTTGGATAGAGTTGAAAAATGTGTTGCTCGCACCTTTACTTTTTCTTTGCAGGAACCTACTCATCCTCTCCAGGTGGGAGATGTCGTAGTGGTCCAGCAACCAAGGAGCAAGAGTACCCATTTGGATCCCTGACTACAGTGATCGTGGTTACCCAGACAGCCATTCTGGTAGAGGAACAACAGGCTTGGATCCATGCCAATCGTGTGAAGAAGGTGAACCAAACACCTCAGAAGCAAGATAAAGCACAGAGAGGTGAAGCAGGTGATACAAATCCTCAAACAGTGAGTGAAGCAGGTGGTCAAGACTCTGAAAAAGATGACCTTGCTTATTTCACCACAGACTTTTGGGAAGGCCTTGGGCCTCTTGTTCTTGATGACTTTGATGGTATTCTTACCAACATGGATCGTAACTAACTGTATTTATCATCCTGAAGACTTGGGGGCCTTTAGAGGAATATGTGGCCTTCCCAATAACACCACTAACAATACACTTATCAGACATAGAAGGGATGTGTATTCAGATTATGAGGGAACTAATACTGATTGTTTCACAGAACAAATGTTGTTACTTATTTAAATATAGCTATGCCCAGAAATCAGGATATGAAAAATATTGGATATGTAGCAAACTACACCCTAGCACAGCACGTATCCCTCTTATGGCTGTACCTTTGAATTTCATTCCCTTCCTGAATGGAACACCTCACATTACTCTTACTAAAGTACAAGTAACATTGAAAAAAAACACTATTACCTTTCCAGCCATGGGCAGAAGTCACTTCCCTGATTGGTATTTTAGGTTGGGAAATTGATTGCAGGGTGGAGAGGTATGTAGCCATACTAAAATGAACTTCTCCATGACCCTAGACTTCTCATATTTTACCACCACAGACCGTAATTTAAATGACACCCTAATTACCCTTATGAGCAATACTAATGCTGACACAGAGA
Source organism: Lithobates clamitans (assembly GCA_037952925.1). Classification (NCBI taxonomy): domain Eukaryota; kingdom Metazoa; phylum Chordata; class Amphibia; order Anura; family Ranidae; genus Lithobates; species Lithobates clamitans. The sequence continues at coordinate 610,545 of JBBGZY010000519.1, read as the reverse complement.
TGGGAAAGTTGCTTTCACTCTTAGCTCTTGCAGGTTTCTCTATTGATACACAACAATTCCTCTGTACTCAGCCACTAGCCTTGGGAAACAGTACATACATGTTGTGGGAAAACATGTCACCCATGAATTCCCATGGACCCTCAGGGATGGTGTTACCTTGCATCACTGATCCCTATAATGGATATATTGGTGGACAATAAGGGAGGACACCTGCTGAAGGCTAGCATACACCCCAGGTACCCTCTCAAGCCCCGCCACAAGAGAGAGTTGTTCTTAGAGAAAGACATGGCCTGGGCATGGTTTCCCTCAGGGAAAGGATGGGGAATTGATATGATGGAAAGGCTAAACAACTACTCTCAAATATTAGAGAAAAGAACACACCGCAAACGCTATTGCTGATAGCTATATTCAATGGTTCTTTAGAGATGTAAGTCTCCCCTCCTGCACTTCTGACACCCTCCACTGATAGTTATAGTTTCCTCCCATTTACATTCATGCGGCCGTAGGAAAGAAAAGGGGGAATATCATTGCGCAATGAAACACCTCCACATAATAGATTTAATAGCATATGTGTAAAGACTCACATGGCTTGGCAAATAACAGCGCTTTATTGAATCAATCAGACCTGTTCACGTTCTCCTTCCTCCCACCGATCAGTGTGTCTAGCACACAGGCAGATCGGATGACAGATGACGTCACTGGCTCCTCCCGATGCATTGCGTCACATGTCACGTGACTTTATCAATGTAAATGGGAGGAAACTATAACTATCAGTGGAGGGTGTCAGAAGTGCAGGAGGGGAGACTTACATCTCTAAAGAACCATTGAATATAGCTATCAGCAATAGTGTTTGTGGTGTGTTCTCCTGCTGAGCGCATATAGAAGATTTATCCACAGCCTCTGAAGGATCTGGATTACCAATCTTTGTTTTTGTTCTTTTTGGTTTATTTTTATTGAAGGCATTATGATAATTGATTTTATTATATCTGCGGCATCTGTTTAAATAGGCATGTGCTTCACTTTATTTTGTATTCACGGCAATATATACAATGTTTTAGGAAGTTAATTGTAGCGCACTTTTTTCTCATTAGAATAACTTGCATATAAGCCTTTAAAATTAGCACTTTTGATTATTCATGTTCGTGTCCCATGGACTTTAACGGTGTTCGTGTGTTTGAACAAATTTTTTGCCTGTTCGCAAGTTCTGGTGCGAACCGAACAGGGGGGTGTTCGGCTCATCCCTACTCACGAAGATCAAGATTTCATTATAATGGATTGTAACCTACATGTGCTGGAATCTTTTTTTTTTTTTGTTTCATAAAATTTTTATTGATTGAACATAGAAATGTAATACAACATAGTATTGGCATAATCACATAAACATCTGAGTAACATTTGGGTTGTAGTGGAATTTACATTCGATAATGATGTCGAAATGATTTTGGACAGTGTTAATAGCTAGACTTAAAGCAAATACATATCATATATCTGAACATCCTTACATAATGAAAACTGAGGTGAGATAACTCACTATAGGAGCGAGGTGGGATGGGAGAAAAAAAGAGAGAGAGAAAAAAGGAAAAAATAGGAAAAATAAGAAGTGGGAGGGGGAGAAGTGAGTAAAGATGATTTATTTATTACAGTAGTCTAAAAATCTCTTTGGCATTTCTGTATGATTTGGTTTGGTAGAGGGATTCTATTATTAATTAATAATTGCTTTGTAAGTCTGTGAGTTTTTGAATTCAAACCAGTTGTGCCATGTTGATGTAAGTTTCGAAATCTTCTCCTGAGATATACTTATAAGTTCTTCTATCTTTTCTATATTGTTTATTCTCCGGGAACCATTCTTTTTTCGATGGAATAAAGTTTGAGCGCCAGTGGCATGGGATACGGTGTCTTGCTGCATTTATCATGAACATGGGTAAAGATTTTAAATATTGTTTTTTGGGGATTGAATTGTAGTGTAGGAGGTATTGTGCTGGATTAAACCTTATATTCACTGAAGTGAGTGAGGTAATGGTTTCGTGAACCATTTTCCAGAAGTTTTGTAATAGAGGGCATGACCACCAAATATGAAGCATCGAGCCTTCCTCCTGTTTACATCTCCAGCACCTGTCTGAGATGCATGGGGAGAATTTGTGCAATAAGGTGGGAGTTCTGTACCACCTGGTAATTAGTTTGAAGCCACACTCCTGGGTGGCTACGTTAAGAGATCCTTTATGAGCATACATGTATATTGTTTCCCAGTCTGCTTCTGTAAGAGATATATCAAGCTCTTGTTCCCAAGCTTGGCACGACGCACTGGAGAACTCAGTTTTGTCCCCAAAAAGCTAATTGTAGAGGGTAGATATAATATGTCTTTGTGGGGTTTTTCTTGTACATAGTTCCTCTAACATCGTGAGGTGTCTTGTCCATGATTGGGCTGTCTCGTTTCTGGTCAAAAAATGTCTGATTTGTATATAGTTCCATTGTGGAATCTGGTTTGGTTATCTTTGTTTAGTTCATCTCTGGACAGAAGTCTCTTACTCTTAAAGAAACCACTGACCAGGATTTCCTTATGAGGCCATGGATTTGCGAGGAAGTTTTGTTCTAAACCCGGGGGGAAGTCTGGGTTGTTTCTAAGTGGTGTAAGGGGGCTAAGCCAAGGAGAAGGATTTGTTCTTTTAAAGGTGTTGCGAAAGGTTTCTAATGTAGGGCCTATTAGGGGGTGGGCTTTGATATCTTTTGAATGATTTTTAGGATGAATCCATGGAAGAGATTTAAGCTGTTGGGAGAATTGTTTTTGCTATAATGATACCCAGTCTTTCACTGTGTGATGGATGTTCCAGTCTACTATTCGAGCTAAGAGGGCAGCCTGATGATATTTCTTTCGATCAGGTAATGCAATTCCCCCCTAGATTAAGTCTAGTGAATTTGATTCTGGGAGATTTGCTTTTCCATATGAAGGTGGAGCAAGCTTTGTGAAAGGACTCAAAAAATGACGTTGGTAGTCTAATGGGAATTGTTTGCATCACATATAGAAATCGGGGCAGGATTGTCATTTTTATTAGGGAAGCTCTTCCAAACCAAGATACGTTCAAGGAATTCCATCTTTTTAAATCGTCATGTGTTTCTTTTAGGATGGGAGTGAAGTTAAGTTTAAAGAGATCATTTAGATTTGTAGGAATTTCAATTCCTAGGTATGTAATACTATGTCTGGCCCATGAGAAGGAGAAGTTTTTTGGGCAAATTTCTACTGAACTTGGGGGTAATGAGATGTTGAGGGCGTTAGATTTTGAGTGATTGATTTTTAGATTTGATAATAATTTAAGTGTTCTAGGTCTTGTACAAGATTGGGTATAGAGATGTGTGGTTCTGAGAGGAAGAGGAGCATATCATCCACAAAAGCTGCAACTTTATACGTATGATTTTGGATTTCTATTCCTCTAATATCTGGATTTGATCTGGTTTTATTTAGTAGTGGTTCTAGTGTGAGGAAGAACAAAAGTGGAGATAAGGGGCATCCCTGTCTAGTACCGTTTTGTAAGTGGAAGGCGTTCGACAGGTGGCCGTTGACACGTACTCATGCTGTTGGATTTGAATATAATGCTCTAATGTATGATCTCATTAGAGGAAGAATTCCTATATGATTTAATACTGCATCAATGAAGTCCCAGGCCACTCTGTCGAACGCCTTCTCAGCATCCAGGGAGAGAAAAAATCCTTGTTTCTTATTGGATGTTAACCATTGATTTATGTTTAATGCTTTGATTGTATTGTTACGTCCCTCTCTCCCTGGGATAAATCCCACCTGATCCAAAGAGATAAGGGAGGTTAATAAGGGTAGAAGTCTGTTAGCTAATATTTTGGCATATATTTTTACGTCCACATTGATTAGTGAAATTGGTCTGTAGTTAGTAACCAGATTAGTATCTTTGCCTTCTTTGGGAATTACAGTTATGTGTGCTTCTAGTAATTGTTTTGGGGGCTGTTGTTCAGTATGTAGTGATTGGAAGGTTTTCAAAAATCTTGGTTTCAGTATATTGGTGAATGTCTTGTAATATTGTAAGGGTAGTCCATCTGGTCCTGGGGCTTTGCCTAATTTTATATCCTTTATAGATTTGTCAAATTCTGGGCCTGATATAGGAGCTTCAAGTTCTTGGGCTATATTTTCTGCTATTTGAGGGGGGCTATATTTCTCTAGGAAGTCTTGAATGAGTTTTGTTCTCTTGTCTGTGTTGTGTGGGCATCTAGGATTGGAAGGGATGTTGTATAGAGATTGATAGTAATTTTCGAACTGCTTAGCAATCTCCTCATTCGATGAGTGTGGTGTACCTTGTTTATTTCTTATTTGATGTATTGTTGAAGCAACTTTCTTATTTTGAACTGCTTTTGCTAATAATTTCCCACTCTTATTTCCTTGTTCATAATATATCTTATGTCTTAAGATATATTGTCTTTTGGTTTTCATGTTAATTTCTTCTGATAGTAGTGTTCATGCTTTTGTTAACTCCTCGAATGTTGAGAGTGCAACAGTTCTTTTGTGTGCTATTTCTAATTTGTGGATTTGTTCTATCAATGATCTTATTTTGGATTGTTGTTCTTTCTTTATACTGGCTAGTTTCCTGATAAATTCTCCTCTAATTACGCATTTGTGCGCCTCCCATTGTGTGATTACGGATGTCTCATCATTTTCATTTTGTGAGAAATATTCTTTTAATGTATCATTAAAGTGTAGTACATCTATGGGATCTTTTAGTATGATGGTGTTGAGTCTCCAAGTTTTAGTTATCGTCTTTTTCTCTGGAAAAGTCAATGTCAAGGTGATCGGGTGATCATCGGATAAAGTCATGGTTTCCATTGTAGAATTTGTCAATAAGTCGAGGTCAGGTTGTGAAAGAAAAATGTAATCTATTCTAGAGTATTTTTGATGGACAGAGGAAAAATAGGTGTAATTTTTAGTTTGAGGGTTTAGAGTTCTCCAGGCGTTGTGCAGCATTAGTTCCTAAAATTGAATTTTGATTTGTTTCAGTGCTTTATAGGGGAGGCTCGATGTGCCACTTGAGGTGTCAATGAGGGGATTTAAAGGAGTATTGAAATCTCCTCCAAGGATAAGAATGCCTGATTTAGCCCAGTTTCACACATGTGCGGTGCGAATTGAAGCTCAGGTTTCACTGGGGAGATAAAAATCTCCTGTTCAACGGAATCACTGCGTTTTAGCTCAGGATCAGTGAGCAGGGAGAGGGGGAGGGAGGGGGGAAGAGGGGGAGGTGTAGTGAGGAGAAGTAGAAAATCCATGTTCAGAACGCAATGCATCTGCGAATCAGATGCATTCCCATAGGAGATAATAGGCTTGTAGTTCGCACCGCAATGCCCAAAAAACGCACACGTTTTTTGTGCAATGCGCAGTGCGAATACAACGCACATGTGTGAACCAGATGCATTCATATGAATGTATTTTAAAATGTCCTGCGAATTAGATGCGGTGTAAGCCGCATCTACTTCGCATAGGTGTGAAACCGGGCTAAAAGGTCTTTTAACAGATCTTTTATCTTGCGAAAGAAAGCTACCTGTTTTGAATTGGGGGCGTAAATATTTGCTATTGTTATGGGGTGTGGCCCTATCTTTCCTTTCAAAAATAAGTATCTTCCCCCCGGATCAAGCATTGTATCATGAATCTGGATTGCTGTTTGTTTAGATATCAGTATTGACACTCCTTTAGTTTTCCCTTCTGGATTGGTGGCGTGAAAAGCTATTGGAAATCTTTTGTCTTGTATTTTTGGAATTTTGTGAGATTTAAAGTGGGTTTATTGTATGCAAATTATATTTGCTTTCTGTTTATGGAATTCATTAAGAAATGTGGTTCTTTTTCCGGTATGTTGAGTCCTTTAGCATATACTGAAAGTAATTTTATTGTTGATGAAATGTTCTGTTGTTTTTGGATAGGCATTTTGGATGTAGTTTTTCGGTCTTTTGAAAAAATGGATTCTAAGATGTTGATGTTGTAGTAAGGATCTGTGTTTTGAAAATTTTGATTATTATATCTGTTCGTCTTTATGTTAATCTGAGAAGAGTACTCAAGTCTGGGGAGGGGATAATAAAACAAAACAAAAAAAAACCCCAACTAGAAGTGGGGGGAGTAAATGTTCCGGAGGTAGGTTAGACCAGCTAGTCTACCCTATAAAAAAGGATCCGGTAGGGTCAAAGGGTAAAAATAAAAATAAAAAATTGTACCGTTTGTGTGGGTTCGAGGTCTAAGTAGGTCAAGATGAATTCTTATAGTGTTTCTCTTTCTCTTTTTCTATTTTTATTAAGCAGTATGAGATAAAACAGTCCTTTCTTACATGTTTCTATTTTCTAGCACTTCGGAGCAGCTAGCATAATATAGTGTTCTAATAATTCAGGAATCGGATATATTATATTAAATTCCATAAAGGATACCGTATTAGGTTAATTATTGTCTAATATACTTTGTGGGCTAGGGTGTGTTGAACTTTTGTATATTTATGAGGTAATACATAAACCTATGTCTTAATATGGTTAGAGTTCTTTAAAGCGGGGTTCCACCCAAATTTTGAACAATATCTGTATGTATTCTCTTCCTTGCCTAGATGCTGACATGCCATTTAAAAAAATGAAAATCGCCGTAATTACCTTTTATTTTTCTATTCTTCTTTGCACTTCCTGGTTCTCCTCCCGTGGGAGTAGGCATGTTTCTAGCCTCTCCCAGACTCCTCACAGTCTCCTGGGAGCTAGTCTCAGGCTTCCCAGGATGCCACTGAGCATGTGCGGGAACGAGCGGTGAATGCTGGGAGCACAGCATTCACCGCGTCCAGGAAATAAATGCTTGTGGGCTTCAAATGCCCACAATGAAGATGGAAACCGCCTGCAGTGAATAATATAAGTTATTTTTTCCGACAAAATCTGACACAGGTGGACATATTACACACAATATGTGAGTATGTAATGCTGAGAAGAAAAGTTTGTGAATGAACTCAAAAAAAACAAAAAACGATGGATAGGTGGACCCCCGCTTTTAGGTCAGAAATTATTGAGGCCATCTTTTACATTTATGCTTTTCGGCCACTAGAGGGATCCCTTGTATTTAAGAATATAAACTTCTTGTAAGTTAAAGAAATACAGTGCATATCATATGGAAGGAAAATAAAATACAAAAAAAAAATTAGAGAGAAACCACAAGTTTTAGTAAATTATACCATAATGATTAAGCAACTGTTTAATCATCTATTGAGTGTATCCAATAACAGTAAATACTTGCATTTATATTTTTACCAGATACAAATGAAAGGCATCATGGTGGTCTACTGAATTGCATGTTGTTTTAATATGTTTGATGCCTCCGATTGATTGAGGAGGTTTTCTTCTAGCTGTATAGCACATTTCCCTATGTGTTCTTTGAGGGAACCTTTGAATTAATTATCTTGAACCTTGGATTTTTAAAGACATTTATTATATTCCACCTTGATATCTTTCTTCTGTACTAAGTTTGATCGGTCAACAAAATATAGTAATAGTAACTTAAACTGTGCCTGAACAATATAAATGTAACTTTAGCTTGGATCTGTGGCCTATATCACAAGCTACTAATAACTCTCCTTATAGTTTTATACTAGAGCATATTTCAAATCCAACTTCGATTACGTTCGCTTAAAGTAAGTTTTGTTTATTTCCTGGGGAATCCAGTGCATGCAGATATTGTAATTTTTAGAATATAAAGCATGTCTGGTACTGGGTAACTGAGGTTTTGAATAATGTTTTTTTTGTTGTTATTTTTGTTTTTTGCATATTTTTCTTTTATTTTCCTTACCCTTTAGATTACGAGTATCAGAGTAGTAGCATAAATTACAATACTTACAAACGTTTTCCCATAGGTCAGGCTTATTCAACATACCATTAAGATAATGATTTGTTCCAAAGGGGTTGTAAATAATCGAGTATTTTTGAGCATGGTGTACTTGCCTTGTTTGAGGTATGTACAGTATCATAGATGTAAATGGATAGAAAAAAAATACGTGGGGAGAGGTAAAAGCTAACAGTCAGCTTTTTTTTTTTACTTTAAACTTAGATCTCTGTGGTGGCCTGTTAATCTTCTTGTTTCTGTTTCCTCCGAAAGGTGGCGATCTGTGACTGCAATCCCGGTTCCTTTGAGCTCTGGGAGTGTAGTTGTTGGTTACTTCAATCCATGAGTCATTTATCATGAATGAATTGTACCATTCTGGGACCTCGATTGAGGGTATATTTAATGTGTCGCAGAAGGATTGAAGATCGCCGGTGTGTGTAGTAGTGCTGTGTGGCCTCTCCATGAGGCTGAAAGACAGAATGGGAACTTCCATCTATACGGTATTCCTCTGGTACGCAATTGATCAAGAATTGGACGCAGGGCTCTGCGTTGCTGTAATGTAATATTTGACAGGTCTTGGTATAGCTTAATTTCATTTCCATTAAATAGGACTCTGTTTTTTTCCCTTGCTTTTTTTAGAATGGTTTCTTTCAGAGGGAAGTTTACCAAGCAGCATATAATGTCTCCAGGAGGATCAGTGTCCCTTCCTCTCGGTCTGAGGGCTCTGTGGATTCTTTCAAAAGCAATGGGAGAGTCTGGGGGTCTGTCTAACAGATCATTAAAGATTGTTGCAGCAGTCTGTTCTATTCTGTTTTGATCTGCTAATTCTAGGACCCCTCTGATTCTTATGTTATGTCTCCTTCCTCTATTATCGAGGTCCTCTAGGTGACGATGAATTTCAATAATATGAGAAAGGTGCATATCTGAAGTTTTCTGTACCTGTTTGATGGCTTCTGCATGACGTGCTGTGGCCTGCTCCACTGATCCCATCCTTGCTGCTACAGCCTGTATGTCAGTTTTGAGATCTGTGATGGCTGCTGCTAGGGTTGCTTTAATATCAAGGGCCACAGCTTGTAGGTCTGCTAGGAATAGGGCTTGAGGTTGTTGTGCTGGGAGTCCTGCTTGCATTGCAGGGTTGTGAGCGTCGTTCGCGCCGTCCGTGGCAGGGCTGGGGCCGCCGAGTGGTACGGGATGTTTAGGCAAGGCCGCGGCTTTGAGGCCTTCACCCTGCGATGTTCGGAACATCGCGGGGATGTTGCTAACTTGATGCTGGCTTGACTCCTGTGGTTTCCGGGTAGATGAGGAGCTCCGGTCACCCTTTCCCATGTTCTGGTAAGCGTTATTGGGTCCTGAGGCACAAATTAGCTGCTCCTATGTGCTGGAGAGCTCAGTCTAAGCGTCCCTCTTGGTCCGGAGTTAGGCCACGCCCCCGGAATCTTTTACTTCTAAAAGAGAACTGTAGTGCACCACAGCAACCCCCCTCTTGTTCTCATTAGAATTAGGCTTTAGCAGCCTGCAGATTTTATATGAACACCTATCATATACCTGGTGCTGGAGGCCAATGGAGAGATAGGGCTTCCCTTGTGGCTAAGTTCCAGACCCCCCTGAGGGTGAAAACAGGAGAGGTCAGGCTCAAAGTAGCACGGGTCACCTGCTGGACTGTATGCAGGAGGTTCCAGAGTAAAGTTGGTGTGCTGGCGTAGAATCAGCAGACAGGTGGCGCCCATGAGGTGTTGCAGTATTCGGGTAATGCTGTGACCAGAGCGTGCTCAGAAGGAAGCCTAGGTCACGAGCCAGGTTGGTTTTAGAGCAGACGCAGTCAGGTGGATAGCCAAGGTCGAACATAGGAAGCAAGCAAGAGACAGGTCAAGGACAAGTCGGATCAGTAACAGGAGACACAGGAACAGGAATATCACAGAGATAACACATCGGAGGAGCCGAAGATCAATCAGTAAATGCAGACACTAGCAGACTTCCTTATATAGACCCATGTGACCTGCTGGTGCTAAAGTCCTTCTTCTGCCATAAGTGCATAAGTGCTGGTAGAGATGCTGGGTCCTAGAGCCCTTCTCCTGCCGTTGGTTCCCTGACAACACCGTTGAATTGTATTAGTGCCACAATTTGAAATTATTCTTGCCATTATTCAGAAGTCAAGTGAAGTTTTTGCCCACACCTGCTGCGTCAATTTTATGTCTCACAGAGCTGACGGGTTATAGCTCAGTCTATAGTATAATGTTGAGGATTGAACTGAAGGAACACAGCCAGCTTGGGGCAGGAATGGTGGTAGTCAGGTGATGGTGTGCCCTGATTGAGGGGTGGTCTGTAAGGTCCAGGACACATCCTTCCTAGGTGGCTGGGCTACTGTTACTGGTCCTAAGTAATGGCTCAGGACCTTACCCCAGGACCCAGCCTGTTACCACAAGATTAGCAAGGCCTTGCGGATACTAATGTTTATTACGTGGCTTATTTTCTTGCCCAAGGGGGAAGTATGTTGTGAACCCTGCACCTGTATCCTTTGATATGCAATGCAGAAATGAGCCAGATCCCTCCAACTCAGCTCAGGTATCATTGCAAATTGAAGTAATTCCTTCCTCCAGCTAAGGCTCCAAGCTGAAAGATGTGGGCATGATGAGCAACAATTTCTAGCAGGCATTTTAATTTCTGTACTTCTGGGCCACAATGTAAGTGCTGCAGATCTCATAGACCCCAGTGCTGTAAGTGTGTCTGTCCCCTCTTTTTACTCTGTAAAAACATACTTTAACTACAGACCAAATGTGTTTTGTTTTTATGTTTGGATAGCATGGAGAATGGTTAAAACACCTTTGTCAGGAACATAGTGCCAGCCATCTAATATGCATGTGCATAAGTGTGCACTTTTTTGCTGACAGAGAAATGTCTAACTGCACGTGCATCTTTATGCACACATATCAGTGGACTTGCGAGTGTGTCCACTGCTGCCAAGCAGGCTATTTAAACCTGAACTTGGCACAAACTCCTTGCTGATTGGTCTTCTGTCTTGTGTCTCATGCTGATAACGTTATTGACCCGACTTCCACCTGATATGCATTTGGATTACCCATTTCTGCTTATGTTTGCTCTCTATTTCAGTTACTGACCTCAGCCTCCTACTGATCATGCTTCTGCCCAGTGAATTTATACCTTGCTACCCAGTCATTGTTGACCTCTGTCTGTCTCTGACTCTGATCCTTTTACTGAACTTGGCACATCCAATGTTCACTCCCAGCCATAATCCTGCTCACCTAATATCGGCTCTCTTAAGTTCCAGGCAACAATGTCAGCACCTTGGTACTTGTGCCTTTCCTTAACTCCTGCAGAGTTCTGTTTGGGACATTTTTGCTAACATTGTTTCCCACAGACCCATGAAATAATGAACCGACATCTCTCCAAAATGAGAACTAATTTTAAAGCAGAGGTTAGCAATGGCGACTGACATGACAATAATAGGTCTACCTTGAAGCTACTGACAAAAACTTTTGCATGTGAATAACATTACTTTCATAGATTTATCTTAAAAATCCTATACTTGAATAGTTGATTTTTTTCTACTTTTCCTTCATCTACTTTCTTTATAGTAAGACTTTTCTTACTTACTTTTTTAGCTTTATTTTGCAATTAGTGTATGATTCAAATTAATTCCATATAGTTGCAATAAACAATAAAAATTTTAAATAATATAATAAAAACTATAATTGAAAGTGCTATAGTCAGTCAATAAGTCAAATATCATATTGATCCTACATTTCATATCAAATATGCAAAACAGTGCAAGGAAGTCCCAAAACTCAAGGGTTGGGCTTCCAACAGCCAAACACCTCTTACAAAGCTTGTGACCTCACAGGAAATGAACACATAAGGACATGACCAAATAAAGACATGACTTTCAACACAGGAAAATACAACAATCCATTAACCAAATGACGATGACTAGAGTTCTTCGTGGATGGGAGATTATCTGCAGGTGTACCTCATGGCACCCCAAATATGTTGATCAGGCATACCGGGGTGACAAGAGCAAACAACCGCTAAACCGATAATGTCTTTCCAGAGCGAACACACCCCCACCAGACGATCATTCTGTGCATTGCACAGGGGCCGTTTGCTGGCGGTCTTCTCTCCGCAAACACCTCTCTCCAAACACCAGGAAGTTTTCCACTACTTAACAGGTCTCAATCAGCGTCATGTTGAGAGTAGGTAAGAGAGAGGTGAGGCGGGACCGGAAGCGGATGATGGAGTGAGGTGGTAAGGTGAGGAGTGTGAGTGAGTGTGTCCACCCCACTCCCACCATAGAATGGATAAAATGCCCATCTCTGGTTGTACGAAAGAGGGATACATGCCGCGCTAATGCCTGAACCTTGCAGCCCCTGTGCCTGTCTGCCGCCCGTACCTTGCACCTTGTGATTTCCCCCCAGCGTCCAGCTTCAGGAGCCGAAGTGCCGCACTGCATCTCCTTTTACTCCTCGGAGGCTTCCGGGAGGCTTCGGAGGATTTCAGTTCCGAAAGGAAGTCAAGCGGAGACAAGCTCTCGCGGGAATTCGATTGAGAAGAGCCATCTCGTCGGCCCCAGACACTGACGTCGGAGCGCCAACAGTGGATGTCCCGGTGTGAGTAATCACAGCTTAGGACCGGAGGGCGGAGGTACCCGAGCCCCCCCTGAAGCAACGATACAGTGGTACATAAATGATTCTTGGGTGAGTGAATAGGCTTAGAATTGAACATGACTGAATTGTTTAAACTGACGGTGGTGAGAGTGTGTTGCCTAAAGCTCCCCAAACCCTGTATATCCTCCACTGTGGGAAGAAGCTCATATACGCCAGTGTACGTGTGGGACTTACTGGGACTTGCTGGTGTCATGTGTCAGGGTAGCGACATATTACAACATATTGGCATACTACACTGAGGAGTTTAATCTCAGGGCTCTACCTGACAACACGTTTGAAGCTTCCAAAGTGCCTCCTTGTGCATCGGCCACTCTTCCATACTGATTAAATCTTGGGGGTCCCTTTCTTTTTTTTTTTTTTTTTTGGACTCCCGGCCCCCCTATTGTATTGTTGCAGCAAGATAAATAGTACTAATTGGTAGCGGCCGGAGGAGTCAGACATGTCAACAAGAAGGAAGGGTGACGAGCAAGCAAATGTGGAAGCTATGGGGTCTCAGTCTTTACGTTCAGCTAAAGAAAAAGACAAAGGTGGAGTGTCATCGGTAGCAGGGGCAACGGCAGCTGCGGTTGCGGCAACTGCAAAATTGGAGAGACTGAGAGTAAGAAGGGTAGGGGTAGAGGAATGGGTGACGGTCATTAAAAAAGCCTACAAGGGGGACCTAGAATGGAGTGGGGGGGGGGAGGGATGGGGGTGGCGGGAAAGGGAGGGTAATGATTATAATATAGAGATACAGAAAAGGGTACGTTTGCATTTCAGGATCGTAAGGGAATTCTTACTGCACAGAGGAGGAGGGGGGGGGGGGAAAGAGAAGAGAAAAGGAAAAGGGGAAATTATATTTTTTCACAAGGTTTTACTGAATACAATGGTAAATTATAAATAGTTATGGTAAATACGTACGTCACGTGTATTATGCATAGGTCCTTAGGACTTGAAGTCACTAAAGTAAAAAGGTTGAGTGTTGGGGAAAAACCCCTCTTATCAGTAGAGATAAGCACTTTAGTTATTCGGGAACATAAGGCGTTAAGGAGGGGATTTAGTGGTGATGTGTCTTTTTTTTTTTTTTTTCTCTTTCTCTGTTTCCTTTCTTTCTGTTGGTGTTTTGCTCGGCTCTACTACTGCTTTTTCCGATTAACTCAGGATCTCCTGTTCATAAATATAAGCAATAAATCATGGTCCTGAACATTGGGTCATGGAATGTTAGAGGGTTGGGTTCCCCTGTTAAACGAGCAGCAGTATATGATGTTTTAGATACATTTAAAGTTGAAATTGCCTGTCTGCAAGAGACACACCTGACAAAAGATACTAAAAATAACTTGTGGAACAAGAGATATCAACACCAGTTCCACTCTACATATACCTCCTACTCTAGAGGAGTATCAACTTTGATTGGCAGTGGGGTAGCGTTCATTTGCAGACAGTGCAGGATAGACGAAGAGGGGCGCTATGTGTTCCTGCATTGTGTAATAGAGAATCTGAAATGTGTACTGGCTAATTTATATATTCCTCCCCCGTTTAAACTGGATATTTTGTATAACCTTATGGAATTTATAATTGACAAGGCCGAATTACCAGTTATAGTTGTCGGGGATTTTAACATGGTTTTGGATAATAAAGTAGACAGATTCCCTGGGGGGAAACAGAGTCAGCGAAAGCAGGAAAACCGGTTGAAACAATTCATTCAAGAAGCAGGGCTGCTTGACATGTGGAGAATACGGAACCCGAGGGCCTTGCAGTTTTCGTGCTACTCGAGTTCCTGTGCTTCACTGTCAAGGATAGATTTAGTTTTAGGTAATGGCCTAGCATCACAAGTAATAAGTAACATAAACTATCAACCTAGAGGGGTATCGGACCATTCTCTGCTCACAATCTCGATAAACCCGGGTCATAAGAAAACCTATAGAACATGGAAGTTAAATCCAGCTTGGTTGGAAGTAATAGAGAATCAGGAAGGGGTAATAGCAGAATTGAAAGAATTCATAAAGTTTAACTCGGGCACCACATCGAGGGGGGTGTTATGGGAAGCACTGAAGGCATATTTAAGGGGCTTACTTATACAGAAGGTGTCAAAAATTTAAAAAACATCCCGAGATTGGGAGGAGCGGTTCAAGAGGGAATTAATTGCTGCTGAAAGAGAGTACACAAACGAACCTTCCCCTGAAAAACAGAGAGTGTGGGAGAATAAACAACAAAGGTATAAAGACATAATAATTAGGAAAGTAGAAAATAAAAGGGCATTCCAGAAACAAGTCATGTATGGGGAAGGGGAAAAAGTTGGAAAGATACTGGCCCATATAGTCAAGTCCGGCTCCCCCTCATCCGTGGTCCCGGCCATTAAGACTTCAGAAGGCGAGACAACATCTCAATTAGAAATGATTACTGAGGTGTTTAAAGAATACTACAAGAGGTTATATAAATCTAGTGGAACCATGGATGAGGGGGAAATGGACAAATTTTTTCAAAATATCGACATACCAACATTGGAGGGGATGGATGTAGATGAATTGGAAAGACCAATTACTATAGAAGAGATCAAAATGGCGGTGTCAGAAATGGCCAATCATAAATCACCAGGTCCCAATGGTCTCCCAGTCGAGATATACAAACAGTATGGGGAGGTACTATTCCAGGAACTTTTGGACGTATTTAATTGGGCAAAAGAGCAAGGGAGGTTACCCACTTCAATGACAGAAGCCACAATAATAGTATTGCATAAAGAGGGGAAAGACCCCCGGACCCTGGGTCAAATAGACCCATATCTTTACTCTGTGCAGATGTAAAGATCCTAGCAAAAATTTTAGCTACCAGAGTAAAGAAAGTGATCCATAAAATAGTCCACCCGGACCAGACGGGATTTATACCACATCGAACAACCAGTATGAACATCAGGAGAGTTCTTTTGAACTTGCAGATTCCCACGGAAAACAGGGGCTCGAGGGCAATTCTTCTGTTGGATGTGGTAAAAGCTTTCGACAGTGTAGAATGGGAATATATCTGGAGAGTATTAAAGGAGTATGGTTTCGGTCCCTCATTCATCAACTGGGTTAAAGTATTGTACAATGAACCAAATACAAAAGTAAAAGTCAATAATGATTATTCAACTGGGTTTAAATTAGAGAGGGGATCAAGGCAGGGATGCCCTTTGTCTCCCATGATTTTTGCCCTAGCCATGGAGCCATTAGCTACAACAGTAAGGCAAGATAGGAAAATAGTGGGGTTCCAGAGGGAGGATGGTGAGGAGCGGATCGCATTATATGCGGACGATGTCCTCATATTCATGGGAGACACTGAGGGATCCCTGAGACAAGTAATGGATATATTCTCAAGGTTTGGGAAAATCTCGGGATTGTCCATAAACTGGGGAAAATTAGTTTTATTGCCATTAGACCCCGTTAGTGTAGATACCCCCTCAAATAATAATAGGTTAGAAATAACAGCGTTAACAAAATATCTAGGTATTAAAATAACCAAGGACCCAGAGAGTTACCTAGATAATAATTTAACCCCCTTGTTAAAGAAATTCAAAAGTAAGATTGAAATATGGAAGGGCCTCCCGTTATCAACAGCGGGGAGGTGTAATTTAATTAAAATGCTATGGCTCCCCCAATTACTGTATATAATGCAGAACTCGCCAATATGGATAAGCAGGAAATGGTTTGATAAAATAGAAACAATATTTAGAGACCTTATTTGGAAAGGGGGATCTCCTAGGATAAGATTGCAGACCCTACAACTCCCCTCGCGGGAAGGGGGGATGGCAGTACCACACTCACGTAGTTATTTTTTGGCAGCCCAGCTGCAGCACTTGGGGAAAAATAGCAATGAGAGATTGACGATCACGGGAGCCCCCCATAGGACCGTGATAGAGACCTTGGAGGTGGACTCCTTTATACATAAAACCCCTACGGTCAAATTAAAAAAAAAAAGTTTGGAGATCCGTTAAAGCACTGTTGGGAATGAATGGTTGGACCAAATACACTCCTCTGTGGAATAATAAGAACTTACAAGAACTACAAGAAATAGGAACAATTAAAATATGGGAAAAAAGAGGAATAAAGAAATTAGTTCAGCTATATAACCAGTCTTCACTAAAACCCTTCTCCGTATTGAAAGAAGAATTCGATATACCAGACAGATCACAATATAATTACATACAAGTTAAACATGCCCTTAAGACACAGTTTGGGGACCAGGGTCCCTCCTGGAATGAGTCCAGTGTGCTTCAGAAGCTGGGTGACCAGGAGGGCCACTATGGGTCTATAGCCGAAATATACCCACATATTTGTAAAAACAGCATAGATGCCCCGGGAAAACTTAAAAGTAGAGGTAAATGGGAGAGAGAGTTGGGCATGTTTTCAGACAGGCAGTGGAGGGAGATACTAGTGGGGGGACATCGGGTGTCAGTTTTCCCTGCCCAAAAGATTTCACATCTAATGTTACTCCATAGGACGTATTACACACCTAAAAGGTTATTTGAATTTGGGAGGAGAATGGATGCCAACTGCCCTAGATGTCAAAATGAGGGGGACTTGTTGCATATGCTATGGAAGTGTCCGAAATTATTCCGGTATTGGTCAGAGATTGTAGAAACCCTCAATAAGGTCTTCTCCTTAGAACTTAAAATGGACCCAAAATTATGTATTTTAGGAGTAGGGGAGAGTATGGATATAGGAATCCTCAAAACTACAATAGTTCAGAGATGACTCTTTCAGGCAAGAAAGTTAATTACTCAAAGATGGCAGGCAAGAACCCCCCCACGGAAAGATGAGTGGATTAAAACGGTAACTGAAACAATGTGGAAGGAAAAGGCGGTATATATAAAAAGGAGGAACCTTAAAGCATTTAAAAAACTTTGGAGACCCTGGCTGGAGGAAGTGGGATACCCGCTGTAGTGAAATATAGAGATAATGCCCTTAAGAATCGGAAAGTTAATATGTGTTAGAATGATGTGAACGGGGTGGGGTGGGTAAGGGGGGGGAGTGAGGGGGGGCCGAGGGGAGGGGGAGGGGTAAGGGAAGGGAAGAGAGGGAAGGGATAAGGTTATAAAAAATAATAGAGCACTTTTGTTACGGGGTTCTTATGTACATCTAGGAGTGGTATTTTGTTTTATTAGTAATATGATACTGTAAGAATATTGTATATTGGGATGTATTTTGTATGAATATAAATAAAGATGATTAAAATAAAAAAAAGAGTAGGTAAGAAAATCCAGACAGCTGCACTCCAGGAAGATATAATAATAGATATAAAGCACTTAGCATAAGTGCGAAATGCGTTAGCTGATTGCCTGTACCTTTTGCCACAGTGTCCTGTATTCCATATGCTCCTGAGTTTACAATAAATGGTTTTTGAATTATATCTTCCTGGAGTGTGGCTGTCCGGATTTTCTTACCTACTCTCAACATGACTCAGCATTAGCCAGCACCTGGGGCTCTTTATTCTCAGAGACAACTCTTCAGTTTACACCTGGTGTGGATCTATACCAGTGTGGTGAGAATTTCCCTGCCTCAACCAGCGTCAGTCTGCCCCAGTCAGCTCTTTAGAGCGGGCTGCGAGAGAACAGACACTGGGAGAGTCTTATGACAATACATTAATATAAAATTTTCCACAACAGTCCCTCCTCTTGTCATATGATCCCATGTGAATCCTGATCTTCTTCTTCCATAAAAAGTAAAACATGGCTTGACATATAGACTCTGTTGGAGATGACGTGGTGAGCTGTAGTAGTCGCCAGTCGGTCTGGGATCCTCTGTGACTTGTACATGGGTCGGGCTTCGGGGCATCTCATCAGGGAAGATGTGGTCATCTGCTCAGGCTCTGGTCACGCATCCAATCAGAAACAGGAGCACCTCATCATTACATACAGAAGGAATAGAAACAAAAACAACATGAGTATATATACCTCTACTTCCTTCACTATGATCCGCTGCAAAATAAAAATTAAATCCCCAATGATTCCCAAACCCTTAAAAAGGATTCCAACCTTCACTAGCTATAGCTCTGGCTTTGCCTTGTAGGGACCTAAATCTTATCCATATGGGCCTGAACTTTGTCACTACTATCCCTGATCCAGATATAACAATCTTTACTTATGAATTCCCAGAAACCCCCTTGGACTGTGGGAACTTCCTTGTAGCTTCAACAGTTACATGAAAACATCCCATCCTCAATTGATGAGAAATTGTTCAAGCATTTCATAAGCTCAAGCCCCCACTGTGTACAAGCAATTCCCGTCCAGCTGTCCCTGCCATTCTTACCTTCTCTCGTGCCATGAGATCCTCACGATTGGCCGTGACATAAGATGCTGGGACAAGTTTCACCAGCACACATGAACCTCTTGCCTTAGGGGAATTACCTTATAAGCTGTAGCTCCACATTAATACCGGACTACAGTTGAAGCACACTTGTGGGCTACCTAGTTATCCTGATACCAAAGCTGGCAAGATCCAGAGCTATTGTTAAAATTATAACTAATTTTACCCTCTAGAAATGTTTTGTTAAGTTCCTTTGACAGGTGTCTGTTTGGATTTTACTAGTCTGTCAAAACTCCTCACACCAATATGAACGTCACATATAGCATGTACCGCCGTCATCGCTGGGGCACTAATACCCGACCATGTGTCCTGTTCTCTTTCTTAGCTAGTTGGGATGCTTTTCATCGTTACCCTTGCTAAAATTTATTAAACTAAAAAAATATAAGTAAATGAAGATACTCCTCTACTCTTTGTGGTTGATCCGCTTCTTGCAGTGGCTGGCGTGGTCTCATCCCTCAAGCTTCTTTACAATGACCCAGTCACCTGGTTGGAAAGAATGTAAACTGGTTATTGTGTCAAGGCCCAGGACGGACTCGTGAACCCTGTGGTGGACCTTTTGAAGTTCATGTTACAGTGATTGCACCTACCCCATCAGCTGAGAATGTAGGTGACAGCTAATGAGGAAAGTACAATTCTGTTTTTGGTTGACCTCCAAACAAACCTCATATGACAATAACCCAGACATCGGGACTGTGGTCACTGCATAACCTGTGTGTGGCTTACCATCTGGGGTGTAATACCTGGAACCAGTGACAAAAAGGTTCTTAGCATCTGGGATGGGAGCCTACTTCACCAGACTGCTGCTTGCTGATTCAAGTTCTATCAAAGAAAGACAGTCTTGGCACAAACTTGGTTAGAATTACAAAGGTTAGTATTGTTGGTTTAAAAATGTGTCATTCTCACCACTAACATCCCCCCTTTTCTTCCCTCCTCATTACAAACTGGGGGAAGACATGCAGGGTTTAGAATGGTGCAGAATATGAAATAGCCTATGATGCTTTTACCTTCTTATACATCTGTACACACACTTCCAGAAACTCTTTGGACCTGAATAGATACCTATAAACAAAAGTTATTACTCTATCCTTCAAAGAATGGTAAACAATACAACATTCATGTACACTGGTAAATTGTCACTAACATTCCTCAAAACCAATAATAACTAAACCCTCTGTAAGTCTTACTTTCACGTTTTTACTTAAAATACAACAGCCGCGACACGCAAGAGGGCTATCGCGGTAGGTTCAAACATGTTACTACATACAAACATTGAAAAGAGACAAACATTTAGATACAAATGTGGGGGAGATATTTCATAGTTCCCAAAAACGAAAATGAAAAAAAATTAAAACGACCAGATGGAATGCTGCCTTCACTCTTTTAGCGATAGAAAAAGAATACAAATTGAAAAGCACAAGAGCATTTCAAAATCTTTGCATGGACCAGCCACACAAAGTTCAAAAACAGGCCTGTATATTTTAATCACACAAACGTGTACTACGCATCCATCAACTCACTCAACATTACAGATTTCTGAAGCCACAACTGAACTACTTCCAAGGTATTTTTATTCTGGGGCCTCATACCTCCAGACATCAAAAGTACCTTCCAAAGGAATACACCTTAATGTACCC
This sequence comes from Lithobates clamitans, assembly GCA_037952925.1. Taxonomy (NCBI): domain Eukaryota; kingdom Metazoa; phylum Chordata; class Amphibia; order Anura; family Ranidae; genus Lithobates; species Lithobates clamitans. The sequence continues at coordinate 590,081 of JBBGZY010000519.1, read as the reverse complement.
TCTGACCATATCTGCCAATCTTTAAGGGGTCTCATGTCTGGAGCCCCAAACCCAGATCTCCTGTGAAGTGCAGCTGTCTGACTGGTGTGGAGCCTCATTTTTTCCTCCAACACATGGACGGCACATTACCCATGACGATTCAAATCACTTTTTTAGTGAACTCTGCATCCAGAGAACCCTGCACTTTATTTTCGAAGCGATTATGGTTTGCGCCTTTATCACCATAATCGACCCCCGCTTCCCAATTATCATACATGGCCTGAGCGGGGCTGTTAGCGTACTACTCCTCACATTTACATGCTCTACAACCGGTTATCGGCAGCCCTATAAATGTGTTGTCAGACAAACTACAAAGCACCATGAAATCCTCCACTATTTAAAACAATATTATGGCTTCTATCTGATATTACAACAATAACTTGGATGCCTCCTGTTTGCTCTCTAACCAAAACTGTATTACAGTATAAACCTTAATTTAATTTAAAAATAAAAATGATTTCGTCCTTCCAAACACAAGTCAAAAGACCCCAAGCCCCTCCCACCAACTTCCTGTTGCACACCTGAGTAGGAGGAGGGAGGGGGAGGGGAAGCCTTGAATAGGTTCATATTTTGTCTATCAAGACATTAGAAAAATCTATGGCTAACATCAACAAACAAAAACTTTTGTCCAGGAGTGGGTGGAATAAGCCCCCATATTGCAAATGGGAGGGAACTCACATATACCCTGGGAAGTCAAACCACAAGTTTTGAGACCGAAATATCACACAAAAGCGTAACAAAAGCCAAAAACTGAAACTCCTGCAAAAAGACGGCTGAAGGAGTTCAAACAAAGTCTTTTCCCTTCCACTGCAAGCCACAAACAAAATGGCTCCATTAACACATGAAATTTAGTTGTTGATCCTACCAAAATTGAGATTTCTTCACTAGAAACATAAACTTCTTTAAAACAACTGGAATAAAAACCTAAATGATTCTACTGGAAATGGAATTCAGTACAAAATCAGAGATATTTAGCTCGAGACTAAAATCAGCAGAAACAAAAAGGCAGTTGCAGCAATCGAAAATCGGTCCACGGCAAAATGGTGAATGAAACCCGGACTACAGAAAAATGGCTGACATTAACAAATGACAAGACAAACCAGGATTTCTCCCTACCAAAACTGACTATACAATTGAGACACCAATTGAGACACCAATTTTAACACTTATCCCTAGACAAACACTTTAGGCTATGTCAATTAGGGCCTATACTGAAATATAGGCATATTTAACTAAACAATATTGGGTGGCACAGTGGTGTAGTGGTTTGCACCCCCACCCAGCAGCAAAAAGGGCAGCTGGTTTGAATCCCAACCACAACACTACCCGCCCGGTCTCTGCATGCTCTCCCTGCGCCTGCATGGGTCTTCTCCGGGCACTCTGGTTTCCTCCCACACTCCAAAGACATGCTGGTAGGCTAATTGGCCTCTGTCCAAAATTGGCCCTAGTATATGAATGCAAACCTGGCACCCCGGACTGCAGGCTCCCCGAGGGCAGGGACCGGCCATCAAGAATTTGTCCACTTTGACGTCTTATGCTCCCCCATGTTTCCCATCATCTTGGGAATTCCGTGGCTGCAGGCACACAACCCGCAAATCAACTGGGTCAAAAAGGAAATCTCGTTTTTTTCAGTATATTGCCTGCAACATTGCTTTGCTCCCAGCTCCAGTGATCCTGTCAGCTGTTTGGCCGTGAAACCTGTTCCCAGTAACCTCCAGAACGTTCCTCCAGCTTATCAAGAGTTTTTAGAGATTTTTGACAAGAGAAAGGCTGGTATCCTCCCACCTCACTGGCCTTATGACTGTCCAATTGAATTGCTCCCTGGGGCCGAGATTCCATTTGGACGAATCTTCCCTCTATCTGAAAACGAGCTGGAGACCTTACAATTGTATATTGATGACAACCTTGAAAAGGGATTTATCCGTCCCTCCTCTTTACCTGCTGGGGCTGGTATATTCTTCGTTGAGAAGAAGGATGGCACATTGAGGCCGTGTGTGGACTACAGAGAACTCAATAAAATCACAGTAAAAGATCGATACCCACTTCCTCTCATTCCTGAACTTTTTCAAAGGTTCCAAACCACCCGGATCTTCACTAAATTAGATGTGAGGGGTGCCTATAACCTTGTTCGCATTCGCAAGGGTGATGAGTGGTAAACGGCATTCCAAACGCGGTTCAGCCACTTTGAATACCTCGTTATGGCGTTCGGATTATGCAATGCCCCAGCCACGTTCCAGCATCTAGTAAACAACATTTTCCAGGAATTCCTTGACTACTTTGTAATTGTGTACCTCGATGATATCCTCATCTTTTCTGCCTCTTTGGAGCTTCATCGAACCCATGTGAAAAAGGTGCTCTCAACCCTGGGGAAACATGGACTATATGTCAAGGCAGACAAATGTGATTTTGAAAAAAGATCTATTCAATTTCTGAGTCTCATCATCTCCACAGAAGGAATTGCAATGAACCCAAAGAAGGTGGAAGTGATTTTGAACTGGTCAGCTCCTTTGGACACGAAAGGTGTTCAGTGCTTAGTGGAGTTCTCCAACTTTTACAGGAGGTTTGTGAAGGATTTCTCCACCACCATAGCACCCATCACCCAGTTGACCCACCAGAAGGTCCGGTTCCAGTGTTCCCCAGAAGCCAAGACAGCCTTTCACAAATTAAAGAATCTATTCACTTCCGCACCAATCCTACAGCACCCAAATATGATCCTGCCTTACGTGTTGGAAGCGGATGCCTCTGAAGTAGCTACAGGGGCAATCCTGTCCCAACGGCAGGGACCTAAGGCTCTTCTTAATCCCATAGCTCAGAAGATTAGCCCACCAGAGAAGAATTATGATGTAGGTGACCAAGACCTATTGGCCATTAAATATGCCTTAGAAGAATGGAGGTATTTACTCAAGGGTGCCGCTCACCCCATTATGATCTTTACAGACCATAAGAACCTGGAGTACCTCAGAACAGTCAAACGTTTAAGACCCCGGCAAGCCCGATGGACTCTGTTCTTCTCCAGGTTCAATTTCCATCTTACATATCAGCCAGGTTGCAAGAATGAGAAGGTGGATGCACTCCCCCGAATGTTACCGGATACCCCTGAAGCAACAGAGCCAAGTACGATCCTATCCACTCAGAATTGTTTGCTTATCCAACCTGACTTAAAGACTTTGATCAAGCAAGCCTCTACCCAGTGCCCTGGATCGGAAGTATCCTCGCTGAGAAAACAAGATGGATTTTTTTGGCATCATGATAAAATTTTTGTTCCCCAGCCAGTCAGACTTCAAGTTCTAAAAATGTTACATGATCATAAACTTGCCAGGCATTTTGGGATACGAAGAACCACTGAACTTGTTTTTTGGTGGCCCAGCCTAAGACAGGATTGCAGAAAGTATGTAAACTCTTGTATCACCTGAATAATAAGAAAAAAACCCGCGCCGTGGAAAAAAACTATAATGCCCCGTACACACGGTCGGACTTTGTTCGGACATTCCGACAACAAAATCCTCGGATTTTTTCCGACGGATGTTGGCTCAAACTTGTTTTGCCTACACACGGTCGCACAAAGTTGTCGGAATTTCCGATCGCCAAGAACGCGGTGACGTCAAGCACGTACGACGAGACTAGAAAAGGCCAGTTCAGAACCAAGCGAGGCACCCTTTGGGCTCCTTTTGCTAATCTCGTGTTAGTAAAAGTTTGGTGAGAGACGATTCGCGCTTTTTCAGACTCGTGGCTTTCAGATCGTTTTCTGCCGTTCAGTTTGTGCTTGTGGGTTTGTATCTGCTCTTCAGTGCGTGCAGTCAGTTCGTATTGGAGTTTTCTGTGCGATCTTGTGCGCTCGTTGCTGTTTTTCAGGTCGCTCTTCACAGGCCTTGCTGTTCTTCAGTGCGTTCTGTTACTTCGTTCTGAGCAGCGGACCGTTTTCTAGCATTGTTGCGTATGCGTACTCCTCGTAGAGTTCGTGCTGTGCGGGGGCTTGGTGTTGGGGTCCTGACCTTGACACAAGTCCAGTCCATGAACAGGGTGGGGAGGAGTTCATGGACCAAGAATTGGTTGCTTCAGCGTGACCAGTTCTGTCATATGCCTTTGCTCCGTGAGATCCGTGCGAATAATCCTGATGATTTCAGGAACTTTCTCAGGATGACGGACCCCGTGTTTCACCGTTTGTTGGCTTCGCTGACCCCCTATATCAGCAGGCAGGATACCTGCATGAGGCAAGCCCTCACCCCGGAACAGAGGGTTTTTAATTACCGGCTGGCCAGAGCCCGAAGAGTGATGGAGAACACATTTGGAATCCTGGCCAACCGGTTCCGATTATTTATGACACCCATCCATATGGCGGAGTATAAACTGAACCATATAATACTTGCCTGTTGTGTTCTCCATAATTTTCTACGAAAACATTCAGCCAACTATGCTGGCTCAGTTGGGCCTGAGGCCGGAATCCCAAATACTTCAACAATGACGGCACTTGAAAGCGGCCGTCCTGGCTTGCCCTCCCTGAATGCCCGTGATGTCCGGTTACGATACCTGGAGTTCTTTGCGGGTAGGGGGGCTATCAATATGCCAGACAATATGTGACACCTTTTTCAAATAAAAAACAACTAAAAGAAATTCTTGGTGGACATTTACTGCTTGTGTTTGTTTTAGCTGACCCTGACAGAAATGTGTTGAGTGCAGAAAATGTCGTGATTGGGTAACCTTATAAAAAACAGTGTTGGCTGGTACTTCCTAAATGCAAAAACACATTTCACTACAAGTGCACTTGCAACTGCACTGAACCTGCACTTGTAGTGCAAAAAGGATTTGCCCTTAGGAAATAACCCCCATTTGTGCATAAAACAACAATTACATCACCCCAAAAGTGTTGTAGTGTTGAGACAATAATCCACACATTCTTGAGTAAGGCACTTTTTTATACCTGCACAATCACATGTGCATTTACGAAAGGTTTTTAAAACAAACCAACATGTTTGTTGTATAACAATGTTTGCAGTAGCATTATGAAAAATCAAAATATCCATTTCAGATAAAACAGGCCTGTGTAAAACCAACAAGAAAGCCAAAAAACTTGAACTTACAAAGTTCACATTAGGTAAAACCTGAAGGCTATATCAGACATCAGTATTTAGGAACTGGGTTTGATATAGCGTTCAGATGGGGGGAAATCACCCCTGGAAAAGCCAAATTTGGAAGATGCACACCAATTTACAAATGTCCACATGTGCTATCTGCCATCAGGGGGGATCAAGGGACGTGTTTTGGGGGAACAAGCCCTTCCTCAACGCTACTTTATACTTGAGGAAGGGGTTGCCCCCCCAAAACACGTCCATTGATCTCCCGTGATGGCAGATAGCACATGTTGGCACACTGTGTGCATCCTCCAAATTTGGCTTTTCTAAACATTGAAAAAAGTTTGGTACGATAAAACAGGTTATTTTGTGGGGTTTAAATTCGCCCCAAAACATCAATGATGTTATTATTTTTTTTAATAACATCACTGATTTGTTGCTGGATGTTTTGCAATTGGAGATTACACCCCATGATCTCCCCTATCAGTATCTGGGCACTTTCAGATGTAAATCGTTCTGGATCCCTCACATCACGATCACCTAAAAAGAGATAAAGAACAAAAAAAAAGGTCTCAAAAATCTGCCACCAGCCATCTCTTTTACCTGAGTCTGTGGTCGCAGACACTCACCTGTTGTGGTGCCAATCTCCACCACGTCTTCTTCTTCCTCCTGCTCTTCTTCTTGTGTTGGTATTTCCCCTTGTTCCAGAGGTGGGGGGTCTCTGGTCTCCTGGGATGAGGGGTGTCCGAGTCTTTTCTCCCCTATGTAAAACAAAAATGGTATACTTAGCACACAGATATTTGATGGCAGAACGAGAAATAGGAAACATTGCTTGGAAGTGGGGTACAATTGTCTATTTTAGCCGAGTTCCAAGATGTATATTTTTTATTGCCCTTTGTCAAGCTGCAATACTTTACCTGTTTGGTACAAGCTTCACAGATGTAGCCCCCCTATAGTATACACTGGAGCACCTGTGTGCCCCCCCTAATAAAAATGGTGTTCTTGTGTCCCACACTAGTGCTCCAGTGTCCAGATGTGAAAACAGCTGCTCAGTGTCCTCTCCTTACACACAATCTAGTTTGCATTTCATTCTAGTAAAAAACCCATCTACACAAACAAATATTTGGCATCCAAGTAGGCCCCCAAAAATGTGTGAAAATGCATATGGCCTAAACAATGGTGTTCTAGAGGCCGAAAGAAAAATGTTTGATACGAACGAATAATGTGCCCATGAACATTAAAGTTGACCTTTGGAAACGTTACAACTAATCAAAGCATATGGAGCAGAACGAACGTAATAAAGACAGAAAGAATAGGAACACAGCACAACTACTTACTTTTTTGCAGCACTCTCCGGATCTTTCGGTACTGCTCTGGCTCTCTCAACTTCAGGTCCGACCACCGCTTCCTGAGCTGATCTTTAGACCTTCGTACCCCGAAATTCCGCTCTAGACTCCGGACCACTTTACCAATGATTTTGGCCTTTCGGATGTTGGGGTGGGGGTAAGGCCCATATTTTCCGTCATAGTCGGACTTCCTCATGATGTCTACCATCTCCAACATCTCCCCAAACGACATATTTGTGGCCTTAAAACGTCTCCTTCTGGATCGGGACGTGCCTGGATCCGCCCTTTCCTCCTCCTCCTCCTCGTTGCTACAATTAGCCCGCACCTGCTGTATGTCCGCCATCATGCTCTTCCCCCACTGCGCCGAACGAAAAGGGGCGGGGAATACACTAGAAAGAACGTCAGGGGCGGGCGGAGTTACACGCATGCGCAGTGTATATAAAGCGTAACACGCGTGCGTATTACGTTTGATCTGTGAGCGGAGGAAGGAGCATTGAACGCGGCGATCGTAAGAACGAAGGTAAGAGACAAACTTGGGCCTATACTGCTTCTATAGATTGAGGCCTATACTGTAACAAGATTAGGAGAGTTTGGTGTGACATTAGGCTTTGTCTTGTGTTGTGTCTTGCAGTGAACATGGATATGGTACTGGAAGATCAGGACTTCATTTCAGTCTTCATAGAGATGCTAAGGTAGCTGCCCTGTCTGTGGGAGATTAAACACCCCCATTACAAGAACCAAGCAAAGAGGAAGGCAGCACTGGAGCAATTGTGTGAAATTGTGAAGCAGGTGATCCCCACGGCAGACATCACTTTTTTAAAGATTTTCATTGGTGACCTGAGGAGCACATATCTGAGGGAGCGCACTAAAGTCCTTGATTCACAGAGATCCGGAGCAGCAGATGACATCTATGTCCCCAGGATGTTGTACTACGACAGGCTGCACTTTCTGGCAGGCCAGACTGAACCCAGGCCATCCCTCTCCAGTCTTTCTTCCACGCTTCCTTCCCCCCTGGCTGAGGCTTCTGACGCCCAACCTGGGCCTTCCAGGCCACATGTGGAGGAGCCCAGATTGAGCCAGGTATAGTATTCCTCTAAATATTTCTGCTTGTCCAATCAATGATGTTAACTAGATGTTAGTTGGGAGTAATAATTTATGATTGTGATTGATGATGCAAAAACTAAAACCATGTCCCTTTTTCAAACACAGGGAAGTCTCAGACAGGAGGTGGCTGATCTGCAGGTCCCTCCACCCCCCCTGGAAACAGAAAGTGGCAGGAGGAGGAGTACCCTAGAGGAGGCTGCTATCAGATTTTTTTGTAGGGCTACAGAGGTCCTGGGAGCACCACACACCAGGCAGGAGAACCTTGCTGCATTCATAGCCTATAAAATGCAGAGGATGGAGGAGGGCCAAAAAGCCATGTGTGAGGCCCTCATATCAGAGGCTCTGGCGAAAGGTGTGAGGGGCCAACTTACACCTCACACACAGCTTTGGGATGGTCCTCCTCCTCCTCCTGCAGGTCCTACTCCTCCTCCAGGTCCTACTCCTCCTCCTGCCACATCTCCAACTGCACAGCCACAGCCCGGAAGGAAGTGTGAAAGGAAGACCAGACAGTGAGGACCCTGGATCCAGTCTGGTCGGCCAAAAGATGCAGCCTCTTGTGGTACCACAGCCTGGGGACACTGATGTCATCTGCTGCTATCCAAGTCTCTGTGAATCCCGGACCAGACTGCCCTCCCTTATATATGGACTCCTCAGGCCACCAATTTTGAGGTTTAAGAATTGATGTCTGCCGTGGGGGTCCCAGGCTTCACTAATTTCTCCTGTTGATCCAGTGTTGCCTTCCTCTTTGCTTGGTTCTGAGCCCGTAATAAAGGATTTTTGTTTTGAATTATACTCTCCTATGTGTTTTACTTCTTCAAAAATGATGGTTTGTTTGTGAGGATTCAGGTACATTTCTAATATACAATGTGAAATGAACAAGGGACACCAACAACAAAAAATCTCATGGAGATTAAATAATAAAAGATATCAATGGTGTTGGGGTAACTTGCCACACAAAACACACACAAAAATATTCTGGAGTAAAAATAAAAATAACATTGAACAAAGATCAGCCTTGGAAAAAATCCAAACATTAAAGAAAAAAAAAGGCTTAAAAACAAAAAAAAAAAACATAAAAAATATAAAACTGTCAGATGTGACAACTAATAACAATATATTGAGGGAATCCCACTAAAAAAACACAAATCAAACTTTGTGAGAAGTGTGTGTGAATATGAGCAGCAAAACTACTTAATTCTTGTCACATTATAAAGAAGAAGAGAGTGCGCTGTATTAAACCATTTTTTACATTGCAGCGTGACGAAAGTGCTGTATCCATTGCGAATGCTAAGTTTACCAGAACGAGCTGTCCCGTGTCGGAATTTCTTCTGAGCATGCGTGGCACTTTGTGCGTCGGAACAGGCCACACACGGTCGGAATTGACGCGATCGGATTTTGTTGTCGGAAAATTTTATCTCCTGCTGTCCAACTTTGTGTGTCGGAAAATCCGATGGAAAATGTCCGATGGAGCCCACACACGGTCGGAATTTCCGACAACACGCTCCGATCGGACATTTTCCATCGGAAAATCCGACCGTGTGTACGGGGCATAACAATTCTAAAAATTGCAAAATGTATATATGTGTATATGTTTACACATACACACGCATGTACATATGCAGTAGGGCTGCGGCTATAGTGTAAGGTGAATACCCCGAATAATGACAAAAAGAAATTTACAGTGGCTTGCGAAAGTATTCGGTCCCCTTGAACTTTTCAACCTTTTGCCACATTTCAGGCTTCAAACATAAAGATATAAAATTTTTATTTTTTGTGAAGAATCACCAACAAGTGGGACACAATTGTGAAGTGGAACGAAATCTTTTGGATTTTTGAAACTTTTTTAACTTATAAAAAAATGAAAAGTGGGGCGTGCAAAATTATTCGGCCCCCTTGCGTCAATACTTTGTAGAGCCACCTTTTGCTGCGATTACAGCTGCAAGTCGCTTGGGGTATGTCTCTATCAGTTTTGCACATCGAGAGACTGAAATTCTTGCCCATTCTTCCTTGCAAAACAGCTCGAGCTCAGTGAGGTTGGATGGAGAGCATTTGTGAACAGCAGTTTTCAGCTCTTTCCACAGATTCTCGATTGGATTTAGGTCTGGACTTTGACTTGGCCATTCTAACACCTGGATACGTTTATTTGTGAACCATTCCTTTGTAGATTTTGCTGTATGTTTGGGATCATTGTCTTGTTGGAAGATAAATCTCCGTCCCAGTTTCAGGTCTTTTGCAGACTCCAACAGGTTTTCATCCAGAATGGTCCTGTATTTGGCTGCATCCATCGTCCCCTCAATTTTAACCATCTTCCCTGTCCCTGCTGAAGAAAAGCAGGCTCAAACCATGATGCTGCCCCCACCATGTTTGACATTGGGGGATGGTGTGTTGAGTGTAATGAGCTGTGTTGCTTTTACGCCAAACATATCGTTTTGCATTGTGGCCAAAAAGTTCGATTTTGGTTTCATCGGACCAGAGCACCTTCTTCCACATGTTTGGTGTGTCTCCCAGGTGGCTTGTGGCAAACTTTAGACGAGACTTTTTATGGATATCTTTGAGAAATGGCTTTCTTCTTGCCACTCTTCCATAAAGGCCAGATTTGTGCAGTGTATGACTGATTGTTGTCCTATGGACAGACTCTCCCACCTCAGCTGTAGTTCTCTGCAGTTCATCCAGAGTGATCATGGGCCTCTTGGCTGCATCTCTGATCAGTCTTCTCCTTGTCTGAGCTGAAAGTTTAGAGGGACAGCCAGGTCTTGGTAGATTTGCAGTTGTCTGATACTCCTTCCATTTCAAAATGATCGCTTGCACAGTGCTCCTTGGGATGTTTAAAGCTTGGGAAATCTTTTTGTATCCAGATCCGGCTTTAAACTTCTCCACAACAGTCTTACGGACCTGCCTGGTGTGTTCCTTGGTCTTCATGATGCTCTCTGCGCTTTCAACAGAACCCTGAGACTATCACAGAGCAGGTGCATTTATACAGAGACTTGATTACACACAGGTGGATTCTATTTATCACCATCACTCATTTAGGACAACATTGGATCATTCAGAGATCCTCGCTGAACTTCTGGAGTGAGTTTGCTTCACTGAAAGTAAAGGGGCAGAATAATTTTGCACGCACCACTTTTCAGTTTTTTAATTGCTAAAAAAGTTTAAAATATCCAATAGATTTCGTTCCACTTCACAATTGTGTCCCACTTGTTGGTGATTCTTCACAAAAAATTAAAATTTTATATCTTTATGTTTGAAGCCTGAAATGTGGCAAAAGGTTGAAAAGTTCAAGGGGGTGATCGAAGTAGTGACGTTTTGGACAAGTAAAGAGAGAAGGGACATATAGTGTAATACTGCAAGGTTTATTAAAAATCAGAAGCTTCTGATGACGCCCAGTGGGAGGGGCGAAACATGTCAAGCTAAGGATAAACTGTGAAGGCTGTTTGGATGCCAAGGCGGCAATTTTTGCACATTTAAAGATTTCTGATGTAAGTGTAATGATTTTAAACCTTTTTAATAAACCTTGCAGTATTACACTATATGTCCCTTCTCTCTTCACTTGTCCAAAACGTCACTACTTCGATCACCTCTGACCGAGTAAAACATGTAGGACCTACAATAAACGGTGAAGGAGAGGATATCCAATTCTCTGAGGCACAACTATCTACACATCTGCTGGACAGGAGACACCATCCTAATATCTACAGGCGTATTTATCATCTCTATCTGATGAGTGGGGACCTAGGAGGGGAGCACAGGAAGTCACCAAGATTGCATCAACGTGTCACCAGCCCCATACCTCATAATAGATGAACTTTATTGATTGCACCTTATTATTGCACTTTATTGAACTTGATTGTATGCAATTGTTGGCACTATATCGGCACTTTGTTGTATATGTTGTTTTATGATACACATTTGATGTGGGTAGATGTACATTTATGATTTAGAGAGGCAGCGCTGAGTATAAATTTATTTTTGTCTTGTATCACCTGCCAGCGAAACAAGGGTTCCAATGCCAAGCCATGGGGACTTTTGAGACCATTGCCCATTCCTGAACAACCCTGGAAATAAATATCCATGGACTTTATAGTAGATCTGCCCCCCTCTGGGGGATGCACCACCATCATGGTAGTGGTGGACTGCCTTTCCAAAATGGCACACTTCCTTCTGATGATTGGCACACCATCCGCTTCAGACACAGCAAACATGTTTATTAAGGAGATTGTAGGGTTACATGGATTACCGGATAATATAATCTCCGATAGAGGGTACAGTTCACCTCCAAGTTCTAGAGAGATCTCTGTAAGTCTCTATCAATAGAAGCGTGTCTTTCCTCAGCTTACCACCCTCAGAGCAATGGTCAAACAGAAAGGACTAACCAAACAGCTAGAACAGTATATTCAATGTTTTTGTACTTGCTCGCAGGATTATTGAATTTCCCTTCTTTCCTGTGCTGAGTTTGCATATAATAACTCTTTGCATGCAGCCATCAATCAGTCTCCTTTCTGGACAAATTATGGATTCCATCCCTCTTTCTTTCCGAATATTATACCTGAAACATCTGCCCCCACTGTTCAGAATCGATTAAGGTTCATTAAAACCAACTATAAGTTGCTTCAGGAGGCCATGCAAAAGGCCCAAGAGGACTATAAAATGTTTCATGGTAAAAGAAGAAGAGGGAATCCTGTCTTTAAAATTGGGGAAAAGGTATGGCTTTCCTCAGTAAATCTCAAGCTCTCATGTCCCTCCCGTAAGCTTAGACCAACATTTATCGGTCCCTTTGAAATCAAAAGAGAGATAAATCCAGTGGCTTTCGAGCTGGCACTACCCAGTTCCTACAAAATCTATCTAGTGTTCCACACCTCCCTGCTTAAACCAGATGTATCCAGTTCCTTGCCTGGAAGAGAAGAACCACCTCCACCTCCAGTTTCTGTAGAAGGGGAAACGGAGTTCAAAGTAATTCATCGGTCTCTTTTAAATCAAAAGAGAGATAAATCCAGTGGCTTTCTAGCTGGCACTACCCAGTTCCAACAAACTCCATCCAGTGTTCCACACCTCCCTGCTTAAACCAGCTGTACCCAGTCCCTTGCCCGGAAGAGAAAAACCACCTGCACCTCCAGTTTCTATAGAAGGGGAAACGGAGTTTGAAGTAGAAGCCATTATGGATTGCCGGAGGAGAGGTAGGCAGGTCCAGTATCTTATCAAATGGAGGGGGTACCCCCCGAAGACAATTCTTGGGAACCTGCAAGCAACGTGCATGCTCCTAAACTTGTGCAGGACTTTCACAACAGACATCCAGAAGCATTGGCCCGTTGGGGCATCCAGAGGCTGCCCCTTGGGGGGGAACTGTCAGGGAAATGGCCGTAGGAGAACTGGCAATAGTGCCAGTACTGGTAGTGGTCGCCTCCAGCACATTGCCGTGCACGCTAATGCAAGAGGTGGGAACGGGCGTATGCAGATTCGCAACGGGTCTGACAGGCAAACACGCATGCACAGAAGCGCCGATTGGTGAACGCGCGTACGCCCAGCATGACAGATGTGGCCACTTGCTGGCCTATATAAGACTGCTGCTAAATCCATCTCATTGCTGGATTGTCGTCAGCCTTCCTGTGTTCCTGAGCCTCTGTGCAATTACTGTTTGGATTTCCTGCTGTGACCTGGCTTGTTCCTGAACTGTCTGATCTGCTCTCCTGGTTTGACCCTCTGGCTTGCTTTACTGACTTGTTGCCTTCTCCAGCACCTGATCCCGGCTTGTATCACGGACTTTGCTACAGATATCTGTCTCCGTTCCTGCAGCCTGCCTCTTCCTCTTGTCAGATCTACTGTGTTTGACCCCTGGCCTGGCTTCCACTACTGTCCTTGCACACACCTTGCCAAGCATCACTGAGGATTCCTAGAGACTTGAGCCCAGCTGTGTTTCCTGCATTACCCAATATTCTTCAGGTGACCACCAGCAGCCTCCACGCAGCAGTGTGGGTCCCCGGGCAGCCGAGGAGGAGGACAGAGCAACCATAAATCCGGCTCCCTCTCTCCCAGCAACAGCAGCTGCTCCTCCCTGAGCAATAGGGAGGAGCCGAACACCCCCCGGTTCGGTTCGCACCAGAACCTGCGAACGGACCGAAAGTTCGCACGAACGTTAGAACCCCATTGACGTCTATGGGACTCGAACGTTCGAAATCAAAAGTGCTCATTTTAAAGGCTAATTTGCATGGTATTGTCCTAAAAAGGGTTTGGGGACCCGGGTCCTACCCCAGGGGACATGTATCAATGCAAAAAAAACTTTTAAAAACGGCCGTTTTTTCGGGAGAAGTGATTTTAATGATGCTTAAAGTAAAAAAAAAAAAGTGAAATATTCCTTTAAATATCGTACCTGGGGGGTGTCTATAGTATGCCTGTAAAGTGGCGCGTGTTTCCCGTGTTTAGAACAGTCCCTGCACCAAATGTCATTTTTTAAGGAAAAAATCTCATTTAAAACTGCTTGCGGGTTTAATGTAATGTCCGGTCCTGGCAATATGGATGAAAATCAGTGAGACAAACACCATGGGTACCCCCCAGTCCATTACCAGGCCTTTTGGGTCTTGTATGGATATTAAGGGGAACTCCGCACCCAAATTAAAATAAGGAAAGGTGTGGGACCACCAGGCCCTATATACTCTGAACAGCAGTATACAGTCGGTGCAAACAAGACAGGGACTGTAGGGTTGTTGTTAAGTAGAATCTCTTTGTAATTTTGAACGGGTACATTTTTAACGTGTTTAGCTCCAGCCAAAAAATCTTTTTTAAGCTTTTTGGAAAACATAGGATTATCACCCCTGTGACAGAAGATTTCACCTCACTTTTTGTCCCAATGAAAAATGTTTTTTGAAAATTTGTTTTTTTTTGTGGAACAAGGATTGGAAAGCATCAGTGGAAAGGAGAAATGTTTTTCCCATATTCACTCTTACAGGAGAGAATTTCCCTTCCTAGGGGTAGATTTCATCTCACTTCCTGTTGTCTCCTTCCGTTTGCAAGTAGGAGTCGTTTGTAAGTTAGTTGTTTGAAAGTAGGGTCCTGCCCTATATACTCAGCAGAAATTTGGGCCTTAGGTGTTGCTGTGGCCACAACACTGTAAGCCCTCACAGGGCCCTGCTGTGAAATATTAGATCAAGAATTGTAATTACATGCCCCTGTTGAACAGGAGCTGAAAAATTAGGCCTTAGGCACTGGTGCTGGTGCCACAACACTGCAACCCCTCACAGACACTCTAGTTGGAACGCAGGAACGAGCCCTGCTGCAAAGTATTACATCAAAAATTGTAATTACACGCCCCTCTTAAACAGGGGCTGAAAAATTGTGCCTTAGGCACTGGTGGTGGCGCCCAGAACCAAAAATGTTCTTACAAGCTATCAGCGTGATGATTGAGGAGGAAGAGGATAATTACTCAGGGATAGTCACTCAGCATCAGCATAGGCAGTCTTTGAAGGGATCTGAGATTTCAAAAAAAATTATTCGGTTACATCAGCATCAGGTGCTTGGTAGCTGGTGGTGATCCAAGACTGATTCATTTTTATGAAGGTCAGTTGATCGACCGAGTCAGTTGACAGACGCACCCTGTGATCGGTTACCACGCCTCCAGCAGCACTGAAGGTGCGTTCCGAAAGAACGCTGGATGCAGAACAGGCCAGTAGCTCAATTGCATACTGTGCAAGCTCTGGCCAGTGATCCATCCTCAAGACCCAGTAACCCAGAGGATTTTCGGTGGAAAGGTGTCCAAGTCTGATCTTGCCCCTAGGTATTCCTGCACCATGTAAAACAGACGCTGGCGATGGTTGCTGGAACCGATCATACCTTGGGGCTGCGGACCAAAAAATTGTCTGAACGCATCGGTCAGACGGCCACCTTCTCCACCGCTCCTTCTTTGACTGACCGAAGCCTCAGCAACACGTTGTCCAGAAACAGGAGTTTGTAACCTCCCAGTCTCTGGGAACGCGTTGCACAGACCTTTCTGCAAGGCCTCCCAAAGATGTTTCATCCTCTGCTCCCTCTGCGATGGCAAGATTAGGTCCGCAACCTTACCCTTGTAACGTGGATCAAGGAGGGTTGCCAGCCAGTATTGGTCCTTCTCCTTGATACCACGAATACGAGGATCCTTATGCAGGCTTTGCAGGATCAGGGAGGCCATGCAGCGTAGGTTTGCTGAGGCATTCGGTCCGGAGTCCTCTGGGTCACTAAGGACGACATGGTCCGCAGCCACCTCTTCCCAGCCACGTACAAGTCCATGTGTCTCTTGGGACTGATCCCTTAAAGACTGCTGCTGATGCTGAGTGCCAGGCTCCACCTCCATACTGACACAATCCTCCTCCTCCTCGTCCTCTTCCTGTGTGATAGACAGGCATGCAGGAACACTGTCTGGATAAAGGGGGCCTTGAGAGCTAAGGAAGTCCTCCTCTTCCTGCCTCTGTTCTGCCTCAAGTGCCCTGTCCATTATTCCACGCAGCGTGTGCTCCAACAGGTGGACAAGGGGGACAGTGTCACTGATGCATGCACTGTCACTGCTCACCATCCTCGTGGCCTCCTCAAATGGTGACAGGACAGTGCATGCATCCCTGATCATGGCCCACTGGCGTGGGGAAAAAAAAACAAGCTCCCCTGACCCTGTCCTGGTGCCATAGTCGCACAGGTACTCATTGATGCCCCTATGCTGCGTGTGCAGCCGCTGCAGCATGGCCAACGTTGAGTTCCACGTGGTGGGCATGTCACAGATTAGGCGGTTCTTGGGCAGGTTAAACTCCTTTTGGAGGTCCGTCAGCCGAGCACTGGCATTATATGACCGGCGGAAATGCACACAGACTTTCCTGGCCTGCCTCAGGACATCCTGTAAGCCCGGGTACCTGCCCAAGAACCGCTGCACCACCAAGTTAAGGACGTGAGCCAAACAGGGCACATAGGTCATTTGTCCCTGTCGGAGGGCAGAGAGGAGGTTGGTGCCATTGTCGCAAACCACCATTCCTGCCTTAAGTTGGCGTGGCGTCAACCACCTCTGAACCTGCCCCTGCAGAGCTGACAGAACCTCTGCCCCAGTGTGGCTCCTGTCCCCCAAGCACACCAGCTCAAGCACCGCATGGCATCTTTTGGCCTGCGTACTTGCGTAGCCCCTTGAAGGACTATGGAGCACCGCTGGTTCCGAGGAAGAGGCCATGGAGGAAGAAGAAGAGGAGGGGGTGGAGGAGAGAGGTGTGTCACAATCATTAGCATTTTGTAGGCGTGGTGGCGGAACAACCTCCAACACTACTGCACCTTGTCCTGCATCCTTCCCAGCTGTCAGCAGAGTCACCCAATGCGCCGTGAAACTTAGGTAACGTCCCTGTCCATGCCTGCTGGACCATGAGTCAGCGGTAATATGCACCTTACCGCTGACCGTCCTGTCCAGCAAGGCATGGACATTGCCTTCCACATGCTGGTAGAGAGCCGGAATTCCGTGAGAAAAAGTGGCGTTTGGGTACCTGCCACTGAGGAACCGCATATTCCACAAACTCACGGAAGGGGGCAGAGTCTACCAACTGAAAAGGCAGCAGTTGAAGTGCTAGCAATTTTGCCAAGCTAGCATTCAACCACTGGGCATGTGGATGGCTGGGAGCAAACCTCTTTCGGCGGTGCAGCGGCTGGGGCAGGGAAATTTGCCTGGTACAATCTGACGTCGTGTACCAAAAGCAGATTGCCCACAAGTACTTGGCTGTGACACACCTAATTCTACACCTTCATTCCTCTCAGTGCAGGTCTCAGAGAGGACTGAAGGTCTAGTGGGGTTGGAAATCTCAGCTGATGAGGAGCAAGGAGAGGTCCTCTTTGTTCTTTGGTGTGGGTCTTTTAGATACGCTTGCCAACGAACTGCATGGCAGGTCAACATATGTCTGGTCAAGCATGTGGTACCCAAGCGGGAGATGTTTTGGCCACGTGAGATACGCTTGAGACATATGTTGCAAATAGCAGCGGTGCGATCTGATGCACTCGTCTCAAAAAAGGCCCACACCAAAGAACTTTTTGAATAACGCGCAGAGACTGCAGCGCCCTGCACATGTGCAGCTTTGGGGTGTGATGCAGTCAATGTGCTGCCCTTAGGCTTGCCCCTGGAGGGCATCCTGCCTCGTTGGTGATGTGCTGCCTCCTCCTCCTCCTCCTCTCTCCTATCAGGCACCCACGTTGAGTCAGTGACCTCATCATCCCCTCCCTCCCCATCACTGGAGAAAACCTGGCAGTATGCTGCAGCAGGGGGAGCATGACTGCCAGATTGCTGTCCTTCTTGAGCACCCCCTCTCTCCGTGCTCATGTTACTGCCTTCATCGAGCTCAGTATCATCATCAGAGCCTTCCAAACGCTGGGCATCCTCCTGGAGCATGTACCCAACACTGTGGTCAAACAGTTCGAGGGACTCCTCAGGAGGACATGGTGGGGCTAGGGAAGGAGTCACTGATGACATTGAGCCGAGGGAAGAGGCCGCTGCTTTGCCAGACAAAGTACCCTGGGCATGGGTGAGAGAGGATGAGGAGGATGAGGACGGCTTGGTCATCCACTCGACCAAGTCTTCCGCATGTTGCGGCTCAACATGGCCAGCTGCCGAAAAAAAGGCCAAGCGTGTCCCATGGCCAAGTGCTGATGAGGATGCACCGTCTCCACGACCAGCACTAGACACAGAGCCTGCTTGCCCTCTCTTATTAGCTTGTGACTGTCTGCCTCTCCTTCTTGGCCTTCCAGACATACTAATGGCCTGTAGCTGCACTAAGCTGGTATATATATATATATATATATATGTACTGATACTGCAGCTAGCAAAATCAACTGCCTGCCTGTAGTATGAGAACACCACCAACCTTCTACAGTTAGCTTTAGCTGAACACTGTGAGTAGGACGCACCCCACTAACTTGTAGGTTTAGCTGAACACTGTGAGCAGGACGCACTCCACTAGCTTGTAGGTTTAGCTGAACACTGTGAGGTGGACACACCCCACTAACTTGTAGGTTTAGCTGAACACTGTGAGCAGGACGCACTGCACTAACTGTAAATAGTCTAGCTGCCTGACTGTGGTACTAATAGGATCAAAAGAACACCAGTAATTTTCTTCAGGTAGCTTTATATACTGTAACAAGACAAGCCTGCCTGTCAGTAGAAAGATAACAGGAACGGATCTAGCTGAACACTGTGAGCAGGACGCACTGCACTAAATGTAAATAGTCTAGCTGCCTGACTTTGGTACTAATAGGATCAAAAGAACACCAGTAATTTTCTTCAGGTAGCTATATATACTGTAACAAGACAAGCCTGCCTGTCAGTAGGAAGATAACAGGAACGGATCTAGCTGAACACTGTGAGCAGGACACACTGCACTAAATGTAAATAGTCTAGCTGCCTGACTGTGGTACTAATAGGATCAAAAGAACACCAGTAATTTTCTTCAGGTAGCTTTATATACTGTAACAAGACAAGCCTGCCTGTCAGTAGGAAGATAACAGGAACGGATCTAGCTGAACACTGTGAGCAGGACGCACTGCACTAAATGTAAATAGTCTAGCTGCCTGACTGTGGTACTAATAGGATCAAAAGAACACCAGTAATTTTCTTCAGGTAGCTTTATATACTGTAACAAGACAAGCCTGCCTGTCATTAGGAAGATAACAGGAACGGATCTAGCTGAACACTGTGAGCAGGACGCACTGCACTAAATGTAAATAGTCTAGAAGATAACAGGATCGGATCTAGCTAAACTGAATACAGTGTATATATATATATATATATGCAACACCTGGGATGCATATATATACACAATACACTTTAAGTGCAGCTAACTGACTGACTGTCCTGCCTAATCTAGCTAACTCAAATGAAATGACACTGTCTCTCTCTCTCTATTTCTCAGCACACCGGAACACACTGCACAGGGCCGCCGTGCAGGCGGCCTTATATAGTGTGGGGCGTGTACTAAATCCCCTGAGCCATAATTGGCCAAAGCCTCCTTGGCTTTGGACAATTACGGCTCTCTGTTAAGGCGGCGCTGTGATTGGCCAAGCATGCGGGTCATAGTGCATGCTTGGCCAATCATCAGCAAGCAATGCACTGCGATGCCGCAGTGAATTATGAGCCGTGACGCGCCACACGAATTTGGCGCGAACGGCCCATATCGTTCGCAATTCGGCGAACGACCGAACAGCCGATGTTCGAGTCGAACATGGGTTCGACTCGAACACGAAGCTTATCCCTACTTGTAGTTTTAGCTGAACACTGTGAGCAGGACGCACTGCACTAACTGTAAATAGTCTACCTGCCTGACTGTGGTACTAATAGGATCAAAAGAACACCAGTAATTTTCTTCAGGTAGCTTTATATACTGTAACAAGACAAGCCTGCCTGTCAGTAAGAAGATAACAGGAACGGATCTAGCGGAACACTGTGGGCAGGACTCACCCCACTAGCTTGTAGGTTTAGCTGAACACTGTGAGCAGGACACACTGCACTAACTGTAAAAAGTCTAGCTGCCTGACTGTGGTACTAATAGGATCAAAAGAACACCAGCAATTTTCTTCAGGTAGCTGTATTTACTGTAACAAGACAAGCCTGCCTGTCAGTAAGAAGATAACAGGAACGGATCTAGCTGAACACTGTGAGCAGGACGCACTGCACTAACTGTAAATAGTCTAGCTGCTTGACTGTGGTACTAATAGGATCAAAAGAACACCAACAATTTTCTTCAGGTAGCTGTATTTACTGTAACAAGACAAGCCTGCCTGTCAGTAAGAAGATAACAGGAACGGATCTAGCTGAACACTGTGAGCAGGACGCACTGCACTAACTGTAAATAGTCTAGCTGCCTGACTGTGGTACTAATAGGATCAAAAGAACACCAGTAATTTTCTTCAGGTAGCTGTAAATACTGTAACAAGACAAGCCTGCATGTCAGTAAGAAGATAACAGGAACAGATCTAGCTGAACACTGTGAGCAGGACGCACTGCACTAACTGTAAATAGTCTAGCTGCCTGACTGTGATACTAATAGGATCAAAAGAACACCAGTAATTTTCTTCAGGTAGCTGTAAATACTGTAACAAGACAAGTCTGCCTGTCAGTAGGAAGATAACAGGAACGGATCTAGCTAAACTGAATACAGTGTATAAATATATATACAACACCTGGGATGCATATATATACACAATACACTGTAAGTGCAGCTAACTGACTGACTGTCCTGCCTAATCTAGCTAACTCAAATGAAATGACACTGTCTCTCTCTCTCTCTCTATATCCTTCAGCACACCGGAACACACTGCACAGGGCCGCCGTGCAGGCGGCCTTATATAGTGTGGGGCGTGTACTAAATCCCCTGAGCCATAATTGGCCAAATCCTCCTCGGCTTTGGCCAATTACGGCTCACTGTTCAGGCGGCGCTGTGATTGGCCAAGCATGCAGGTCATAGTGCATGCTTGGCCAATCATCAGCCAGCAATGCACTGCGATGCCGCAGTGAATTATGGGCCGTGACGCGCCACACGAATTTGGCGCGAACGGCCCATATCGTTCGCAATTCGGCGAACGACCGAACAGCCGATGTTCAAGTCGAACATGGGTTCGACTCGAACATGAAGCTCATCCCTACTGGGCAATAACTCACTACACAGCCCTCAGAAGACAGCACAAAAGCGCACTTCCACACACACCTATGCAGGTGAGTGGAGTGGGGGAGATATATCACAAGACAGCAAGGCTGAGTTCTTTGAACAGATCCATGATTTCCCTACTACTGGGCAACCCCTCAGTGACACCACAATGAAAGAGATGCTGCTGTCCTTGCGAGGTTCTATGCACAAGGACCTTATGGAATGTGTTATGCAAATGAAATTGGAAAACACAGACGTGAAGGATAGGGTCAATCATATAGAAAATAAAATGGCTAAATTTGCATCAGCCCACAATGAACTAGTAGATGCACATCATGAAAAAGATAATGAGCTAGAGTCACTAAGAAGCAAGATGGCAGGCCTGGAGGTCCTGTCGAAAAACGTCAAGTTGCGCAGAGTGGCGGATTCTGTGACTCCCTCTGAGCTTTGGCAATTAATAACTGCCAACAAATAATACCCGACTTGCTCCCTTACAGACCTGAAGTCATTGTGGATTGTGCCCATAAATTGCCTAAGCCGCAGCATCTCCCTGACAAAATTTCACGGGATGTGATAGCCCACATACATTTCAAGTGAATGTACATTACATTACAAGTGAATGATCATTTAATGCGCTTTGTGTGGCAACACTCCCCGCTACCTGACCCCTACGTAGGAATTGCTATATACGCTGACCTGTCCCAGTATACCATGATGGCATGTAAAAAGGTAGTGCCTCTTACCAAACTACTACGCAATAATCACCTTTCTTATGCATGGGGATTCCCAACTAAGTTACTCATCACAAAACACCTACGCTGTTAAATTTATGGAAGAGGGACTATGATTGACTAAAAAGTGGGGCTTTGTCCCTCAAGATGAGGAAACTGCACTATCTAAGCCTACTCCAGTCCGTATTTCCCTCAAGTGGAGACAAGTCGATGACACCTGTGTCTACAAAGACGTGGAGTGGAAGGTCTGGACGCTCAGATCCTCTAGGTTGCAGTCTATGTGGATCTCCAAGAACAACCAGATGGGTCCTCACAGGGGACGGCCAAGGCGTGGATCAAGAGAGTCCAAAAGACACTTATGGAGCAGTTGGAGGCACTTGACCTCATGCAGTGGAGGTAAAGACAAAAAAGATATGCCTCCACATAGTGCAGGTAAAAAGGGTGTTTTATATTGATAAAACAACCGTATACAAATAAAAATGTGATCACGATAAATAAAAACAAGTGGGCAACATGGAGAGTGGTGTATGGGCCCGACGCGATTCGACCTAGGGGGTCTTCAACAGGGGCATAGACCACCCACTGCAGGTTGCCATATATATATATAACTAAAAATATCTAGAAAGAACCAATCGCAATAGGTGAGAAAACAAGCCATTTGATTGGGTGAGTGTAATCACCTGACTTGCTTATGCAACACACCATAATGTTCATTCGTAGTATCTGTGAATAAATGAAATACCACTTAGATGGAAAATGGCAAATACAGAGAGACCGCCTAACAAATGAATGAAAACGACCTGAAAATCTTTCTAATAATAGTAAAAGAACTTCATATTCAGCTGTTTATTGAAAGCACTCCTCTGCTGACAGTACAGAGCGGTGTGCCTCCCTGTCCGTCAGAGGAGCCAATCTAAAGGGAATTAACAAAGGTGCTGGATGAAGCAGCCAATGAGTGGCTAGCTATAAGCCGCCTCCTGTCACTGCAGACCGGCGTATCAAGCGCACGGAGGTAATGACGTCACGTCCGCGGGCATGTCCGGCATCACCCTCACACGTGACTTGAATAACGAATCAGAGAGCCAGTGTCGAACTCCGCTCTACTGATCGTACCGTGCATGTACAGCAGGAGGATGTGACGTAGAGCTTGGAAGCGTGCCAAGCGTCCCAGCTCTCTCACATGACAACTGACGGATGCTTGCTGAGGCCAAATGCCCACTCAAACCTGTTAGTTCCGGACTATTCTGAAAAAGGCTGTTGCTGGCAATCCGGATGTGAACACAAAAGTTATTTAGACAGGAAAGACTTTTCAATTGAGGACACAAAAATTAAAAAATACATGGTGATAAAAAACATAATTAGTGCATAAAAGTTATATAGGTGTGTAAAGGAATAACATAAACCTCCCACATATATCACATATACTCTCTATGTGATGAGAATTTATAAAATAAACCCTAATCTGTCAGATTTAAAGGGCCAAATCTTAAGTGGATATCTGGCTTTGGTGCAAATATTGTAGGAGTTGAAATTAAAAAATATGAAAAGGTGAATATGTGAGAAAAGAAATGAGAAATTCAAGATTGATTGATAAAGGAGTTGAGGTCCCACTCCACGTTCAAGCTGAATGGGAAGTAGGACCTCAACTCGTATATCCAGTAGGTCTCAAGGCTTGAAACACCTCGAAGGCAGGACTCTCCCCTCCAATGAGGGACAAATTTGTCGATCACTTGGAATAAAGTCCCCGTAGGGTCTTTGTTGTGACATTCCAAGTAATGTCGAGGTACTGTATGTTTGCTTTTACCTTTTTTGATGCCTGCCACATGTTCATTAACTCGGATGGAGAAAGCCCTAATGGTGCGGCCGACATACTGTTTGTGACAGGGGGAAGTCACTAAATAAACAATGTATTGTGAAGAACAGGTTGTAAAATGTTTCATCTGATATATCTGAAGGGTGACCGTAGATTTAAAAGTGGTACTTTTTTGTCTACCCCTGATGTTGTGGAGGCAGACATTGCATCTACGGCAAGGGTAATAACTCTTGCATTCCTGAAAAAAGGATACTTTTTTGGGGGGATCTATTATATTCGGAGCAATCTGTCCTTGAATGGACCGCGCTCCCCTAAGTATAACAGCCGCCCGTTCAGGAAGAACTGAACCAAGAAGATTGTCGTTTAGAAGCACTTTCCAATGTTTCTTAAATATAGCTTTAACCTGTTTGGATTGGATGGAATGAGTAGTAAAAAACGACCATTTGTACATAGGTAAAGCTGTAGTTTTTGCACGTTCTATCAGGGTAAATCCTCTATCTGTGAGTAATGCCCTATTCAATTCCTCATCAAGGTGATTCGGATCATAACCCTTTTCAATGAATCGATCTCTCAGAACCTGTAACTGGAAATCCATAGTACTAGTGCAGGTACGCCGTAGTCTCAAAAATTGGCTACGGGGGACAGACTTGAGCCATTGTTCCTGATGACAACTGTTGACCGGAATAAATCCGTTCCGGTCTGTGGCTTTAAAATACGTGCGGAACTCTAGATATTTTTCCACAACAAATAATTCCAAGTCTAGAAAATGTGCATTGGTGGAACTGGCCTCATAACTCAAGGATATCCCTCTATCATTGGTGTTAAGAAGTGTCTAGCGATGCGCGGTCGCCGTCCCATAGGAAGAGGATGTTGTCTATGCTGACATGGGAATCCACGGGATCTGGTAAGAGTCTCTTTTGTATTTCTGCTTATTGGCACATCCTGCTGAGGGGTCGGTTTATGATGCAAGGTGACTTCTGACAACTATCAGATTACCACCATCCCTTGGAGTACCTCCATTTCCTGTGCAGTGGGACATTCACATCTACATATTGACATTATGTTCAATTCACCCTTGGCTTGTTAATACTTTTTTAGCACCAACTCACAACTTTATTTATTTTTTTTTATTTTTTGCACATGCGCTGCATTTTTTCCATATATAGTTTAGTGTTTTTGTCAGACTGTATGCAGCAGCTCTTATTAGCTTTATTAGTTAGCGCAGTGTTTCACATTTATTTTGACCTGTGTCTACCCTGGGATCTTTAAAACCTCTGACCTAGATGGGTCTAACTTCTTTAACACATGCAATGGGGGCAGCTGGATGTTTGCCGCTATACTCCCGTTGCTCCTATGTGAATTTATTTGCACATTGAGGTTTACCTCTTCTCTTTTTTATGTTACTCATGTTGTTTTGTTACTGACTCTTCTGGGGTTTTTTTCTTTTCTTTTTTACCACCTGCAAACTATGCTGAAAGACTTGGCGACAGTCTCCTGCAATATACCCACCATTTTCATCCATCAACCAATCCCTCTCTCTTGTCATCACCCACAGGTACTGTTTTTTGTTCGCACCTTTCTCTGGCCTCTAAGCTACCCTTACACAGCACCCCTTTCTATTTACACAATGGTGCTTAAGTTTGTCTCCATGAATGTCCATGGACTTAACAGTCCTTTCAAAAGACTGGCAATGTGGCAGGAGACAAAGTCCCTGAAGAGCGATGTCCTGAGCATACAGGAGACAATTTGCGGAGCAAAAACAACCCAAGAGTACTAACAAACTATTTCCTCAGATATTTACAGCTTCTGGACCTACCAAAAAATGTGGCATGCTAATTGCCATAAAGCACTCTGTGGCTTTCCAACTTCATGACATTTTAAAAGGTAAAGCGGGGAGGTACATGATTTTTTTATGTAACCTGAACAACGTCACCTATACTCTCGTTAACCTATATGCTCCCATTCTGGTCAACTACACTTTAAAAAAAATGGATAAACTTAAAAAGGGCTTTCTGTTGTATTGTGTAGACTTTAATTGTGTGGTAAACAAACAACTAGACTGCTCTTCTCTCCAACACGCTACACAAAGTGAACTACAGCCCTTTCTGAATTCCTCTGATCTGTATGTATGTATGTATTCTTCTCCTCAGTCTTCACGAGTGAATCGGGGGGCTTCAGTAACCAAAACTGCAGTGTTTATCCTCATGACACAACACAGGAAGCACCTCCATGGTTAACAGAGGACGGAATTAAAATTAGACTTGAGAAACTTAACATTAATAAATCACCGGGACCAGATGGCTTGCATCCGAGGGTACTTAGGGAACTCAGTCAAGTGATTGCCAGACCGTTGTTCCTAATTTTTACAGATAGTCTACTGACTGGAATGGTACCAGCTGATTGGAGAAAAGCCAATGTAGCACCTATATTTAAAAAGGGCCCAAAATACATCCCTGGGAATTACAGACCAGTTAGCCTAACATCGATAGTATGTAAACTCTTGGAGGGGATGATAAGGGACTATATATAGGATTTTAGTAATAGGAACAATATCATTAGCAGTAATCAGCATGGATTCATGAAGAATCGTTCTTGCCAAACCAATCTATTAACCTTCTATGAGGAGGTGAGTTGCCATCTAGATAAAGGAAGGCCTGTAGATGTGGTGTATCTGGATTTTGCAAAAGCATTTGACACCGTTCCCCATAAACGTTTACTGTACAAAATAGGGTCCGTTGGCATGGACCATAGGGTGAGTACATGGATTGAAAACTGGCTACAAGTGCGAGTTCAGAGGGTGGTGATAAATGGGGAGTACTCAGAATGGTCAGGGGTGGGTAGTGGGGTTCCCCAGGGTTCTGTGCTGGGACCAATCCTATTTAATTTGTTCATAAACGATCTGGAGGATAGGATAAACAGTTCAATCTCTGTATTAGCAGACGATACTAAGCTAAGCAGGGCAATAACTTCTCCGCAGGACGTGGAAACCTTGCAAAAAGACCTGAACAAATTAATGGGGTGGGCAACTACATGGCAAATGAGGTTCAATGTAGAAAAATGTAAAATAATGCATTTGGGTGGCAAAAATATGAATGCAATCTATACACTGGGGGGAGAACCTCTGGGGGAATCTAGGATGGAAAAGGACCTGGGGGTCCTAGTAGATGATAGGCTCAGCAATGGCAGGCAATGCCAAGCTGCTGCTAACAAAGCAAACAGAATATTGGCATGCATTAAAAGGGGGATCAACTCCAGAGATAAAACGATAATTCTCCCGCTCTACAAGACTCTGGTCCGGCCGCACCTAGAGTATGCGGTCCAGTTCTGGGCACCAGTCCTCAGGAAGGATGTACTGGAAATGGAGCGAGTACAAAGAAGGGCAACAAAGCTAATAAAGGGTCTGGAGGATCTTAGTTATGAGGAAAGGTTGCGAGCACTGAACTTATTCTCTCTGGAGAAGAGACACTTGAGAGGGGATATGATTTCAATTTACAAATACTGTACTGGTGACCCCACAATAGGGATAAAACTTTTTCGCAGAAGAGAGTTTACTAAGACTCGTGGCCACTCATTAAAATTAGAAGAAAAAAGGTTTAACCTTGAACTACATAGAGGGTTCTTTACTGTAAGAGCGGCAAGGATGTGGAATTCCCTTCCACAGGTGGTGGTCTCAGCGGGGAGCATTGATAGCTTCAAGAAACTATTAGATAAGCACCTGAATGACCACAACATACAGGGATATACAATGCAATACTGACACATAATCACACACATAGGTTGGACTTGATGGACTTGTGTCTTTTTTCAACCTCACCTACTATGTAACTATGTAACTATGTATGATATGTGGCATTGTGCAAATTCTGCTGAAAAGGACTTCACATACTACTCAGCACCTCACAAGTCTTATTCTAAAATAGATGTATTTGTGTCTGAAATGCCACTCTTACAAAATGTAATTTCGGTCAGCATTCATTATATCATCTGGTCGGACCATGCAACGGTCTCACTGGTTATCAAAGAACACTATAATGCAGTGCCGGTACACTTGTGGCACAAAAATACTGCTCTATTTAGGAATTCCACGCACCAAGACCAGTTGCATTGTCAGATTGGTGAATTCTTTAATTGCAATGACGTACCAGTGACAAATGTTTTCTCTTTATGGTGCGCCCATAAAGCGTACTGCAGGGGCCTGTTAATTCAAGCAGCCTTTATGGAAAAGAGACGGAGAACGCAAGCATTATCTTCATTACTAACCAAACTCAAATCGCTTGCATCACAGCATAAATCTAACCCTACTTCTCCAGTACAATCTGCACTATTTCAGTGCAGACAAGACGTAAGATTGCTCCTGATTTCTGATCATCAGAAACTTCTGCAGAAATTCAGAGCAAAGTATTATACTCAAGGGAATATTAACATGGGGATAAAGTGCTTTGGGGTGGGGAGTGCAGAGCCCCCCTGGCACAGAGCACCCATTCCCCCCATGTTGAGGGCATGTGGCTTAATATAGTACAGGGGGGCTGCTTGCTCATCTCTCCCCTTTCCTGACCTGCCAGGCTGCTTGGATAAGGGTCTGGTATGGATTTTGGGGGGACCCCATGCTGTTTTGTTTTATTTACATTTTGGCGTAGGAGTTCTGCTTAAAATCCACCTGGTATGGTCTTGGGAAGTGACCCCATGCTGTCTTCTTTTTTGGGGGGGTGGGGTTCCCCCTTAATATGCATACCAGACTCAAAGTCAGATCCCGTTCATTGAAGTTGCATGGATCGGACATATAGTCGCAGTGCAACTTCGTGTCGGTACAGTGAGAACCTCAGAAAAGGTTCCTGCACTACTTTGGTCCAACTTTGACATTACTTCAATGCCAAAGAGTGTAAAAAGTCACATCAAAGTCGTATCAAAGTCAGACTCCAAATTTGCTCTGAAAGTCACGCAACTTTAAAGTTGGGCTAGGGTGAACAAACCTTACTCTAGAACTGGTCTGGCAGCCTTGGGTGCTGATTGATTCCACCTGCTGTCTGATATAGGACAACTCTCCCACCTGGCTATAAGTGACTCTATGTAAGCCGTGTTCAGATCAGCCATTTCCATCGCATGGCTTGTCCATGCTTCACTGAGCTTGGTAACTCGTTGCCCCTCCCTGGAAGTCCCGCTGTACACTTTCTTGACTTGTCCTTAGAAACTCTGCACACTGAGCAGTACTCTGTCCTTGGAAGTCCCCCTATGCACTCACTTATTTGTCCCTGGAAATCCTGTATATTGTACAGTTTCCATTCCCTTGGCACCCTGGTACACTGCATGGTACTCAGCACCTTGTAACCTGTTTGCAGTACTGATCCACTGCTCATCATTCCATCCACCTTGTCTTTGCTGGTAGCAACTGAAGTAGTGACCCGGGTGCAGGAAGCAGCCAACCCATCCCCACCATCAGGTTTTGGAATTCTGATGAAGACTACCCTTTCCTTAGACTCCACTCATCAGTGAACCAAGTTGTAGTCAGGGTGTTTTTTCTCTGGCCATGGTTGGCAGGATCCTTACAAGTAAATGGGCCCTTAAAATAACCTATATCATTATTTCTCTAACTATAAGAATACTTTGGATATAATTCATGAAAACTGGGCCACAGTAAATATAGAACAGTTCCCAAAGCAACCAACAGATTTCAGTTTTTACTCTCTGATGCTCACTGAAAATCATAAAATATAAGTCCTTTGAGTATTATCTGTACCTGACACAGATACAAAGCTAAGCCTAAATGCCATAACATTGTGAAACATACTCCTAATGAATAAATTCAAATCTTTTATACAACTTGATGCAGGAGTCACACACATTAATTATACATCTTTATTCAGAATTTTAATGATAGTTACTAACCACTCCCTGACTATTATCAGCATTTTAAAAATATCAGAAGACTAGATAGGTAAAGCAGCAATTGGAATGGGAGGTATAGTATATGGCTCTTAGGCAGCAGTGACATACACTCAAGAATCTTTCTTGCTTTTTGTATTGTGTAGGAAGTTTGTGTGGATAACTGAGACAGTTCAGGCAAGATGCAAAATATTTTGACTGACTCAAGCTTGAAACGCCTGCTACTAATATTTTACTAGAGCAACTTTATATTGTTATAAAAAAGAAAAAAGGATTTTGGAATGTATGTAAATAACTATTTTCAATAATAATTTTGGTGAAAGTTTGTACCTTATGTTTATAATATTATTCTAGTTAATTAGGATATGCACTTTATATCACTAGTACTACTACTACATTTCAATGTAGCAACTGGAGATTTAGCACATCCTGCCAACAGCTCCCGGGTAGAACCTTAGAAGTGGAGGTCTTCCCACAGTGCTGGGACCCTGGTTTCAGTGATTCAACCTTGGGTGTTTACTATTTAGTCACTTTTTTGATCTATCAACTGATGTGTGAGTATGTTTTGTGCACACTAATGGACCCAGTCCAACCCCAGTTTATGTCATTTTGGAATACAAATTGATTGGCTGCTAATTTCTGTTTTTGGTTATAACATGGTTTTTCCACAGATGGACACAAAATCCAATCTTGGCTGTCTCCTGAGGAAGTGGGCACAGTCCCACGAAATGCATAGAGACATTTACACTGTTGATACACTATACACTGTTGATATGTTTTGTATGATGATACAACCAACATTGAATTCTGTCTGTTTTTATAAATTATGAAATACATTTTGTACTTTTTCAATACATTGGTAATTACTCTATTCGGCATCATTTAAAAAAGTCTCATGGGAAAAATTTCCTTTGTTTTTACTGAATATTGGGGAATGAGTGCTGTCTTGGTCTGAGCACAGGTGGCCTTTTTCTTTGTTTGTAGAGATTTAGCACATATGAGTACAGTTAATTTGAGTGTTTCTTTTTTGTAAAGCGGGCACCTGTGTAGCACAAAAGATTCATGTAATTATTTATTATTTAGGCATGCAAATTAGTCATAGAGTTACTGTTTGTATGTATTGTAAGGCTAGGTTCACACTAGTGCAGTGTAATTTTGATCCAGTTTTCAATGTACTTTTGTAGTGAAGCTGCAGTGCGACTGTTGGTACTTTTTGATTTTTTTATGCATGTAAGCCAGCAGGGATGAGTCACTGTATGTTAATGAGCCGACACCTGCCAGCATCATAACAACCAGTGACTCTTCCCTCCTGTCAGCAGCAGGGATGAGTTATGAGGGGCGGAGTCCCTGATGATGTCACTGGATGGCACTGCCGCTTTTTTACATAATGGCGGGTGAATCTATGCTGTCATTGGGTGAGTGCAAGGTGACAGGAATGGTTGTTTTCGGTGGGCAGCAGTTTTTTTCTTAAAAATGGTAGAAGGGTTTGGCGCTGTTCCTATTTAGTTTCCTACCTCCATATAGGTTACTAGATTAAAATAAATTCTTAGGTGTACCGTGCATATATCAAATATTAAATACAATATGGATTCCCAAGTATACCGTGCATGAGTCAATTAAATATTCTGCTGCAATATTGTGCTGTCATAGGTGATACATAGACCTATCTTAAATGCTTATATATGTATTATTGCTAAGGGGGAAAAAAAAAAAAAAAGGGGGGGGTAGGGGGGTGGGTAGGGAGAGGAGAGTGAGGTAGGGAAGTGGGGAGGGGGTGTGGGAAGTCTGTTCTTAAGGAAAATTACAATAACAAGATAAAGTGCAAATGTGCTGGTGCAATCCAAAAGGCAACAGTGACAAGATAAGGTGCAAACGTGCTTCAAATTTCTTTAGTAAGTCTCTTGTGCCATATTCTTGTGCTGTGGTGATAATCCTTCACTTATAATATCTCTTTGCTCTGAAAGTGCAGCCACTCACCAGATCACTTCACCCCTGCGGGGGTAGTAGGCGGTTACAGTTTTATCGCCACTGTACAGCGATCGCTGGCGGGCTCAGGATCGTGGTATGTCATATATAAAAAGAGAGGGAGTGCCCATAGCGTAAAATTGCTTTAAAAAGGTTTTATTACACAAAATGAAAGGGTACTCACACTTTTACAGTAAAAATCAAGCGAAATGGTAAAAACGTCAGAACCGTCATAAATATCCTTCAGCGCTGGTACAGGAGGTGATGTTTGGGAAGCACAAATTAGGCCACGCCCTACGCGTTTCGTCGTTAGGACGTCTACGGGAGCGTGACCTGTGTTGTGTCTTCCCATCCTTATATAGTGTGTGTGGTGTCCCCTTGTTAAATTTTCAATTGGCATCCATTTTCCCGCGGACCGGAAGTTCGTCCGCGGCCATTTTGTTTGTATTTTGCAGACAGAAGTCCGACTTCCTGTGTAAATAGCAGTGGGACTACTGGTGGCCATTTTGCCTGAGCTATTTATAGACAGTAGTTCGAGTTACCTGTCTCTGTATATTTGTATTGCATAGTCCGGCGGCCATTTTGCCTGTGTTTTTGTGGACAATGGAGACCGGCGGTCATTTTGCCTATGTTTTTGTAGACAATGGAGACCGTAAACAATTCCCCTTGTTTGTATTGCATAGTCCGGCGGCCATTTTGCCTGTGTTTTTGTGGACAATGGAGACCGGCGGCCATTTTGCCTATGTTTTTGTAGACAATGGAGACCGTAAACAATTCCCCTTGTTTGTATTGCATAGTCCGGCGGCCATTTTGCCTGTGTTTTTGTGGACAATGGAGACCGTAAATAGATCTCCCTATTGATGTCAGCTGCAGATATATGATGTTAAATCTATCACACACTATAAAAGGTTTATTGTACATTAATCGGCTTGCTTTATATGACGCTAAAAGTCAAAATTAATACTAAATTCAACATGATTTAAAACCCATAAGAAATACATGTAGAAACTTAAAAAACAATACAAATAAAAATTGGGATTAAAATTAAAATTAAAATCATGAGGAGCACATAGAGGATCATGAGGAATACTTAAATGAGAGCTTACTAAATACATATCGTTCTTAAATTAAAATAAATGAATAAATTGGAAAAAATTGAAAAAATTAATTAAATAAATAAAGCAATAAAACTTAACCACTTAAGGACCGCCTCACGCCGATGTACGTCGGCAAGGCGGCACGGGCAGGCAAAATCACGTACATGTACGTGATTTGCCTCCCGCGGGTGGGGGGTCCGATCGGACCCCCCCCCGCCGCCCGAGGCGGTCCCGTTTTGTCCCCCGGCGATCGGAGACGAGGGGGAGGCCATCCGATCGTGGCCCCCCCCTCGCGATCGCCGCCGGCCAATAGGAACACTCCTTTGCTGCTGTATGCTAAACAGCAGCAAAGGAAGTGATGTCATCTCCCCTCGGGTCGGTATTTTCCGTTCCGGCCCGAGGAGAGACGACATGTGAGTGAGTGCACCAACACTACACACACAGTAGAACATGCCAGGCACACTAAACACCCCGATCCCCCCCCGATCGCCCCCCGATCCCCCCCCGATCACCCCCCCCCCCCTGTCACAAACTGACACCAGCAGTTTTTTTTTTTTTTTTTTTTTTTATGATTACTGCTGCTGTCAGTTTGTGACAGTTACTGTGTTAGCACAGTTACTGTTACCCCCCTGTAGGTCTAGGGTACCCCCCTAACCCCCCCTAATAAAGTTTTAACCCCTTGATCACCCCCTGTCACCAGTGTCGCTAAGCGATCATTTTTCTGATCGCTGTATTAGTGTCGCTGGTGACGCTAGTTAGTGAGGTAAATATTTAGGTTCGCCGTCAGCGTTTTATGGCGTCAGGGACCCCCATATACTACCTAATAAATGTTTTAACCCCTTGATTGCCCCCTAGTTAACCCTTTCACCACTGATCACCGTATAACCGATACGGTTGACGCTGGTTAGTTTGTTTATTTTTTATAGTGTCAGGGCACCCGCCGTTTATTACCGAATAAAGGTTTAGCCCCCCGATCGCCCGGCGGTGATATGCGTCGCCCCAGGCAGCGCCAGATTAGCGCCAGTACCGCTAACACCCACGCACGCAGCATACACCTCCCTTAGTGGTATAGTATCTGATCGGATCAATATCTGATCCGATCAGATCTATACTAGCGTCCCCAGCAGTTTAGGGTTCCCAAAAACGCAGTGTTAGCGGGATCAGCCCAGATACCTGCTAGCACCTGCGTTTTGCGCCTCCGCCCAGCCCACCCAAGTGCAGTATCGATCGATCACTGTCACTTACAAAACACTAAACGCATAACTGCAGCGTTCGCAGAGTCAGGCCTGATCCCTGCGATTGCTAACAGTTTTTTTGGTAGCATTTTGGTGAACTGGCAAGCACCAGCCCCAGGCAGTGTCAGGTTAGCGCCAGTACCGCTAACACCCACGCACGCACCGTACACCTCCCTTAGTGGTATAGTATCTGATCGCATCAATATCTGATCCGATCAGATCTATACTAGCGTCACCAGCAGTTTAGGGTTCCCAAAAAACGCAGTGTTAGCGGGATCAGCCCAGATACCTGCTAGCACCTGCGTTTTGCCCCTCCGCCCGGCCCAGCCCAGCCCATCTAAGTGCAGTATCGATCGATCACTGTCACTTACAGAACACTAAACGCATAACTGCAGCATTCGCAGAGTCAGGCCTGATCCCTGCGATCGCTAACAGTTTTTTTGGTAGCGTTTTGGTGAACTGGCAAGCACCAGCCCCAGGCAGCGTCAGGTTAGCGCCAGTAACAGTTTTTTTGGTAGCGTTTTGGGGAACTGGCAAGCACCAGCGGCGTAGTACACCCCGGTCGTAGTCAAACCAGCACTGCAGTAACACGTGGTGACGTGGCGAGTCCCATAAGTGCAGTTCAAGCTGGTGAGGTGGCAAGCACAAGTAGTGTCCCGCTGCCACCAAAAAGACAAACACAGGCCCGTCGTGCCCATAGTGCCCTTCCTGCTGCATTCGCCAATCCTAATTGGGAACCCACCACTTCTGCAGCGCCCGTACTTCCCCCATTCACATCCCCAACCAAATGCAGTCGGCTGCATGAGAGGCATTTATATGTCCTCCCGAGTACCCCTACCCAACGAACCCCCCCAAAAAAAGATGTCGTGTCTGCAGCAAGCGCGGATATAGGCGTGACACCCGCTATTATTGTCCCTCCTGTCCTGACAATCCTGGTCTTTGCATTGGTGAATGTTTTGAACGCTACTATACACTAGTTGAGTAATAGCGTAGGGTACAGCATTGCACAGACTAGGCACACTTTCACAGGGTCTCCCAAGATGCCATCGCATTTTGAGAGACCCGAACCTGGAACCGGTTACCGTTATAAAAGTTAGTTACAAAAAAAGTGTAAAAAAAAAAAATATATAAAATAAAAAAAAAATAGTTGTCGTTTTATTGTTCTCTCTCTCTCTATTCTCTCTCTCTATTGTTCTGCTCTTTTTTTACTGTATTCTATTCTGCAATGTTTTATTGTTATTGTTATTGTTATTATGTTTTATCATGTTTGTTTTTCAGGTGTGTAATTATTTATACTTTACTGTTTACTGTGCTTTATTGTTAACCATTGTTAACCATTTTTTTGTCTTCAGGTACGCCATTCACGACTTTGAGTGGTTATACCAGAATGATGCCTGCAGGTTTAGGTATCATCTTGGTATCATTCTTTTCAGCCAGCGGTCGGCTTTCATGTAAAAGCAATCCTAGCGGCTAATTAGCCTCTAGACTGCTTTTACAAGCCGTGGGAGGGAATGCCCCCCCCCCCCCACCGTCTTTCGTGTTTTTCTCTGGCTCTCCTGTCTCAACAGGGAACCTGAGAATGCAGCCGGTGATTCAGCCAGCTGACCATAGAGCTGATCAGAGACCAGAGTGGCTCCAAACATCTCTATGGCCTAAGAAACCGGAAGCTACGAGCATTTCATGACTTAGATTTCGCCGGATGTAAATAGCGCCATTGAGAAATTGGGGAAGCATTTTATCACACCGATCTTGGTGTGGTCAGATGCTTTGAGGGCAGAGGAGAGATCTAGGGTCTAATAGACCCCAATTTTTTCAAAAAAGAGTACCTGTCACTACCTATTGCTATCATAGGGGATATTTACATTCCCCGAGATAACAATAAAAATGATTAAAAAAAAAAATATGAAAGGAACAGTTTAAAAGTAAGATTAAAAAAGCAAAAAAATAATAAAGAAAAAAAAAAAAAAAAAAAAGCACCCCTGTCGCCCCCTGCTCTCGCGCTAAGGCGAGCGCAAGCGGCGGTCTGTCGTCAAACGTAAACAGCAATTGCACCATGCATGTGAGGTATCACCGCGAAGGCCAGATCGAGTGCAGTAATTTTTCCAGTAGACCTCCTCTGTAAATCTAAAGTGGTAACCTGTAAAGGCTTTTAAAGGCTTTTAAACATGTATTTATTTTGTTGCCACTGCACGTTTGTGCGCAATTTTAAAGCATGTCATGTTTGGTATCCATGTACTCGGCCTAAGATCATCTTTTTTATTTCATCAAACATTTGGGCAATATAGCGTGTTTTAGTGCATTAAAATTTAAAAAAGTGTGTTTTTTCCCCAAAAAATGCGTTTGAAAAATCGCTGCGCAATTACTGTGTGAAAAAAAACTGAAACACCCACCATTTTAATCTGTAGGGCATTTGCTTTAAAAAAATATATAATGTTTGGGGGTTCAAAGTAATTTTTTTGCAAAAAAAAATAACTTTTTCATGTAAACAATAAGTGTCAGAAAGGGCTTTGTCTTCAAGTGGTTAGAAGAGTGGGTGATGTGTGACATAAGCTTCTAAATGTTGTGCATAAAATGCCAGGACAGTTCAAAACCCCCCCAAATGACCCCATTTTGGAAAGTAGACACCCCAAGCTATTTGCTGAGAGGCATGTCGAGTCCATGGAATATTTTATATTGCGACACAAGTTGCGGGAAAGAGACAAATTTTTTTTTTTTTTTTTTTTTTTGCACAAAGTTGTCACTAAATGATATATTGCTCAAACATGCCATGGAAATATGTGAAATTACACCCCAAAATACATTCTGCTGCTTCTCCTGAGTACGGGGATACCACATGTGTGAGACTTTTTGGGAGCCTAGCCGCGTACGGGACCCCGAAAACCAATCACCGCCTTCAGGCTTTCTAAGGGCGTGAATTTTTGATTTCACTCTTCACTGCCTATCACAGTTTCGGAGGCCATGGAATGCCCAGGTGGCACAAAACCCCCCCAAATGACCCCATTTTGGAAAGTAGACACCCCAAGCTATTTGCTGAGAGGTATAGTGAGTATTTTGCAGACCTCACTTTTTGTCACAAAGTTTTGAAAATTGAAAAAAGAAAAAAAAAAAATGTTTTTTCTTGTCTTTCTTCATTTTCAAAAACAAATGAGAGCTGCAAAATACTCACCATGCCTCTCAGCAAATAGCTTGGGGTGTCTACTTTCCAAAATGGGGTCATTTGGGGGGGGTTTGTGCCACCTGGGCATTCCATGGCCTCCGAAACTGTGATAGGCAGTAAAGAGTGAAATCAAAAATTTTCACCCTTAGAAATCATGAAGGCAGTGATTGGTTTTCGGGGTCCCGTACGCGGCTAGGCTCCCAAAAAGTCACACACATGTGGTATCCCCATACTCAGGAGAAGCAGCTAAATGTATTTTGGGGTGCAATTCCACATAGGCCCATGGCCTGTGTGAGCAATATATCATTTAGTGACAACTTTATGAAAAAAAAAAAAAAAAAAAAAAAAAAGTGTCACTTTCCCGCAACTTGTGTCAAAATATAAAATATTCCATGGACTCAATATGCCTCTCAGCAAATAGCTTGGGGTGTCTACTTTCCAAAATGGGGTCATTTTGGGGGGTTTTGTGCCACCTGGGCATTCCATGGCCTCCAAAACTGTGATAGGCAGTAAAGAGTGAAATCAAAAATTTACACCCTTAGAAATCCTGAAGGCGGTGATTGGTTTTCGGGGCCCCGTACGCGGCTAGGCTCCCAAAAAGTCCCACACATGTGGTATCCCCATACTCAGGAGAAGCAGCTAAATGTATTTTGGGGTGCAATTCCACATAGGCCCATGGCCTGTGTGAGCAATATATCATTTAGTGACAACTTTTTGTAAATATTTTTTTTTTTTTTTTTTTTGTCATTTTTCAATCACTTGGGACAAAAAAAATAAATATTCAATGGGTTCAACATGCCTCTCAGCAATTTCCTTGGGGTGTCTACTTTCCAAAATGGGGTCATTTGGGGGGGTTTTGTACTGCCCTGCCATTTTAGCACCTCAAGAAATGACATAGGCAGTCATAAACTAAAAGCTGTGTAAATTACAGAAAATGTACCCTAGTTTGTAGACGCTATAACTTTTGCGCAAACCAATAAATATACGCTTATTGACATTTTTTTTACCAAAGACATGTGGCCGAATACATTTTGGCCTAAATGTATGACTAAAATTTAGTTTATTGGATTTTTTTTATAACAAAAAGTAGAAAATATCATTTTTTTTCAAAATTTTCGGTCTTTTTCCGTTTATAGCGCAAAAAATAAAAACCGCAGAGGTGATCAAATACCATCAAAAGAAAGCTCTATTTGTGGGAAGAAAAGGACGCAAATTTCGTTTGGGTACAGCATTGCATGACCGCGCAATTAGCAGTTAAAGCGACGCAGTGCCAAATTGGAAAAAGACCTCTGGTCCTTAGGCAGCATAATGGTCCGGGGCTCAAGTGGTTAACTTCATATATTATATGGCATTTTTTGTGTATCTGAAGAGAGGGGGAACATATTTTATTATTTTTAAGGGGGCTTGTTGTATATATTAATCTTTTGGGGTGTCCCTATTTACATTTTATATCCTCATTTTTAGGTGTAATTACTTCTATAGTGCGTACGTGAGAAAGGAATCTTAGATTTTTTTTTTTTTTTTATATATATAGCATTTCTTTATGGATACTATGTCCCATACATGGACTATATGAAGAAGATATATATAAAAAAATTTTTTTTAGTATAAAAATGTATATATACTGATATAAACTGGCTTAAGAAAGACGGGGAGAGTAAAACGGGAGGAAAAGGGTTAATTTCGAAATCTGTATTATACTATTCGTGCGTGTATCTATATATACTAGAGGGTGTACTGGGTCTATTGGTTATTTTTCATGTTTATATCCTATTGCGGTACTTTCTACTCCTTTATGGGGAAGAGGGAAAAGGGGGTAATTAGATGTCAGAGTGTTTATATGTCAAGAGTATAGGTGCTCTATGTCTCCCATTTTGATATGAATATTAGTAATTTGTTAGGAAGCAGTTGAGGTCAAGGTCGATGTTCATGCCCATAGGCTGCAGGGTATCTAATAAGAATATCCACTTGGTTTCGTTTTGTGAGACCTTAATTTTTTTATTTTCGCCTCTCCAGTGACCCTTGATTTTATCTATTGCGTAAAAGGTCATCTGCGCCGGGTCTCTGTTGTGGTAATCTCTAAAATGCCTGGACACGCTATGTTTATTAAAACCTTTCTTGATGTTTTTAATGTGTTCTCTGACTCTGACATGCAGCTCTCTCGTTGTCCTTCCTACATATTGCTTCCGACATGGGCACTCTAACACGTAAGTGACGTGGGTACTGTGACAGGTAATGAGCTCCCGAATATTGAACTCTTTTCCATTGGCAGTAGACCTAAATTTCATTGTTTTCTTGCTGGTTCTTTTACTGGTTCTGCAAGGTAAACATTTGCCACATTTAAAAAACCCTTTTAAACCTTTTCCTATTTTTATCTCCCTAGGTGGATCTATTGCATTGTGTACCAGTTTGTTCCTCAAAGTTGGTGCTTTTTTGTAGATGAAAACTGGTTTCCTAGGCAATATAGAGTTAAGGGTCCTATCAGACTGTAAAATGGGCCAATGTTTTTTAATTATAGTCTCCACATGTTTGTATTGTCTATTGTACCCCGTTAGAAAAGCTACTTCCGATTTTTCATTTTTTGTTCTTCTATGTTGTATTCCTGTTTCGTCTAACATTTTGTTTCTGTCCATTTTCCCAACGGTGTGTTTCATTGCCACTAGGTCCTTTCTTTTATATCCCTTTTCCACGAACTTGTTTATTAGAGTGTCCGTTTGTCTCTCATAATCGTGTTTTTTGGAGCAATTCCTATATAACCGCATGAACTGACCCTTAGGTATACTTCCTAGCCAACGGGGATGATGGCAACTGCTAGTTGGGATGTACCCATTTCTGTCCGTAGTTTTGAAATATGTTCTTGTTTTCAGCTGTCCATCCTCTTTATATATTTGTAAGTCCAGGTAATCCACAGTCTCTTTGTTCCATAGTAACATAGAACATAGTAATACGAAGACGACATAAATTAAAGAACATAGAAACAGAAATACTACAAATAAGAGACCAACTCGTACCTTTCTTGGAATCCAGAGAATATAAAGAAAAAGAGAACAAACTACAAGAAGCCATGACTAAATATGATAAAGAAATACAGCTGAAGAAACAAAAAAAGTTTAGAAGAGATGTGCTGGACTACAAAAACCAGCAGGTATATAAATGGCAAATAGATGAGAATTACATGGAAGATAACCACAACATCTCTATGATAGACGAATCAAGAGAAAGTTCAGTAATAGAAGATACTACACCATGGCAAGAGATAAGACCTACAGAAATTAGGACACCAAGAACAAGACCAGAAGAACTACCAAATTTAAGAACGAGAAGAGAGGGAACTAGCCCGGAACGTCGGTACTACAGGGATCAAGCTGGAGATTAAAATAGACCACAACAATGGAACAACCCCTCAAGTATTTTGAGGACACCAAGATATAATAATAGATACTCCCCTCTGAGGAACGAACAACATTACACCCCCTATGAAGAACCATCACATAGACTGGGTTTTTTTCCCAGGGAATACAGAGGGAGACCCCCAGTCTTCAGAAACAGACGGTCTCCCTACAGGGATACATATGGGCCTCAAGACAGACAAAGGGGAGGGCAACCCTTCAGGTTCCCCACCAGGAACCGAAACAACGGAGACCCTCGACGGAGCTGGAACATGAGGACCACCAGGAATACATACATGGGCCCGAGGAACAGAATGCAAGAAGAAACCCAACGAGAAGAAAGAACAGAGCATTCATACAGACCACAAAGATGGGAAAGAGGAGAAGAGCACGCGGTAAGAGAGGAGGAATCAAGAAGAAAAAGAAGAAGAGAGTATTAGGTACAGGAATTTTTAACCTAAGTGAAGCCAATTTTAATGAGGAAGAATTGAGAGTGTTGGATTTAGGCTTAAAATATGCCCCTGATAAGAATCTTGACCCCTTCGAAGTATATATAGACCTCCAAAAATTCGTAAGGAAACTTAACATAAAAAAATTTTACTTAATGAAAGGAGATACTAATAGGAACGTACGAACAGATGATGACCCCCCTTTATTCCAACATTCAGGGCTAAGAAATAATTCAACATTCAATCCGAATATTCAACAAAATGAGAGCCTGATGACTTTTAAAAAAATGGTCGAACAAGATCTTAGGAAGATGAAACCGAAGAAAATAAAAACAAACATATGGAACATTATTAAAGAAATAGAGAAGAAGAAAAATATAGTCATCCGACCGGCCGATAAGGGAGGAGGCCTGGTCATTTTAAATAAAAAAGACTATGAGTTAGAAATGAAGAAGCTACTGGAGGTACCCAACACATACAAGAAACTGAAGGGCAACCCAAGAACAGAATATAAGAAAAAACTGAAGACCTATGTCAAAAAAGGAGAAGAAATGGGGATTCTAACAAAAAAAGAAGCCAAATATCTAACCCCTGAAATAGCCAAAACTCCAATTATATATTACGTACCAAAGATCCATAAAGACCAAAAGAACCCACCCGGCAGACCGATAATCAGTGGCATTGATTCACTGTTCTCCCGATTGGGAGCATACCTGGACGGCTACTTACAGCCCCTAGTTAAAAAGGGTAGATCGTTTCTGAGAGACAGTAAACAGTTAATTGGGGAATTAAACAACTTTGAAATAAATGATAACGACATACTAGTAACCGTCGACATAAATTCTCTGTACACCAACATCGTACAGAAAGATGGCATTAGTGGTGTCAAATGGGCTTTATACACGCTAACGGATCTAAGGGTAACACAAATCAATTATATCTTGGAGGGACTAAAATTGGCCATGAGCCATAACTATTTTTGGCACAAGGGTGACTTCTACTCCCAAATAAAAGGAGTAGCCATGGGGGCTAAGTATGCCCCCAGCGTAGCCAATTTACTACTCAATAAATGGGAGGAGGAACAAATTTATAGCAAGGAAAGAAGAAATCTGAAATTATACAGGAGGTACATTGACGACATTGTCATGGTATGGGGGGGTACGATAGAGGAATTACAGAATTTCTTCAACGAGATCAATGGTAATGCCTATGGATTGACTTTCTCAGGAAACTGGAACAAAGAGACTGTGGATTACCTGGACTTACAAATATATAAAGAGGATGGACAGCTGAAAACAAGAACATATTTCAAAACTACGGACAGAAATGGGTACATCCCAACTAGCAGTTGCCATCATCCCCGTTGGCTAGGAAATATACCTAAGGGTCAGTTCATGCGGTTATATAGGAATTGCTCCAACAAACACGATTATGAGAGACAAACGGACACTCTAATAAACAAGTTCGTGGAAAAGGGATATAAAAGAAAGGACCTAGTGGCAATGAAACACACCGTTGGGAAAATGGACAGAAACAAAATGTTAGACGAAACAGGAATACAACATAGAAGAACAAAAAATGAAAAATCGGAAGTAGCTTTTCTAACGGGGTACAATAGACAATACAAACATGTGGAGACTATAATTAAAAAACATTGGCCCATTTTACAGTCTGATAGGACCCTTAACTCTATATTGCCTAGGAAACCAGTTTTCATCTACAAAAAAGCACCAACTTTGAGGAACAAACTGGTACACAATGCAATAGATCCACCTAGGGAGATAAAAATAGGAAAAGGTTTAAAAGGGTTTTTTAAATGTGGCAAATGTTTACCTTGCAGAACCAGTAAAAGAACCAGCAAGAAAACAATGAAATTTAGGTCTACTGCCAATGGAAAAGAGTTCAATATTCGGGAGCTCATTACCTGTCACAGTACCCACGTCACTTACGTGTTAGAGTGCCCATGTCGGAAGCAATATGTAGGAAGGACAACGAGAGAGCTGCATGTCAGAGTCAGAGAACACATTAAAAACATCAAGAAAGGTTTTAATAAACATAGCGTGTCCAGGCATTTTAGAGATTACCACAACAGAGACCCGGCGCAGATGACCTTTTACGCAATAGATAAAATCAAGGGTCACTGGAGAGGCGAAAATAAAAAAATTAAGGTCTCACAAAACGAAACCAAGTGGATATTCTTATTAGATACCCTGCAGCCTATGGGCATGAACATCGACCTTGACCTCAACTGCTTCCTAACAAATTACTAATATTCATATCAAAATGGGAGACATAGAGCACCTATACTCTTGACATATAAACACTCTGACATCTAATTACCC
Source organism: Lithobates clamitans (assembly GCA_037952925.1). Classification (NCBI taxonomy): domain Eukaryota; kingdom Metazoa; phylum Chordata; class Amphibia; order Anura; family Ranidae; genus Lithobates; species Lithobates clamitans. Next base: position 546,849 of record JBBGZY010000519.1, on the reverse strand, counting down.
CCTTTTCCCTCTTCCCCATAAAGGAGTAGAAAGTACCGCAATAGGATATAAACATGAAAAATAACCAATAGACCCAGTACACCCTCTAGTATATATAGATACACGCACGAATAGTATAATACAGATTTCGAAATTAACCCTTTTCCTCCTGTTTTACTCTCCCCGTCTTTCTTAAGCCAGTTTATATCAGTATATATACATTTTTATACTAAAAAAAAATTTTTTATATATATCTTCTTCATATAGTCCATGTATGGGACATAGTATCCATAAAGAAATGCTATATATATAAAAAAAAAAAAAAAAAAAAAATCTAAGATTCCTTTCTCACGTACGCACTATAGAAGTAATTACACCTAAAAATGAGGATATAAAATGTAAATAGGGACACCCCAATAGATTAATATATACAACAAGCCCCCTTAAAAATAATAAAATATGTTCCCCCTCTCTTCAGATACACAAAAAATGCCATATAATATATGAAGTTAAGTTTTATTGCTTTATTTATTTAATTAATTTTTTCAATTTTTTCCAATTTATTCATTTATTTTAATTTAAGAACGATATGTATTTAGTAAGCTCTCATTTAAGTATTCCTCATGATCCTCTATGTGCTCCTCATGATTTTAATTTTAATTTTAATCCCAATTTTTATTTGTATTGTTTTTTAAGTTTCTACATGTATTTCTTATGGGTTTTAAATCATGTTGAATTTAGTATTAATTTTGACTTTTAGCGTCATATAAAGCAAGCCGATTAATGTACAATAAACCTTTTATAGTGTGTGATAGATTTAACATCATATATCTGCAGCTGACATCAATAGGGAGATCTATTTACGGTCTCCATTGTCCACAAAAACACAGGCAAAATGGCCGCCGGACTATGCAATACAAACAAGGGGAATTGTTTACGGTCTCCATTGTCTACAAAAACATAGGCAAAATGGCCGCCGGTCTCCATTGTCCACAAAAACACAGGCAAAATGGCCGCCGGACTATGCAATACAAACAAGGGGAATTGTTTACGGTCTCCATTGTCTACAAAAACATAGGCAAAATGACCGCCGGTCTCCATTGTCCACAAAAACACAGGCAAAATGGCCGCCGGACTATGCAATACAAATATACAGAGACAGGTAACTCGAACTACTGTCTATAAATAGCTCAGGCAAAATGGCCACCAGTAGTCCCACTGCTATTTACACAGGAAGTCGGACTTCTGTCTGCAAAATACAAACAAAATGGCCGCGGACGAACTTCCGGTCCGTGGGAAAATGGATGCCAATTGAAAATTTAACAAGGGGACACCACACACACTATATAAGGATGGGAAGACACAACACAGGTCACGCTCCCGTAGACGTCCTAACGACGAAACGCGTAGGGCGTGGCCTAATTTGTGCTTCCCAAACATCACCTCCTGTACCAGCGCTGAAGGATATTTATGACGGTTCTGACGTTTTTACCATTTCGCTTGATTTTTACTGTAAAAGTGTGAGTACCCTTTCATTTTGTGTAATAAAACCTTTTTAAAGCAATTTTACGCTATGGGCACTCCCTCTCTTTTTATATATGATATACCACGATCCTGAGCCCGCCAGCGATCGCTGTACAGTGGCGATAAAACTGTAACCGCCTACTACCCCCGCAGGGGTGAAGTGATCTGGTGAGTGGCTGCACTTTCAGAGCAAAGAGATATTATAAGTGAAGGATTATCACCACAGCACAAGAATATGGCACAAGAGACTTACTAAAGAAATTTGAAGCACGTTTGCACCTTATCTTGTCACTGTTGCCTTTTGGATTGCACCAGCACATTTGCACTTTATCTTGTTATTGTAATTTTCCTTAAGAACAGACTTCCCACACCCCCTCCCCACTTCCCTACCTCACTCTCCTCTCCCTACCCACCCCCCTACCCCCCCCCTTTTTTTTTTCCCCCCTTAGCAATAATACATATATAAGCATTTAAGATAGGTCTATGTATCACCTATGACAGCACAATATTGCAGCAGAATATTTAATTGACTCATGCACGGTATACTTGGGAATCCATATTGTATTTAATATTTGATATATGCACGGTACACCTAAGAATTTATTTTAATCTAGTAACCTATATGGAGGTAGGAAACTAAATAGGAACAGCGCCAAACCCTTCTACCATTTTTAATTTATCTCAGCTGTCCCCATTTAGGGTGACTGCTTGTTGGGAGGCAGCAGTTCCAAACTATATCAATTAAGTCTTTATGTTCATTGCGCGGGTTCACCATCTCTTTAGCAGTTTTTTTCTGCATTGGGGTTGGCGGCCAGGGCTTATCGTAATTGATGATGGATTTACAATGGGAACATTTTTATGTATTTATTTAGTTTTTAAAAAAGTACTTGACAAAAACTGTATTTTGTTTTTATTTGCTTTTAACTTTTTTGGTGAATGAGCAGGGCTACTATGTATCCCATACTCATTCACATTGGGGGGGACAAGATCTGGGGCCTGCCAGGCTGCATGTTCAGATGAGAGTCTCACTTGAATTTTGGAGAGCCCCATGCATTTAAAAAAAAATAAAAGAAATGCATGTACATGCAGTTTTAATGTGTTTCGATTGAGCTCTATGGACCACAAAATCACACTGCATCACACCAAAGTAGTACAGAATCCTTTCCCAAGTCACATCACAGTTGCACTGAATTGATGAGAATGGACACTATTAGAAGCTGTTATTTTCATTGTCATGCGATTCGGTGAGACCCAAGTTGCAGCTGAAATCAAATCAGTGTTAATTAGGAATAACTGTTTGTATCTTCTCCACAGCTGTTGCCTGCACACACCCTCTGCTGCACATTTGGACAGCTATTGCTACACTCTGTAACAAAGCTTAGCCATTAAAATGAAGCTGGAAACAGCAAGCTCAAAAATGGGATATGGTATGTATGCATTATAAAGGGAACTGCCCCAGCTGTTACACTAAAGCTATCATCATTCTACTCTTACAGAAAGCTTGAGTGTTTGGTCCCTTGGGTATATGTACATTCATTCAAGCTCCAGCACTTTTTGGCAGCAAGCACAGAGAAGGGGTGAGGCTTGAACTTAGGCCAATACGGGATTTGACTAAAAATTTAGCTGTTCACTCTGAATGGGTGAACTAAATGGTCTGTTCTGCCCTCCACAGAAATACTCCAGCTGTGCAGAAAGATATTCATTATTGTTGATTTTATTACTGCTACTAAGGAATGACCAAATCATACATGCATCCCCAGACCCATTCAGCCGAAGTAAGTCTGAAGGCTCTGGTATGGATTTTGGGGGGGACCCCTACGCCATTTAAAAAAAAAAATGGTGCAGGGTTCCCCTTAATTTCCATATCAGACCTGAAGGGCCTGGTATGTATTTTAGGGGGACTCCCACGCAATTTTTTAAAAAATGTTGGTTTGTGGTATCCCTTAATATTCATACCAGACCCAAAGGGCCTAGTAATGGACTGGGGGGATCCCATGCTCTTTTTTTCAATGAGTTTTATCCATATTGCCGAGACCCAACAATTCATTACAGCCGCAATCAGTTTTAAATGACAATTTTTCCTTTAGAAATGTCATTTTGCTATTGTACTGTTCTAAACACAGGAAATATGCGCTAATTTACAGGCATACTATAGATACCTCCCAGGCATGATATTTATAGGAATATTTCATTTTTATTGTTTCAATTTAAGCATTAAAAAAAAATCACTGCTCCCGAAAAAAACGGGCGTTTAAAAAAAAAAAATTGTATTGATACATGTCCCCTGGGGCAGGACCCGGGTCCCCAAAAACTTTTTATGACAATAAGTTGCATATAAGCCTTTAAAATGAGCATTTTTGATTATTCATGTTCGTGTCCCACAGACTTTAATGGTGTTTGTGTGTTATGTCAAATTTTTTGCCTGTTCGGTATGTTCTGTTTACAATAAAAATCAGATTGAATCTGTGTTTGCATGTATTCTGTATTGTAAAAGAGGCTGATGTGTTTCACAATTCATAGCCATCAATACATTATACAGATATTTAACAAGAACTATGAAAAAAATATTAGCCTAAACACACAGCAGTGCTTGCTTTATACAAATACAGCAGTATCCAAGCAAAGATAATATGAAAAAAATCTTTCTAGCTAAAATACCCACTAGCTTTCTTTAATAGATTACATTTCACATGTAAAATAGTTCATTTAAAATAGAAATGCACTATGGGGGAGATTCACTAAAACTGCAGCGTGCAAAATCTGGCCCAGTTTTGCTTAGAAACCAATCACCTTCCAGGTTTATTGTCAAAGCTTTATTGAACAAGCTTAAGTTAGAAGCTGATTGGCTACCATGCACAGCTGCACCATATTCTCTATGCTCCAGTTTTAGCAAATCTTCCCCATTATGTTTACAATTAACCACTTGCCGACCATAAGCCACAGTTGTACTGCGGCAGAATGGCACGGCTGGGCAAAACAACCTCATGTAACGTCGCTTCGCCCTGTGGCCACTAAGGGGGCACGTGCGTGCCCCCTGCTCGCCCACGGAGCCCGATGCGAGTGCCCGGTGGTCGCGATCACCGCTGGGCGCCCGCGATCGCTCTGGGCACACAGAGAACCGGGATCTGTATGTGTAAACATACAGTTTCCGATTCTCTGATGGGAGAAGTGACAGATCGTCTGTTCATACAGAGTATCTCTTTCCCTACACAATCCCCACCTCCCCTTCAGTTAGAACACACAATAGGGAACACATTAACCCCTTGATTACCCCCTAGTGGTTAACCCCTTCACTGCCAGTGGCATTTTTACAGTAGTCAATGCATTTTTATAGCACTGATCACTGTAAAAATGCCAGTGGTCCCAAAAATGTGTCAAAATTGTTTTTTTTTTTTTCCAGAATCATGTTTATTGTCAGTAAAAGTCAAGTTATACAGAAGCATAACAAAATAAAGGTACATAAGATTGTTTTGGTGTATAATATGTGGTACAATGAACATCTATTCAGTATTATTAATTTGCTATTAATAAACATAAGTATGATATAACCGTGAATAACTATACTCAAGTAGTAAATGTTGAAACAGGAAAGTCTGTGCCTAGAGACGATTCAGTGAATATGTTTTATTTTGGGGACCCTGATAGGTCTTTGTATGATTTGTGTGGTGACCCCGAGCTTTGTGTAACTAAATCAATCGGGGAGATTGTAAGTTGTCGTTTATCTCAGCTCGGCACCTTATGAATGGTGTGGATAAAGGTACATGGCTGTCAGGTGTGAGCGAAGATATTTGTGGGTTCGCTCCATCGTGCGTTCAATTGTCAATTATTAGTGTGGGGTCCTGGAGATATCTTTGTGTGTAGTGCTACTTTTTAGTGTAGTTTGCCTCTGGGCGTGTTAACGTGTGATAGGATTGCGGTCACCGGACCACAAGCATTCCTATTCTTAGTTGGGTAGGGAGGATGGAATTTCCGTATCGGGAGGGGATGGGGTGATTAGGAGGTTAGAAATATTAGGTAGGAGAGGAAGGAGTAGAGCGGGTATGGGCTAATGATTATGACTTTGTTGTCTTCAAGAAGAGTCCCAGGTATGAAAAGTGGAGGCGAGGAGTAGGGTGGGATGTAAGAGGGGGGGAGAGTAAAGGCGTAAGAAGGGTAAAAAAAGAAAAAGAGTATAGCGAGTCCTCCTCCGACAGAGTCCCAAATGATAGTGTAAGATCTTTGGACAAAAGGTCCATATATTCGGCTGTCGTTTGGAAATGTTGATGTGTCAAAATTGTTCCGACGTGTCCACCATATTGTTGCAGTCCCGATAAAAATCACAGATCGACGCCATTACTAATAAAAAAAAAATTAATAATAAAAATGCCATAAAACTATGCCCTATTTTGTAGATGCTATAACTTTTGCGCAAACCAATCAGTATACGCTTATTCTGATTTTTTTTTTACCAAAAATATGTAGAAGAATACATATCTGCCTAAACTGAAGAAAAAGATTGCTTTTTTATATATTTTTGGTGGATATTTATTATAGCAAAAAGTAAAAAATAATGCATTTTTTTCAAAATTGTCTCTTTTTTTGTTTATAGCTCAAAAAATAAAAACCGCAGAGGTGATCAAATACCACCAAAGGAAAGCTCTATTTGTGGGAAAAAAAGGATGTCAATTTTGTTTGGGTGCAACGTCGCACGAATCGCAAAAAGTGCTCTGGTCAGGAAGGTGGTAAAATCTTCTGGGGTTGAAGCGGTTAAAAGTGCTTTGTAATATATTCCGAATTATCATTTATAACATTTCGAAGATATGTGACCTATGGCAAATGTTTCACAAACAATTCGGTTCTGTTTAACGTTTGTTTAAACCGATTAAAATCTGTGGATTTCTTTTTACTAACTTCAACATAAATTAGCTTTTTTCTGACTGGCACTGTTAAACTATGCAGACGGACTAACAGCAGGTGTGTCACTTCACATTTTATCTCAAACATTGTCAACCAAGATATCTTTTTAGGCCTTAACATCTGTTCATGGTGATAAGATAAGTCTGTACCTTAACACCAAAAATGTATATTTAACTGTGCTACAGTATATGACGATAAACGCTAATGTTTAACAGCATGTGGGATTCAAACAAATAGTTGGTATAAGCCAGTGTAGATTGATGTGTTTTTAACAAAACAGACTAAATGTATGAACAGGCATTATTTAGAACACATCTGAAAAAAAAGAGGCAAAGCTATCACTTTAAAGGAGAAGTATGGCCACAGCTCTTTTGCCCACACTTCTCCTGTAGTTCACAGGAGTTTGCTTAGTTCTACACTCCTGTGACCCAGATTTAGCCAAAAACAGGCTAAAGTCTGCTATTGGCTGACATCACAGTGCCAGTCCAGGCTCTGAAGTGACGCCTATTATAATGTTGGGAAGCACCCAGTTGCCTTACCTGCTTCTGGCTCAGGCTCTCAGTGTGCCACTGAGAGCCTGAGCCAGTCATCCATGCCCCCTCCACAGCCTGGTGCTACAGGGAGCTTTGTAGGGGCAGAGCACAGAGCAGTGACTGACAGTAACCATTCTGTTTATAAAGCAAAGCCAAGATCTAAGAGGGCAGTGGTATTTGATCGCTCAGTTCTTTTTTTTTTTTCCAATAGATTTTATTGAAGGAAATTGCATTACAGGATATAACAATGACAATAATACATTTTCATATATCATTTGGCATAAACAATGTTGCCTAGGCGTTGTTTACATTGGAGGAGTGTAGAACAGGAGTAATAATAAACAACATCATATGAGAAGAACTTCTGCGCAGAGATAACTGGATGGATCATCTGTGAAGGATTCCTAAACTACAAGGCAGAAAAAAGAGGGGGAGAATAAGGAAGGGTGGGGGGGGGGCGTACACCAACTATACTGTGGAAAGACACTAGGACTGTGATTGAAGTCATGAGATGGTTGCTCTCGATTGGGATGCCGATGATATTGATACCGGTGAGGAAGGAGGGTGATCAAGCTGAATGATGTTGAGGACCTTGAGTCCCACTAGTTGTGAGTTAGTTGTCCGATGTGTCCTCTTTCCTGGGAGGTGTAGGGAGAGCCCCATGGTATGAGAATTAATTTTTAAAGTTATCGAGTTCCTCTTGAGATAGTGTCAATTTCATGAAGGCCTGCCATCTGGAGTAGAGGCGTTTGCTGGAGGCTTCATGTGGAGGTCGGTGTTGAGTTTGTCTTTGTGTAATAAGTGCAAAAGCTCCTGTTTGACATGCAAGATCTTTGGACAGCAGGGGGAAGTCCAATTTTTTAAAATGGATCTTTGGGCGACTAGGAGACAGATTAGGATCGAGTCTTTGTGTGGTGAGTAGGCGTCAGGGGACCATGTTAGTATTTGTTTGTCCCAGTACCCAAAGATGAGGAGCAGGGGGTCTTTTGGTGATTTCAGCAGGGTTATGCCATATATGAAAGATATGACTTGATCCCAGAAGGTGGAGATGTAAGTGCTTGCTCAGAAACGGTGAATAAAGTTAGGTCTTGCCTGATGGCATAGGCGGCAGGTGGCGGAGTCCTGATTGTTCTTTTCCGAGAGGAAGGGTATATAGGCACGGTGAAGAATTTTCAGTTGGGTTTCTCTCCAAGATTCGTTGGGGATCAGTTGTAGGATTTTGTTGTAGCCTTGTAGAAGTTTATCTACTATATCTGTGTCAGGAAAGTCTCCCCAATTTGCTGCTGATGAGGATGCTATCGTAGGAGTGATCTTTGCAGGAGAGGTTTGTAGATGTCAGAAATAGTTTAGGAGCTTTCTTAGAGCAGATGATCTGTAATAGTCGCTCTGAATCTTTTGCTCTCCTCTCTGCATGAGTTGCCGATGAAGCTGACACATTGCCCAAAGTGGAAAGCATGTGACTGTGAAGGGAGAATGTTTCAGCAATGACTGTGAAGGTGTGGTGTTGCCCCATTTCCACGTCACAAAGGGTAGAACATTTGGTGAGGCCTTTTTGTTGCCAAATAGACAAGGGTTTGTGCTCTATTCCCGGTGGGAAGTTTGGGTTGCCTTGGAATGGAAGGTGCCTGGACATGAAGGGGGAGAGCTTTAGACATTTTCTTACTTCTCTCCATGCTATGGCAGTGTCCTGTAAGAGGAGATTATGTTGTATGTTTGAGGGAATAGATTTCCACTTGCAGTGAAGAAGGGCTACCAAGGAGTAAGAGTGGGCCATCAGTGATTCAATGGGGTAGTTTGAATAGTGGGAGGATTGTGATATCCAATCTAGGCCTATTCGGAGAAGACATGCTAGGTTGTATGCTCTGACATTAGAAAGACTAATACCCCCTTCGCGCCTGGGAAGATATAATTTTGCAAATGCAGTGCGTGGTTACTTATTCTGCTAGATAAATTTAGAGATAGCTTTGGTTAACGTCTGAATATACTTGTGTTTCAGGAGTAGTGGAATTGTTTGAAGCGGGTACAATAAGCGTGCAAAACTGACCATTTTTACTAAGTGGCATCTTCCCAGGAGCGAGAGAGGCAGATCCATCCAGTTTACCAATTCTTGGGATATTTTTTTGACCAGAGAGGAGTAATTAAGGTGGTATATAGAAGATGGCAGTTTCCCTATTTTGATGCCTAAGTAGGTTATTTGTGATTTGGCTACTGTGAAAGGTGAATGGGAGGCCCAAGGAGGATTTAAAAGGTGCTTATGGGGAGGATTTCACTTTTATTATAGTTAATGCGTAGACCCGAACAAAGTTTAAATTCATTGAATATTGTTTTAATAGTGTACATGTCAGAGGAGGGATTCGCTGAGAAGATGAGAACATCATCGGCAAAGAGGGAGGTGCGTAGTTCATGTTTGCCAATATTGATCCCATGTAGTGGGGCCTTTTGGGTTAAGTATCTAGAAAGGGGTTCTAACGCAAGATTAAATAGCAGCGGGGAGAGGGGGCAGCCTTGTCTCGTGCCCTTGTGGAGATGGGATTCATCAGAGAGAAGGCCAGCTACCATCAGTCTGGCCGCGAGAGATGTGTACATAGCATTCACGAGATGGTTGAAGGGGCCAGTAAAGCCCATTTTTGACATGGCCATTTAAAGCTATTCAAAGCTAACATTATTGAAGGCTTTCTCCGCGTCCACGGTGATGATGGCAAAGTCCCCCCCGGTTGTATTTGCATGTTCTAGGACCATCATTACTTTTTGGATATTTAATGTGGCTGCTCTCCCTTTCACAAAACCTGACTGAGTGGGGTGTATCAGAGAAGGAATGATTGTGGCAAACTTGGTGGCAACAATTTTTGAGAGGATTTTAACGTCTAGGTTTAAAAGTGATATTGGCCCGATAAGAGCCCAGTTTAAGGGGGTCTTTTCCTTTCTTTGAAAGTAACTTGATGATGGCTTTGTTCCCCGTAGGTAAGTAGGCACCACCTGACTATATGCCTCTGTAGACATTGAGGAGGGTGGGCTCTGTTATTTTTTGTGGGAATGTAATCTATAGAATTCCCCTGTAAACCCATCAGGTCCCGGTGCTTTATTTTATCGAGGAAAGATTGTGCAAATTTTTTGTCTATGGGGTCAGTGACATATAGTGATGAATAGTATTGTAGCATGACTTTATTGATCTCCTGTTGCAAGGTTTTAATGGTGCCTGAGGTGTCTCATAAAGAGGTGATATGGTTAGGGTGGAAAGGGCCTTTGCAAAGCCTTCCAGCAATTTGCCTGCTTTGTTGCCAAATTTGTGGAGAGTGGTTTCCATATGGGCCCTTTTTGTCAGTTTGAGCGTGTCTGCCCAGGTGTCAAAAGCTCTTTTTGATGCCTGTCATTCAGTTCTCTTTTTAGGGGAGTCTAGGGCATATAGAGAACATTGTTCCAGTCGGAGTCCGAAACTGGCCATCTTATAATTTGCTAAGGTGTGTCTTTTTGTAAGCAGAGGCATATAAAATGATCCGTACTGGAAGAAGGGCTTGCCAGCTTCCCAAAAAAGGCTTGGGTTGTCAGCATGAGATGAGTTGTCTGAAGAAAAGTCTTTCCGACACACAAGAGGGGGGCGTGTCCAGACGTTGAGGGGAAAGGATGTGTTGCTGAGGAGCTCCGCCGACCCTTCCACAATCCACGACCATCCTGCAATACCAGCAACTGGGTGAGCCTCCACACCTTCCCCAGCAGTCACTGGACATCTCCTACAACAGCCCCTAGGGAAATTGTGGAGCCCGGCCAGTCGATTGAGTCGCTGCTAGGCCGCGGCCGGCTCCACATCACAGAGACCCACCGCCATCTTGAGGCCTATGGGATCTCCTACATCCCCGAGCTCAAGTGCCGCGATCAGCAAAGCAGAAGCAGGCTAACCCACCTGCATCTGTGGGGATTGCCCCAGGGCAGAGGCTGAGCTGTGTAAGGACCCGAGGTACCGCCGGAGGACCCGCGGCAGCAAGCTCCGAACACCCGCAGCCAGCTGCCATCTTGAGGCCTGTGAAGCCTCCAGCGTTTCCAGGCTCGAGTTCCGCGACCGGCAGAAAGAGGGACAGCCAATTCATCTTCATCCATAGCGGGTGTCACCGGGAGGTAGCTGGATTGTGTAAACTCCCAAGGGGCCACCGGAGGATCAGTAAAAGGACACCCACAGTCCGCCGCCATCTTGCGGCCTACTATACAAGGTACATCCTCTACACCCAGGTACTGTCTGCGCTAGTGATACTGTGCTGCCTTCCCTGTGCCCCCATCCTTGCAAGAACAGTGTCCTGAAGCAAGCCCTGACCCTGCACAGATAGCTTAGCACCTTTGCACCTCCTAGCCTGCTCCCTGAGAACCAATGCATGATTATCGTCCCTCACCAAACATAAGCTCCCCTTCAGCAAAAAGCGCATTACGAACGGGCCCTCCCCAGACCCATTACACTTTGAAAGAAAGGTTTTGCGGGCACATGCACAATCCCTGAACATGACAGGCATGTAAGCTCGGAACTCCGTCCCCCCCTGCCTATCCGAGACTCCTGCTGACCGTTCTGAAGCTCCGCTAGCCATGGGAGTCACCTCCTCAGCCTCCCACGGCGACCGTGCACCCCATGGGAAAAATTGGAGACCAAAGGAAGAATTACACTACAGTGTTCAACCCCAAGACCTCTTCCACCATGGACCGCTTCCTACACAGGCCCGCATCCACGGCCTTGAATGGGGGAGACACCACACAGGAGCCACGAGAGCATTCTGAGCCTGAGACAGGTACTTTATTTGACATTGCACCCAATCCACTACAGGGATCATTTACCCCGTTAACAGCAGATGTCCTAGACATCAAACTGCAGTCTCTACTCCAGGCTATCCCACACAATATTGCCCAGGAAGTAGGGAAACTTGCCAAAGAGCTGAGAGGTGAAGTAGACCAACTGGGTGATCGCACAGACACCCTTGAGACTAAGTTTGATGAGCTAGTACAATATATCCAAGTTTTAGAAGAAGTCAGCGCCTCCATGAAACACTCAGTCACTTAACTTCAAGCACAACAAATAGAAGAAGACCTTGAAAATAGGGAACGCAGGCAGAATCTACGGATTAGAGGTATTCCTGAAACAGTGGAAGACAGAGACCTTCGCTCCTATCTCTTGAGTTTGTTTAATGTGGTAGTCCCCAAAATCCCTGATATTGATTGGCACTTAGATAGAGCTTACAGTTCTTTAGCCCCTAAACCTCCAGCTGGAGCTAACCCAAGAGATGTCATTGTCAGATTTCACTGCTATGACAGGAAAGAAGCTTTGACTATCGCCACTCGTAACCAATCCAGGCTTGATTTCAGGGGGTCCAGGATCCAGATCTTCAGTGACCTTTCACCTGTCACTCTGGCAAGACGAAGAAATCTTCTCCCACTAACTCTACACCTTCAGACCCATAAAGTCCTGTATCGCTGGGGATTCCCCTTTCGCCTCTCTGCATCCCGAGATGGCATACAATATTCCCTACGTGACCTCCAGTAAAGTGATGCCTTCCTACGCAACCTAGGCCTGCCGCCTCTCCCTGATGAGGATCCTGTGCAGCTCCCTGCCACTCCTAAACCACCAGCAGTTCTAGGTCGCATCTGGACCCCAGTGAGACAGAAGCCACCCAAGACCAACTTCACTCCTCAGAGATGCCCATCTTCCAGACTCCCGACCTGAGGAACTATTCACAGGGCTTCGGCTTTGTATGCTATTTTTGTCTGGCCCCCTGATGTTCCTTTATGGACGACTACCCTGCAGAGGGCTGTCACGTACCTGATGGCGAGCCTGACGTGTAGAGGAAGGCCTCCTGTAAAGCTCCGGCTCAAGGGTCGCTGGTAGTGGAACAGCTGGCGCTGGAGCACGGGAGTAAGAGTGCCTATGGGAGTCCCGAAGTCTGTGCAGGAAGTTGCCGGAAACACACAGGTGGACGGCTGGACTTGACTGGAAGCAGACAGGAGTGTAGCTGGATCACTGGCAGGTCTCGGCAGCAGAGAGACAGATCAGATGACTCAGCTGGCAGGAACGTAGTCAGGTCACGGGCATATTAGGCAACGGTTAGGCAGATCAGGTACCACAGCAGGCAGGAGAGAGGTAAGGTCACAGGCAGGTTCGGCAGCAGGTAGTTAGATCAGGTATAAAGAGCAGGCAGGAGAAAAGTCAGGTCACAGGCAGGTTCGGCAGCAGGTAGGCAGATCAGGTATAAACAGCAGGCAGGAGAGAAGTCAGGTAGCAGGCCAGAATGGTAATCAGGTATCAACACAGGTAGCAAGAATTCAGGTACACGCTGTAGACCAAGCAGCAACCATCCAGTACTGAGTCTGTGTTTAAACAAGCCGTCTGGCGCCAGTTCTGATGACAGGCCTGCGCGCGCACATGCGAACGCACGATCGTGTTCGTGCACGTGCATTTACTGATGCGCCCGTGGTTGTTCTGCGAATCCCTTGCTGGTGCCTGCGCACAGGTGTGCGCCTGCGAGCATCAACTGTATTCTATTCTGTGGATGACTTCCCTGACAAGGGCCTACACATCTACCATCTTGTCCATGGGGTGCATCGATTGTTGTAGTTTTTTATGACACCCTGGGTTAACAGTTTTATGTTTTTTAAAGTTTTTTTTATTATCATAACCCAGGCCTTTTGATCCAGAAGATGGAGGGGGACCCTCCGGCCTCCCATCTTCAGAGATCCTCATGCTTCCCTTCCCAGCCCAAGGCCTAGACCTGGGCTTTGCCCTTCCAGGTTTCTCTTCGGATAATTTATGGACTCCCATTTTTTTTTTATTTTTTATTTCTCTCTCTTTTGCCGCTTTTTATTTTTATTTCTATTTTGTTTTTGTTTTTTTCATTTTCTTTTTTATTGTGTCTTTCTCACTGTTTTTCCTCTGGTCTTTTTTTCTGACCCGAGGCTGTTATATCTCATAGATTGGAAATGTTCAGGTTACAATCCTGTTGATATTTTACGTATTGTCAGGTTACCTTACATCCACCTTATAATCCTTGCACCATGGAATCCCTTATCCAATACTTGCTATGCTATTTATCATACGCTTACTTACCAGGTTAAGTCGTTATAGCGCTAACGTTTTTTACATGTAATGTAAAAGGTTTAAACTCTGTTTAGAAGAGATGGTTAGCTCTCTCGAGTTTAAGGCTTCTAAACCTGATGTAATCCTAGTCCAGGAGACTCATTTCTGTCCTGGGGGTTCTCTCAAATTTGCCAGTAAACATTTCCCGACATCTTTAATGGCTTCTGATCCGTCTGGTAAAGCAGGCGTGGCGATCCTCATTAACCACTTATGTCCCTTGCAAATCAAATCCTCTTACTTGGACCCCCATGGCAGATATATTCTCCTGGACTGTATGTTTCTCTCCCAATCCCTTACGATAGTTAATGTTTATGCTCCCAACTCTGGACAGGTTCACTTCCTTACCACTATGTTTGATATTTTTTTTCTCAACCTTTCATAGTGATTGGCGGGGATTTTAATATGACCTTGTCCACCAGTAAGGACAGACGTGTATTATTCCCATCTAAAATGTCATCTAACCCTGATCGCCTTTCTAAATCATTTCGTAAACTCATTAGAACCAATAACCTTTTAGACATCTGGAGGATCAAACACCCCACACACAAACAATTCACATTTTATTCACATCCCCACAAACTTTACTCCAGACTAGATAATTTCTTCTCTCCTTGCCCCTCCTGACGTCCACAGTCTCGTCTGAAATTAACCCCATCTCCTGATCAGACCATTCCTCAGTACATCTAGCTATTGCCCTGTCCTCTGCATCCCCTAGAACTTGTCATTGGCGTCTCAATGAAACCCTCCTCCGAATCCCTGAAACCAGAGAACACCTATCCAATAGATTTTATTGAATATTTCCAACTTAATGTTAATACGGTCTTGGGACCCTCCACCCTGTGGGAAGCCCATAAAGCCGTCTTTAGGGGACACTGTATTGCTACAGGCTCTCGCCTTAAAAAAAGACGCAGCTCTCCAATGCTCCTCTGCTCTTTCTAAACTTTGCAAAGCTGAGAAACTTCTACTTTCTTCCCCCCATGGTGGCTGGGCTCCAAGCCGTTATCTCTCTAAGTAACCAACTCAGATCATTAGACAGGAAGAAAATTGACAAATCCCTTCTGTGGTCGAAACAGAAATTCTATGAATACTCAAACAAGCCCCATAGGATTCTGGTAAGCAAACAGAAACCTCGTCCCTTCCACTCATCCCCAGATTTTCTCAGATAACCTGATGGTACTCCCACATATTGCCCTTTTACTATGTCTAAAGTTTTCGGAGAATTCTATCACAAATTGTACAACTGCCTGCAAACAGACCCCCACTACAACTTTACACAAGAGAAATTTGACTCTTTCTTTGCTTCTCTACACCTACCCAAACTCTCTCCTGACCACCTTTTATCTTTGAACACGATAGTCACCCCTGAGGAACTAACCGACGTAGTGAAAAACCTCCCTACCCAAAAACCCCTTGGCCCTGATGGCTTGCCATATTTCTATTATAAAACCTTTTTGCCAGTCTTAAGCCCACATCTAATTTCCCTATTTTCTTCCCTATTTAAAGGCACCGTATCCCACCCTCAATTCCTCCATGCCCATATCTCCATAATTCCAAAACCTGGTAAAGATCCCTTCCTTCTGGATAACTACAGGCCCATTCCACTAATCAATTCAGACTACAAAATATTTACAAAGATTCTAGCCAATCGACTATCCCACTTAATCCCCAGGCTCATACATAAAGATCAGGTAGGCTTTGTAGCAGCCAGACACGCAGGCGATAACACAAGACGTACCATAGACCTCATTAACCTATTAAACAAAACAACACACCCAGCTCTGATACTAAGCCTTGATGCACAAAAAGCCTTTGACAGGCTCAGTTGGCCCTTTATGTTTGCCACACTCTCTAACTATGGCTTTAAAGGTCCCTTCATCGCCGCGCTACAAGCTCTTTATTTCCGACCCTCTTCCCAAGTCCAATTATCCTTCTACTTATCGCCATCCTTCTCTCTGAGTAATGGTACTAGACAGGGATGTCCGCTGTCCCCCCACTACTTTTCATTGTCTGTCTGGAACCCCTGGCTGCAGCCATTCGCATTCACCCTGACATCCGTGGGGTCTCACTACGTCAAAACGAATACAAACTGTCCTTATTCGCAGACGACATCCTGTTGACTCCGACTAGACCCCACATTTCCCTCCCAAACCTACACGCCCTGCTTAAGGAATTTAGCTTTCTTTCAGGATATAAGATCAACACAAGCAAAACAGAAGCTTTGCCCATACTCATCTCACCCTTGGATCTCACCGCCCTAACAACAGAATTATTCCTATCATTGGTGTACGAAATCCCTTAAATATTTAGGAATTAACCTAACCTCCTCAAATTCAAACCTTTACCAGGCCAACTTCCCGCATCTCTTCCGCGACATTGACTGTCTCTTACGACAATGGAACACATACCCCATTTCTCTCCTGGGCCGCATCAATGTCCTGAAGATGTCTATCCTGCCAAGACTCCTCTATCTATTTGAAACCCTACCAATCCCCGTTCCAATGTCACAACTCAAAGCTACCCAGAGGTCATTCCTTAACTTCATCTGGCACTATAAAGCTCATCAAATAGCTAGCCCGGTCGTTCTTGCCCCTAGATCCAGAGGTGAGTTGGGAGCCCCAGACCTCCTTAAATATTATTTGCTACCCATCTAAAACCAATCGTTGTCTGGTCATATAGAAATGGCATCCAGTATCTGGTCAGAAATTGAAATGAACATTACTAGTCCAGTCCACCCCTGCTCCATGATTTGGTCGGATTTAGAGACCTCCATAACCCAACTTAGGAACTTATGCCTACACCCGATGATTTTCACTCTTTCTATATGGAAAAAATGTTCCCCTCAGTTCTCCCTCTCATCCCCATGCCCACCCCTGCTAAATGTGCTGTTTAATCCCGACTAGGGATGAGCTTCGAGTTCGAGTCAAACTCATGTTCAACTTGAACATTGGCTGTTCGCAAGTTCGCCGAACAGCGAACAATTTGGGGTGTTCGCAGCAAATTCGAATGCCGCGGAACACCCTTTAAAAGTCTATGGGAGAAATCAAAAGTGCTAATTTTAAAGGCTTATATTCATGGTATTGTCATAAAAAGTGTTTGGGGACCTGGGTCCTGCCCCAGGGGACATGGATCAATGCAAAAAAAGTTTTAAAAACGGCCGTTTTTTCGGGAGCAGTGAATTTAATAATGCTTAAAGTGAAACAACATAAGTGTAATATCCCTTTAAATTTCATACCTGGGGGGTGTCTATAGTATGCCTGTAAAGGGGCGCATGTTTCCCGTGTTTAGAACAGTCTGACAGCAAAATGACATTTCAAAGGAAAAAAGTCATTTAAATTACTCACGGCTATTAATGAATTGCCAGTATGACAATACACATAAAAGTTCATTGATAAAAACAGCATGGGAATTCCCAATTCCCCAACCAAAAAAAAAATGACGTCGGGGATCCCCCTAAATTCCATACCAGGCCCTTCAGGTCTGGTATGGATATTAAGGGGAACCCCGGTCAAAATTTAAAAAAAGGCGTGGGTTCCCTCTCAAAATCTATACCAGATCCTTCAGGTCTGGTATGGATTTTAAGGGGAACCCCGCGCCAAATTTTTTTTAAAAACGGCGTGGGGTTCCCCCAAAGATCCATACCAGACCCTTATCTGAGCATGCAACCTGGCAGGCCGCAGGAAAAGAGGGGGAACGAGAGAGCGCCCCCTCCTGAACCGTACCAGGCCACATGCCCTCAACATTGGGAGGGTGCTTTGGGTAGCCCCCCAAAACACCTTGTCCCCATGTTTATGAGGACAAGTGCCTCATCCCCACAACCCTGGCCGGTGGTTGTGGGGGTCTGCGGGTGGGGGGCTTATCGGAATCTGGAAGCCCCCTTTAACAAGGGGACCCCCAGATCCCGGCCCTGTGTGAAATGGTGGTGGCCTACCATTTTACTAAAAAATTGTCAAAAATGTTAAAAATGACAAGAGACAGTTTTTGACAATTCCTTTATTTAAATGCTTCTTCTATCTTCTATCTTCCTTCGGTTTCTTCCTCCATCTTCTTCTTCTTCTTCTTCTGGTTCTTCTGGTTCTTCCTCCGGTGTTCTCGTCTGGCATCTCCTTCGTGGCGTCAGCGTCTTCTTCCCTTCTTCTCCTCGGGCCGCTCCGCATCCATGATGGCATGGAGGGAGGCTCCCGCTCTTCTCTTCATCTTCTTCTCTTCATCTTCTTGTCTTCATCTTCTTCTCTTAATCTTCTTGTCTTCATCTTCTTCTCTTAATCTTCTTGTCTTTATCTTCTTTTCATGCCGCTCCCCATCCATGATGGCATGAAGGGAGGCTCCCGCTGTGTGACGCTTCTCCTCTTCTGATGATTCTTAAATAACAGGGTGCCCGCAGACACGCATGGTGACTTGACGGGACTTCCCTGTGGCATTCCCCGTGAGGCCACAGGGAAGTCCCATCAAGTCACCGTGCGTCAGAGGGGGGTGGGGTCACCGGAGGCCCGCCCCCCAGTTATTTAAGGACCGTCAGAAGAGGAGAATCGTCACGCAGCAGGAGCCTCCCTCCATGCCACCATGGATGCGGAGGGGCCCGAAAAGAAGATGAAGACAAGAAGATGAACAGAAGAAGATGAAGAGAAGAAGATGAAGAGAAGAGCGGGAGCCTCCCTCCATGCCGTCATGGATGCGGAGCGGCCCAAGGAGAAGAAGGGAAGAAGACGCCATGGAGGAAGATGCCGGACGAGAACACCGGAGGAAGAGCCAGAAGAACCAGAAGAACCAGAAGAAGATGGAGGAAGAAACCAAAGGAATATAGAAGATAGAAGAAAGAAGAAGCATTTAAATAAAGGAATTGTCAAAAACTATCTCTTGTCATTTTTACCATTTTTGACAGTTTTTTAGTGAAATGGTAGAGTACTTTTGTACCCCCTTACCATTTCACACAGGGGGGAGGGCCGGGATCTGGGGGTCCCCTTGTTCTGATAAGCCCCTCGCCCGCAGACCCCCACAACCACCGGCCAGGGTTGTGGGGATGAGGCCCTTGTCCTCGTCAACATGGGGACAAGGTGTTTTGGGGGGCTACCCCAAAGCACCCTCCCAATATTGAGGGCATGTGGCCTGGTACGGTTCAGGGGGGGGCGCTCTCTCGTCCCCCCCTCTTTTCCTGCGTCCTGCCAGGTTGCGTGCTCAGATATGGGTCTGGTATGGATTTTTAGGGGGACCCCACACCATTTTTTTTTTTTTGGTGCGGGGTTCCCCTAAAATCCATACCAGACCTGAAGGGTCTGGTATAGATTTTGAGGGGGACCCCACGCCATTTTTAAAAAAAAAATTGGCCGGGGTTCCCCTTAATATCCATACCAGACCTGAAGGGCCTGGTATGGAATTTAGGGGGACCCCCCATGTCATTTTTTTTTTAATTTTGGTTCAGGGTTCCCCTGTGGGGAATTCCCATGCCATTTTTATGAATGAACTTCTATGTGTATTGTCGGACCGGCAATGCATTAATAGCCGCGAGTAGTTTTAAATGACTTTTTTTCCTTTGAAATGTCATTTTGCTGTCAGACTGTTCTAAACATGGGAAACATGCGCCCCTTTACAGGCATACTATAGACACCCCCCAGGTACGAAATTTAAAGGGATATTATACTTTTATTATTTCACTTTAAGCATTATTAAAATCACTGCTCCCGAAAAAACGGCCATTTTTTTTTTGCATTGATCCATGTCCCCTGGGGCAGGACCCAGGTCCCCAAACACTTTTTATGACAATAACTTGCATAAAAGCATTTAAAATAAGCACTTTTGATTATTCATGTTCGTGTCCCATAGACTTTAAAGGTGTTTGCGTGTTCGAACAAATTTTTTGCCTGTTCGCATGTTCTGGTGCGAACCGAACAGGGGGGTGTTCGGCTCATCCCTAATTCCAACATACAGGACAGTTTATCCTATACTCGAATGCTCCCATGGACACAGGCTGGAATTTTTCAGCTCCGAAGTCTCGTACACCCAATTACCCACACACTTTTATCCTTTGATAAAATTCAAGGAAAACACCAAATCTCTAAACGTTTATTCTACTCTTATCTCCAAATTAAACATTACTTCAGCTCCAAATCCCCCACCCTCACCTTGGATAGACCCACTCTATTTGAACTCTTATGCGCCCAAGGCCCACACCATGCTCATCTTATTTAAGAAATTTACATATATCTACATGAGGTCCTCCCACTCACCTACATATGTCACTCCTACATGCAGAAATGGTCCCAAATCATCAAACAACCCATCCCTACCCCTCAATGGAGGAAATGGGAGGCTGCTTCCAAACCTTCACGTTGTGTGGAGCAGAGGGAGAAGACCTATAAGATTTTACTATTTTGGTACAGAACCCCAGAGGTCCTACATAGATACGATCCCGGGGCTTCCCGGGTGTGTTGGAGATGCCGAGGAGATATTGGCTCCCACCTTCATATTTTCTGGGAATGTCCCAATATTCAACCCTTCTGGTCCTCCATCCATACATACTTGCAAAATCTTTTTGAAACCAATTTTCTCTTAAATCCAATCCATTTTCTTTTAGGTTTAAAATTCAAGGGAGGGGTCTTGCGTTCAGTGGCGAAAGCTCCCATGCCAGGAAGGCCTAAAGCTTCTGGGATGCATCTGGCGCATAATTCAGTGAGGGCTGATGTTTGGAGAGATTCTGGGATGCCCACAAAGTGCAGATTACTCCTTCTGGATCTATTTTCTAAATCATCCAGCTTTTGAAGTACATATTGTTTTTTTTTGTCCTGTGCCTGCTCTGTAGCTTGTGCCTGGTATAGTTCTTCTTCTATATTGGAAAGGCAGTGTTCTGTTTGTGTGTTCCCCCAGTTGTTTTTTAATCTGCTTCATCCCTGCATTCACTGACTTCTCCACTGAGACAGCTATCATGGTGGTCAAGAGTGCTGCCACTGCCTGAGCTATGCGCTCTGTACTGTTGTCTCCTTGGTGTGAGGAGGGGGAGACATGGTGTGAGGAGGGAGAGGCTGTGCAGCTGCTTACTTCCATGTCTGGCACATTTGCCATGTGATCCGACAAGGCTGAGACTGGGGCCTCGATTTGCGGCTGGGTCGTCTTGGCTTTCTGGGCCGTCTGCGTTCGCAGGCCGTTTTACTCCAATAAACGATCCATGGGTGTTTGGGGGGGTCACCCAAGTAGGCGGCGGGCAGCGATGGACGGTCGGGCATATTTTACAGGCCGTTTTGAGGGTCGTGCTGCGGGAGCTGATGAGGGAGTCAGCTACTCCATGGGGCGCGGGAACCGGAAGTATCGCTCAGTTCTAAGTGTAGAGATGGTGCATCTACATACAGTAGGTGTATGTATGTTTATTTATTTATTTTTTAATCCCGAACTTCTTTTTTAAAAATGTCTTTTTAATTTCACCAAGTTCAGCAAGGCACACTCTCAGTGTTAAATATATGTGGCTTGATATGGAGAGAGGATTGCATACACACTATAACAAAAAAACTGCAGCTTGCAACAATAAATGACAATGGTATGTTTATCTCTGATAAAGGTCAATGTTAAGGAATGTTCTTAGCCTAGACAGGCCTGACTGGCAACAAGAACTAACTGTAACTTGTAGCATTGGAGCACTATTCATCGACCTTCGCATCCAGTCCCTCTACAGCAATCCAAAAAAGTGTCAGTTTTCCTAAGGTGGGGGCCCCCTTTGACTGAAATTGCGGCTGTGGCGGCTGCAACTCACACTCTCCGGCAGCTGAAGAGTCTCACAACTAGGCATTTGGCTTAGAAACAGTCTCCTCCTCACTTCTCCAGCAATGCTGTACGCCTCAACTCAACCCAGCCAGATTTGTAATGGCATGGCTCAACACGGACAAACATACTGCTTCCCGCTGCAGGAAAAAAGTTTGTTCGAACACGCGAACACCGTTAAAGTCTATGGGACACGAACATGAATAATCAAAAGTGCTAATTTTAAAGGCTAATATGCAAGTTATTGTCATAAAAAGTGTTTGGGGACCTGGGTCCTGCCCCGGGGGACATGGATCAATGCAAAAAAAAGTTTTAAAAACTGCCTTTTTTTCAGGAGCAGTGATTTTAATAATGCTTAAAGTCAAACAATAAAAGTGTAATATCCCTTTAAATTTCGTACCTGGGGGGTGTCTATAGTATGCCTGTAAAGGGGCGCATGTTTCCCGTGTTTAGAACAGTCTGACAGCAAAATGACATTTCAAAGAATAAAAGTCATTTAAAACTACTCGCAGCTATTGCATTGCTGGTCCGACAATACACATAAAAGTTCATTGATAAAAACGGCATGGGAATTCCCCACAGGGGAACCCGAACCAAAATTTAAAAAATAAATGATGTGGGGGTCCCCCTAAATTCCATACCAGGCCCTTCAGGTCTGGTATGGATATTAAGGGGACCCACGGCCAAAATTTAAAAAAAAAATGACGTGGGGGTCCCCCTAAATTCCATACCAGACCCTTCAGGTCTGGTATGGATTTTAAGGGGAACCCCGCGACAAAATTTGAAAAAAAAACGGCGTGGGGTCCCCCCAAAAATCCATACCAGACCCTTATCCAAGCACGCAACCTGGCAGGCCGCAGGAAAAGAGGGGGGATGAGAGTGCACCCCCCCTCCTGAACTGTACCAGGCCACATGCCCTCAACATTGGGAGGGTGCTTTGGGGTAGCCCCCAAAACACCTTGTCCTCATGTTGATGAGGACAAGGGCCTCATCCCCACAACCCTGGCCGGCGGTTGTGGGGGTCTGCGGGCGGGGGGCTTATTGAAATCTGGAAGCCCACTTTAACAAGGGGACCCCCAGATCCCGGCCCCCCCCTGTGTGAAATGGTACCATTTCACTAAAAAACTGTCAAAAATGTTAAAAATGACATGAGACAGTTTTTGACAATTCCTTTATTTAAATGCTTCTTCTTTCTTCTTTCTTCAATCTTCCTTCATCTTCTTCTTCTTCTGGTTCTTCTGGCTCTTCTGGTTCTTCCTCCGGTGTTCTCGTCCAGCATCTCCTCCGCGGCGTCTTCTATCTTCTTCTCCTCGCCCCCTCTGACACACGGTGACTTGACGGACTTCCCTGTGACATCACGGGGAATGCCACAGGGAAGTCCCGTCATGTCCCGTGCGTCAGAGGAGGGCGGGGTCACCGGGTGGCCCCGCCCCCCGTTATTTAAGAACCGTCAGAAGAGGAGACGCGTTACACAGTGGGAGCCTCCCACCATGCCAGCATGGATGCGGAGCGGCCCGGAGAAGAAGATGAAGAAGAGAAGAAGATGAAGAAGAGAAGAAGATGAAGAGAAGAGCGGGAGCCTCCCCCCATGCCATGGGTGCGGAGCAGCCCGAGGAGAAGAAGATAGAAGACGCCTCGGAGCAGATGCTGAACGAGAACACCGGAGGAAGAACCAGAAGAACCAGAAGAACCAGAAGAAGAAGAAGATGAAGGAAGATAGAAGAAAGAAGAAGCATTTAAATAAAGGAATTGTCAAAAACTGTCTCTTGTCTTTTTAAAACTTTTGACAGTTTTTTAGTGAAATGGTTACCATTTCACACAGGGGGGGCGGGATCTGGGGGTCCCCTTGTTAAAGGGGCTTCCAGATTCTGATAAGCCCCCCGCCCGCAGACCCCCACAACCACCGGCCAGGGTTGTGGGGATGAGGCCCTTGTCCTCATCAACATGGGACAAGGTGTTTTGGGGGGCTACCCCAAAGCACCCTCCCAATGTTGAGGGCATGTGGCCTGGTACGGTTCAGGAGGGGGGCGCTCTCTCGTCCCCCTCTTTTCCGGCGACCTGCCAGGTTGTGTGCTTGGATAAGGGTCTGGTATGGATGTTTGGGGGGACCCCACGCCGTTTTTTTTTTAATTTTGTCGCGGGGTTCCCCTTAATATCCATACCAGACCTGAAGGGTCTGGTATGGAATTTAGGGGGACCCCCACGTCATTTTTTTTTTAAATTTTGGCCTGGGTTCCCCTTAATATTCATACCAGACCTGAAGGGCCTGGTATGGAATTTAGGGGGACCCCCCATGTCATTTTTTTTTTAATTTTGGTTCGGGGTTCCGCTGTGGGGAATTCCAATGCCGTTTTTATCAATGAACTTTTATGTGTATTGTCGGAATGGCAATACAATAGCCGCGAGTAGTTTTAAATGACTTTTTTTCCTTTGAAATGTCATTTTGCTGTCAGACTGTTCTAAACATGGGAAACATGTGCCCCTTTATAGGCATACTATAGACACCCCCCAGCTATGAAATTTAAAGGGATATTACACTTTTATTGTTTGACTTTAAGCATTATTAAAATCACTGCTCCTGAAAAAACTGCCGTTTTTAAAACTTATTTTTGCATTGATCCATGTCCCCTGGGGCAGGACCCAGGTCCCCAAACACTTTTTATGACAATAACTTGCATATAAGCCTTTAAAATTAGCACTTTTGATTTCTCCCATAGACTTTTAAAGGGTGTTCCGCGGCATTCGAATTTACCACGAACACCCCAAATTGTTCGCTGTTCGGCGAACTTGCGAACAGCCGATGTTCGAGTCGAACATGAGTCTGACTCGAACTCGAAGCTCATCCCTATTTATGGGCCCTGTAGTTTGATTTCAGCTTTACTGTGTGAAAAGTCCTGCTTCTAGCCTACAACTCTTATGCCGCGTACACACGGTCGGACTTTTCGGCTACAAGGGTCCAACAGCCCGTCCGACAGACTTTCGACTGACTTTTGGCAGACTTGCGGCGGACTTTCTAACAAACGGACTTGCCTACATACGATCACACAAAAGTTCGACAGCCTAGTACGCGGTGACGTACACCAAGTCCGACGAGACTATAAAACGGAAGTTCAATAGCCCATACGACACCCTTTGGGCTCCTTCTGCTAATCTCGTGTTTATCTCGTGTTAGTAGAAATTTGGTGAGAGACGATTCGCGCTTGTGAGACTCTTATTTTTCAGTTAGTTTTAACTGTTGTTCAGTCTGTGCTTGTGAGGTTTGTATCTGCTTTTCAGTGCGTTTGGTCAGTTGGCATTGAGAATACTTTGTTTTATTGTCCGCTCGTTGCTGATTTTCAGGTCGCTCTTCACAGGCCTTGCTGTTCTTCAGTGCGTTCTGTTAAGTGCGTTCTGACCAGCTGACCATTTTGAAGCCATGTTACCTGTACGTACTCATCGTAGAGCTCGTACATTGTATGTGCTTGGTGCTGTAGTTCATTCTTCAGCCCAAGACCAGTCCATGAACAGGGCGAGGAGGAGTTCATGGACCAAGAATTGGTTGCTCCAGCGTGACCAGTTCTGTCACATGCCATTGCTCCGCGAGATCCGTGAGAATAATCCTGAGGATTTCAGGAACTTTCTCCGGATAACGGACCCCGTTTTTGACCGTTTGTTGGCTTTGCTTACCCCTTGTTTCGGCAGGCAGGAAACCTGCATGAGGCAAGCCATCACTCCGGAGCAGAGGCTAGTCACCACCCTGCAGTACTTGGCGACAGGGAGAAGCCTGCAGGACTTGAAGTTCTCGACAGGCATCTCCCCCCAGGCTCTGGGGATCATTATCCCAGAGACCTGTTCTGCCATCATTTAGGTCATGCAGAAGGACTATATTAAGGTAAGATTTTTATCCTTTATCAGCATCACATGTTATTTTATTTAATCTTAGATAATGTAATGTATTTCTTAACTCAAACACTACTTACCATCATTGCAATATAGTGTGAATGTCCCCTTTTTCTCCTCATGCATGCTGTAATTTTTTCCTTTTCTTTTTTGTCCTGCATGTATATTTGCCTTCACTAGCCTCCCCAGCATGCAATGCTGGGCACATATCCACCTAGTCTACTCAGTTTGAATGTATTTAGTCAGCTGCATTGTATTTTGTTTCCCCTAATCTCCATCCAAATAGTGTGTGTGTGTGTCATTAACTAGATTTCCAAACCCCTCCCCCCCTAAACTCCATCCAAATAGTTTGTGTGTCATTAACTAGATTTCAACGCCCCCAACTCAATCCAAATAGTGTGTGTGTCATTAACTAGATTTCCAACCCCCCCCCAGACTCCATCCAAATAGTGTGTGTGTGTGTGTGTCATTAACTAGATTTCAAAACCCCTCCCCCCCTAAACTCAATCCAAATAGTGTGTGTGTCATTAACTAGATTTCCAAACACCCCCCTAAACTCCATCCAAATAGTGTGTGTGTCATTAACTAGATTTCAAAACCCCTCTCCCCCCCTAAACTCCATCCAAATAGTGTGCGTGTCATTAACTAGATTTCAAACCCCCCCCCTAATAATTTGCTATAATGTTCTGTGGTGTTGATTTTTACAAAGCAAATATATGTTGCACTTTGCAAAATGCATTTGCATTCTGCAAGTGCATTTGCTCCAGGGCTTTAGTAAATGAGCACAAGCTCTGCTGATTTCCATCATCCAATCATGTGCAAGCCACAAAGTGTTTGGATTAATTGCCCTTGCATGTGATTGGGTACTCCTTGCAACATGAAGCCTTTACCTTACCTCATTTACTAAGCTGTGGAGCAACTGCAGAGTGCGACAACTTCACTTTTCAAACTGCACAGTCTTGTAGCCTTAAGTCAATAAAACCCTGCGTGTCCTTAAACTTTTAATTTCTAATTTCACCACCCCCTAAAATGTAACAATGTGCCATCAGAAGGGGTGAGCAATCTGATAAGTGTGCCTTTCCATATTATTTATTCAAGAAGATTTCAATTATTTAATGTTATACTGATGCTGGGCAATAATGTTTTAAGTGTATAATGTTCTTGCAATGTTCTTTTCAAAATTACTGAGTTTT